>JBAJMU010000001.1:7648540-7713691 GCA_037952995.1 Hyposoter didymator | reverse complement strand
TATTGTTAATTAAGCTCGAGGAAGATCTGAGTTTGATAAGAAATAAGATCTACATGCTGAACCTCGGTCTTTGAGTTATAATTATCATGACATGTTCTATTTATAGAGCGAGTCGATAAACCAAACCTCCGTATTGTATAGTGCTATAGAGCACATTGCTACAGGAAAGGTATTAAGGTCGAGTGGGCGAGATAGAAAGGGTAAGAAAGAAGAGGAAAAAAGAGCAGTTCGACATTTCTGCGAGGAGAGAAATCTCTTATTCGGCGGTCCTTCAAGACCTGTCGAACGATTGATTTCAAATTTAACAAAACGCATACATAGAGCGATGGTTGTGTTGAAAAGTTGACCTTGCATTATTTTCATCGAGCAGGCTGAAGTATCATTCCAACATTTTTACGTTTCCTCTAAAATTTCATGTTGTGCATCTTCGTTTCGACGTATACAGACGTCAAATTTCCTTCGATTAAATTTTTCAAATATTTTGTTCTTCTTTGCAGCTTTTTTACTCAAACAACCGAATGTGGCTGAATTATTCGC
The DNA here is from genome assembly GCA_037952995.1 of Hyposoter didymator. NCBI lineage: Eukaryota > Metazoa > Arthropoda > Insecta > Hymenoptera > Ichneumonidae > Hyposoter > Hyposoter didymator. Next base: position 7,713,154 of record JBAJMU010000001.1, on the reverse strand, counting down.
AGCAAAGTTTTCAACTAGTTAAGAAATTTTTCGCACATTCTGATTACACAAAATGCGACGGTTCGAATGAATCTTTATTAAACGTAATAAGACAAAGTAATTAATGACTTTCTGACGTTTCAGGTTGCTGTCTTAGCTGTGACGTTCGTGATCGCTGTCGGTACGAATCTTGGAATCGCAGCATGTGTTTTACGCTACAAGGAAATGAGAACGCCCACGAATCTGTGTTTAGTTAATTTGGCTGCTGCAGATTTACTCTTTGCGCTCGGTGTACCTGCGGTTGCTTACACCAGGTTGACACAATCTTGGCGTCTTGGCGAGACAGTATGCAGATTGCTACCATATTCGCAGGTAATTGTTTCCAATTGTTTCTTATTTTTTTCTCATACTTTATTTTAATCGATCCTGAGCGAATGTCGTACCGAAAATATTGCATTATTCTCCGCAAAAGTAAAAACAAAATCGAGCATTAAACGATCGGACGATTGATCAAATTTCGTAAATTTGCTTCAACTTTTTTCATGCCTCAAATTTGTCTCGAATTACGAGATTTTCCTGAACTCGAGTGTGTCGAGTTTTTGAAATTTCGTTCTCCGATGTAAATCCAAGGGAGTAAATATGCTTTCGGAATTTTCATGCATGAGTAACCCGATGCATCTCCTCTTCCAATTATCTGGAACGAACCACGGCACACGCGTTATGTAAATCCCCTTGATGATCACGTTAAAGGTTTATTCATATTTATATCGGGATGAAGAATCAGCCGGATAATAAAATTTCTTGACAGTAAAATACAAAGAATTTAAAGATGTTACATTTTTTTTTAGCTGTGATCAATTCTCATGGAATTCTGATAAGGTAGCTTCGCCATAAAACGCTGCTTGTGATATCGAACCGCGAAAACATGTGGCAACTGGAAGTCAGAAAAATGAAAAAATTTATATTTCGAGATTTCTCACACACCGTAGAAAAGTTCTGAATTTTTATTCCAAGTTTCCGAGTGATTTCGCTCGAACAACCTCCAAAGGCGCGAAAGAAATTTAATTATGATTTCTTTGTTTGGATTAAGCTCTTAAACGTGAGGCTCGAAATTGATTGCCGAGTTAAATGAGAAATTCAAAACAATTTGCATAGTAAATTTTTACAAAATCATAACAAGATTATTAATTTTTCTTATAATTCCAATCGTATGATTTTTTCATGCAGACATTATTGAATTTTTTACGGCACAAATCATTTATAACAATTACTCAGAATGAAAAAAAAATACATTGAATCCATTATTTCGTAATTAGAGAAGCAGTAAAAAAAAAACACGCAGTTAGCAAATTTTATAAAATGGTGACCACAAGTTTTTCACCTGAACTTGAGGAATTGTCAAGTACCAATGACGGATTTCCGCACACATTTTTGAGCTCCCTTTGGGGAATGAATTGGACTGATCATAATTGTGTTGAAATTATGGGAGAGCAAAGGAAAAGTGAGAAGAATTGTGAAAATCCTTGTCACCTTTTTCATCGTTATCCTTTTTTTTTTTTTATCGATTTGGAAACATTAATTTCCATCATTTTGGCCAAAAGTCTATATCCGTCAATATGGAATCAATTTACTCAGAAAGTTTCATATCTCCAATGTATTTTGGGATTGGAACGAATGAGGGAAATTTCATTGGCTTGCCAACACTTTATTTGGGTCAATTTAATCTCGCGAAAGACTTCTTTATTCACGGCGGTGAGAAAAATCTCAGAGCAAAAATATTCTAGCGACGATTGTATTTATATTCTTGGAATATCGATAAAATGAGTGGACGTATGAATGGGATCAAACTACTTATTCCCGTTCCGATTGTCCAGCCGATTTTATTCTCAACAGAACGTAACCGTGTACGCACATTTGTAAAACCCAAAAACAAAGTTTCTCGACGTTCCACAAAACGAAAAACACAAGAAAAACGAAATTTACTTGGCCCAATTTTAGTAAAACGATAAGTCGTTGGAAAGTACAACAAATCTGGGAATTTGAATACAAACGTAGTTTAGTATGGGAGTAAAAAAATTTAATAACAAAAAGTACATTCGAGCAAACGAATCGATAGAACATTCGACTTTAAAAAAAAAAATGTTTTATCGTCATCGGCATTCTGCTGTCCACCATTACAGCACACGAAACGTGCATTTTTTTTTTACTATTTAAACCATGTTGATGGACACCATTGTTATGTAATACCAAGCATCATAATTGTGAGCATCTCGTTAGAATAATTGGTAAAATTAATTGCGTGTCGTTGGGATCTGATGATTACGACTCCCGGATAATAACTCGAGTGCGCCATAGTCAACAACATAGAGTTTATTCAATTTCTGAGTCCTATTGATGAAGAAATGCAACAAGGAATTTGTTTTTGTTCGCATTTTTCAAGAGTAAATTATATCGATAAATTGATTGAACGACAAAATTGGAATATTTCCGAAGATCGAATTAAGAATAATTGGCACACTGAGGGAACGATTTATTTATATCGAAATAAATATTTTGCAACAGTTAATGATAACAGGTAGTGGTAAAAAAATGATTTCTCACCATAAACGAATTTTGTAACAGTTGATAAATTTTTGTTACAATAAACGAATTTTTGTGACCGTTAATAAATTTTGAATAAGAGTACCAACAAAAGATATTTCTTCACTATAAATGAACTGTTTTCTCAAAGCAGTGCTAGTGAATTTCTTGGATAATCGATCGTTCGAGGATTTAGTAGAATATCGAAATATTTGAGTGTAAAAAATAGCAAATTGGCGACAAAGTTTCGGAAACATTGCGAGGATTTTGACACGAATATTGAAGGAACGAAATCAACGTTTCCACGAGGTTTTATTCATCTTATACTTGTGTATTCAGCAGAAAACGTGAAGAAAACTGAACGATAAAGAATTTTTTCTGGCACAGACACTCGTAGTGTATTTTGTCGTTTTTCTCGAGCACCGCAATCGAGGGTTTTTGCAAAGTTTGAAAAAAGCTCAAATCGGATGCATTCGCAAAGAGGCGATACACTTGCCAGTATTCAAAGGAAAAGCTCGGAAAATACTAATATCACAGCTCGGAGGTGCATCGAGGAAAAGTAAGAAAATTGGCTCGATCGTCCGCAGCTCCCCTTCTTTCCATAAATCGAAACCATGTACGAGCTTCCCCATAAAATATGATAAACTGATGAGAATAATAATAAATGTAATGCACTCACAGACTTGCCTTTGAGAAAATTTACTTGTTCGTTCATACAGCAGGTTTGGCTCCTTGCAAAAACCGAGGAATATTGGGGGGAAAAATCTCTCACGTGGCCGTGCAACCGTTCCAACAACCACATGATTGATTAATCGCGGTTTATACGAATATTTCAGGACTTGAACCAGACAAACTGTTGATTCTCGTGCTTTCGATTCGGTTTCCATTTGGAAAAAATACAAACACACAAAATCGTGTGAACGCGTTTATTGGCAGTTGACGCGAAAGAAGAAAAACAAGAAAAATCGTGGACGATCTGTATTTCAGTCTAGAATTTATATTTTTTTCACATTAAATAAAAAACGTGGTACGAAAAATGTGAATTTGAGTTCAAAAATTTTGAAAATNACTTGTGTATTCAGCAGAAAACGTGAAGAAAACTGAACGATAAAGAATTTTTTCTGGCACAGACACTCGTAGTGTATTTTGTCGTTTTTCTCGAGCACCGCAATCGAGGGTTTTTGCAAAGTTTGAAAAAAGCTCAAATCGGATGCATTCGCAAAGAGGCGATACACTTGCCAGTATTCAAAGGAAAAGCTCGGAAAATACTAATATCACAGCTCGGAGGTGCATCGAGGAAAAGTAAGAAAATTGGCTCGATCGTCCGCAGCTCCCCTTCTTTCCATAAATCGAAACCATGTACGAGCTTCCCCATAAAATATGATAAACTGATGAGAATAATAATAAATGTAATGCACTCACAGACTTGCCTTTGAGAAAATTTACTTGTTCGTTCATACAGCAGGTTTGGCTCCTTGCAAAAACCGAGGAATATTGGGGGGAAAAATCTCTCACGTGGCCGTGCAACCGTTCCAACAACCACATGATTGATTAATCGCGGTTTATACGAATATTTCAGGACTTGAACCAGACAAACTGTTGATTCTCGTGCTTTCGATTCGGTTTCCATTTGGAAAAAATACAAACACACAAAATCGTGTGAACGCGTTTATTGGCAGTTGACGCGAAAGAAGAAAAACAAGAAAAATCGTGGACGATCTGTATTTCAGTAAATTATATCGATAAATTGATTGAACGACAAAATAGGAATATTTCCGAAGATCGAATCAAGAATAATTGGCACACTGAGGGAACGATTTATTTATATCGAAATAAATATTTTGCAACAGTTAATGATAACAGGTAGTGGTAAACAAATATTTTCTCACCATAAACGAATTTTGTAACAGTTAATAAATTTTTGTTACAATAAACGAATTTTTGTGACCGTTAATAAATTTTGAATAAGAGTACCAACCAAAGATATTTCTTCACTATAAATGAACTGTTTTCTCAATGCAGTGCTAGTGAATTTCTTGGATAATCGATCGTTCGAGGATTTAGTAGAATATCGAAATATTTGAGTGTAAAAAATAGCAAATTGGCGAAAAAGTTTCGGAAACATTGCGAGGATTTTGACACGAATATTGAAGGAACGAAATCAACGTTTCCACGAGGTTTTATTCATCCTTATACTTGTGTATAAGATGAACAAACACACAAAATCGTGTGAACGCGATTATACTGGCAGTTGACGCGAAAGAAGAAAAACAAGAAAAATCGTGGACGATCTGTATTTCAGTCTAGAATTTATATTTTTTTCAAATTAAATAAAAAACGTGGTACGAAAAATGTGAATTTGAGTTCAAAAATTTTGAAAATATAAAAACCTCTCCAAACGTTTCCTTTTTTTTCGAGAAAAAATAAACTTGAATCTTCCGAAAGAAAAAATGAACCATAAACGTGGAGTCGGCTCATCAAAACGATTTTTTTTTATTCGTCAACGCGTCTCGATAGTCTTTCGTTATCGCGATCCATATCCAAAGTTTCGTGTGCTTCTCAAAATCGATGTACATTTGTAAAGTCCATGGAGAGTAATCTCCACTGAAGATTCTTCTCGTGACTTTGTGCCTTCGGGGCTGCTTAAGGTCTATAGGTGGAAAATATATACACGAATAGGCGAGGCTCATGGATCGACGAGAGTGTTGTGAGTGTGAACCCACGGATTTTATTTTAATACGACGCTTTTCTGATATCCGGGAAGCATAGGGAGATAAAAATGTATATTTTCAGTCGAGTGGGCTAAGCGGGAGCCCAGCAGCGAAGAATCGACAAAGAAAAAGTGAAAAAAAAGTGGTAGAGGCAGAGAGAATGAATTTACGAAGAATAGTTGTAGCCGTTTCCTCCGGGGACTGCGAGACTAGGTCGTGAACATGCGCTCAATCGATTTGCAGATTGAAGCAAGCAAACTTATGCAAATTGATAAACAATGAATAAGCTCGTCCTTGAATAAGAAATTCGATGTCAATATTTAAAAATGTCTGTAACTAAAGTGAAAAATTCGTTGTCAAACTTTGAAAATAGCTGAAATATCAATCAAACTGTTTCTCATTCCAAAATAATGGATTTCGTGTATTCGTTAAATTTCAAACGATTATTAAAAAAATATTATTCCAACTGACGAAATCTCAATCGAAGCAAAAATGAAGAAAAGAAGCGAGATGTTAAGCAGAAAATAATGTAAAAAGGAAATAGTGATTATTCGAGTCTCTCGTCATGTTTCTTTCTCATCAATCTACCAGGACTATGTAAATAATGTACACAAACTGGCAACTAACTCATGTGTGATAGAGTCTTGAACATTTTGATTGCAAGTTCGATTTTGTACTCGTCTGAATGGGCGGGATGGTGAAATGTAATGAGAACTCGTCCACACATATGTTGTGTGAATGCACGTGGACCCACAAATCGAATAGTAAATTACAAGATCAAGGGGTCAAAGAGTTAGCCTGAACTTTCGCTTCTTCAATTTTAATTTTCGATTTTTTTTTCCTGGAGCCTTTGACGCTTTGAAGTAATACACAGGAATCAATTAACTCGAGGCTTTAACGAGTCTCGTTGATGCTAGACGACCGGGGTTCAGTCTTATGCAAGATCGAAGGGAATGAGCGCAGAGAGACTGCAGTCAGAGAGTTATGTGAATCCGCCTGTTGGTATATTTTTAACAAGAGCTTCTCCATACAACAACTCCGACGGTGAAAATGAAATTTTGATCAAAAAGATGGATATTTTGTTGGATACGTTCGACTAAACGTTTTTTTGAATAATCCCAAAAATTGTGTCATTGCAGCGAAAAATATTTTAGAAAGTCTCTTCGTAAGCAAATTTTTGTCGTTCCTCTCGTGAATTTCGCTGACAATTCCCTTGAAAACCGAATATACTGCCAAAATAAGGAAAATTTTGAAATTATAAAAAAATATTTAGTTTACCGTATTCAACAAAATATCGAGGATTTTTAACAAAATTTTATTCCCAGTGGATGCACCACAATAAATTATCACCACACGATTCGCTTATCTCGGAGATTCAAGAAATATGTGTGCAGTTTTTTGCGACCACACAAATTTCTATAAACTTCATTATTTTTGGCTCACAATGACGTAGGACATGTAGCCCGACTCTCTCTCTCTCTTTCTCTCTCCAACTATATCCATCCTTCTGCATAGACATATAGTATGATCAACGTCCATCACGAGCGAGTAATGTTTCTGTGAGCTTTATGCCATCTTCACAGTTGCTTTTTGATGTCGGTCAAAATACGAGAGGCGTAAATGCGACGCGAGCGCACATCCTCGCGGTCGGAGAAAAAAAGCCTCCGAGAGTAGTCAACGGTGCGCTTTGACTTTCCTTTGTGGATGAGCGGAGCATGAAAAATTTCATGGAAAGAAAAACGACGACTCCTTGAGCTTTTGATCCTATTGATGGGGCAAACCCAATATCGAAAAGTGGATGAAAATCGTGATGCGAAAATTGCCATGAAATTTTCATCGGCGTGTCAAATTTTATATTCACTGTTTAAATAAAATCAACAAATTTCCATGTTGTTCAATTAATCTCGATTTTCGTACGAGCGTATCTAATCGTTTGACCATCAAATCGGCCATGCCCCGGGTTATATTGCATGACAATCTGTTGAATATTTATATCGTCCATAGACAAGAATAATTTATAATTACGATACGTATTAATTATCGATTTTTGGCTTCCATTCCAGTTCGTGTGCGGTTTCGTGCTGCTGTGGACATTGACACTGATATCAATGGACAGGCATCGATGTCTTGCCGTTGCTCCTTACAGAAGCGCCTTGACAGGCTCACGTGTACTCGCAGCGAGTTTGCTCACTTGGATCATTGGCTCATTGATATTTTTACCAGCCGTTTTCTGGTTCAGGCCAAAGGTAAGAGAATAAAGAAAAAAATACTAACAATTTATAGGATTTTAGGAAATATTCAGTTCAAATTTGCTAATTGCAAATTTTGCAATTACCAAAGCAATTTAAACTGATATTCGTGATAGTCAAAAACTTCCTCTATATGAAGAACTATATTTTTTATTTTGGCCTCCTCATGGAGGAAGCTTCGAGCATCGTGCTTCTTGAGCATCTTGACGAAGCAATTTGCAGCGTTTTTTTCTATTCGCATTCAAATTATATAATTTCGCAAACTTTTCTAGAAAGTAAAGAGCAAGAACGGACTTGAACACAATATCTTAAAAAATTTGCAGAAATTGGAGCAGTTGGACGATTTTCAAAAAATTCAGATTTTCCTAAAATTCGAAAAGTCATAAAATTTAAACCGCTCAACCGATATTTTCCAAATTCAATACCAACCTTCCGATTATGATATTCTATTTATAAAAAAAAAAATTAGTAATAAAAGTTAAAAATTGTGCAAGTTAGAGCGTCGAAACTCTTTTTTTCGAAATTTTCAAAATGGCGTAGAATTCGTATTTTTCTAACAATTCCAACAAAATTCTCAAACCGCAGCTCAAACTGTTTTGGAGTTATTAACGTTTGAATTCTACAGTGCCAGTGAGGAAGCAAAAAAACACTAAAAATTAATACTAAAAACTATAATAATGAATTTATACTAAAAATTTTAAGATTTAGTTCAGAAGAGGCAATAAACGAAAAATGTCAGTGTCGCAGATTGCAAATTCATCAATTTTAACTCATATTCATAATTGTCAAAAATATTAAAGGCAAGAAAAGAAAAAAGATCATTTCGTCATGAAATATTTTTCTTGTTTCTCTCAAATAAATACTACGTTTCGCAAAGAAAACGAATCTTCCTTCATGTATAAAAAAATTTTAAAAATGCGATATATATGCGGAAACTAAAATTGGTGTCTTATTTTTATTTACAGGAAGTAATGGGCGACATGACCATTTGTACGTTGGTCTTTCCAAAGAATGAAGTCGTCAACATATCTGTGTGTTTTACAATTCCGATAATCATAGTTGCCTGTCTATTACCAATGGTTCTCCTCGTTTATCACTATCAGAGAATCTTTCAGCGAATACTTGAAACAAGAAGCCGATGGGCCGTTTCTTGCGTTACTCAAGTGAGTGAAAATCATTTTTTCCACGCACTCCATCAAATATCGAGCTGCATTTTTCTTCGAATATCAACCCCTCGAATATTTTAATCGATTATTGACCAAAAAAAAAAATAATGCAGCAAATAAATTAATTGAATTATTGTACTAAATTCGGAATAAAATCAATTCGAGGATTCAACACTCGTGGGAAATTCTCGCTCATTACAAAACGGAAGTGTACAAATCCTGCAAGTGCAAATTGGGTCAATCTGACCCAAAGCATTTTTCAAAATGTGTTTTTTGTTTTAGCAAATTATCAACATTTCATAGTCGTAAATTTACTTTTTAACAAAAACGAGAATTGAGTGCCATTGAATGCCAAATAATCGGTGACGGAAAATTGTTGGGGTTGAAACGACCCAGTGTGCACTCGAAGGGTTAAAATTCAAATAAAAATTCGAATCAAGAGAAAAAATGGAAAATTAAATTTTGAGCAACGTGACCGGACCTTGTTATTGTTAAATAAATAATTCTAAATAAATTTCTAGGCACAAGAGTCCGGGTCGGGTGGACGAAGAGATTCGGAGCTTTCGGTGGTCGGGACATTGGTTCCGTGGGCCGGACGAAAGCTGTCATCAGCATCGGTGACTGGTCGACAAGGTCGAGCAGGAAGTATGTCGCAGCACGAGGAAGTGCGATTGCACAAACATTTGCGAGTCGTGAGAATATTGTTGTTGAACGTCGTCGCGGTGCTGATGATGTGGTTGCCGATTACGACCGTCATGTTGCTGATTTATATAGACGGTCGTCGGCCGACCGAGGATACCGATTTTTTCTTGAAATCGCATCACTTCATTTGGGCCCTGATAACGGCGCAGCTCAACACCGTTATAAATCCCTTACTTTATGGCATTTTTTCGGAAAACTTTCGCGCGTGTTTCGCCAAGCTTTGGGGACGTAATGCAGCGAACGGCGGGACCGGCAGTGGCGAGCGAGCAAGCGGAGGCGGTGGTGGAGGCCCAGGGAGTGTCCCAGGCACGAGAAAAGGAGCGAGATCCCTCGAGGCGCTTCAAGACAGATTAGCCACTTCGAGAAGTGGCGGAAACGTCAAAAATGCTCCGAGGCCAAGTAAAAAAAGTTCAACCTGCAGCATCGGTAGTATTATCGAAGTGCCAGCTTCGGAGAAGCTTTAAGACATTCATCGCGGTGTGTGATTCTACGAAAACAAAAATTCACTCTCAGAATCGAAAGTGCGAACGAAGCTTTTCCTCTTTCCCAAATAATCGTTTCATATGCTCCGCAACGGTTCGATCTCAAGCCCGACGAAATCCCATTTATAAAAACTATTTGTGATGAGTGGTTGAACTGGAAGACGCTCAATCATCGTGAGAACAATATCATATTCGAACGATATTTCGTTGTAATTTTTTTTTTTTCATTACGTGTAAATGCTGTTTTTTTTTTCTTTAAATTGCAAGATTTATAAAAAATGGCGCCAGGATATATTTTACGAGCTTTGGTCCACGATCGTTTCCTCTTTTTAAGCAAACATTTTTCTTTTCTTTTTCACTGAATCGAGTGTAAAAAATATGAGTGCTTATCGCAAAATGAACAATTTCAAGAATTGTCCAAGAAATTCAACCAAAGTCCCTTGAAAGAAATTAAAAAAAAAAAAAAATAGGGAAATGCAGGAAGTGCTAGTAAACCAATGAACGCGAGAAGCAAGTTCCAAAGGCAGTCTCGCTTCGTGACAACTGCACGTAACGAGAATATGAACAATCTGCAAACTCAGCTACACTGAGCCAATATTTTTTTCCTCGCGAGTGCCCTGGATCCGGGCAGTTGATAAAAAAAAGTAAAAATATTGATCGGCATCTCCGAGACCTCTGAAACGTCGATCGGTATATTCCACATTTTTAAAACAATTTTTTTGGAACGATTCACGAATTTTTGACGAATTTTTTCCAAGATTGTCTTTTCAGAAATTGCGTGATTTTGATTCTGAATTTTTTGACACCAAATTATTTCATATTTCGTTCAATTTTTGAAAAAGTGCGGAACAAAAAATTAAATTTTTATTCAATTTTTTATGAAAATCAATATTCATTCAATTTCTAAGATGGTCTATTTTTTTCTGATTTTTCGTCCAATGTCGAAGTGTATTAATAGTTTTTGGCAACAAGTAAGATTAAAGGAGTTTTAAATTACACGCTGGTTTATTCTGGGGAAGAATAAAAGTTGTACAAATGAAATGTGTATTTTTTATATTTTTACAATCGATGAAGAACAAAGTTATTTTTATTTTTAACTTCTTCAGTATTTATAGAAAACGTAGGTAGTTTATATGTACATAGAAAAAAATATAAACGATATATATTTCACCCGCAAGTTTTCTAATTATCCATGTATGAAAATAAATTGACGTATGTACATTTTTTTTGTCGCGTTAAAACGATATCGGTTCGATATCGATTGAAAATTATGATCAAGTATAAAAACGTGTGTATACTCCCCATCATAACGAAAATCCTCTTAACTCTCCTTTTCTCCGAAATGTAAAATTTTGTAAATTCGATCAAATTATACATGAATAAATGTATTTTATAGAAAGGTTATTATCGTGAATTGTCAAACATTGAAACAGCGTGACAAAATTGTCGAGCACTTTGGTAAATTACCATCGAATCGAATGGAAATACTTTGAAGAATCGTCAAATTGTCATCGTTGACGAATGATGGAAAATAAGGGAGCCGCGCAATGGATATTCGCCATTGTCGACGTCAATTCAATTGGAAATCGACGCGTATTTATGACGAATTTCGAGAGACATTTACACGGGCAGCGATGACAATAACGTTGTTTTTCGTCCGGCTAAAATACAAGAAAGCTACGAATCCAGAAATAGGTTCATTGTGATTTTCGGACGAATATGATCGACGCAGCGTTCGGTCCTGTTTCAAATTCCGAGTAAACAGTACAGTCGGTGTTTTCCATCGAATTGATTGATTGAAACAATCAACGAGAAGAAACATATTTAGAAATTCAATGTCCAAGATAATCACTTTTATGTGTTCGTCAAAGAAAAAACGCAACCGTTGGCATAGCGATTTGGTTAGAAGGCGAAAAAGTATGGTTCCAGGGTTTTGAAATGAACGGATTTGTAGTTCCATGTAAAATACAACGTCCGGAGATAATTGACAGAGCGAAAGAAAGTCTCGTACAGTCGGTATTTGTCATTATTGTCCCAGGGGAATAAAGAATGAGACGATCGTCAAGTTGACGTTGGATTGAGCTCTCTGCGCATTGTTTTTTTCAAGGCACTAAGTTTTTTCATGGTGGTGGCATGTTCGTTATGCATTTTGCGCAAAGCTGCGAGTTTCGAGTTGATGAATTTGATTTTATCGTTCGGAACTCGAGCGTCGTTCGAAGTTGCCGCGTGTTTTATGCAATTTTTAATTATGCACCAGGCTTTTGATTCTTCTGCTAGAGTTACAAGGTCAACTGGAACGCTAGTATTCTCATCAATGTTTTCACTGTTGAGCCTCAAATCTACAACAGTTTCCGCATCTTCAATGAATTTAATGCAATTAATGAATCGCTTGTCAGTAACCAGACCAACGGCAACGTGACAATGCAATGGTAAAGCAACGTCGAATTTTATCTTGACAAATACTTGTCCTGCGATGCGTCCCACACGAAGATCCAAGGGACAAACAATTCTCTGTTTGTGCGAATACATATTTATCCTCTTGAGCTTTTCCATTTCTTCCAGCAGAGTCTCGTTCCAATCCTGCAGTTCTGTCGCTCTCGCGCATATCGCCTCCACTATTTCCTCCGTATCCTTGAGCATATCCGACCTGAGACCAACAAATTCTTCCCGCTCGATTTGGGCGAAGCCCAACGAGTCTACGTCGAATTCCAACAGTTCCCCTTCGTTGGTAAGACACATGAGCGACTCGCAGTTGTAATTTTTAATCGCTACGTACCTCGCGTGCTCCATTTTTATTTTGCAAAATGTATTTTCGCTGAGCGACTTGACCCAGTAGTGAATCCTCGTTTGGTCAATGTGTACCAGCCAAATGGTGTTCTCCGAGTCGTTGCTTATCCCGGCGCATACATCCTCAACATTGCTCGCCAGATATACCTTTGGAAAATGTGCAAAAGTCAAAATATACCTTCCCACTGAATAAACATCAAATTTCTTGCTGCGTTTTTTTGAATTTTAATGATTTGTGAAAAAAAACAAATGCAAACCTTGTCAAAAGTAATTTTCCCTTTGTGGAGGTAAACTAAGACAGCGGCGTCGCTCATAACTAACACAAAACCAGCAATTAGTTGGTGTTTGAGAATCGGAACTATGCGAATGATGTCTTGTTCGGCACGGTGTATGATGGACGCTTCGTCGCTAGTTATTTTGAAGATTCTTTTGTTGTTAGCAACGATGCTGATATCTTCGTCGCTATTGAGCGTCGAGTTGATCGTTTGTCGGAGACTCAATTCCGAATTGGCAGAATTTAGAATGAGGTCTTGTAAGTTGTAAGTGCCATCGAGCGAGGGCTGCAGTTGGAACAATTTTCTGTCTGTCTTTGTGGACTTGTTTAAGGAACGGAGCCATTTATTTTCTTGGGCAAAAACTTCGTAATAATGTGGACCGTGGGCCAAGGCGGTAGAACTCAAAGCCGAGAATTTGAAAGTCCTCAAAATTTTGTAAACACCTTGGGGATCGCAAAGCGCAAAGACTCTGCTGCTGAACGATTTGAGACTTTTTATATCTCGAGGCGCGGAATAGGTTAGAAGGGTTGGAGTTGCTAAGCTCTTAACATACGGAAATATCACGAGCTTGTTTTTCGCCCACGCGAAACACGTTTTCTCGTCGTAGAAATCGACAACTTCGAAATTAGTGGGCACGAACTCTGCGGAAATCAACATCTCGTTGATGCTCCTTCGATGTTTCTTTCGATTATCGCCGCAAGGATTTAGCGTCACTTATATTATCACATTCCACAATCTTTCGGCAGGAAATATCCCGCGGGGATGAACTTTGATAGAGATGCAGAGAAGAAATTATCAGAGAGAATTGCACAAACAGACCACGATCGTTTAAATTCGGATTCACACTAGCAGCGACATAACCTCAAAGCCTCGTACTTTATTTGTTTACATGTCGCTCCCGCGCGACTCCGTGGGCGCCGGATCACCGGCGAAACCACGCACCGCACGCAGTACGCATCGAAACCACACGTAGGTACAGACGCAATCAATCGAATAAGATTAGAATTCCCACGTTTGATACGAAGAAAAAACCGCGACGTCTCATTCTGTAATAAATGGGTAAAATAACGAAATGGAATGATTATGTTTACAATCGATAATAAAGAAGTGAAACGCAATAAAAACCGCGTCTCGCGGCTGCTGTAAAAAAGTTTGATTACAATATTACAAGACTCTCTTATTGGGGATGAGGAATACACGAAAGTTTTTCCAGATTGAGAGTCATCGGATGAAATAAATGAAAAATTCTCCAGCGACATACTTGGAAGCTTAAAAAAAATTGGTATGTATTAAACGTTTCATATTTTCTTGACAGATTTCATTGACAGAGTTTCTTATGTGAAATTCGCGCACGTACAAAAAATGAATTCTTGAGCAGTTCGTTATTAGCAGCGTCGTCTGTATGTTTACCGCGTTCTCATGCATTTCGATGTGGGTGCGGCAAGAGAATTGCTTGTTTTTTTGCTGCTGCGTTCCATGATGTTACGCAGATTCTTCAAAAGAATGAAATTGTCTTGAGTTATGACAGCCTGTCGTTCTCGCTGAAGCTGCAGCCCTTTCGCGTTGTAGAGAACATGTGGTCGTGGACGTGGTGGCTGCACATCCACAGTCGGTGTTGCTGCCCTTACCTTGAACGTGACGTCAGCAAGATTTGTACTTTGAACTCATTAACAAAACATTTTTCCCATGATAATCTCTCAACAACAAGATTCAAAGTTACAAAGTTCGAAAGTTACAAATGAGAGTATAAAGCGCGATACTTGCGAGTATACTCACTCTGGAACGATGACGTTCGTAAGCTCGTTTCTGCATCGATCCTAGCTCACTCATCAGCTGGCTTTTCGAACGAGTCTTTTGACTTGCTGACATAATTCAACTGCTGCGATGGAAAGGATTCGATAAAGATTCTGTCGTTATAAAAAGTGGACGAGAGAACAGCAGCCCGTTGCTTTGCACACAATCAACAGCTTATATGCCAATTCGATAAATCTTCATGCGACGTTGTGATAGCAACCTAAACATACGATGGTTACGCGGAGACCAAACAACATTCAGAATGAGCGTGCGATGCCAAATCATTTGACATACTAACAGCACTTACGTTATTCCTTCATAATTTTGTTGTATTTGTCAATGGAACGAGTTCCAACAAAATTATTATCGATTCAGATTAAATCATTGGCCGTGAAAATCTAAATGTCCAGATGTGTGTGTATGTATTTTATGGCACAGCAAAATTCAAACATTCATAACTCGAAAACGGTTTGAGCTACAGGGCTCAGACAGTTAAATAAATTAATATTGAAAGTTTCTGACTGTTGCGATCGCTAGAGCATAGTTCAGAGAAGATTTGGTAACTATTTCAGACTTGATGAAGGATAAAATTGGGCAATATCGATTAGCCCATTGGCTATGCAATATAATGGCCAATAATATTTATTAATAATAATTATTATTATAATTAATAATTATTAATATTAATAATAATAAATAAAATCTATTAGCAAATTTTAGCGTTTGTACAATTAGCTGAGCTTCTGGGTGGGAATAAAAAAATTCGTAGTCGCTTTGGAATATGTTGATAAACGAGGTATTTATTTAAATATAGACAAAGTTGAATTGTCCAACCGAAATATTCGCTTTTTTTATAAAATATTGTTTTTCGCGAGGATTTTACAAAATGTTGGTGAATTGTGCCTCGAAATAGACGTAACGTGAAGGACGATTGGATCGGTATGTACAAAATGGACGAAAAAAATGCTAATGAAGGCTAAAAATATACACGACGTCGTTGAGACAAGCGAGAAACAATTGGAAGCAGAATTACATTCCCTCGCTTAATCAATTAGATTTAAAAAATAGATAGACAATATAAAATAATAATAATAATAATTTTTTGTTCACATGAACTACCAATCGAGTATTATCAATATGACATACAAAACTGTGATTTTTTAAATTTCACATAATAACAATGAAGAATTTGACGATACATAGTCTCAATAATTTATCACAATAAAAAGCATAAAAGGTACGTTTACAATGATACGAAGTTTGCGTCGTTGGAATGCAACGAAAAATTGATTTTTTCATTCATTATTTTCATACTCAATGCAACCTTGTTCCGATTTTTTATGGTACATTCAGTTTTTTAATGGGAAAGAAGACTCTCCCATAGTCGTTGTCAAATAATATGTATGAGAATTTTGTCGTCTGCTATAAAAAATAAACATTTTTCGTTGCATTCCAACGATGCAAACTTGAATATCGTCACTGGGAATGAAATTTTGTTGAAAATCGTCGATATTTCGTTGGACATGGTAAAACTTTTGGTTATTTTCAAAATTTTCGTTATTTTGGCAGAATATTTGGTTTGTAATGGAATTGGCAACGAAATTTACAATTGGAACGACAAAAATCTGCTTCCGAAGAGACTTTCTAAAATATTTCTTGCTGCAATGGGACAATTTTTGGGATTATCCAAAAAAAAAACGTTTAGTCGAACGTATCGAACAAAATATCGATCTTTTTCAACAAAATTTTGTTTTCAGTGGTCGTTCACATACGTACACTCGTAAATCGATAGACAACCGTTGCACGCGCGAGAAAAAGAACGAAAGAAATTTCGATTCTGTCTCTCCACGCATCTCCCCGTTCGCGTTCATCACAATCGTTTTCATTGCAAGAGAAATTTTATAAGGAAAAGTGAAAAGAATAAATGATAAATAAAACAGAGGAACGAAAGAAAACGATGGAGTTATTATCGAACGGGTAACGAGCCTCAACGCATTAGTATCACACGTACACAATCAATCTTAATAAATATATCGAATAATTCGATGGGATGAATGGATGAGTATGAAACGATGGTGAATTACAATAGGCGACAGTATTTACAAAGATTCCTCGTTGAATTGAGCCGCATCGAGATCTTTTATCAACGAATGAGAATGAGATGAAATTCTTCGTTTTTTCTTCAACATATGTCTGATAAATGACGATTTATCAGCAATCAAATAAATAAGGATGAATTATATAAATTAGTATTCCAGATGTGGAATCAAGTTGCTTAGCTCTTCTCGGTGTCGAAGATTTACAAGATCCTCTGGGAAGAAATCGAACCTCCGCACCATCTTGACGTAACACATTTCTCTTTCTTTCTCTTGGCTGCTCAGTTGTGATCGATGATCGATATTTTTATCGTTCGATGTTTTTTTTTTTAGTAGAAACGAATTATTCGAGCATTGCTTCCCATCTCCGGCATTCTACGGTCCCGGTAGATCGTGTTATAACGACGATAATAAGGGTTCTTGTTCATGTTCATCATGAGACTCGATCGGTGGGGAGATTTTTCCGGCATGTAAACATTCAGAGCGTTCGGTCTGTTGAAGAAAAGTCTGTGATTGTTTGCCTCGATTTCTGAAATGGATGGTATCTTGGAGTATTTCAGGTCGTCGACGTCCTCGTCACGGGGCAAAGGTCTTTTGGCGTCTTCCGGCACTGGACGACCATCCGGAAAGACACGAATCACCATTGGCCCGACCAGATAAGGTCCGCCATTGTCCGAAGGCTTCACGTAGTCGTTGATCCTTGACGATCCTTCGCCCAATCCATTGTCATCACTTTCACTTGTGGCTGCAATCAAACAACGAAATACTCACGTTAGACTTTTTAACATCCGGTTTCGTACGCGCGCTCATTTCCCTGAGTCTTTATTTTTCTCTTCGTAAAGACTCTACACGGTCGAATCTAAATTTTTGTTTTCACTTGAAAAACGCCTTGGGTTAGATTGACCCTGTGTGCACTTATATCAAACATATGCCTTTGTATGAAATTTGCACTCAGAGGGTTGACTAATAATTGGTAACGATGAAAAAGGTCAAAAATAAAACTTGAATAAGGATTTTAATTTTCGAGTTAAAACATTTGCGATAGAGAAGGAATTAACTTTTCGAGTCTCGTAAAAATGTTGCCTTGGGTAAATGAAAGAAACAAAAAAAAAGTTTGAAGCTGCGATATTGGGGATTCCAACAGATTTGAAAGAAGAGACTCGTAAAAATTCTTGCAACGTTTAGAATTTTTCCTTCGAATGTAAATGACGTCGAAGAAACACGTAAATCGAGTCTCCTCCGTATTATGATAATTCGAGAGGCACCTCTATCGAACTTCCGGCAAGTTCAAAAACGAATAGTTTCCAAATTCAAGGCTCTGTACTTCGTTATACGAATTACAAATGAGGCTCGCGTTCGCTTCGCCCGAGGTTTACACGTTTTGTTTGGACAAGGACGAAGCGAGTATATAGTCTCGCGGTGTAACGAACGCGAGAGAAAAGACGCGACCTCATCTCCATCTCGGAAGTCTATAAAAAAGTAGAATCCCTGCTGGTGAGTTTATGAGGAAATTTTCTTAGTCTCTCAGCGCGAGCATCTGTGCCAAGGCTTCGCAATATTATTATCATTGACTTTTTCGATCCTTCCAATGCTCGATCGATTAACCATTTTATTTCGGGATCAATATTTCGAATATCTCGGGCGGAGCAAAGAGTATGAAACATATGTGGCTTTGTGGAACGCGGAGTGAAAATGTGAAAGCCAAAGCATTTCTTCGAATCAAGAGGCCTCGAGAAAAGTGACCTCGTTAACGGTCATCGGACGAGCGAAGCGCAGCGAGTTTAAATTCCTAAGAGTCGATCGACCTCTAAGCGCCAAATCATCCATATAAACAAACTGCACTCGCACGAAAATCCTCCAAGTATCAACGACACACGAATAAATTCGATGACATTTTATTTTATCAAGAGACGCGGCAGCGGCTCGACGCCAAGTTTAAATGAAAAATTATGATATTTACCCAATGGATCTTCTTCGCCCATGTAGTAAGAATCTTCGCGATCGTATTTATTCGGAAGTCTCGTGTCTCTGACCATCGCTCGCCAAACTGTAATCAGTGATAACGAAATAAATTTCAAAACTCTCGTTAATTTTATCGAAATTTGATAAAACTGAAGAAAAAATGATACCGAAGTTTGCATCGTTGGAATGCAACGAAAAATATATTTTTCAATCATTCCTTTCATACGTAACACTTCTTTCTTCTTTGTCTTTGTTGGATAAAAAGTCGATGAAAAAATCGATTTTCCTTCAAATTTCTAATTGAAATTCCAAATTGAAGATTTCGAACGGTAGCCTGAATTTTTTCAGAATTTTTGGAATGTAATAACAGACCGAAGGAACGGTGTGTCGAGGTTTACCAACGAGAAATGCGGAAAAAACGTTTACAGACCAATTGTTAATGCACTTGTTGCAATTATTTACAGTAAATTCTGTTCTCGAATGGGAAAAAAGACTCTCCCATAAAAAAGTCTTCTGCTATAAAAAATAATGAGTTTTTCGTTGCATTTAAACGATGCGGACTTGAAGGTCGTTAGAAAAAACGATAATTCGACTTACTTATGTCGTCGGCGTTGCGCTGGTACGGGTCCATATGATCCAACTCGTTTTCGTCTATGTTTGCAAGATTTCTCACTCCTGCTATCAACAAATTCTTGTTGCAGTCCGGAGACGACGAGTCTGCACAAAATCTCGCAACTTGTTTCGTAAATACTTTGTACAAATGGCTCATCTGCAAAAAGCAACAGAAAAATAATGACGATTAGCGCAACAATTAACAAAATAACAATTAAGAATTCGTGAGATTATTTTTCATTACAATTGAAAATGCGAAACCGAAATTATCGAACGATTGATGAAAAAATGTTGAAAAAAAAAGCAACAACATTAATTCGTATGGCCCTTGTCGCGTCCGGTGAAACTCTCGAATGTGTAACACGCTTGAACGAACAGTTATACCCGCGTGTGTCACATTTGTACTACATATAGGCGGAATCTTTAACGCAATCAGAGGCTAACGTTGATGGCGTGTGTGTCACGTATATCGTATTGCAACGTTTTCGATTCTTTCTTTCTTTCGACCATAAAACACAATTGTTCGAGGATCATGCATTCGCGAAACATGTCTCATGTTGCATTTAAATCACGAACGAGCTATTTGCGAAAGAATAATCGATACACGCAAAGCCCGATCGCGAAATCGACTGATTTCGCGATCGATGAAAATGTGAAAATTGCATGACCATTCAGCTTTGCGAAATTCTTTCAAAAATCCTTTTAAAGTGCTCAATACTTTAAAAGGATTCTTGAAACTTTTTTTCAACTTTTATATAGTTATCGATAGAAAATTATTTTCATTTATGCGAATTTTCGTCCGTTACTGAATTCAACTATTTAGACGTTTCGCAAGTCAGCATTATATCGAATTCCGAAAGAGTTGGATAGTCTCGCATAGCACGCGTGACGGAACATCAATTGTGAATGAATCTCATCGCCCCTCGTCTCGTTCGGAGAGCGAGAGAACGCTCGATCGTTTTATTCGTTGGCACGTTGCGTAGTTGTTTTTTTTTTATTTTCCGGAAATTGAGAGAAAGTTACGGTTGACGAGTGTTGTTGTCGTCGTCGAGGGATCGATGCAAGCGAGCAACACATTTTCAGCATAGAATCGATATTTTTTATATCGTGCATGCAAACACGCCGGCGTGAATGATTCGATTCGAACAGCACTTTTTGTTATTCGATCGATTCGAATCTTTTAGGAATTAAAAACCAAAAAAAAATGAATAAAAATGGCAAATGTTGGAAAATAAAATTGTTGGCGTATTTTGTGTAAAGAATAGCGAAACGAGTTTTTGAAGAAATTAGTATTTTTTGCAGTCTTGACGTTCGTTCCACAGACGTCTCTCCTTTATCGAGTTGTTTGACGTCACGAATGGAGATATTTGAAATACAGGTCGAAGAAGAAAGTTGGTGTATCGATTTACTATAAATTTCACCATTGTCCAGTTTTAAAATAAAACAAAGAAGAAAAAAGCGTGTAGTGAGGTTATTTCGAGCTCTCAAAATGCCACGCTCCAATCACCTTTTTACGCGCGTGTGTGATTATTAGAGAGGTGAACGTGCCTTCTTCGCCAAAACAAGCCGTAAAAGACTGATCCGGCACTGCGTGGAGAGAGTGTTCTTGAACTTCGACTAGGAAGCTCAACCAGCCGTGGCCGCTGCCAAGATTCTATTTACCTTGTTCGTCAAAGCTTTACGTTTTTTTCAATCATTCGAAACTACAATTAAATTTTTCACGACTCGTATAATCAGAAACTTTTAGCTTCTCAATTCTGATTGCTTTCTCATCATTTTTTGGCTCATTAGCGCGCAAAAAATCGTTCAATTATTCTCTCGCGTTTGTCAACTAAAATCTGACGGAATCGTTACTTTCATTTATACGATTCCTAATCCAGGAAAACTGCTGTTCGGATTTAAAAGATGGTGAGTTCCTTCACTTTGCGATTGGGTTACTTGTGATTATTCATTACGATTTAATTCAGCTTGACAACGTTGTGGAAAAGATTCCAAGTGCGACTTTTAAATCGAGCGTGAATTATCGGAGAGAATATTCTCGATTTGGCTTGATTGTTCGGTGAAAGTTTTGCAGTTGCGGGAGTCGAGCCTCCGTAGGGAAAATAATTTTTCATCATTTGCTTTGTTTTTTCTTTGTCTTTAGAAACTTTTTCAATAATTTGTTTAATCGATTTATATTAATTTGAAAAATTGGTGAAATTCTCCATCCGGGACAGGGGCTGCTCGAGGGAGCATTTTGATATTTTTCATTTGGTTGCTTGAAAGATTCGAAATAGTGACTTACTTTTTCTTCTCTGGCAAGGAATTCCCACATGGGTATTGCCGATCCGTTGGTTCTGGTAGCGAAACAGCAAGCCACAATGATCATGACCGCGGTCCAATTCCTCATAGATCCATATCGATGCGTCATCTTGATGTTTTTTTTTTTTTAGTTTGAAAATAACTCGATGGATAGAGTAAATGTCTTTTAGGAGGTTTTTCCAATCACAAAAAAGCGTCGCACTCTCGTCGGTCTCACTCGTTCTCAACCAACAATCGTAGAACAATATTCGTATTTCTTCTCGATTACGTTTTATCTCTTCACAAAATGTGAGTATTTTTTGACACTAAATTTTCCTCGAGTTTCCAGCCGGAGACTGACAAAACAAAGTGTGTGAATGATTTTCCTCGTGAGAGAGCTTCTGGTACGAGCGTTCGAAATAAACTGAAGGCAGCGTGGTCGATCGTTCGGTTTTATCTTGGCCGGGGCTTGATCGGTGGAGTGGCCCACCAGCTTTGCCGGGAGCGATCGTTGTTTCGAATCTCCCACTCTTAAACATTCGCTCAAAGTACCCACACGCTGCCTCCGTTCGAATCGACCTACCTGAGCTCATGACGTAGTGTTTACCGCTCGGAAGATCCAGCCCAAGTCCTGCTCACACACACCGAGGCATTTCTCAAAGGCTTACGAGGCATACACGCCGGCAAGAATTCTTCTTTCCAACGAATAGAACATTTCGGACTAACCCAAGTCGCTAGATGTTTTTTTTTTTACGATCCACACGCCGAACTTTGTTTCCCACCTTGTTTTTTGTCTCGCTTAATTGAGCTCCAAGGGCGTGTCCTGAAACGGATTTTGTTTCCATAAATAATCTTTTCATTTTTCTTCATATTTTCCAAATTATTTGCGCGTTTGCATGATTATGGTGCATCCGCAGTTTTATTCGATACAACGAACTCTGAGTTTGAATTTATTTTAGTAACGTTCTCCATTATTCGATGAAGAAAGAACGAAAAAAAATTTTGACGCTGAGATAAAATGGAAATCGTGTTTGATAAGTTTGCAGCGATCTCGTCTGGTCGGCATCGCGGTTGATCCCCATCTGAACAATATGAAATGATAGTGTGCGTTGACGCGAGAATTTGCAGTCGCATATCGTACATTTTTAGCATTTGAATTGGATTTATTTATTCACATCGTCACTCAGTCGAAACCCTTATTGCACGTCCTTCGCACGAAGAGTTCCGACTGAGTAGAAATACTCGGCTGTCGATTTTCAGTTAAATCGTAAAAATATGTCAGTCGTAGCTAAATTTTTCGTTCTCTATGATCGTCTCGAATGAGCATCTTGAAAATTATCTTTTTTTTTTTAATTTTATGGCTAATTGCGTCCTCAGGCTTACAGTTCTGGCAAAAATTACGTGGGAGAATTTTTTTTTCTAACAAGTCGAGAATATTTTTAAGTTTTTCGGACTGAAGTCGATGTTGCAGCCAACAGTGTCACTCTACACACGTCATTCGCTTTTTTGATACGGATTCTTCACTGAATCATTCGAGTGCATACATCCTATAAGTTCATATTGGGTCAATCTGACCAAGCCGTTTTTCAAACCGTGTATTACAGTAAATATGCATTTATTTATTTTTTTTTTGCACAATCTCTCATCTTCCGCACAATCTCAGATGAACAATTTTTTTTATTCAATTTTCTAAAATCTCTAAGATAGAGGATACGGTACCAAAAAACTATTGTGTCATAGTAATTTTTTATACCATTTACTCTACGTGTATATGCGCAGAGATAATCGTCTAAACGGCCATTTATGCGAAGTTAATTGCACCCACGCTCGATATTACTCTGTCAATGTCATTGACTATTAACACGTATGTACTAATGGATAAAATAACATAATATAATGAAAGCATTTGAGAATAATCGTGGGCGCAAAATGAAAAAGTTTCTCGATGATTCAAGGGAAATTTATGCGAAAATAAAGCAATTAAAAATGTAAAAAGGGCAACCGATCGCCCTAAACACCCACTCGCTGCCGGGGAATCGACACGCGAGCATATGGAATTTTTCAAACGCTTGTAACGTTTGGCTGTCCCAGGCTATAAAGCCATTGAATTTTTTTCTTTTTTTTCTGATTTTTTGAATCGTTTTCCTTCGTAGCACGTGTTCGACCAATTTTATTATACGATGATCCAGTTGTATCGAAATTTATCGGTAAACAATGTCCTTGGAACGATTGCTGTCGATCGAAACAAGTCGAAAAAGTGCAATCCACAGTCTTACATGTCTACACTTTCGGATTATATGGGCTCGAACTTGTTGTCCTTTGTGATAAGATTTACGAGCTGCGTCAACTAGGTGTGGAACGTTTAGTAAAGCAGATGAACGTTTTTGGACATCGAACGGTTATAAAATAGAGAAATGTTTCATTTCCTGATTATTAGCCGGTGGAAGGCCGACTTGTTTTTTATTTAATGCGACCTTCTCGCGGGAGATGCTCGCGGTTGAATCTTCGCGCAGGGCTATTACCAGTCCTTCGCAGTTAAAGCCACATTATTAGAGCTTTACCCGCGCGGTCACAACAAAAGTCGCTGAGACCCTTGAACGTTTTTAAACGGTGGCTCCATGAAATCTATTAACATTTCTAATCACGCGTTTCTACGGAGACAGAGGCAATAGACGCGCTCACGAAATGGTTCACGTCCGTTGATCATTTCGTTCGGAATATAAAAATAAGCTTTATTCCGTATCGACCATTGTCGATGATAGCCCTGAAGCGTTGATTCGTTCACAGAACACAAAAAATTGAACAAAGTACAATTTTCATAATAACTTATTCATGAACCAGTCCGATCGAATGAAACGTTCGAAATTTCGAGTTTCGCTCTCGGAAATTCAGTTTTTACGGCAACGAATTCCAGAAGCTAGCAAGCCGAATGTTAAAACGAGTGTCGAGATTTTTTTTCATTCAAATAACAACGTAGCGAGGCTGCGCACGTGCACTTGGATATTTTCTGCTCGTCCTTTGCCGCATTTCTCATTTGCGATCCTTAAAGACGTTGTATGGCGACAGTCAAGTCTAAATTTTCGTTGTCAGTTTTTTTTACAATCCAAATGGTTTACGAGCCTAAGTTCATGAACAAAAGTTGTTACAAATTGACCAAAGAACGACATACTTGAAATCCAAGATTGTCCGAAGTAATCTGTATTTGTTATTTAATAAACAAAATTTCGAAAAAATTTCACGACCGATTTTTTTGAAAAACTTAAATAAAGCTCCTTCGATGTTACATGAAAGTGCATGAAAAGTTCCCAGAGGTTTCACCATTTCGAAATCGAAATAGTATTTAATTTTGAAAATTGAAAATTTGAACACACTCTTTTATGACAAACTACTGAAGATCGTGATTTCTAGAAATAGATATCTCAACTCCTACATGGCGGAACCTCTTAAAACTGCGCGAGCCATTAGATACCACTATTCCCTGCAAATTTAATCGAAGTCAATCGATAGAAAGTGTTGCATACAACGTCCCTAAATAATTTAAAATTGCGGGGACATGCTGCGATGCTTTGGAAAAAATGTACGACAGATTGATATAAAAAACAATATTAAAAATCAAAATCGAATTGCGACGAGCAACTCCTTTTTACTCAACGGGTGGAGACAGCTGACGTCAAGCCATCAATGTCAAGCCAGTTTTGGAGTAGACCAAATGTTTTTTTTTTGGGATTCAACACGTTCCGATAAGAGTCCCGATAAAAAGTTAATGGAATGCAGTTTTCTTGTCATTTTAAAAAATCGCAGCTCCAATGTCTTTAGCAATCTTTATATGGCAAGCAGAGGAATTAATTTACGATGATTCCAGCAGAAAATGAGGATCGGTTAAAACTCAATCTCCCAGAGTCAGATCTGCAGGGTGCAAGATCATCTCTACGCGGTATATATTGTTACAATCTTGACGAGGAATCGTTGCCTGCTAGTTTGCATCGTGGCTGTTTGCTTTGTTTTCTCTTAATTTTTTCTCGGTGTATCTTTATTCTATTTATAATGCATTCGTTGAGTTCGTTAGGCCACTTGATATTGCCAGTCAGGCCACGTAATTTGCACAAATGTTGTGCAAACTACGTTTTTTTTTAACTCGGGCTCCAACTCTTCATTGTGCACGATGTTGTTCATTTTATTTTTATTTGATTTTTTTATTTTTCGATCGATTGCCAACACCAGTCGTAATACATATGAATGCAAAATCTCGAAACGAATGAAAGAAGGAAACGACGGATATTATTATTACAATGGTATAGTAAAAGATGAAGAAGTTGCAGTTTGTATAACGGCAGCAGCCAGTCAATGACTCACGATGTTAATGAGACCACAAATACGGGAAAATAAGGATTTATATATTACGAATGTTGCATAACTCACGAGTGCATTTGACAGGCTGGTCTGCAACGTTACGTCAGAAAGGAATATTAATACTCCCACTTTTTGAGGCAGTTGGATTAATGGAATTTGGGATTTTAAACTTGGTCGATAAATCGAATATTTGGTTGTACAGATCAATGCAAATCGTACATTTATTAAGCTATTTCGTTGCATTTTATCAGACCTTGGCTGCTAAAATAGTCCTTTTTTCATACTTGAGTGTATTGTCATTTTTTCCAAAGGTCAAACTTATTGCATTTAAATAAAGTCATAAAATGATTTGGCTCCAGCTAATTTGCAAATCGTGTAACGGGCCAAGTAATTTATATCATTTTTAAACAATTTTTTCGTCAATCGTAATTCAATGATATTCATATGCAATTTTTCCGTTCTTATGAACAATAAATGTCGAAATGTTTATGTGATTTTTACTAAAAAGCGTCGGTCCGAATTATCATTTTATAGGCCAATAACATTTTGAAATATGAGGTTTTTTTCAACATGCATTTTTCGCATGAATTAATGCAAAATTTCGAAGTCGCATTTGCCGAATTCTATCCAGTGAAAAAAAAAGGCAAAGGAAGTGTTTGAATGAACCCTCCGAGTGCATACTGGGTCGTTTTGACCCCGTCAATTTCCTATCACTGATTGTTCGGCATTCAATGGCAACGAATTTTTCGGCATTCAATTTTCGTTTTCGTCAAAAAATNACTCTCGGTAGTCGATCAGCAGCGTTGGGACAATGTTCCACCAATCGTGGGCCTGTCGTATATTTTTTCACGGGCTTATGCAGTAATTTGGATTTCGATTGAATCTGAAATGATTTCGTCATGATAGTTCCGAAGAAATATTCGTATCGATTTCCAACTGATCCAACACGGTAACGCTTTTCAATTGACAATAATGCCACGTCAACATCTCGTATTTGTAAGCATTGATATTTTATTTGCTCTGACATCGAGGTGAGACTGATTTGTAGGTAATATTTCGGCTGATGATCAAAAGTTCGATCGGCTTCGCATTATTATTCAATATCATCACGTCGAGTGCTTAATAAACGATGAATCTACAGTTTTTGATGATGGGATCCGGGACTTTGTTACAATGAGATCTAAAAAAAAGTTGACGTCGATTTTTTAAAAATATTTATTCAATTCATCATCTCTTATGCTGTGATGTCACTCCCTCGTACGATTCCAGAAGAAGTTTTCTTTGATTTTTTGCCACTTGTGCCCCAATTGATATTCAATCGAATTCAAGCAGAAACTTTTACTTCAATGAACAATAAATGCGGGATCAATTGATATAAATAAAGATCTGCCAAGCCTGAAAGCTCTCCCTTGTGCTTGAGCTTTTCAGACTTTTTTCTTCCGATATAATAAGATCTTCCGCAAATGATAAGAAAATTCTCAAAATTTGGTATGTTTTGTGTGAAGTATGCCAGAGATCATGTCACAATTTCACAACGATTAGGAAGCTCGTTACCGAACAATTAACATTAATAAATTGAATGTAGTCAAATGCATAGAAACTGGTATAACTCTGCGATAAGATTTCATTTCTTTGACCTCTCAATTTTTTAATCTAAAATATACTGAAAGCAGCGGAAAGAAAACGAAGTTTATTGATGGATATTTTTTGTATTTGTTTGGAAAATTGTTCTTGACAAAATGTTAATTCAGTAATAACGAGCTTCATAGTCGTCGTGAAATTTTTACACGACCTTTTAAACACTTTGTACAAAAATGTACCAAATTTTTCGAAATTTCTTATCATTTTCCATTTCAACCCTTAAGCTGGTTAAAGTAATGATCACAAAATTCTTATAATTCGGTATGTTTTTACATGAAGTATTCAGGAGGTCGTGTACAAATTTCACGACGATTGAGAAGCTATTCATTGAATAGTTAACGTTAACAAAATTCATAGGCACTCAGCATCCTTAATACTCGGATAATTGAACTTCGATAGATCTCGAGAATTTTCACGCGTCCGCGTAAAGGGCTGTTCTTAGTTTTCATACATTTGCTCGTACATTTGTCTCGACATTCATTGGTTCCCAGTTCGACACATACTTTTTTCCAGAAAGGATAAAAAATATAATTGGTTCACGGAGAAATGCGTTTATGAATGTTTAAAAGAACAAAAGCGTGTCTGGAAAAATCGTGTTCGCGAAATATTTTGTACGTGTGAAGATATATATTTCCCTAAGTGGCCCGGATTCTGAATAAACGATTTTAAGGATAACCTGCTGGTCTCGTGACTCCGATTCCAGGTTCCAAAAATTCTCTAGTCCCTCTGAACCTCTTTTCATATCCGTATATGCGAAGATGACACGTTGGAATTTTGACTATCTGTGATTCCCTGGAATTTCCAGTTACGCACACGTGGATCGTGCGCTCGAATCTAGTGAAAAAATGTCAGACTTGCCTTTCGCGTCTTTTACGTATGAGGAATTCCACACCAACCCGCTCTACCTTTCCTTCTTGGTCGATGTGTTCCATTGTTTTTTTATTCTTTTTTTTCAAAATGTATTTATTACATCGCTATGAGGCATTCTTTTTTTTAACTGTCATTTGTTTGTTCTCGTCTTCGGTGAAATAATAATTTTTTTTTGGTCCCATTTCGAGGAAATCTCAAATTTGAACCAACGTCAAAATTTTCTTAATAATCACCGATATTATTTTTTTATTTGGTTAGGCAATCGGGACGAATATGATTAAAACGAAATTTTTTTAATTCTCGTCGTTTGCTGCTTTGTTCCGAACTTTATTCTGAACATTTTTTACATTCAACATACTTCGTAAATGTTTTTCTGCACTTGTTGCGTAAAATACTGTTTCATACTTGAGGTCGTACTGTTGAGTTTAGAATTAATGTTCAGAATTTGATAAATTTGGTATATTAGTAAATTATGATTAGAAAATGAGCCCATGAAAATTTTAAGAGGCCACGCAGAGAACCAGAAAAAATATAGTGGCATTGGTAATTGCATACAGCACTTGACATTGAGTCTTGTGTGAAATTTCAGTTTTCATCGTATTTTTCAATGAATTCTTATCAATTCTTAGGAGAAATTACAATTTTCATTGTAAAGTACAATGAAATGTATGACATCGATAATGAATTCATGAAATTACCAATGCGAATATCTTTTTTCTAATTCTCTGTATAGCCTCTTGAAAAATCGACTGGATAATGCTAAAGCCAACAGCACTACCTTCGTGCACTTGTTCCAATTTTTTTTGTAGTAAATTCTGTTTCCGAATGGGGAAAACTCTCGGATAATCGTTGACAAACACTGTATGAAAATGTTGTCCTCTGCTATAAAAAATAATGAGTTTTCGTTGCATTCCAACGATGCGAACTTCGGCATAGTTTAGAATGACTTACGTAATCAAAATGATAAAATTGACGAAATGTTCCATTTGGGTATTCGTTCGGTATTGCTCGTTGGGATCTTGACGTCGCGGGGTTCGCTCTCGTCATCAATCGGCTGCGTTCCATCGCCCTGAAAATTCATAAAAATTTACGTCACAGCCTTTTTTTTCTGCCCAAGCGACGATCCGCGTGTAGATTCATTTGTATCCTCTTTTTATTTTCAAATTTGTATAAAGTTACGGCATAGAGGAAGCGGAGAGGATGACTCAGGTTTGTGTGACATATGAGGAAATTCGAGTGAATGAAACCGGACATGATGATCAAACATTTCCCCCAACGATTTTACGATTTCCGGTAATTCAAGCTTTTGTCTCTGAATGCAAATTCCTCTGGTCGCTTCGAGGCCAGACCAATGTTTTTTCATGCTATCCGATAAATCTCATTATGCGTTTTAACACTTCCGAGACTCATTTCCGACCCTACTGACGGATATAAGTCGGACAGGGGTAATCGGGGTCACTAAATTTTCCTTTCATGAATATAGCCAGTCAGAAAATCTTTATATTCGAAAAATTCTCTGGAACATCGAATCCCGCAACTCGCGGTATTGGAAAAGTACAAAACACAATTGT
Organism: Hyposoter didymator; assembly: GCA_037952995.1. NCBI lineage: Eukaryota > Metazoa > Arthropoda > Insecta > Hymenoptera > Ichneumonidae > Hyposoter > Hyposoter didymator. Next base: position 7,683,047 of record JBAJMU010000001.1, on the reverse strand, counting down.
ATAATTACCGGATTTATGTAATAATCACACGTATATTTCACCATTATGAAATCGTACTTGAAGATTTTCCTGCTGAGATTTAAAACTTAATTGCTCATTTGTTCAGGCTCATGAAAAAAAAATGAAAAAAAAATAAAAAAAACTGTTGGAATGACTTTGCAAATCGCGGAAACGTATAGTCAAGTCCCACAATTTTCGATCCACGCAGTCACACCATATTCTTAGGACATGTCTGAACATTTAAATGAAGAGAAAAATTCTCGTGAATTCCGCGTTGTAGATTGGCGATAATCAAATTAACCGCTTGTCTCATTACGACTGAATCATGAGTATTCTCGGCGTAAACGCGCAGATGGAGAAACAAAAAATTACATAATAAAATGTCGATGTAATGAATTGTTTTAAAAGTTAAATCCTGCTGCTGCTGCTTCTGCTGGATTGGAGTAGCGATTGATCGAGTTTTCCGCGTGAGTTAATTTCCAACGTATTTTCTTTCGTCAGTGCTGTGTTTCGAGATCGTGGGCGACGAAATGGAATTGAAGAGGATACGAGAGTCAACGTTTTTTCATTCATTCATTATTTTAAATTGCGAAGCACCAAATTCGAAACGGAATTTGTTTTTTAGTTCGGTCCATTTGAATTATAATAATTAGCAAACGGATCTACTGAGTCTCGATGTGTTACCAGCCGCTAGCGCTTTATGTTTATAGTCATGAAATGTGCGCGCGCGAACTTGCTGGCTGTATATATGTCGCGTGTGTGCGAAGAGGATCCGTTCTAGAGAATCCGGACGACCCATGTACGTCCTCGAAAGGTCGTTTCAAGATTCCATTCCTAATATTAATCATTCAGCGCGAGAGACCAGTGTGTCTGGACCATCTCCTCCACTATTGGGCATAGTTTTATCCGACCGCAGATCGCCACTCTGCCGCGTCGTTGTGTATCAAGGCCGACCTTTTTTTTCACATTATGTTTTTTTCAGTTTTTTTTTTATTTGCCCATGGGTTGAATTAGAACAAAAACACATGGAGGACAAGGATTTTATTGAATCGACGATTAAACGTTATTCTCGCACTGGCCACTTCCATGAGCCGATTGTTATATTTATTGTGTCTTACAAAATTTGCAAATATTAAAGCGTTTAGACGATTTTTCAAAAAACTCAGATTTTCGTTAAATTTGAAAAATCATGAAATTTGAACCGTTCATCCGATATTTCCTAAATTCAATACCAACCTTCCTGTCATGATACTCTATTTATGAAAAAAAAAAAAACAATTAGTAATAAATCTTAAAATTTGCGCAAGTTAGAGCGATTACCCTTTTTTGAAAATTTCAAAATTCCGTAGAATTCGTATTTTTTTAGCTATCCTGACAAAATTCGCAGAGAATCAAGAGCTTGTATGGATTAACATCTGTGCAAAACGGAAGCCCTGCAGCTCAAACCCTTCGTGAGTTATAAACGTTTGAATTTTACACTGCCAAAACATCCAGTGCCAAACACACTCACACATCCAGACATTATTTCTAGATATAATTTTTCGATGTTTCGGGACATTTTGCGCTCATTGACATTGAGAACTGGAGAAAAAAAAAATGTTCACCGTCACATAGCTTCCTCTGTGAGGGAGCAAAATGTCGATGAATTATTCGTAGATTCTCGACGCACTGAAAACCAAATATAGTTTTGTAGAATATTTGTATAAAAAATAAAAAAAAACATAATTTTGTTCTCCATTTTGGAAAGCTGCTGCGCGCGATTTATTTCGGAATGTTGAAAATGCTTAATTCGCTAGGTGACGTTGACCTCAAGTTGTTAATAGTGTCAGTCGAACATTATTCACGGGCGAAGATTGCAAGTGGCAGTCGACAACTGGAATCGTACGATATGAAACCCACGGAGACTCGAAAAAGGCGATAAACTTTTGTGCCTAGTCCGGGTTGTTGGTCTCGGAGAATTTTTATTTTCCATCGCACTCGCGCGGAGAACAATAGGGCCTCCTTCTTGTAAATTGACACGTAGTCATAATTTAAACCATGCCCACGTCTCCACATGATTAATGACGATATTATTCAAAACGGTTGAAAATTCGATGGATACTTTATAGCGCCGACAATATTCTTTGCGATAAAAACACCAACTTTTACGTCTAGACCGCGAGGAGACTAAAAAAAAAAAACAAATTATAATAAAAATTATTGTGATAATTGATTTTCCATAATTATCAATGATACGGGCCTGAATTATTTCCTGCACTTTATGGATAAACAACTTAATAAAATATTGATACAATTCACACGTGATGCCAACTACTGCAGTGACATTGAATTTTATTTGGATATTTTCACGTGAATTTTCGAGGTTTTGACAACTTTTTGTCAAAAATGAGGATTTTCATTAGAGCCATTAACCATAAGCTCACGATCGCTTTATTCATCGATTCCTCCTGAAAATACGACCACCATATGCTCCAGCCAACTCGAAATTTGCAAACATATATTTGGCGCCAAAAAAATGGTATTTACGAGGAAAAAGAAAGATAAATCTCGTTGTATGACGTGTATAAAATGGGGGGAGTGTGAGGAGGAAATATCGGTGTGTGTTACAGCGGGAAAACATGGTATAACCTGCGCTGTGTCTGTGGTATGCGAAATTTGTTAGGCCCGTACGAGTTGGCGCCGTCTCACGCCTCCGGGTAATTCCATCTCATCCGAGTATCTCGCGCGACGCGAGTATCTTCAACGTCTTCCTCGTTAACGTCGAACCATGCTCGCACCGCGAACATCGGGCATACGAATTACTAACATATATATCTATATATTCATTTCAGAGACGTCCTCTGTTACGTCAGGAGAACGTCCCGAAATTTAGTGAAAAGGATGCTGGCCAGAGTTCAATGACTTTGCATTTCAAATCTTGGCCATATATTCGTACTACGTAAAAATATCATCCGGGACTAGGTTCGATTGTCGTAAGCGGTTTTTTTCCAATAATTCTCAATCGAAAGTAACCCGATCGTGATAAATTGTTTATTATACTGATTGATGACTCGCTAGTGTCGTTTCTCCACGGACGTCGTTGAACCGCCATTCAAATTTTCGCTTCGCTTCATACGTTTTGCGGACCTCATACATTTTCCAAATAAAATCAATTCCCTGCTTGTTTAATGTGTTTTTTTATTTTTTTCAACCGTCCAGAATAAAAATTTTCGATGTTGCGTAATCCGGTGGCTGCATTATCTTGCACGTTTAGCGAAAAGCAAAAAAAAAAATTGTAAAAAGAGGAGGCTGTATAGTTAAATATTGACAGGTTGTTCGCAAACCGATTGAAACTTCTTTTTCAATCAAAGACAAAAAATGACGTTCCTCGTTAACCGTTGAAGAACCAAATTTAATTTTATGGCAAATTGCAATAAAGAAGAATATTAAATTGCATTATTGCATATGGACATATGCAAATTTGCATGCATCTGTTTATTCAATATTGCATTTACATATTGAAATATAATGACGTTGAAATTTTGCAAAATATTTATGCAGCAAAGAAATTTAATAATTTTTCTTGCATTCGCCGTGATGAGTCTAGTTTTTTTTATTTTTTTCATTTCAAATCAAATTGCATTTTATCTTTTCTTTTTGTATGTCTAATCACGGGGTCGCTGGGATCCCTGATTTTAATATTTCGCTGCAACGGCCTCTCGCGATATTGTGCTTGAGGAATGACAAAATTTTGATTTTTTTTTTTTTNTTCGAAGGTCTTGGATTTATTTGATTTATAATGAATTATTTTTCGGTGTGGATTTTTCGTTCGATTGTATAACCTTTTCTGGCGTAACACCTCGTTATGCCATTTCTATGTCCCATTTAGAGTGGCTTCCTCAGAAGCTTATTGGTCAACCCCTTTCCGTAGTTTTCCTAAAGAAGCGCGCTTGTTACGATAAACTCAGTCAAACGCCGATTATGTCGTACGATGTTGGTGCGTTGAGGCGCGGTTAAGAAATAGAAAACTTTCACCTCGCACGATCGACTATCGTGATGAGAATTCGTGAGAAAGAGATGGGACACGAAATCGCGGGAGCTTTTAGTGTATACATCGCTCGAAAGCCTGTTCCAATAATAGCCAACGAATCCTCGATCGCCTATAAATTTCGCAGTACATATTTTCGGGCGGAATTTGAATTGATTCGAAGCTAATGGTCGAACGAGTGGGCGCGCAGACCATATCTTCGTACCACAAGCGCCGTAACAATTCATTAGCATTTGTTCCCACAATAGACTTCGAATTCCGATTTCATCGAATCTTTTCTCGGCCTTCATTCTTGTAATAAATATACACACGTAAATTATCTATTATTCACTAATTTTAAATCACTTTGTTATTCTGGAAGAATATCTGTAAATGGTTATTTTCGATTCCAGCTTTTTTAACGTTATTCAAATTCACAGTAAATTTCATCGGTGATAGTGTCTCGTTCAATTCCGTTGCTGAACCCAGGACCACCCATTTTTCTTCTTCTTTTGCTTCGATTTATTGAAAAATCATTTTTGCATCATTTTCGTTACGAGGGAAAATGAATTTCATCTGAAAACTCTACTACGAAGTCGTGTTTGTGCCTTTTTCATGCAAAAATCCCTGAACCCATTTTGATTTTTGTTTTTTTGGCAACTCGATCCAAAAAATCACATTTTTTGTCATATTTTCGACTTTCAAAATTCACAACAGACCAAAAAATGATAATAAATAATAAAAAAAAATCGCTAAGTACCAATTCAAAGATAATTCGAAAACGGAGATGATGTAGCTGGAGTGTCAGTTTGTAAAAAAAAATAAAGTTAAAGCCATTTTCGTGAAATCAACGTTTGAAAACAGAAAAAAAAGAAAAGAAAACGATTGTCTTGTACTCGACAAATTGGTCGGAAATGTTGCTAAAAAATAGGCTGGAGACTTACTATTTCCAATATGCATAGCAAAAAAAAAAATAGTCGCGTGGACAGGTCGATATGAATGTTTTCGAAATTGGACCTTTCTCCCGCGTACGATGTGACGTGCGCACGAATATTCCCATCCAGTCAAAAAATCCCGGTGAATACAATCCAAAAGACAGAGTGGTTTCTCGCGGATGAATTCTTTTCCTTCTGACTGAATTCTACGAAGCAGGATCGAGATACGCAATCTCGTGCCGTAGCAAAAGGAAAAAGGACAAATAATAAAAATCGCGTCAGCCCGAAGAAATTCTTTAATATCATTCGTGACGTCAACGCGCATCTTTCGTTTGAAGCTTCTATACACTTTGTACGAGTCTCTTTGTAGGTCAAGATTAATCGTTTTCTTCTCAACTATGCCTGCTTACAGGCTGTCGCTAAATCCGAACCACTAATCAGAGGCGAAACATTATTTTAACGATGCTGGTGTGCATATCGATAGTTCTCGAGCATTTACGTCACGAAAGAGACATTTTACCTTATCAGGGTTAAGGAGGTTGGCTACATACGACCATATGATAGGAATTGAATAAAATTTGGTAATAACATTCTTTAGCATCAAATACGACGACACAATTTTTTTCAAATTTTTCATCTACATAGTTGTCGAATAATTGGAGTTTACAATATGCAAATGCATACCCATATATATCTGAATGCTGTATGCTTATGCATGTAAACTCTAGTGTGCAATTACTCGAAAACCATGAGAAAGAAAAATCTTCAAAAATTTGTAAATTCATATTTAATACTGAGGAATATACTTACCAATTTTCATTAAATTCTAATCATTTCGAATGTGGCTACCTATGCTTTTAACATGGCAACGATATTGTGGTGTATCCGTTGCTCCGACGCGGAGTATCCCTTTTTTCATGTTTTCATTGCACAACCTTCCGCTCAAGATTACATATCATCAATTGTTTGATTTCGGTGAGGCATCGAAAAAAATGGTTTGCAATTTTGATTCTTGTTTCTCGCGATCGTCATCCAATGATTTTTTCTCGGTCGACCCAAATTTGTTGTCGATTTTATAAATTTTGCAAATCACAGATTTACTTCGACTTGACGAAGAAAATCGAGTCAAGTTTACAAGTTCATATTGGGTCAATTTGACCCGAAGCTTTTTTCAAACCCTTGTATTCATGCTTTTTTTTTTGTAGAGTCGTTTTTTGTAGCGAGTTCGTGAAACGAAAATTAAATGGCAAAACATTCGGTTACATTAAATGCCAAAGAATCGGTGAAAAAAAATTGGTGGGGTCACAAAGACCCAGTATACACACAAAGGGTTAAATAGTTATTTTCTCCAAGTCGATTGTTAGTGAGTTTTAGGACACTTTGTACATTTAGACTCGTATCTCTCCTGAACATTCTTCTCGAGGATGTTGGATGCTGCTCTCGTATCTCAAGCCTCGTTAAGTAAGCTCTGTTAATCGCTACGGGGAGTACAAGAGGAACTCCTTGAACGGGAAACGAAAGACTCATGGAAATCCCTGACCGTAATTGATGACCATTGTGTGTACATAATGACTCATACATTTACGATCAATGACCGCGAGAATCTCGAACATGTTCGTTAATTTTTTGCGTCAAGAAATATATAATTATCATTTTTCTAGCCGTTTATTAACGGGAGATAAAAACTTTGACAAGTGTTCTGTACGCGCGAAGCACTTATTTCAAACAACTTTGGAACTCAACTTTTTTTACGACCGGATTTGTAGTTATAATTTTGAAAAAAAAGTGATGCAAAAATAAAAATTAAATTACATTTCGTATTATCGGACGAATAAAATAAAAAAATTAAAATCAGCAGTGTCAGCGAATTTATCCGCGAAAAATGTCTCTTCTCATTTAATTCGCATATATTAAGAGCAATAAAATATAATGTTAACTGACACACTCTGACGTCAAAGCAGCGTCAATGTTCCTGTTTTTTTGCATTGTCGGTATCGATGGAAAGGTCAACTCTGATTTTTCTCAGATTTTTGTCTTCATTCATTCCCGCGCGGTATTAAACCTTCCGCAAATCCGCGAATATCTCGTTTTACAAAATTTCTCCTACTGTTGATAAAAACAACGAAAAAAAAAAATAGTAATAAATGAAAGAAAAAACAATTTTTCCATCGCAGTAAAAAATCTAAATCCCTTTTTTTTTCGTGGACCAGTCAATGTCTTGAATTAAATTCACGAGATTCTGACATGGGAGAAAATTTGCAAATTTTATTATTTGGAATTGTGTGTCTCGAGAGCGAGTGCAATTATTTTGGATGCACTCGTATTTTCTCATTTTTTTTGTCCTATTTAGAAAAAAGTTGCAGAACAGAATGTGGAGAGAGAAAAAAAAATCAACTTGAGTGTTGCTCGTAAATAGAATTTTTGTAAAAATGAATGAGGAGTTTACGAGGTGATCGGAGGTCGTTAGGATATCATGTCCGTTCGGTTTTCCATCCACGAGCAGACAGCCAGTTTCCTCGCGGCTGCTCTTGTTGTCTCGTTCGAGCTTCGTTGTCCAAGGGCAGTTCTCGGACGTTGTTGCTCCCAATGAAAAGGAAAATGTATGCGTCCATAGTTTTTTAAAGAGCGATGGAAAAACTTTTGGCACGAGTCGTCCTCGTGTTTTAAAAGAAACGAGAATTTATTTACACGTAAATAGACGGCAGAATTGCGCGCGACGACTGCGTATTTTTATGCATACCTACGAGCTATAGCTGCACAGAGTCGAGATAGCGACGATTTGTATGTATGCGCGAGCGCTTGTTGGTGTGAATGTTTAGTGAGGAATTTTTAATTGCTTGGCAACATAAGACGAAGCAGGCTTAGCAAGGTCACTCAAGGACGCCGGAAAATAAATATGGCAATATACAGGGGAAAAGACTGGGACTAGTGGAATGTAGCAACTCTTATGGCTGCTATATAAGCCGATACAAACCCCTCACTAGCCCTGCCTACGGGCTTCTGCCCGCAGCACACCTATTTGGCGCTAAATGGTCGAGCTAGCTCAATATAAAAAGTTTAAATGTTTTTTTTTGTTTTTTTTTCGAAATCTTCAAACTTTGATTTTACGAAAATCGCTACAACTTTTTTATTTTACAAACTGGCACTCCAGCTACCGCTCATTATCTTCGTTTTCGAATTATCTTTGAATTTTTTGCTCGCTTGTGAACTTTGAAAGTGAAAAATATGACGAAAAATGTGATTTTTTGGTTCGAATTCCCGAAAAACAAAAAAGATCGAAATGCAATACAGCCTTAAACCTATTTTGCATTCATGAGCTTCATTCCTGTGGAAGAATTGTCAAAATTGGTTCAGTGGTCTTTGCGTAAAAAGGACACAAACACGATTTTGTAGTTTTTTATATATGTAGAGATATTTGCAATGGATTCGAGTGAGCTTTGAGTTTTCTGCATGCGCATTAGTTTTGAATGGTTATCTCCCGCTATGTATACACATTAACCGGTCAAAAGTATCATTCTATTAATGGAAATCGAGATGTTGAAAAATAAGCTTTAAAAACCAGTCACCAATTATTTTTTGAGTCCATCTTCGAAACACTTGGTTATTTACCGTTTTCACACCTACGTATCGTCATGGAAAGAAAAAAAATATTCAACGTTTTTTTGAAAAATAATCAACATTCTTATTCCGAATAAATCGGTTTTCTGTTTAATTGTTTTCTGAATGTATCAGATTTTAATTATGGGCATTGAAAATTAGCGGGAAAAAAAAACAAGCCATTTTTTCTATTTCAATGGTAATTTTTATTATATCTGCAGATATAAAAATAGTTTTATGGCGGAGGGTGAACAGGGGATCCATAGAACGGTCGCTCCATTCAAAGCTTCGAAGACAAGAAAGGGAAATCGTTGTAAAATAAGGTGGTCGTAGATATTTGGAAAGATGAACGCGTCTTGAGAAAAAACTCGCGATCGATTGTAAAATCGTTTCGAATTGCCTTCCAAAAATGGTGAATTTTAATTTTTTTTTTACCGAGAGGCTCATATTTGCCTCTAAGAAAAGTCGGTTTTCTTGATGGAGCCCGGAAACTAAAAAATGCAGATGAGAATCAATTTCATCCCGTAAAAACGATTCATTTCATGGGTTTTCGTGTTTAATCTACGAATGACCTTTCTGCAATTTCAAGGCCATCCATTGACCGGTTTGATGCTCGATATCTTTTGAAAAATCTTGGGTCTTCATTATGTTCACAATTATAAGCACGCGACTGGTTTGATAGAAATGATAAAAACAAATCTTAACCATCTTCAAGGTCATTCGGTTCTATTGCGGTAAAAAAAAACAACAATCGGAGTAAGTTGATGGAGAAAAAGAGCAAAATTGAAAAACTATTGGGGGCCCATAATTTCTATTAATAAATAGTTCATAGGAATTAATAAATTTATAAATAATAAACTGACAAAAAATAAATAAATAAATGAAAATAAAAAAAAATTAATAAAAATTAATAAATTGAAGATTAAAAATTCGATGTCCTTCGAGTCCCAAGTCCCGCGAATGGAGAAAATGGAAAAAAAATCCAGTTCGACTTTGCTGTGAAAATAAACACGCGTCCTCAAGCAAATTACGTAAAGTTTCGAACGAAGAACACAAGAGGTCAAAAAATCTCAATTGGACTCTTTCATAATGTTTTTTTTAGACGATAAGGAAGTTTTCGAAGGTGCGATTAAAAAATCGTGGAAAAGTTTATGCGTTCGGACGTGTTTTCGTTTTGACGATGTTTTTTTTTCTTTCCCTCTATTTATTGTTGGTACGGCGGAAAAAAAACAATAAAAAAAAACAAGTCAAGGACCGGATTACAATCTTGGAAAACAATTCTCGTGGCAAAGACGCGTTACATGAGGCTCTCGCATGGGGAATACAACGAGAATATGCAAAGCGTATAAATTCACCGGCAGTAATTCGTGGCAACGCGAGTACGATTTAGCTATACACCTATCACCAAGTATAATTTAAGGCCATCTTAACGGATGCGGGATTCCTGAATTAAAAAATCTGTTTTTATTTTCGAGGATCAAATTTGCGGGATTCTGCGTCGGCCCTCTCGTCTCTTGACGTCAAAGCTGCGAGCGAGTGAGAGGGAGCGGGGAAGTGAATTCTTGAGTCTAGATTTTGCCGTAAAATGTTGATCCACGGCGCCGTTCGGCTTTTGCGTTTCTAGCCATGTTTATGTATATACATATGTTGACATATATAGTGAGGCTATTCGCTCTTGTTCGCGAGGCTAAAATTCCAGCCAGAAATTCATAAGCATATCATTATAATCTCGTATTGATTGATCTAACACACGCACGCGCAAAAAATGGTAAATGTGTACATCCATGTATATAAATAAATTTCAATATTTCTAAATACACGTACTATTTAATTTTCGTCATGGTGAAAAATGTATATATCGGTTATCGATTTTAATGTATTATTCATGATCGAAAGGCCATCATCGCGCGATCATCAGGAAAGATTATCGTCCGATTTGTATTTTCTTTTTCAAAGGGACACAGTTTGTTTAGATTTTCATCTGAATCGAGTATCCCTAACGATGGGGGAAAAATGGAATAGATTAAATAAATATTTGATCGTTTGTCATTAACCTGCGGCTGGGGCAGCTCGCGAAGGCCGCCCCGCGCCGCGAATGTACCGAGAACGCAGCGAGAAAATTGTGATGCCGCATTAATCAATCTCGTATGGCGAGGCCCTTATTCGGGGCCTAGACGTATTATGTGCATATATGAATATGCGATGAATAATATGTTCGTAAATATTATACACTAATATTCCTATCGAAAGCGTCATTTTTTCCAGAGCCGGAACTCGAAAAATCGTGGTCCGTTTGTCTTTTTTTTTCATGTTCTTTATTCGCTGTTGTTGTTTTTTTTTCTTTTAACTTCGCGGTTATCCTGCGCTCACGAGCGCGTGTCTCTTGAGGAGCAATTTTAATTTACGTAAAAGCGAGACGCCACTATAAACGCGTGCGTACGTATTTCTCCGAAAGGGACTCCTCGCGTGGATATTTCTCGATCCCGTGTATCTAGCTCGTTAAAATGTGTAGTGACGCGCGTGTGTCTTAAGGCCCGAGAATTCTTTCGCTTTGAATACGAGAACTACCAGAATCTTGAATTAATAAATCGTTTAATTAATCGAGAACGTCTAGCACTGGCGCCAGTGACGCGAGAATTATACGATATTCATATATCTATATATCTCTGTATCTTGGCCGCAGTCGCAGCTTCGGCCAATGCGAAATTCTCACTTATCCCCAATTTCTCCTGCCCAACTGATTAATCGCGTCTATCGTATTATTATTATTATTTATTTTTATTATTTTTGCCTCTTCGTAGGTTCGATGTTTTTTTTAACTTTCAGTGTACGCCATTATTTTTTCTCTTTTTTTTCCATATTTTCGGCTACCTTTATGCCACGGTTACGTAAATTATACAAATCGTTTATACTTTCGCGTTAAATTCCTCGCAGTTTGACTTTTTTTTTGGTCCAACGAAGGGCCTGTTCTGGAGTTGCCATTCACGCTCAGAATTATTATTCGAATAATCTCCATGTCATTCGCGAACGCCATTTTTTTACGGAGAAAAAATTGACGGTGTAGAAAAGTGCGTACGTCGATAGGAATTGGAATTTGATGTTGTGTCCGGGTCAAAGAGCGCGGGTTCGATGGAACCGTCTAGCTTCGAGATGCGCTCTCGTATCAGGGAATGGAATTCACAAAGAAAAAGCCTCTCCGACCAGTCGTCGCGACAGCAAATTCAACCAAATTTCAAAAAATCGAAAATTAAGCTATTCCTATGAAACGAAATACAAAAACAAAAACAATTCGAAAAACAAAAGCTTCAAGAAACCGAAAACGATTTAACATAAATGTTAGACATGAAAAAAGGTTTGGAAGAAATAAAAACAAAAGAAGAAAGATCGCATGAGATGCGAGGTGAATGCAGTCAACCGGTCTCGACATTCCGCAGGTTAGAGATCGAAGGAAAAAACAAGCATAAATCAGACCACGAGATTCCGTGAAATATTTTATAACGTTTCCGTCACGTTGAGTTCAGCTAATTTCGCCAAAAATTAAACATTTCCGTTCTTCCAAATAGTTGTTAACATTTTTGAGAAGATTAATTAAACCAAAACACCGATATGCATCCCCGATTTATAGATCGCGAAGAAAGCTCGAATCAATTAGGATGCATCGTGGCCTCCGCGCGAGTCTCGACAAAACCAATTTTAAATCTACCAAATGTCACTTCCGCCTTCTGAATATCCATGCGATTCGTTAATTGATGGGATTTTTTATTTCATTTCGACGACAACATTTGTTTGAACCACTTTTCGATCCAACGATTACGAAACTGATGATATGATGATAAATTATAGATGAAGCATTCGCGTTTCATCAATGGAAAAAAGTCAAATGGTTAGCCGTTGGTTGAAAAAAGTGTTTTGAGCTCTCGTAAAACTATAAAAAACGAAGCGCGTTTGTTTAATTCAAATTGAACACTTATTTACATATGCAAATGCATTTTTTTCCAAGTCAATTCAATTGAATCGATCATTAGTTTTTTCATCGTTATATATTTTAGTCCGATAAAAACGATAATTATTTGTAACGAATTATAAAAATCTTTCGAATATCGACATAATGGAAATTTGTTTTTTTTTTTTTTCATTTTCGGATCTCGTTAATAATTTATATCGCGTTCGTGAAAAATAAGAAAAATTCACAATCTCGAAAAATAATAAATCGCCTCTGAGAAATTGGTCCTCGGGACGTTTGTTTTTCGAAAAATATGGTTCTTCGGAATTGTGCGTTTAAACTTTTATTTTCAAGGCTATCGAATAGCTCAAAGAAATCGCCACAACATTTGGTTTTAAAAATATAATACATCATTCACGTCACATCAGTTTTCAAATGTATATAGTCACGTTTGTTCTTTTTAATGAAAACGGCATACAAAACAAAGTACGTCATGCGGCGACGCTGAAAACGTTGCTCTGTTTTTTTTTTGACAACAATATTTTTAGTTAAATCGAACGTTTCCAAGGGCAAGTTCGTGCTCATCCCTTAAGTGATTTTTATTTAATGGATATATTTTTATTAACGGATATTGTTACAAATCTCGATGGGAAAAAATAAATTCTTCGTCTCTAGTGTCGCATGTAAGCGTGGTGTGACTGATGAGCTGTAAAAAAAAGAAGATTATTCCATGAATTTCGACGATTTCAGAGGGTCGTTTTGGTCCGCAACAATTTTCAGTCACCGATTGTTTGGCGTTCAATGGCATCGAATGTTTTGACGTTTGATTTTCATTTTCGTCAAAAAAATAAATATCGGGCATTAAAATATGGACAATTAACCACAAAAAAAAGTTTCAACAAAAACAACAAAAAATGCATAATATTTGCCGGAATATAACGATTTGAAAAACGCCTTGGGTCAGATCGACCCAAAATATGCACTAAAAAAAAAAGTACTAACGCTTGTAAAATTCGGCTTGGAAGTCTATTTCCGGAAGAAGCCGATGCACTTTTTGTAGAACGGTAGCTTCGTTGACTAGGTCTCTGTTTACGTTCCATATCTGAAAATGGAAAAATACGTTTTTCAGCCAAATAACGCACATGCGGACTTGTTGGCTATTTTTTAGCAGCAGATTTCTACCTGCACGAGATCGTCTCGATCTCTGATAGATACAGTGATGCCACACACTTCGTCACCATCAGCGATGCTGTCGGTGAATTGCTCTCCAATAGCAGCAAGAACGATTTCCTTCCAAACATTTTCCTGCAATACGTTTTTTTTTTTTTTACAAACTACAATTCGTCGATTTTTCAACTTTCCATAAATTTTCTCGGTGCTGCTAAACTATTACGAACATTGGAATGGTAATTTTTTTTCACATCGCCACATACTCGCAGGATATTTACAAAAAAATGTCTTCATTTACAAATTTCGTATGCGAAAAATTTATAATATTAACCCTTCGAATACATACTGGGTCGTTTTCACCCCAACAATTTCTCGTCACCGATCGTTTGGCGACGAATCTGTTGGCATTTAATTTTCGTTTTCGTCAAAAAATAAATTCAGGCCCATAAATTATGGATGACGTACTAAAAAAAAAGTTTCTGAAAAAAAGAAAAAAACGAAAAATTCATATTTACCGGAATACAACCGTTTGAAAAACGCCTTGGGTCAGATTGACCCAATATCCACGCGTTTAGAATGTGTGCACTCGAAGGGTTAATTCATCTACTTCTGAACCTCGTTTGCCTTCCAAGGCCGAAATAGTCTTGCGAGTAGGCGAAAATTTACTTTTCCAAAAAAAAATAATGGAATTTTTGGTAAGCCTACCGTATCATGTTTGTAACATTTCAACCTCCAGGTTCCGCCATTCTGGTTAACAGACTCTTCCCACATCGGCAGTCGACCATCTCTCATGAAATGATAACTGTAAGTAATCTTGAAACAATGCAGACGATTATTATTATTTTTTTAATTTTGGTAGAAACGTCGTTTTTGAGCGACTGATATATCAATGAATAATTAATTACCTGTAATTCATCGGGCTTTGGTATATGGTTATAAACAGCCCAAAAACCTTGCACGGTTTTGACTGTGTAAATTTTCTTTAATTTCGCTTTGTACTCTTCAGCTGTGGCTCCACGAACGGCTCTGTCGGTAAAGTCATTATTTTATCAAAAATTTAGTTTAACAAATACGTCGTAATTTTTTAAAACGAGGGGGCGAAAAAATTCTTCATCGTTCAATAATTCACAGTTGACGTTGTTTTTATTATCACCGATTTCCTTTCCCCGAGTTTTTTTATATCGAGGATGCAATAATCATTTTCTCTCACTTAACATTTAGTGCATCGATATTTTGTTGACGTTTCATAAACAAGCGTTTATTGAAGGTTAAATATTATCGTTTCGTTCTTTATACGACAGATGTCTTTTTCGTTCGCTATATTTTGGTCGCAGTAGCGTCAGCGCGAAAACAGAATTTCTAGCTCCTCATCAAGATGAGAGGAAACTCCAATGAAATAATAAAAGGAGGAAAGTAATAATGAATTGCCAGTAGCTGTGACATTCCGTAATTCTGGAATTTGAAGAACTTTAATTCAAATTTAGGGATTTTTAATATCACACATTCACAGGCTCTACAACTTTTTGGCATTTTTAATAAAATTAACTCACTTGTCCAGATAAAACGTCCATGAAGATTGAAGAGGAATTCCCGAGGTATCTTGATCGTTTATATTTTCCGTTGTCTCGAGCGAGAATACCGGTGATTTTGAAAAATTGCCGGAGCTATCGTCGCTCTCCTGGCAGCCCAATGCGGCCATCTTGGACTTTGGATCTAGAGAATCACGTGATCGAACGCATAAGATCTACAGCTGTCGCTGTCAGTGAGCAGCCGGGATAAAATATTTCGTGTTGTTGTTTTTACGAGCAGATGGTTATTCACACAAAAATCTCTCACGTCAAAAAATTTATCTTTGCGACTAAATTTTGATCTAATTTATAATGTTACTTAAAAATTGTTAACAATTATTCCCCCATGTATAAATTTTTCAGGGACTCCGATGGTAAAAATAAAAGTTATTCACTTTTGATTTCCTACTCGTGAGAACGAGACTCGATCGCCTCAAAATCCTCTGTTGACCAAGTAGGAAACTTTTTCGCTTTATCGTACTCCGATAATTAGCCTGCATGAGAAATTTAGTAGAAACCTGTAATGTCTTTCGTTTGAGACTGAAATTTTCGTTGCGAAACTTGGCCGACAAGCTTTTCTTTCATATTTTCTGTTAGTCTCTTGAAACTTTTGGCTGACACAGAATGGCGATTAAGTTTTTCACCAAATCGCAGGTAGAAAATTTGTCGCCCATTCTGCTTCGAATAATTACACTGTAGTATCTCGAGGTGACGATCCCAAAGCATCCTTCGTGCGTATGGTCGTAATATTTTATACACCTGTTGCTGTTCTACAGCCGCAATCCTTCCAGGTATAGTTTTGAGGAAGACATTGTACGAGGTAATTCTTGCCGTGATCGACAAAACTTGCTTTTGCGTTTACTGTACTCGGAGTCCCATTTTTCTCGACTCAATTGTTTTCGACAGCGTCATCCTTCTCTCTGGGCATCGATAATATATTGTTGTCATAATGTCTCGGTTTCTGCTCCATTCAATTCCGTTTTTATTGTCAATGTGGATTTTGCTAGTTCATGCCACGTCCACTTATGATTCTCGAAACTTTGATATGCTCGAAAATAACGTTGACAGTTCATTCGGTGATTTTGAACGCGCAGGATTCTCCAAGCGTCCACAATATCGATGGAAATCCGTGCAAAGTAAGTTCTATTTTTATAAATCATATTCTAGAATCTAGATTGTGTCTGCCGATTGAGCAGCTCGCAATAAATCATGTGCGACAGTTTTTTTGTTATACGAAACGATCGAAAGACAGAAAATCGTTGGCAAATGCTTAATGGTTTGGTGAAATTGAATTTGTTTTAAAATCGCAATTAACCCTTCGAGTGCAAACCTCCTAAGTGCACATTGGGTCAATCTGACCCAAGGCCTTTTTCAACTTGTTGTAGATTCCGGTAAATATGCATTTTTTGTACTTTTTAGTAGAGACGTTTTTTGTAGTAATTTGACGAAAACGTCAAATAAATGTCGAAACATTCGGTGTCATTATATGGCAAACAATCGCGCTGACAGAAAATAGTTGGGGGTCAAAACGACCCAGTATGCACTCGAAGAGTTAAAATAATTTTTCTTCCATAAATATCATCGTTATTTTCTTTGCAGAATGCGACGAATATGCCAAAGCTGCTCGGCGAACGATATGGGTCATGCCATTATCAGGATCTCGACCGGTCCCCATATTTATCAAATGCGAGAACCTCCTCGTTAATTCATTAGCCGCCGGTAGTGTCGTTGCGAAGCCCACAGAGTTTCCTCATATGGCTGCGATCGGCTGGATATTGCCGGATCGAACGATCGCTTATTACTGCGGCGGTAGTCTTATTTCCGAGCGATGGGTCATCACAGCTGCACACTGTACTCATGGACCGCTGTAAGAATTCATATTCATTGGGCCCTTCGAGTGCATGAAAACAAATTTTTGTTAGAAAGGATCGATATTTTGTTCGTTACGTAAACGGTTTTTTGAGTAATCCCAAAAATGGTGTCATTGCAGCAAGAAATATTCTAGAAAGTCTCGTCGGAAGCAAATTTTTGTCGTTCCAACCGTAAATTTCGCTGACGATTCCGTTGGAAGCCAAAGATATTGCGAAAATAAAGAAAATTTTGAAATTATCCACAAATATTTAGTTTAGTGCGTTCAACAAAATGTCGACGGATTTTAACAAAATTTCATTTCCATTGTACTGGATCGCTTTGACCCCGAAAATTCTCTGTCCCTGATTGTTTGGCATTTGGTGGTAACGAAGTTTTTTTTGGCATCCAATTTTCGTTTTCGTCAAAGAATAAATCTAGAGAAAAAAAAAAACAAAAATTCAAAATTACCGGGATACAGCGATTTGAAAAACGCCCTGGGTCAGATTGACCCAATATTCACTTGTCGGATATGTGTGCACTCGAAGGGTTAATAAAATACTGGAGGCTATAACAAAAATCTAAAAATAATCAATTCAAGGGGCAAACCTACGGTCGTTCGGCTTGGCTCCCATCAGTTGAGCGATGCCGGAGCTGGTAAAGTGATGAAGATCGAAAGGGTCATACGACATCCTGCTTATAATCCGCCCAGCATGTATTCCGATCTCGCGCTGCTCGAGTTAGCCAAAAAAGTTCGTTTCCAGCCAAACATCAGGCCAGCTTGCTTACACATCGAATTCGACAAGACGCCAACGAGAGCCTGGGTCACTGGCTGGGGCACAACAGAAATCGGTATTCGTTGCAAATCTTTTTCCCACAGATTTTTCCTACTTTCTCGTAAAATACGGAAAAACCCTCAATTTCAAAAAAAAAAAACCTGCAAAAGCACGCGATTTTTCTCTTTATCGACTTTTCCCAAAGATTTCGAAGGAATCGACCCTGCAAGTTGGCACTCCAGCTATACTCTTCTATTTCTTTCTCCAAAGAAAGTCCGAAGTAGTTTTGTTTTTAAATGTAAATGTATAAAAGTTAAATTTTTCCTGGACAATATACAGTGCTCGGTTTATTGCAACCGGGCAAGCGTTATCCTTTTTCTTCAGGTAGGCAGTTTTCTCTCTCGCAATAAGAGTGACATAGAAAACTTGACCTGTCAAATTTGTAATTTCTGGTGGGGAACGTTTCCTGATTTACAAAGTTATTGCTACTTTGGAATTAGGTACGTGCCCTTTATTTTTTAGTGGGTTACATTTTCCACAGAAATTACTGACATAATGGAAATGGACACTAAAGTACCTTTTCTTGTTAAAGAAAAATTTCGACGTCGAATTGCTCTCACGATTTGAATCATTGGAACGTTTGGAAAAAGAGAAATTCGTCCTCATTTTTTTTTATTACACTTTTTATTTATTTTATTTCTTATTTTTTTCTATACTTTCTATCTCGATCTCTAAATATATAAAACTCTACTACAAAATTGTGTTTGTGCCCGTTTCACGCAAAAACCACTGAACTAATTCAGATGAAAGATTTTTCACGGGAATGAAGCTCGTGAATCAGAAATACGTTTTAGGCTGTATTGCATTCCGATCATTTTTTTTTTTTTGGACTCGAACCAAAAAATCCCATTTTCTGTCATATTTTTCACTGTCAAAATTCATACTTAAATAAAAAATGGTTAATTAGAAAATTCAAAGAAAATTCGAAAACAAAGACAATGAGCGGTAGTTGGAGTGCCGGTTTGTGAAAAAAAAGTTGTAACGATTTTCGTAAAATCAAAGTTTGAAGATTTAGAGAAAAAAAATGTCAACTTTTTATACGTTAAGCCAGCTGTATCCTTGAGTGCCAACTTGATATGCTGCATATCTTTACATTTTCTATTTGTATATTTTCATGACTCGCGACAGCAAGATTGAAATTGAACAGGGAATATGCTTAATATTGTTAATTTCGCATGATTATTAAGACGACGAGCTGAGTGACGAGTTGATGAAGGCGCAGATCCAAGTAGTCGACAATGTGCGGTGCTCCCTATTGTACAATTCATCGACTTCGGTGCCAGGTGGAGTCGTGCCGAGCATGATTTGCGCTGGTGATCCCCAAGGCGGTTGGAGAAAGGACACTTGCCGCGGCGATTCCGGGGGTCCCCTTCAATCTATTCATCCTAATGGTTGCCTTTACGAGCTCGTTGGTGTTACTAGCTTTGGAAAATCATGCGGAAACTCGGGTCTTCCGGGTATTTATACAAGAGTTTCTCACTATCTCGAATGGATCGAATCCGTCGTCTGGCCCGAACGCGATTAATCCCTTTTTCGATCTTCACACCGCATTTGCAAATGCAGTCTCATTTTGAAAAAATATTATTTACTGTATAAATCGACTGCGTTACATTTTTATTGATTCTATTTTTTTTTCTGGGTCCTCATTTGGATGATGGTGCTCTAAATAAAATCTGTAAACAAAATTTCATGCTTGTTTTCATCTGATTCGGTTAAATTCCTTTGTTCCTTTTTTCCGACTGGTTTGGTGCGAAGAAATACTCGAAGAAATGCTTTTGTAATACTCGGAACACAATATTACACTGAGAATGAAATTTTGTTAAAAATCGTCGATATTTTGTTGAATACGGTAAACAAAATATTTTTTTATAATTTCGAAATTTTTGTTATTTCGGCAGAATATCTGGTTTCTAACGGAATTGTCAGCGAAATTTACGAGTGGAATGACAAAAATTTGCTTCCGAAGAGACTTTCGAAAATATTTCTTGCTGGACTGACACTATTTTTGGGATTATTCAAAAAAACGTTTCGTCGAACGTATCGAACAAAATATCCATCTTTTTCAACAAAATTTTGTTTTCAGTGTACGGTTTGCCCATGAATTTTTTTTCATGGGCAAATTAGTAGTATTTCCATGCAACATTTCCAAGTTGATGAAGTTGATGAATGACGATAAATTGATGTAAATATTCATAAACATCGTATATGTAGAGATACAGGAAACAATAACGAGCAATTATATGTGTTGATATTTAATCTGGCAAATAATTACAAGATTATGGATTCTATTTACATCGTATGTACAGTGAAGAGCGAATATTTACGAGAATCAAAGTTCTAGTTGCTCTGCGCGAATAATCTAGGAAATTGATTTCCAAGAGCAAAGAGCTCGTTGATCGTCGGGTGCTTTGCCAAATGGTTTGGTTCCATCAGGCGCGACGTACTTGTTTACTTGATAATCGAGCAAGACTTGATAATTGTAAATATCTGAACCAAGCTGTTGGGTAAGAGGGCTCGTGTTGGTAGTGAATATTCCCGCGAAATTGGTTCTCTTGGCGAGCCTCAGAACCTCGTCCTCCATGATTTTCATCATAATAACATTTTCGGCGGAGGTTAATTCACTGTTTGTGCCCATCATGAACGTATGGAAAATCTGGCCTTGTCCCTGTGGCAATTGTCCATCGCGGATCGGGCCCTCGAGGCTTTCGAGAAACTCAAAAATAATCGTCAATTTTGAATCTATTGTCACTTCCGGTTCGTCTCGCGCGTCGAAGTTTAGCGATACCGCGAGAACTCTTTCGTCGTTCTGCAACGATTTTACCACGAAACAAAAGCCTTTTTCGACCAGCGAGTCCCACAACTTCTCCATCAGTTCCGTGTAATCGTTTCTGTGCAGATTCGGTAAAAGCCATCGCTCCAAATCGGCTTTCGTGTAAAAGCTGTCTGTTATTATTCTGAAAGAATCATTGCCCTTTATTTTCAACCAACTGCTTCATATTTCCGACGAAAAAAAAAAACAAATCAATAAAAAACAATAATTCCAATGAAAATAATAAATCTGATTGATTCGATTTTGAACTCGATGTGACTTTGAATAAAATGACTTACTCGATGACTTGTTGTTTGTGAGAATGATTCAGTTGTTCAATCGTGTATTGCTGTTGCTCCATCGTTTCTTCCGGCTCGTTGGAATCATTGCAAACGGTCATTTTCTCCAAAATATCGGACATTTTCGTCGCAGCTATGAAGTCAGTGATTCCAATTTGATATCCTTGATCCTGCAGTTTCGTTACGGTGTAAATTGAGTTGAGTGAGTTGCCACCAAGTTCGTAAAAGTTGGCGTTGACGTTGACCGGGGCGCGTCCACTTTTTCCGATTACCGCAGCCACAGTTGGGAAAAGAATTTTTGCTTTTTCGAGCTGATTTTCCGGCACACCGTTGTAATCGCAATCCACGGTCACTTCTTTTTCTATTATAAAATTAACTCCAATCCGTTGAATATAAATGTTCGCGGGGATAAATATTTACAGGATATGCGAAGTGAGTAAATAAATGGCAATGGGTTTGGATTCTTGTTGGAAATTTTGGAATCAGGATTCGCATTTCTATGAATAATGAAAAATAAATTCGACTAACCTGCCGAACTTGACGATTCGTACTGACGCAACAATGCTTGTCGGTCGATTTTTCCATTAACCAGCAATGGAATTGAATCGATTAGTATTACTTGGGGCACCATGTACGGTGGGAGTCTGCTTTGAAGATAATCCTCCGTCTGCGCACCGGAAATTGATGTTTCTTTCTTCGCTGTGACGAAAGCAATCATGGCCTAAAAAAAATGTTTCATTACAATCAGGAAATCCCTCGAGAGCTCCAGATTTTTATTTTTCTCATTAAAACTGCGTTTATCGATTTTTTATTAAAAAGAATGCGAAAAAATAAAACGGAAAAATGGCAATAATTTTGATGCATCGATCTTCCAAAGTATTCTTGAATTTTTTTTTCTTAGCTCTACGTGTATTGAGAATTGATTTATTTATCTCATTTACCTGAGAAAGTTCGCCCGGTTTATAGCACAAAACGGTCGCTTTATCGACACCCGGTGCCGCGGCCACTGACCTCTCCACTTCCGCGAGATCAACTCGGTGTCCTCGTATTTTAATTTGAGCATCGGTTCGACCTTCGTAAACGAGGATTCCTTTAACGATTCTCGCATAATCTCCCGTCCGATAGATCGTCGAATATTCTGTGACGGTGTGAAACAATTAATTAAAAATGAATCATTTTGTGGATTAACGAGATGACACAGGCATGAAAGTCGTTCGAATAATGTCAAGAATTCCAGAAGCTCCAAGTTGGTGAACTCAACTATTTCCGTGGAAAGAATTGTACGAGAAAAACGTTTCGCGATGCAGAGACAAAGTCGTAAGTAAATATTAAGAATGCCAATCCTTAGAGAATGGAACAAAACTAGTTTTTTTTTCATTTCTACAATCTCCTCAGTGGAGAATGGAATTTGAAAAAGATTCCTTGTTTCGCTCGCATTGCAGCGCGATTAGTGTCTTGGTCACAATCGTACTCGCCGCGTTATTAAAACGTGGCATGTTTCCAATTAGTCAGGACGACGATTTAATCGGAGTAACGGTTGGCGGATTAATTCAATTTGTAAGAATTTGAAAAGGAATCTCGAGATCGTTTGTTAGCAATTAAAATTCTCAAGATTGCTCATCGTCACCAAGAGTATTTCTAGCGACTCGCGCGACAATTACGAAATTCTTCATTTTTGCGAATAATAAAATCTCAAGCAGATCCGGATTCTCGGCAATCGACTCAATTGGCTGATGAGAATTGCGATCCGAAATAACAATGTTACAGGGTTAGACTCGGTAGCGGTCTTGTCACGCGGTACAACGAAAGTCATATACAATGCCACAAAGAACCAGTATAATGGTGAGAAAAATCCGAGTGTCCTTCGAAACGGATTATTATTCAAATTAACGAGAAAATTATGGGTTTCTTTTCGCTTGAACACCTTGAACGATCAGTGCACGATCGAGGGAGAGGCCGTCTCTCCATTATTGAAGATTGCAGTCTCATTTTATTTCCAACCTCTCTCTCTCTCCCTCGCTTTGTTTTTTATTTATCGGAGAGAAAAATGGTTCGCAAGAATGTAAAACGCTGATGAGCGCATTGTTCTTCGAATGCGTATTTATTTATAATTTAAAAAATCATTTTACCTGGATCGATCGCGTGCGGATTGGTGATGAATTTGTGAGGATCTCTTCCGCGTATGTAACCCGCTGCTAGATTCCTTCCAGCGACAACGAGTTCCCCAACTTCGCCCTGAGCCACAGGAAGCATGTCCTTGTTGACGAGGTAAACAATGCAATTATCGAGCGGTCGGCCGATCGGTACTTTCTCTAAGTTTTCAAGCTGCTCCAGCTTCGTCACCAAATAATATGTCACGTCACCCATCACTTCTGTGCTTCCATAAAAATTAGCCAAGACGTGCTGACCGCTTGTAAATCGGTGGAAAAATTGTTGGCTGAGCGAGACCGGAAGCGATTCTCCCGAACATATCCACAGCTTCAGATTATTCAGTGGGTCGGCCTTGTTCTGTACGTAAAATCAAACATTCTTATGACTCTAAAGTTCGCAGCATCGAGATTCAATTTCTTTTTTTTTCGTTCAATTACATTTTTTTCTGTTTTTTTTTTTTTTTTTTTTTTTTTTTTTTTTTTTTTTAACTTCAACGGAAAATATTTTGTATATTTTTTTTAATTGAATTTTGAAAATCATGGCAATTTCCCGTGTCGATTGAGTTTTTAGGTCGCAAGACAGGATCGTTTTATTGTCCAGACCAAATATTGGATAATAATTATGAGCTCTACTGAAAAAATAACAGAATTTCGCTGCATTCCAACAATGCAAACCTCACCATCATGGATTCCCGCATTCTGGCATCGGTTTTGTAATTCTATGTAATTCCAATTAAATGAGGTCAATGGGATATCCATGGCGTGAAAAAAAGTGAAATCTGGCACATAACCTCGAGCCAGATGATCGATAGATTGTCAAATTGTTGGTACGAAGAATTTCTGTTCAGACTACAGGAAAACCGGCTGCTCGATCGAGCAGATCGAGAGAGAGAGAGGAAATGACTGAAAAAAGGAAAAGTAAGAAGACTTACTCGGAGTTTAAGGTACATCAGCAATGAACGGAGAAGTGACGGTACGAGAACCAAACGACGAATCTAAAACCAGTTTTAATTGATTTATCAAAATCAAGTTCCTTCGGTATCAACGACAAGCAACAAGAAAAATAAGCTTTTTATCAGACCTGATGTTTTTCCAACACTCTTATGAATTTAGCGGGATCTTTCGTTATTGAACGAGGAACAGCAACGATCGTTCGACCTTGAAGAAGCGGTCCCCAAATTTCGGGAGCGCTATCGACGAAAGTCAACGCGGTTTTGAAGATGCAACGTTCTTCGTCATTCCCATAGGGAAGTTTGCGCCATTGCCACTGTAGTCGATTTAACAAAGTTGCGTGGGGCAGTCTGACACCTGTTTTCCATTCAAATTCCATTGATCAAATATTGAGTAACCAAAATATATAGTCGCTGAATTACTTTTTATTCAGGATTCTTTAAAAAATTTCTATAAACATTCTTGGCACCAAAACTAACAATTTTCTCCTATGAAGATTAATTTTCTGACGTTAAGAATTTTAGATATTTCGTTCCCAATTGTCAACTCTTCCCATCGAAACGAATGCAAATTGAAGTCGCGTTCCGTTTATGAGTTGCAAAAAAAAGCTCATAGCTTCTCTGGCCATCACAAAAAAAAATCCTAGACGTTTTTTTTGCAGCTCTATTTTTGCAATTTTTTAACGAAACGTGATTTGCATTAATACGCGTTTAAGTGGGAAAAATGAAAAAAATTGAAAATATCTCAAATTCTGGACATCACAAATTTTCCTTTATAGGAGCAAACTGCATGATACAACGTTTGCATCGTTCGAATACAACGAAAAACGTATTTTTCATTCTTTATTTTCAAAATTAATGCACTTGACCCAATTTTTTATAGGAAATTTTCTTTTCGAATGGGAAAGAAAACTCTCTGAAAATCGTTGACAAATTTTGTATGAAAATTTTGTCTTCTGCTATTAAAAATAATCGGTTTTCGTTGATGCGAACACCAACATCGTGCAAACTGCTAGTTTTGGTGCCAGAAACGTTTTCACAAAATTTCGAAAAACCGAATAGTTTTTCGAATTTTCGAAAAACTAAATAAAGTCGTTTTGTGACCTTAAAAATTCAAGTATCAACCCGAGTTATTTGCTTGCTTTACAAAGGAGGAACCTCATGCTACTATTTGTTAACGAATGACGCGCCGGCAATCAATTAAATCGAGCACTCCAATGGTTGATCGTACCTTTTGGGACGCCTGTGCTGCCGGAAGTGTACAGTACAATCGCAATTTGTTCAGGATGTTCGTCGAGGGCGAGCAAACCGGCGTCCTCTTCATTTTTCGCCTCTTCCCAAAGTTCCTCGAAAGTTATGAATGGCGTGTCTTCGTACGCAGACCTGTCACCTGTTGAGATATCACCATGAAACTTTGTCATTGGTGTTTTTATATCTGTTTTTTTTTCCTCCAATGCAAACTTCACGAACTAGTTCCGTTGATGAAAAATCACTTCATATATCCATTTAAAGATCGACACAAATTTGTGATTCATTGAGCCCTGAAACTGAGTTACGCGGTCGCTTGATTTAATCGATGCTACACGGTCGTCGGCTTTTCAAGTTGTTTTTTTTTGTTCTTGTCTTTTTATATCCTTTTTTTTCATTTTTCAGTCGGATCAGCAATTAAATTCTCGTTTTCTGCGGTGCAGAGCTAATTTTCTTTTCCTCAAACTGATTTTACGACCCTCTGAGAACTGACTCTTTCAAGGCTCTTCCTTTAAACCAGGAAAGATGAGAAGCTGTCGCAGTTAATCGAGGAAGAAAAGGCAATCTTGAACTCACCATTAGCATCAATTATCACCATGAGTGGTTCCGATTCTTGAATTATGTGCTTCACCCTCGAGGATGGAAATTCAGCATCCAGGGGCAAATAAGCCATGCCGGATTTGAGAATGGAGAGCAAAGTGAGGGGCAAGCCAAGAGAAGGCCTCATCGAAACGGCGACAATAGGATCTGAATTTTCTCGGGGCTTGCAAATTTTTCTCAAAACTCTCGCGATCCTGTTGCTCGAACTGTCGAGCTCGCCGTACGTCACGGAGTGCTCTCGCTCATCCTCGCTCTCGTAAATAATCGCGGTTTTCTCGGAATTTACTGATGAGATTTTACGAAACATCTGGTGGACCAGAACGTCTTGGTTGCTCCAGGCGATCCTCTCGCCTTTGAGAACCGATTGCTGCTGCAGTGAGCCCATCTATATGAACACACAGAAAATGCCCACGTATTATTACGACTTCCGTGAAAATCCGTTCAATTCACGTTATACTCCAAAGCGGAGATCGACCCAACGCGTAACTCCTTGTATTCCGGAGAGTTGAAGCGAAAACCGGTATTCAACACTTCCTCGGATCTCCACAAAATTAGTCACGGCTTTCAAGGTCTCATGGTTATGTTGAAATCAGCGACCACGAGCGTGTACCATATCACTCAAGTTTCGATAATCATTAGGTTCAAGTTTTTTGGGCAGCCTCTGTTCTTGCCTTCGGAAAAAAAACCGCTGCAAATTGTTTCTTCAAGATGCTCGAGTCTTTCTCTATAAGAAACTACATTTTTTATTTCGACTTCCTCATACAGGAAGCATTGTGCATCTTAAGCATCTTGATTGAAGCAATTTGCAGCGTTTTTTGTATTTGCATTTGAATTATATAATTTCGACAAGTTTGCTGAAAAGTAAAGAGGAAGTACAGAGACTTATACACAATTTCTTGGAAAGTTTGCAAAAATTAAAGCGGTGAGACGATTTTTCGAAAAACTCAGATTTTCGTAAAATTCGAAAAATCATTAAATTCAAACTGTTCACGCGATATTTCTCAAATTCACGAGCAACCTTCCCATTGTGATACTCTATTTATAAAAACAAACAGTAATAAATCTTAAAATTTGCAGAAGCTAGAGCATTGATAGATTTTTATTTTTGAAATTCCAAAATGTCGTAGAATTTTTTTTTTTTTTTTGCAGTTCCGACAAAATTCTCAGAGAATGTAGAGCTCGTATCGATTAACATGTGTGCAAAACGGGAGCCCAGTATCTCGAACCGTTCTCGCGGTGCCAAGGTTTGAATTTTCCAGTGCCAAGAACATACACACACAGTTCTGGACATTTTTTGTAGATTTGAATATTCGATGCTTCGGGACATGATTGAAAACTGGGGAAAAAAAATTCTTCCATAAGGGATCAAAATCATGGAAAAATTTGGTGTTAAAAAATGGCAACGAACGTTGCATCAACTAATGAAAAGCTAATGAGGTACTAGAGGAAAAATTACAACGGACTTCTTTAAACTTATTCACACGTGCAATCGCAATCTTTTTGCAGATTTATGCTGGAGAAACGTGATGCATAAACCGTACAGTCTATGCATCACGAGTCGCAAGGAAAATCGTGGACGCTCACGTGTGCGATAGCTAGCGTAAGAGTCGCGGTTAGCCAGCGTCATTAGCAATTAGACATTTAAATGCGCGCTCGGATGAAGTGTTGGAAATTCATAAAGTCCGCTGACTAAACGGTGTCTCTCAGACTCCTTCGCTCGAGGGAAAAAGTACAGTTTTCTGATGACGCAGCAGTTGGTTCGTTGAACTTAGACACGCATTTTACCTTCTCCATGCAGGTCGCGTAAATCTTTCGTCTTTCCTCTGCTACGACACTGAAAATTATCTTGGTTTCTGTAACAAGTGTTAATGATTCTAACTCGATAGAAATATGCAAATTTGTCGTTTTTCTAAGTACAAATGATGAGAAATATATCATAACAAAATCGACCCAATCTCGTCAAATACTTTTATAAAATTCAACTAATCGGTGTGGTACGCTTGCCCAATATGAAAGTTGCTCCCATGGTGAGGTTCTTAATGATACATCGAGTGAGAGTAACAGTCACGCTTCGACAACATTGGCTATCATTTCTTACTAAATCCAACGTTCTATCCGGTCGTATTTGGTCGATATAGTTTTTTTAACAGTATTTCGTAAGACATCGAAAGAAAATAATCACGCATTTGCGATCTTTGTGTAATTCCATGTGCAGAACGATTACGAGTTTTTTTTTTTAAAAGATCGACAACGTCGTGGACTCAAAAGTTGAGACGAAGATTATATTTTTTATTTGCAAGTTTGAAGCTCGCATGGTTTTCCATGATAAGAGACTCAATAAAATTGCGATGATGTACACGTAGGAGAATAATGAATTGCAACCTCTCACCTTTCGTTACTTATTTCTCCTGTATGATTAACTAGCGCGTGTCCTTTTAAATATATTCCTAAGATCGATGGAAGGGGTAGCGATGCAACGAGTGGTTTATTCGATTAATCACTGCACTTCTGTGACTCGTGGTCAGCAAAGTTCAACGACGTTCTCTCTTTCTTTTATATTTTTCTTCGCTGTGAGAAATTTTCAATTAAAATCCTGTCACGACACATGACATTTTATTCACAACGGGTAAAGCGTATAAACGGTAAAAACACTTCATTCACAGATGTGCAAATCGTCTACGCTCGAGTCCCTATTTCACTAATGAACGACCTTGCGTCACGTGGATGATGCGCTTTCGTTTGATTCTCGTTAGATCGGAAAATTCGTTGATTATTTCCAATGCGTTTGCATTTGTTATTATTACGTGTTTTTTTTTTGTATTTTTATTTAAAACCAAATTTTCTCACTTTGAGCCAACGTGATCGTTTCGGTTGAACAACTGCCTAGCGATTGCCACTCGTGCGAGTATCTCCTCCCGTTGACGAGACTCGAGCTTTTATATGAGCACTCGCTTCGAGGACCCTGGGTTTTGTTCGTCGTCGTTTGTCCATTCCCTCACCACTCTCTTTCCGTTCGTTGGCTTTCTTCGTTTTTCCTACTAAAACTCCGTCCATTGTGCCACCATTACAGCTACTTATCGTCATTCAAAATCATCGACTACACAATCGAGGATACTGATCGCGCGTCCTCCATTTTTCTTTCTTTTTCATTACGGACTTGAAAGTTTCATACAATTAGATGAGAAATAAATAAAAATTCATTCGTGTTCCCGAAAATTAAAGGATTCAGGTTCATTCAATTACACTGAAAACAAAATTTTGTTGGAAAAGATCGATATTTTGTTCGGTCCGTTCGACTGAACGTTTTTTTGAATAATCCAAAAAATTGTGTCATTGCGGCAAGAAATATTCTACAAAGTCTCGTCGGAAGAAAATTTTTCTCGTTCCAATCGTAAATTTTGCTGACGATTCCGATGGAAATCAAATATAGTGGCGAAATAACGAAAATTTTGAAATTATCCGCAAATATTTAGTTTATCGTGTTCAACAAAATTTCCACGATTTTTAACGAAATTTCATTTTTAATGCATCGAACGGTAAATAATTTTCTTTTTTTTCTCACTGCAAATCTTTCTTTTTTTTTTGGTTAGAAATATACGTGGAAAACATATCATCAGCACATCAAGTTGAATGGACACCGTGGTGCAGACTGGTTCTTAGCACCCACGACTCAAAAAAGGTTGCCAAAAATGTCAGACTAATTGTTGATGTTGACGCTACGTTGTCAAACGCGTGAATGATTTTATGAAAAATATATAGCCCCCGGTGTTAACGAGCTGAATTGCTTCACCCGCGATGTCGGTGTAGAATTTTTTGCAGTGCGTTCTTGAAGTTGAAATTTAACTAAAATCACATACTCCAATGGCATTGTCCTCAAGGTTGACGAGCCACGCGTATAGAAATCGTTCTGGCGCAATCCACTGAATTACGGCGTTATTAGTAACTTTTTGACATAAAAATCCTTGTGATTCAGTTCTAATGAATCGGAAATCTTGTTAACAATCGTTCGATTAAAATGAAGTATCCCAAAAAATACTTTTTCTCCATATCAACGTTCAACGTTCAATTACGTGTCGGAATTTGTTTGAAATCGAAGTCAAAATCGTCGATAACATTGACACCAAAACTGTTACTTTCAATAGTCGAGCCTCTGATTAACAAACAACAAACCTCCATATTCCAAAAGACTCTGAAGTTTTCAACGTTGAGATTCAACGAAAAAATATTTTTTTTATAAATTAATTATTGAATTTCGAATATCATGGCAATTTTCCGTGTCGATTGAGTTTGTGGGTCCCAAAAGTGGATCATTTTATTGTTCCGATCAAATATTGAGTAACAATTGTGACCTCTGCTGAAGAAAGAACAGAATTTCGTTGCATCCCAACGATCCAAACTTTAACATGATTTTTCCAAACAAACCCAAACAAACGTTGATTCGATCCCTCTAGAATTCGTAGACTCAGCAGTTCAATTATTTCTACAATAGACTGAAAATCAAGAATCTACGACGGTTGTCATGATTAACATTCGTGCATACTCGTTCGATCCGAAGCCCAGAAACGAAGGTCAACGAGGTTCGAGAATGATCCATAAATGTACATGTGAAGTATACGTGTATTCTGTTTATACAACAGTAATATAACGAATTTTCGGGTTTGGACCATCGAATAAATCTCCCATTGGGTTTGTTGATTTTGGGATATGGAAAACAGGAAAGAACCTTGAACATTAGAACGTTGTGTGTACTCTGTAGCCTCATACTCGTAGTTATCGACAGTCACGAAAATTCTACGCTCGTCAATTCCATATGCACTCCCATCCATAAATAGATCAATCATTCAATTGACTCGTCGCCAAACTAGACTCTCTGAGACATATGACGTGTCCAAACGATGTTTTTTTAAACTCTCACTGCTGCTCGTGGAGCTCGATGACAGTGATGACTTTTCTGGGCCTATTCTCACGGCAATTGGTCGCATTTTTCGTGGCCTTCGAGCTCTCGTGTCGTTGAAAATGAAATTAATACGCTACGATCCCAACGAAAGTATACGAACCGTTGAAATCTGTGTTGACTTCGTCGGACACGTATATACGTAAATGAGTGAATATTAAACTCGTATAACCTGTTCAATCTCGTCAATATTCCTCAATACTTCCGGGATTTCGTGCGTAAATGATGCGTTTTCCTTTTTTCTTTTATCCATCACCAAGGAATCGATGAATTTTTTATCGATGTGTCCAAATTTCATAACAACACAAAAAAACAAACAACTTATGATACAAATTTTGGAAAATAAGCAAAAGCTCTGTCGACTATAAATTGCGAAACTCGCTCGTTCGATTTTTCCATTTTTTCCTCTATTGGTATTTTCTTGGAATAGGAATGAAATTTAAATTGAATCGATGTAAAAACATTTCCTGGTTCTCTAGGTATTGACAACGGAAGAAAACGTCACGTCTGACTAGAACTTGTTCTTCCCAATTCATTTTCAGGACAGAAAACATCCAAATGACGCATTCCAGATTCCTGAAATTCTGTCTTTCCTCAGATTCGTTGAAAATTAGCCATTCGATCGTTTTGATCGCTGGAAAAATGTCATCTCGATGAAGAGAAAGAAAAACCCAATGATGTGTGTGAAAAGTAGGCAAGTTTCGATCTTGTGGATTGACGAATCTATGGAAAAGGGGTATTCGGTATGCTGGTAAGATAGGATCAAGCTAGGCTGCAAAAATACGAGTTTCACCAGAGTCAATGCGAGACGGCACGAAAGTCTTGCGCCAGAAAGAATTTCGCCATAATATACACACTCTCGGCACCTCAATCTCGTAAGCTTTGCAGGCAAAACTCTTTACATTGTTAAAGCGAAAATACAACTCATGCAACGGCTTTCGTAATTCGAAGTAATTGAACTATTGTCATTCGAGATTGTCCGGCAAGAAAAAAACATGGTGCGGACGAATAAATATTTCTGTGATACGAAATAATTTTGAAGCTTCGGTATGAGTCATCGTGTTCTCTCACTCGACTGGCGCGAGTTGTCCTCAAAGCACGAGGAAAATCCCAAGTGGGTCGGGATTCCCTCGATCGCCCAGTTACGCATTTGCTCTCTTGAAACACGACCCCAATGAATGAACGCATTTTCGCAGCGACTGCATATCAAAATTTTCCAAAACTTTGCCTTTGACTAATGCTGAAGATTTTCTATCGCGAGGCTTTTCCACATAGAAATTCAAACTCATCGAATTATGAGACAGTTTCCACGAGTTGCAGAAAACACCTTTGAGAAGAATATCGTTGGTAGAAACAAATCTTACTGACAAATTGGCAATTCGCTTGCGCACGTTGCTACTATGCGAATTTCTATTCACAATGGAATCCACATCATAGTTATTTCCCTGCAATTTCTCACTTTTTTTCCAATTAAATGTGAACCCTGACGTAAAGATCCCAAAGAGCAATACCGACTGAATACCGATATGACATTTCATTAATTTTATCATTTTGTATACGTAAATCATTCTAAACTATGTTGCAGATCGCATCGTTGGAATGCAACGAAAACTGATTACTTTTCATAGCAGAGGATAACATTTTTATGCCCATCATGGGAAAGCCTTTTTCCCATTCGAAAACAGAATTTACAATAAAAAAAAAAATTGGAACGAGTGCTGTTGGTTTTAGAATTACCGTTTGGAATTTAATAAAATTTAGTACAGTAGTGAATTATGATTAAAAATAAGATCCAGTCGAATTTTCAAGAGGCTACGGAGAACCAGAAAAAATTTATTTGCATTTATATTTCATTGTATTTTACAATGAAATCTGAGATTTCTCATAAGACTCGATGTTCAATGTACGAAATTACCAATGCAAATATCTTTGTTCTGGTTCTCTGTAACCTCTTGAAATTCCGACTGGATCTTTTTTTAATAACAATTTGCTACGACAAAAATGTTATCAAATTCTTAAAACTAGTTCTAAAAGTGACAGTACCACTTTAAATCACTCGTAGCACAAATTTTCCCTTTTGCCAAAGACCGTTGCCTGTGATATTCGATTATCAATTAAATCAGAAAATTACTTCATTGAATAATTGAATTCCACGAATGATCTTACAAGTATCAGCCTCACAGTACCGCCGCCGTTCTAGGCGTTTCCATATGAAAACAAGCATCTTTTTTTTTGTCACGAGTGGCAGCGGAACGATAATTTATTGGTAATTTCGAGACTCGCTCAGAGCGGGGCGCGCGGTAGAAAGTAACTCGCACAATCTGTTGGATGGAGAAAACGAGCGTTGTAAAATACGCAATCGTGATTACAAAAGTTGCCCGCCAGTGTTCTTTATCATTACGCGAATTCTCATTCACCTCTTTTCTATGAATACGTTATTGTGCACAAACAAAACAACAAAAACGTTAAATAATCGAGTTGTTAATTTTTTTCCGTTCATTTCCGATATTTCAGTTCGGATATATATCGAAGTTTTTTTTTTCTCGTTTGAAATGAGTATTTATGTTGACGATTATCGTCCAAATTAAATCTGCTAGTTCCGCTAATGAAAATGAGAATTCCCGTAGTCCGGTTTACGTAAAATAATGCAGATGTATTCAACACATCGAACTAGAAAAAAAAATTGACCCTGAGAATCGATCGTGATTAGCACTAACTCAGCCGACGTTGTTACGAACTGAATTGCAAGATGAGGATGTCTAGAAAAATTAAAAGAATAACTGTGTACACCGTTTTGCTCATTTAACTTGATTAACTATTTTATTAACTTTTAATTCACTCGGGGTTTTATACCGTTTTATTTATATGTCTCATTTAACACGATTGCGACAGACTTATCCGTCGTAAAGATAGATTAGCGAATAATTCAAGATACATGCATCGAAATCTCAATAATGAGTCCATTCCAAACCAAACTTTTCACCACATTTTTTTGTCAACTTGTTTACGACAAAAAAATACACTAAAAATTGATTTTATAATTCAAACTCTCAATTAAAATGATGTTGAAATTTGCATCGTTGGAATGCAACGTAATTCTGTTCTTTTTTTAGTAGAGCTCATAATTATTGATTAATATTTAGTCCGGACAATAGAAAGATCCTCTCTTGCGACAAAAAAATTCAATCGACACAATAAATTGCCATGATTTACAAAATTCAATAAATAATAAATATAAAAAATATTTTTCGTTGAATCTCAACGTTGCAACCTTCGGAATCATGAATTTCAATAAAATAATAAAATTTTCATGACGCAACTGTCGTTTGATTGCGCGCTCAATCGATGATTTTTATTTTATCGATTTGATCCAAATCGCATACTTGCAAATGAGACGTTTGTGTCTTTGCAAACACAAACACCCGAATTTCATTCGTTATGCATTCGCTATCCGCGACAGAGATTTTAGCTCGATGCTGTTATACGTTAATGATGTGATTCAAGCGAAAGCATTAATAAATCAAACGATATTATTACCAACGTTGTGCAGACAGCAATAAACGGATTTGTATTTTTTTTTTTTTTTTTTTTTTT
>JBAJMU010000001.1:7412240-7648488 GCA_037952995.1 Hyposoter didymator | reverse complement strand
TTTTTTTTTTTTTTGTTTTTCGTGTATATGCTCAAAGGATCCGACCCCCAGTGAGCTCAATGAATTTAAACATTGGCGATTATAGAATGTTCGTTTCATTTAATCCGCAATCCAATTTTGTTTGACCTTGAAGAATCGAGGAGATAATTCCCGATACATCGAGCTGCGATGAGGCGAGGGGAATGTGGCGCGATGGGAGAACAGCTCTGATGTGTAGTAATAATGACCGTTGGGTGAGTGAATATTTTGCGCGTTACGCAAGCCTAGATTGCTCGAATGATTGAGTCAAGTGACGAGAACAATAGCCCGCTATCCATCAACTTACGTGTAACCCCGTTACGTTCGTTAATCCGTTACATCCGCGGTAACTTTATCCCAACGGGGCTGTACTTTTTTTTTCTCTCTTCAACACTCTACGAGCTTCCTCCCGTGTCAGGAATTTCTTGTGATGCTTATTTTTTTTCCCCAACNTGAAAATTCAATTGATCGCCCTTCGGTATTTATCCTGCTGTTTTTTTTTTTAGTTCTCGCTAGTCAATTGAATTTTTATCTCGAACTAAAACAGCAGGAGCGCGGAAAAATGATCCTTCCCTGACATGTAATTTTTCCTTTTGTCGGGCGTCGTTGAAGAACTTCCATGGATGATGAAACTTGAGATTGCATCAGAAAAATAATAATTTGTATAGGAAAACTGTTAAAAAAAAAACGAATACTTGCCCACGCCTTCGCTCGATTTCCATACGATGCATATCGTGCGAGGAATTACGATTCGTCCAATCGAAGGTGCTCTTTCGCATACGTCATATTTGTCATTTTGAAAAAATGGAATGCTCGAGACTTGAGGAAAATGGAGCTTGGACTAGCTACATCGGTAATTGACAAGCACCTCGCTGCATTTATTTACTCTACAAATCATTATTTACATATTTATATTCGTCGGCGCGTACTCGCTTAACAATTTTTTATTCTCTTTCTTTTTTTTTTTTTTTGTAACTTTTTTCGACGAATACAAACGACAATGTGTATGGAGCTAGACTTTTCAACATCAGGTACCATAATGCCTGATAGAATATCAACGCGCAATATTGATCAATATCATTGATTAATCGATAAATATCAATAATTCGAAGGACCATTGTCACTTATTCGAATTCTTATCCGCTCGCGTAATTCGATCCTTCCAATTATTCTTCGGTATTTCTTCTTCGTCTTTACCAAATAAAACAACTATTGGGAAGAATTTTATTCAGAGTATTTTTAATGGCTGACTCGCGATGGCAGATTGAAATTAAACTTCGTTGGTTGACTTTACAGAATGAAAAAGTGCTCAGCCTCCTCAGAGTCGTTTCGAAACGCAATTAATATTGGAAAGGACAACAAGTTGAAAAAGGTCTCGAAAAAATTTCAGAGACTGCTTTCTGGTTCTCTTTAGCACAAGGAAAGGAATTGGAACCTGCGAAAGCAGCCAGCAACTTGGTCCTGGAACAATAAACGTTCAAATCGTTGCTTCTCGTCTCACGGCAACTGACGATAAGAGATTAAATTTTATTCCGGTCGCTGTGTAGTTTCTAATCATCGGGAAACCGACAACAATTAATACGGAGCAACGATTGCTTCGATTCGCTAATAGAATCGATGCTAATTCTTCATTAATCACGGCACACCGTTGTGTATTTCCAACTGAGAATGCAAGGCACTGATTTATTGAAAAAAAACGTTAGTTAGCTAGTCGGATTAATGTGACGTAAAAAAAAATCATCTTCGTCTCTCACTTTTGTCAGTTCTCGTCACATTTTCCAAAAATGCAATCTGTCGAAAACAGCGTACTGAATTTGCGGTAATATTAATTTATTTGACAATTTTCTCAACTTACATTTCTACTGTGTAGTAAATCGCAATGATTGAGAAAAACATGCCAGCTAATTATTATTTACGCGGAGGTTGAAACCCAGCGATGATATGATATGAAAAGTTATTTTTCTAACAGAAATGGATCGACCTGATTGCTTCACGCTCCTCGGTGAGCAGGGGTCAAAATGACCCCAAGCGGTGGGTGCCCGAAATTATTTTTTTTTACACTTGCTTCTTTGCTGATTTTTTTTTGCCATTTTGAAAATTTGTTCAAAAATTTTTCTCTCGGTATTTTTATTCAAAAAGGTTTAAACTACTATCCTGAATTTTGATGCGTCGTTCGGAACGATACAGACAACGCGGCAAGCGGTTGAACATGGCTGGGGTCATTCTGACCCCGTGTAACCAGCGCGTTATTTCTAGAACGTGTGATCATGGAAGGGTAAGGATTATGTTTTCATTAACAAATCAGATTGAAATTCTTATCTCATTCTTTCCAACGCTCGTTTCTTTCGAATGGTAATATTTTGAAGCCCAACTGGGTTCGAAATATTTCTCACTTACTTTGCCGGCAACGGACTTTGACGAAGAGTCCTCTCAATGATTTTAAACGCTCTTATCGGACATGGTGCTCCTGATGCTCCGGTTGCTGTCTCTCCGCTGCGGCGCACGGGAGTTTCTCTGGTTCCTCGATGCCGCTGGCGGTTCGCGATCGCTCCCAACCCTTCTCAGGCTCGTATCTCTCTCGAGACCTCGTCCTTTACTCTTGGGTGGCTTTGGACCTCGAATATTCGAGTAGACGACGTAAACGGCGAGGATTCCAACGACGAACATTGCTACGCCGACGCCGCTCACGGTTCCGACCTAGAGAGTGCCCAGAAATTATAAAAGGACGACTAATCCCATAAGGTTTCATGTGAATCTTGTACTAATCGCGAGGAAGATTAAAATCATAATAAAACGAGGACAATTACCATCGTCCACCATTCACTTTCATCCATTTCTGTGAGCAATACTCTAGCGGCCTCGTCATCGTCCTCGGCGTGCAACATTTTAATCTCTTTCGTGGTGGTCGCACATCCCGAACGTTTCTCTTTTTCTTTGGACCGAATCTGCTTGAAACTTATTGGCAGAATGCCAGTATCATCGTCCCCGTCGTCGTCGTCGTCGTCGTTGTTGTTGCTGCTCGCCGCATCGTTCTCGTCGTCGTCGTCCTCCTCTTCCGAAGACGCTCCTTTCCAGTGTATCTTTGCGCGATTCTTTATCACGGTTACACGCCCCAGTTTCTCAAGAATGCCACTTTTGCTTTTTATCTCTATATCGAGCGTTTTCATCGCTGATTGAACTTCAGCGTTATATGTGTTCAAGATACTTGTCAGGACGTTATTCCAATCCGCAGCATTCAACTGGTTTTTGCACTTTTTCTTCTTACTTTGAAAAACGAAAGGATCTTAGTTTTTATTCATAATTAGAGACTCGAGTGTGTGTCATAGTTGTATGCGAAGTGTAATACGCTCGTTGAATAAACAGAGTACGGACTTGTAATTGTTTTTTTTAATCGAAATTTGCAGAAATATTGAATCCGCAATTTTCAAGTGATTTTGATTCACCACCGTTTATCAATCGGGTACACGGCAAAACAAACGGCGTTGCTTCAAAATTGCTTATTAATTACAGATCAAACGCGAAGAAAAGTCGAATGGAAATTCATCATCTCAAGGCTCTACTTATCTGCCATTTTGTGCTTTTTTTCGGTTTTCAATGTCAATGTGCTTAAAATGTCCCAAAACACCGAAAAATCGTATTTAGAAAAATCGTTCGGATGTGTGTGTTTGAGCTACAGGGCTCCCGCAGTTTTGCACAGATGTTAATCTATTCAAGCTCTTCATTCCATGAGAATTTTGTTGCAATTCCAAGAAAAATACGAATTCTACGGCATTTGGAAATTTTCAAAAAAAAATGGTGTCGACGCTCTGACTTCCACAAATTTTAAGATTTAATAGTAATTTATTTTTTATGAATGGAGTATCATAATTGGAAGGTTCGTATTGAATCCAGAAAATATCAGTTGAACGGTTTAAATTTTATGATTTTTCGAATTTAACGAAAATCTGAGTTTTTTTAAAAATCGTCCAACCACTCTAATTTTTGCAAATTTTGTAAGATATCGTGTATAAATCTGTGCTTTCTCTTAACTTTCTAGAAAGGTTGTCGTCATTATTTGTATTTTTCTAGGTCACGATAAGACGAGCCCTTATAAAAATCTGTCGTCAGTTTCCCATCGAACTATCGCGAAAATCCCATTCAGCGGGTGTGGAAAGCTCGGGGTTATTCCTATGTGCAACGGCACTATTTCAATCTTTCCGCAACGGTGCTCTAAGACGGGGGGTCCGGTAATATTCGCATTAGCAAACCCATCAACTGCTTTTACGAGATTCTCGCGTAATCAGTTGGCATGATACACGCCAATGATTTTTATCGCGAGCCGTTTTTCTAATGAAATAATTAGCAAACTCGCGACGAACCACTACTCCGTGAGATATGAGTATGCAAGCAAGGTCAAAGGCGACGAGACACCAGAGCAGCAACAGAGATGGAGGATAATACACATAAATTTTTTTTACGCGATCAAGAAAGACATTATGAGCACAAGATCCGTTTTGCTTCCGTTGCAATACCGAGCGTATTATTCTAATATCACTTGAACGACTTGGACTTTCTCATGCGGCTATTCGTTAAAACCACGAGAGGTTAAGCCTGCGAGTGCCCATTGAGTCGTTTCGACCCCAACAATTTTCCATTACCGATTATTTGGCATTCAATGGCAACTAATGTTTTGGCATTTAATTTTCGTTTTCGTTGAATTCGTTGAAAAATAAATTTAGGACCATAAAATATAAATAATTTGCTACGAAAAATGTATCCGCGAAAAAAAATGCGTATTTACAAGAATATAACGATTTGAAAAACGCCTTGGGTCAAATTGACCCAATAAGCACTTGTGGAAATATTTACTCGTAGTCACTGACGATAGAATATTCGATAAGAGAAAAAAGGGATACCGTCTTTTGGAAAAATAAAAACTCACCACAAAGTATCCAGAGCTTTCGAATAAACCTTGATTGCATTCTCGAGCCATCTTACTTCCCTCAGCTCCTCGTCGTCGTATTTGCCAATACCCTCGTCACCATTCCACCATCTTGACTTTTCCACCTTTTCTTCGAGACCTTCGTATCCGTTTCTGATGCATAAACATGATTCAAAATCTTCACATAAACATTTGCTAAAATCCGGCAGAAAAAACGATGGCAACGACGGTGATGATTTGATAACTTTGTCAGTTTTCTTCAAACTCGAATTATTCGGATATTACGTCTAAACCGAAAAAAAACCAAAATGAATTGCGTCGGTTTTATTAAAAAATATATTTTTCTAGAAAGAATCATGAGATTTCGAGAATGTCATTGATAATGGAGTCGATCGCTGTGTATTCATTTCGAACAAGGACTGTCCGAATTTATATCGATCTTTCGAAAAAAAGTGAACGCGTCCTTGAACAACCGCGCATCTCCAGAAAATTTATGAATATGTTGACAAAATTTTGGACCGTACGCAATGCAAAGTTCTTTTGAAATCGCTCGTTTCGGGCGGAACCTGCTCAAAACCATGCGTGCGGAGATCATTGGAACAACAGGACAACACATATAGATAACGAGACTGCGTCTTATTGTTGATAACGAGGAATGGCAACGTCGATAATTTTATAACTTTATCAAATTTCTTCAAACTCGAATTATTCGCAAGGACAAACTGAAAAAGTTGAAATCAATTGCGTCGGTTTCATTACAAGATATTTTTATTTAGAAAGTAACACGATATATTGATAAGACGATATTGAAGTTCGCATCGTTGGAGCCCAACGAAATATATTTAATCCACTCACATTTTTTCGGATTTTTGGAATCTTCTTAATTTTTCTATGACATTCGGTTTTTCATTAGCCAATAATTGTCATAGACGGACATTGCATGATGATTTTTGCCTCTGCTTTCAAAAAATATAATAAAATAAGGAATTCCAACGATTCAATCTTCGACATCATATTTTAAAAATGTCATCGTCTCTACATAAATAAAACTCCACTACAAAATCGTGTTTGCTCCCTTTTCACGCAAAAACACTGAACCATTTTTGACAAATCTTTCACAGGAACGAAGCTCATGAATGCAAAATAGATTTAAGTCTATATTGCATTTCGACAATTTTTGTTTTTGGGAGCTCGAACCTAAAAATCACATTTTTCGTCACATTTTCTACTTTCAAAGCCCACGAGCAACTAAAGAATGATAATAAATAAAAAAAATCACTAATTGCCAATTCAAAGATATTTCGCAAATCCAGATAATGAGCGCTAGCTGGAGTACCAGTTTGTAAAAAAAAAAGTTATAGCGATTTTCGTAAAATGAAAGTTTGAAAAAAAAATCACTTTTGTTAAGCTAGCTGTACCCTTTAGCGCTAACTAGATGTGCTGTGGGGCGAAGCCCACAGGCCTCGCCACAGGCACGGCTAGTTGCTGGTATAGTCGACCGCTGTGTATTGATTTGGAACAAGGACTGCCTCAACTTTTTATCTACTTTTCGAAGAAAGTTAACGCGTCCTTGAAGAACGACCGGGTCTACAAAAAATGATGTTAATGTTGATTAAATTTTTCGATTCGGTTCGCTTGAAACCATTGGGCAGAATAGGAACAACGAGACAACAAGATTACGAGTCTGCGTTCTATTTTTGATAACAATGAATAAGCAAGGTATTCGTTCAATAAAATGTTTGTAACTTTTATTCTTAAAGAAAACCTCCGGTTCTGATAAATAATTTTCCTCTGTCCTTGGCAAAGTTTTATCTTGTCGTTCTGGGTGAGAAGATAATTTAATTATGTTGAAATACTTTTTGAGCTGACGGCACGGAGGATTTATGCCTGAGAGAGCTATAGGTGTTACGAAAAAAAAGAAAAAAATGGCAACACACGAAGGAATGAATATCGAGGTGGAAAGACAGGAAGTCAAAGAGAAACCCCGAGCGAGACCTTCGGAACTTGACGATTCAACTCGTTGACGCGCAAAGTTGCCGCGTTCTCGATATTCGTCATTCGTGGGAGTCAAATTAGAAGTAAGGAAGGAAAAAAGACGTTCTCACTCTCGAACATGCCGCAGATCGGTCTCGAGGTCGTGAGCGGGAAAAAATAATTAAAGCGAACTGCTCCAACGAGAACGCCTCATTTTGTCCCTCTCAACATCGCATTATCCGTGATTATGGCAATTATTGAGGAGGGCTTCTTACATTATCGCAACCGTGCTATTATTTACCGCGAACACTCCGTTATGCACGCTTCCTTACAAGCTTTGACGCGTCCATTACATTTTTATGATTCTACCGTGTGGCCTGAACGTCGATCTTCATTCCTCGATACTTGCGATACAGTTCATTTTCAAGCTCATCACTATGTTGAGTAATAATTCACTTTCAAGGATGTTGAGTCCTATGCAATTAGTAAATTTTAATTATTCAATAAATAGCTTCTCAATCGTCATGAAATAGGTACACGACCTCGTGAATACTTTACGTGAAAACATACCAAATTTTAAGATTTCTATCATCATTACTTTAACCACCTGAGGGTTGAAATAAAAAATGATGAGAAAAATCTGAAAATTTAGAATGTTTTTGTATGAAATATTAAAGAGGTGATGGAAAAATTTCACGACGATTAGGAAGCTGGTTATTAATAAATTAACACTTTGTTAAGGATAAATTTTTAAACAAATCCAAAAAATACTCATCAATACTAGTGACGAAAAAAAAGGAGTTGCGATGGGAAACCATTCCGTTAGAATTCTTGAAGGGATGAACTTCAGAGCGTAATTTCTATGATTTTGTTTTTTCAGTCACACTTATCGGTGCACTTGATCAACCATCCCATGTGATTAATCGCTCTTATGAACGATCCATCAGGAAAAAATGTCTCTATCGACTGTTCCTTGGAGAATTTGGTAATACTTGATGAACCACATACGAGCCTGATTTGAGCAATAGCCTCGCATATGAATTTGATTTTCACGCGGAATACGGGGACGCGTGCATAATGAATGCCTGCGCGATGAAAATGGTGGAGACGTGCAATTTGATTTCAATAACAGCATTTTATTAAAAATGTGTAATGATAGGGTGAAAATAGCGAAACGATTAATTAATGTTAGAGAGACACCTTGAACGCGTAAGGCATTATCCAACTGTTGGATAACATTGTGATCCAGATCGATACAGAAATTTATGAGAAATCATGCATTATGAATATTGATGTAATATGTGCGAGAGAGGGATTTTGAAAGCGGTATGCGGTATCGATAGTGTATGTGCGTCTTTGTATATAGAATACCTCGCGTCCTCCAGGAGAATAATGGTGTTGGAGGAGTTTATCCGATTGAGATAATTCTCGAGATTGCCCTCACTGGCAACAAGGATCGTAGAGTTGGCTGTAGTCCGAAAAAAATCATCGACCGGCTTTCCTATGTGGACGATTTGCGAGGTCAAATCCTCCTCCTCATTGTCATGAACCAT
The DNA here is from genome assembly GCA_037952995.1 of Hyposoter didymator. Classification (NCBI taxonomy): domain Eukaryota; kingdom Metazoa; phylum Arthropoda; class Insecta; order Hymenoptera; family Ichneumonidae; genus Hyposoter; species Hyposoter didymator. Next base: position 7,640,022 of record JBAJMU010000001.1, on the reverse strand, counting down.
CACGCAGAGTCCTTTCGCGATCGCGTTGCTCGTTACTTTTTTTGCTATGTTCTGAACGTCGTCCTCGTTGTCGCCGTCTGCAACGAGTGTGAAGGATTTCCACTTGAGAGCCTCCACCACTCTCAAAATACCCTTTTGATATTAATCAATCGTAAGTTATTGCTATTTACGGTCGCACATGCGCGGGTCGTTGCTGTGTGGGCGTCATCAAATTGGTATAATTTAATGCCAGGCACTAAGCATTTTAGGTGAACGCTCTTATTATCGACTGGTCAGAGGAATTTCATAACGTTTATAAATGTGGCATTTTATAGTCATGTCATGCACATGGGAAACGTCATTTAAAATTGTCCAACTGGGCATTGCTCTGGGTGGAGCTCATGGTGGGGCACGAACAAGCAGAATATTTATGAATGATCGACCAGTCAATAATAAGGTGCGTATGACGTTGGAGTTTGCATCGTTGGAATGCACCGAAATTCTGTTTTTTTTTTCGGTAGAGCTCGTAATTTTAATTCAATGTTTGGTCTTTATAATAAAACGAAAAATTGCCATGATTTTCAAAATTCAACAAACAATAAATACACAAAATATTTATCCTTGAATCTTCACGTTGCAAACTTTGGGGTCATTGGTACGTTACTTTTTATGAAAACAAAATAATGAACCTGTGCTAGAAAATTGTCAGATTCCTTGACGAGATGATGCAGATAGGGCGAGTTTGAAGCTTTTCTCACGATGTGCGGTATTCCCAATACGGACGTTATCTTATGCACTGCATCTGCGTTCGTAGCAGTATCGGGGCCGATCATTCCTAAAACGAGTTTCGCAATGAATGATTTTTACGACAAAATTCATGAGGACGCGCTTGTTATTTCCTCTTCTAGAACGTTCGGCTCTTAAATTTCTTGCTCGATGCTCGCGTTGAAAAAGTATTTTTTTGTATAAAGGATCTCGTGGCGGGATCGACATTCTCGAAGGTTAATGCCCGTCGGAGACAGGAGCAACGTATGGTTTTGCATAATCTCCATCGTTTTCTTTTATCATCGAACTTTCGAGACGCACAACCGCTCACGCACGCACAATCATTCGTACGGTGATCGATCGTTCGTTCGTCGATGTTTTCGTTCAATAGTCCATCGTATCCCCCACGAAAATTATAAGCGCTTCGTTTTTTTTGTTTTTTTTTTTCAAGCATCGCGAATGAAATAATTTTTAGATTTTTTCTCGAAGCTCCGTTCCTTTAATACTAAATTTATTCCCTTGAGCCACAATACCGAGAGATAGAGAATAATTCCATAAAAAAACATTTTTCTCAAGTTTAATTCAAATTTTTCTATATTCGGGAGTAACGACACGATAAAGTGTTTCGGTCTCGGTTTCGGTACACCTGACGAAACATAACAATCTTGTTGGGTTTGGAATACTATTTTTTTTTTATTTGTACTGAATACGTCGTTTGAAATGTGTAAGAAGCATTTTGACGATCAATCGAACGCACGTGCGAACGGTGGCAACATTGCACGAGCGCTGATGATTGCTGCGCTTTTGTTTGAAAACGACGCCGTTGTGCGAATGAGCGTTCGAGTGAAGATATTTTTGAGTAGTTCGATCCATTTTATCAATCGACGTGCAAAATTTCTTTCATCCGAATGAAAATCCCTTTAGAGTTTTGTATCGATGTGAAAAATTATTTTTCAAGAAACTGCACTGCATTAACCGGTTGTACCGCCTGCAGCGCGAGAATAACTGACGGCAATATCGTCGAGTATGAAAATAAAATCAGTATTCGGTAGGTTAAGATTGACTTTTGTGGGCACACTGGAAATGAAATTGTGTGAAAAATCGTCGATATTTTTTTGAACACGGTAAACTAAATATTTTTGGATAATTTCGAAAATTTTCGTTTTTTTGGCAGGATATTTGGTTTTCAACGGAATCGTTGGCAAATTTACGATTGGAACGACTAGAATTTGCTTTCGAAGAGACTTTCTAGAATATTTCTTGCTGCAGTGGCAACATTTTTGGGATTTAAAAAAAAACGTTCAGTCGAACGTATCGAAGAGAATATCTATATTTTCCAACAAAATTTTGTTTTCAGGGCATACCTAAAAAGTACGGAGGATGGAGGCAGTTCATGTCGGCCCAGACAAGAGCTTTCATCGCTGATTTGACAGCTCCGACTAGACTTCCGCACGTGTCCATAACGGTCGCTTCTGCAATTGCAACGAAGGGAACATGTTGATTCTGAAAAATTCTCATGCAATTTCGAAGCAGAAGAATGATGATGGTGAATTACCAAATTTGAAACCGTTGGTTTTGTTGTTGTGCGCGTCCGCCAACAACTTGGCTGCTTCGAAGAGAAGGACACCCCTTGTCGATACTTTCTTGCAGGCAGGATCGTCGTGCACCGCTGTCAGGACCGATATCTGTACGCGATTGGGGCACTCTGTACGGACACCACAGGTGCAAGCCGCCAATATACCGATAACTGCTAATAACCCGCAAGCCTTCGCCATAATTGCTTTTTTCTCGGTTGAATGGTTAACAAAGTAAAAAAATCTGTGGTCTCTATTCCATGTCGCAAACAATCAACACACTATTCATAACACTACCACTTGTGAACGATCTCGCCAGCTAAATAGGATCCTTTCTACAATGTAAACTAATATTTTATATCTGCCACGATACAAGAGTTCTGCTTTATCATTAACAGTTGCTACTAAACTGAGTCGTCAACTCGAAGTGCGAACCTTGGTATTGAAATATCCGAGCTTTATAGGGAAGCCACTGTGACGTGCATAATGTATTTCTAGGGTTTTAACCGAGGTCGCAGTTCAGTCGTTCTCACATAATATCTCGGTCGTGGCCAATAATCCTTGAGCATCATTTTTTTTCCCAGTTTATTCGATGAAATTATAAAATTTCGTACTCTACGCAAATTCTTCCACACGACCTACAATTTTCTAAAAATATTAAAAGACGATTATTGTTGAGTGATTGAATTATTTTGCCGGATGTTAATTGATCCGAAGTTTTTTTGATGCGCGGAAATTCATTTAATGATAATTACCGAGATGAAGAGTTTGAGGATGAACTTTTGAACGAGATTATAACGATGAATTTTTTTGAAAACTTTTTTGGACGTTTGCACTTGACATTTCATATGAGAACCACTCCTAATTTACTTAACGCAGTAAGCTCGTTAAGACAAAGAACATTTGTGCATATATGTTCGATCGCACGAGTTCCCGATGGGCTCAATTCACGTTTTAAAACACGCTGTTTTACATAAGTACTGGCTGTGATACTGCATGAGTTACGACCTGTAATGATAGATTCTGTGGTCTTTCGTGGTTTGTCTATTTTATAAAGAATTCAATATTGCATCATGGATAGTTTGACACTTGTTATTAAAAAGCATCAATTGACGATATGAATTTTAACTTAAGTTAACAATATTTTTTATAGGTTTGTAAAGGAGCATGATAAAGCTGTCGTTGATTTTCCGTTTTATTGCATTCTCGATGTCATCACTTTTGTATCGACAAATTACTTCCGCAGCTAATCGTTCTACGGGTGTGCGTGACTTGGTCAGTTTTGTCGGTAATTATAAGATTTACGAGCATTTTTCAGGCTGGCGTGGAGGAGGGTGCAAAATATTTGCTTTTGGAGCTGCGAATTTTTTGAATCTCGGAGTCCTTTAGTTTTATGTCGTTGAGCTTGTTGCCACTATGGGTTATTGAGGCAAGGGTAGTTGAGCGAAGTTGTCGGATTCTAGTGCCATGGCCTGAGACTCGAGCGAAAATAGTATCGCACGCTAACCATATTTTTTACTTGGATGAGATGAACAGACCGAGAGGTTGGCGTCCTTTTTCTTTATATCCTCATCGGCTATTCTCTTTCTCTAGAGATGCGCTACTTAGCAAATTATAATTGGATTTTATTTTTTCATTTTCTAACCTTTCCAGTGCGCACATGCACAAGTGCATATTGGGTCAATTTGACCCAAATTTTCTTTTTTTTTTGTAGCAAGTTATCCAAATTTCATGGCCCTGAACTTGATATTTGACGAAAACGAAAATAAAATGCGAAAATATACGTTGCTATTAAATGCCAGACAATCGGTGACAGAAAATTGTTGGGGTCAAAACGACCCAGTACGCACTCGACGGATTAAGGACTCCCTCGGGAAATTTGACACTGCGTTGGCATCATTTCAGCTGCTGCAGGATGGCGAGGTATGGCGAAAACAAAAATTTGTTGGAAAAGATCGATATTTTGTTCGATACGTTCGACTAAACGTTTTTTCGAAAAATCCCAAAAATCGTGTCATTTCAGTAAGAAATATTGTAGAAAGTCTCTTCGGAAGCAAATTTTAGTCTTTGCAATCGTAAATTTCGCTGAAGATTCCGTTAAAAACCAAATACACTGTCAAAATAACGAAAATTTTGAAATTATCGAAAAGTATTTAGTTTATCAGGTTCATCGACCATTTTTAACAAAATTTAATTTCCAGTGTAGTGTGACAAATTGGCGGAAAATGTAATATTCACTAAGATCGATCTCGATATCTCGACCGTATCTAATTAGATTCAATTAGACAGACAAGAATACTCTCCACTAAAACACCCGATGGGTTAAAATTCCTCTTATGGACGTTGAGGAGAAGTTGGCGTTCTGTTCCCACTTTACTTTCAGTCCGCAAGACCGTCTCCAAACAACGGCCGCACCTATAGGGCAGCTCGAGAAGCTCAAACCTTCAAGATGCAAAACCGACTACGCACCCTTAAGAACCAGGTTCAGCCTTTACTTAGAGGGGCGCGTGAGCCGGTGGAGAACTTGTGCTCAGGCATCAGTTTTTAATTCAGTAAACTGTGACAAACTTATTTCGTGTTGTCCGCGGTTGTCATGATCCTGGGATGAATAAAAAATTGAGCAACAGAAATGTGCATACTTTTGTAGTCTTTTATTTGAATCGTCAAGATTTATCTGCCTTTGGTTACATAATGAGAATTCCAAAGCAGGTCAATGAATATGAATTTATGACAAACGTTGCATAGAAAGAAGCTCGAGCCCTGAATGAAACGCAAATCCGTTAAACAGTCGGAATGAAATTTCATCAGCAGATTTTCGGTTTCTCGATCTTGGCCGATTTTTCTTAGAAGTTTTTTTTTTATTCCAACAATTTTGGTTTCGACGCCTAAATTTAGCGACTGTATCGGACCAATGAAAATGCACTGGAAATGAAATTTTGTTGGAAAACGTCAATGTTTTGTTGAACACGGTAACCTAAATATTTTTGGACAATTCCAAAGTTTTCGGAAGTTTGTCAGTGCATTTGGTTTCTGACGGAACTGTCAGCTAAATTTGCGATTGGAATGGCATATATGTTCCTTCCAAAGAGACTTTCTATAACATTTCTTGCTGCAACGACTACGTTCTTGGGATTATTTTTAAAAAAATTTATTGAACTAATCCAACAAAACATCGATCTTTCCAGCAAAATTTTATTTTTAGTAATTGATTCCTAGATCCGAGGCTTAGTGAAAAAAAAAATTCCCTTTCTGAATAAATGATTAGGAATTGCACATTTTTGCGGAGGCAAAAATGCATTTTAGCATTAGATTTATTTTTATTTTTATTATTGACGTAATTTATTTCTCCCCTATACCTTTAAAGATATTTCTGTCCGTGCCTACATAGTGGGGTGTGATTATTATGCACATAATATGGCAGCTTAGACAATCTCCAAACGTACAGTGAGAAAGGCTTCATTACGACTTATGATCTTTTAATTATAGACGATCGGGACCACATATTTTTGCACACATACACACACACGGCTTAGATAATTTTTTTTTCCATTTTCTGCCCATTCAAATAATGGTACGATTTGCATAACAGTTTCTTTATCGGTCGGTCGCTCCGCATCATACAAAAATGTTTCGTTCCGACATCGGATCCGCACATATTTGTAATATTATCGTGTCTTTTTATCCTGAAAACCTAAACGCATTTATAATTTATTAGTATGCAACGGTTAAACAGGTTGTGGATTCACATAAAATTCCGAAGTAATTACGCTCAGGAGATAAAACACACACTCACATACACACACACATACGTCGGTCCACAGAGAGGAAACGTAAGCAATAAATTGCCGTAGCAAGTACTCATTATCACTCTTGTGTGGCAAGACGGGCCGTTCGTCAATGTCTCGAGACATAAATATTATGATAGATTTCAGAATTTCATCGACTAGCACCAAGAGTAATTAAACTTTTTGTTTTTGTTTCTGAAACTCTCGAATCTTGCGTCGAATACCTTTGTCACGATCAACAGAATTTTTCATTCTGTCTCTCTTCTCTGTCCATCTTGAAATCCGCTTTCAATGTACTCGGGGGAGGAACAAAAAATCATTCAAGTCGTTATCCCTGACGAATAACTTTACCAGTCACATTCAATTCGAAACTTTCGCTCGCAACTTTCAATCACTTCTTACAACTTCATCTTATACTCGGAAATATAGAAAATTTTATATTATCATTTACACTAAAAATATATTACGATAATACTCTCCTTAAACGATCTCGCTCTCTTTTTTCCTCTCTCTCTCTCTCTCTCTCTTTTCAGTTTTCGTTCTTTTATTTAATAATATTCTGATAAAAATTTAATAGCTCTGTCGATACAATCTTCTAGTGATGTACAACAACTCGTAACAGCTGCGCTCAGCTGGCATTCACTTTGCTTGGAAAAATATCTCATTCAGTGTGTTTTGTGAGACATTTTCAAAATCTTGAGATGAGCTAAGTCGATTTTTGTAAATTCAAAAATACCGCACAGTTTATGGTAAGTCAGTGATTTTTTAATAGAAAACGAAAAAATTGGAGCTGCGCATCCTCAACCGGAAGCCCAAGGGGAAAAAGTGAAATAAAACGTTAATGACAACCGCATTGGCGAACAGCCATGTTTTTATATTTTCTGAGAACAACGTTATTGTCATCGTGGAAATAGAGAAGTGAGATTGTTGATAATTTGGTTGGTGTGCAGCATGGTTGTGGTATTTTTGCTGAGGGACGGGCGAGATTGACGAGGGTCTGAACTATGGCGTGATTCGTGGCATTCATGTGACTCGTTAGGGGAAACTTGCATTCACCACTGCAGTAATTAGCATCGTAGCCTTCAGGAGCGATTATCCAATCTTGCCATTGAAGATCTTTGAAGCTCACGTAGAAAGTATTTATCTTGCAGGGTCTGGTCGATGGGGGTAGAGCTTTACGGTTGTAGTGATCGGTCAATAAAGAATTGACGTTGGAAGTGTCTCTCTTTTGATTAGCGATGGGATCGTATTCGATATCGTCGAAGCCGGATCGATTGTAAATCCGCAATTGGTTGAGCCCGGTGCTCTGGAAGAAGCCTGTCATGAAAGGTTGTCGCTCGGCGTCACCCTTGAACCCTATAATGCCAATGTCTTCGGGTCTCGTCTCGTGAGACGAACGATCGATCGGATAAACCGACAAGTAAAGACCCTTGTTGTCCTCGGGATTACGCATCCAGTAATCTAGGCATTCGGTCACATTGAGAATAATCCATCCTTCTTGGCCAGATGTGGTGTTGGTCGTGTCGACGAATTGCATTGTCCTTTCGCTGTCGCTCGAGCGGGTAACCCGGTAAACGGTGATGGTAAAGGATCCGCGATATTTACGATTTTTGGCATCAGGCCCTCGATAGAGTCTGAGCTCTGCCGACGTCATACGTTCGTCTTTCGGGGCAGCATCCACATCGAACCAAATTCTTTTAACTCTGTCAGGTTTTCCACCGGCTCCTTGATGCTTCTGTTGTGCCGAAAACGTCACGATCGAGTCGCTCCCATTGATCGTCCTCAAGTCATCTCCCGACAGATGGAAACCGTTCATATTCTCGCTGGCATTCACTTCTATCTTTCGTTTGTTTTCGAGCGAGTTCTCGTATATGTTGAGCAAAAAGTTCGGTGCCGATCGCTTCATCAACGGGGCTTTGCCGTTTACGTTGTTTGGCTTTTCCGGAAGCCCAAGAAGTTTCAGGATCTCATGTTCCAATCTTATTTTATCTTTCTGCGTAGTTACTCGATAAATCATCGTTTGATTTTGCCCGTTGTCCACGTACATACCACTGTTGTGACCACTCGACAGACTCGTGACATTTTCTATCGCCGACAATGATAAAAATACCATGCAAACTGTCACAGTCGCCTCGAGTCTGCACCACATCTTGACTAATTTGTTGGACCTGCTCTTTCTCAGCTGATTCATCACCTCCCTGAATACTTCCCTACACGATGGCTTACTGAAACATAAAATAACCGGGGCAAAGTGTTGAGCCACGATTGCTTTTGTACAAACTCCAATTAATCGACAACTCGTTTTTCCATGAGATTATAATCGTGTTGGATGAGGATTTCAATGGATGAAACTTATTTCGTGTTACGATATTATCCTTATTATTTAATTAATCTGTAAACGTCAATATTGTGTCTGCTGCTTTTTTGCATTTCTCTAAGCGATTGTTCGAATCGAATAACACGTAAACACACCGTTCGTTTCTCTGATTAACGATGAATATATGCTCATAAAATTCCGTACTAAAAACTGTATGTACAAGAAATCCTCTCAATACAGTAAAAATTAAATGTCGGAATATTTTCGAAGAGATTCGCGCGCGTATCGATTCGCAGAAGAGAAAAAAAGTTCAGTAATTATAGGACACGCGAAGCTTTGATTGCTGTACGATGGAGCACACTTGTGGAAGAGTCCTTGAACAAAACGATTTGTAATGGAAAATCGTTAAACGTTGCACCAGGAAGCAGCGGCTCCAACGCTTACGGGCATTGTTCCCGCGGCCATGTTATTTTCAACTTTGACTGGATAATCGGTTATGGATAATCCACTGGAGAAAGTTTCTGAGAGTGCAACACCGAAGGCCGCGAGTTCAGCAGAATCCAATTGGTTGAGGCTCGTGTCGAAACTCGCTTGGCTCTGTCCAGGAATGTCCAGCAAATCAGGCTCGGGGATAGCACTTTCGAGTCCTTGCTGATGAGGGTTCCCGTTCCGGGAAAACGATTGATGCGGCATCGTTAACTTCTGGAGGACAGGAGCCTGTTGATCTCGATTACAAGATTGCTCATGATAGTAGTTGGGATATTGTGAACATTCCATTTGATGTACGCTCATAGATTGTTGATGATGGGGGTAGCCTTGATTCGCTGATTCAAATTCCTCGTTGAAGTTGCCTTGCTGATTGGCTGCACCGGGCATAGCATTGTAGACCGAATAGCCAATGGCAGGAGACGGCAGACTAACCGGCGAGTCCTGATCTGCGTAAGAAGGTATAGACGTGTCGAGAAGGCTGATGGGCGATTGTACCGGAGTGCCAACTTCACCGAAAATGGAATGTGCGCCTTCGGTATAAGGGATGCCTCCTCTGTCACGAAAAGATTGGACTCGAGCGTCGAGTTTCAATGGATCAACGTTGCACTCGAAGATCGGTTCGTTCGGTGAAGTAGTTTGATTTTCGGCTTCCGCCTGGATGCTGCGCAGAACCTGTGCCCGAGAACTGCTGTCGAATTTGCGACGTTTTCGCCTGAGGCTATCGCGATCATCGGTACCGAGTGGCAAATACTGGAAGGGCACTGCTTCGCTTGTCAAGCCATCGGACGGTCTCCTAAGTTGAATGAAGACCGGCAAGGCTTCTTCGATCCCCTGATATCGGTAGCTGGGTGTACGAAATGAAATGGCAGTTTGTTTGTGCACATCAATGGATTTGAAGTCGCCATAGCCTTCCCAGACTTCACGGCCGTCCCGTTTCTCAAAGAATCGCACTTGTATATTGTCCTTGGCCACTTTTTCGCAGAGTATTATCATTTCCATTCCGCCGGCAACGCTCCCGCTATAATGACTCAATTTGCAAATCATTAAGTCAGACATTGCTTTCTTGTCGTAAATCGGCTGAGAAACTATCGGTTTTAGAGGCACATTTATTTTGCCCTCTCTGCCTTCGATGAACACTTGGAAACACATTCTCACGGCGTTCAGATCGACGTTCGCTGGCTGTCGCTTGTGCTCGAAACCCATGCCAAACGGATCCACTCGTATCTCCTCTCGTATCCTCAAAGCATCCGCAATATCCTTTTTCTTCACACATTGGATTCCAAGATTGACGAAGCTCACCATCGAGTTTCCTGGCGTTATTTCGATGCGACATACTCCAGCCTTGCACGTCCCCTTCCCCACAAGACTGTGGGGATGGGGCCTGTAAGGTTCATCCTTCGTTACACACGACACCACCACAATCCCCCGACCTTGATAATTGCAGATCTTTATCGTCGGGTAAGTCTTGTAATCGGTAGTACTGTTCGCGCCTGGAATGCTCCCCGCTGAACGACCTTCGCACTCGTATCGAAAACGTAGAGCTTTGCTTGCCGGTTGTTCCACTATCTCCACAAAAGGTCCACCGTCCTCTCGACAAATATCATTTTTCGACGTCCCCATACAGCCACCAGAAATCATTTTGATTTTTTGATCTTTCTTCGAATCGCGTTCGGTTCACAAACGTGTTGCTCTCCTTCGGATCTCTGTGGATTACGCTCGTCTCAATCGTCCCGCTCAATTCCCAATGAATAACAAATCGATCAACTCAATCCGTCGTCGTCCATTTACTAAGATGTTGATCAAGCACGTCCCTTTGGCATAGCAAAGAAGCTCTGTAATTTAGAAAAATACAACCGTTAACTTTTCTGCTTTGATCCACTAAATATTCTTGAAGGTTATTTCATTCATTCATTGTTTTTCCTAAAGTTTATAAATAAATCTTAGCAGGAATGAAATTTCGTTTTTGAACAGGCTTTTTAATCACATTTCTCTTACCCGTGCTTTTTCGGAATTTAATTATATCCGTATACTCCTCGATCGAGATATCCCTCAGCCCCCATTCGTTTACTTTTTCATTTTTTGTTTTTTTTTTCCTTGAAATTTTTCTCATCCATTAAGATCAATTTTTCTTCGTTCACTATGCCAAAGGAAGTGCTCATTCCAATTGGAAAAAGTGCTAATTGTAGAGAGACCTTGAGATGGTCGATTCAACGGCAAATCTTTTTCAACAGAAAAAATGGTTTCAAGTATACCTGGAATTTTTTTCCGGCCACTTTACGCTTTGATATTTCACGGCGCGACTTTTAATGTACCTGACTTTTTCACAGCCATTAGAAGAACGTACAACACTTTCCAACGAATTGACAAAAAGATCCAAATTATTTCTAAAAAATTCTTTGAGCAATCGATTTCTTATTATTACCGTACAAAATGAAAAATAACGTCGATTCACGAAGTTAAGCCTCTGAGCCATACATTTGTCCTTAATTGCATCTGACTCGAAATTCGTTATTGGGGGCTACTCGGGCTCGTTCTTTACGAATAGAAACTCGGAAATGAGAGATTGAAAAATAATTTCCCTGAACGACAACCACGAAAAATTCTGGAAATATTGCGTAAAGTTCTTTGGAGCGTATCAATTTTTTGAATAAAATTCCCATGCCAATTTTTCGAGTAGTCTAGTATATAAAAAAATATCATTCCATGAAAAAACACAAAACTCCATCGCTCTCTCGTATGCAGTACAATATATACCACAACGGTATTTTACATCGTGCAATTGACAAGTCATAAACGTTCATATTTCGTTTACATTCATGAATGTCTCACGGAACGTGTTTTACTGAAGAATTCGATAATTTTTGTGATTGGAATAGTCTTTAAATAATCGAGAAACTACGAAGAAAAATTAGGTGCGTCCCGCCACGGCTCAATCGTCTAATAATTGCGTGGACATGTATATATGATTGTAGGCATGGAATTTGCCATTTTTAGGCATTTTTCGAAAAACGAAGGAATCGATTACGAAAATGGAAATATTTCTATCGCCATTTTTTTCCAATCGGTTTCTTCCACAACAAACACGTCCTCAGTTTAATAACGCTGTAGTTTGCATCGTTGAAATGCAACAAAACTCTGTACTTTCTTCAGTGGAACTCGTAATGATTATTAAATATTTGGTCTAAACAATAAAACGATCTGCCCGTACGGACCAAAACCTCAATCGACACGGAAAATTGTCACAATTTTCAAAATTCAATAAATAATTAAAAGAAATAATTTTTTCCGTTGAATCTCAACGCTGCAAACTTCAGAGTCACTCAGTCTAGCAATGTGCAGTGATTCATCGCTTACAAAAGGCAGTTAGGTGAAGTGTAACCGTGGAATCATGCACAGAGCTCATATCATTTAATATCGACATTTGGCAGGAAATTTTTCACTAAAATCGTGTAAATAAATTTTCTTCGCGAACTACCTAGCTCGTACTTTTTTTATGTAGAAAAATGCATTTCCAAAATTCGTTTCTCTGCTTTAAAAAAAATAGATGAAAAGACTTTTTGTTGTTCCTTCGAACACATACACTGCTCAACACTCGAGAGCTGTACTGTTACAAAAAAAAAATGCATTGAGGATGCCAAGTTGCCGAAGAGGAAAAACAGTTTCGATCGCGTCTTTGAAAGTTTGCAAACGTTTTGTGCATACCAGGAGAAAATAATCTTGAGGAATCACAATAAAAAATGCACAAAAAGCTGAAGCAAAAAATGTTGACGCTCCTTACCATCACGTTGCCATAGTTTGTCGAGTTTATAAAAGAAAAATACTGAAAAATGGAAAGACCATCGCTGGGTTTTTCGCAAACATGTTCTCTTTCTTAAGCGACAATTCATTTCTCACTGCTTGCTGTCGAATGCATTGAGAAATAAACGCTGAAGACAAAAGACGAGAAAAACTATAACAAACTATTTTACGTGCATATAATTGCTGCAGCTTTTCTCGGAGTTTAGCTTGGAAATCGAAGTTTAGAAAGGATTGCGGAAATAATGTGGAAAATGTAGAATCTTTATGCTCACCTATACGATCTTATTTTTCGTCATTGCAAATTCAAGCAATAGAAATGTTGGCAGGCTGCGAGCGATAACTCGGATGACGTTGTGTCCAGTCCAGTCTCGTAACACGTGGCGATCAGATCGATGAAAATCAATTGACACGAGAGATAAAATTTTCACGTTTGCTGTACAACACTCGCTCGCACTTTTAACTTTCGCACCGCACGCTGAATTTTAGTCGTTCGAGCACTTTACACCTTGAAGGATCATTTTAGAATGAGAGCTCGGGAGGCTAAACTCGTTGAATTTAGTTTAAGGCGGAAAGGGATTTTTCGAGGACCTGTGTCTTATATACATATATAGATATATACCTGCGCTACCTGTGCCAATGTCGCTATAACCGTTAGTCTATTGTGAGGGTTCGTTCTGTAGGACCTTACTCGGCCGAATTATGCCTTTGTATTATTCTCAAGTAACCCTGTAATTAGGCTCGTGCTACAGAGTCTTACAGACCGTAAGCCGTACAGTCTTTGCACACAACCGCGCGTCTTCCCATTCAGCTTTCCTCGACATCTCCCTTAACGGGTAACAGCTCGAGGGTCGGAACGGCAGAGTTCCTACCTGTTTACTGTCGATGGTGGAACACGATTGTACAGATCGGTCCGAATGATAAAGTACATACTTGTGGATGCACCAATCAAGTACATACTTTCCCTTACCTTCGGCGAGTATCGTGAACGATCCCTCGTCATACTCGGAACCTACCACGTCTACGAACGGTTGTTTCTCGCGGAGCAAGTTTGCGAAGCAAGTTTGCGTTATTTTTCGTCGTGTGGCGTTGCTAGTGTGCAGAAATATGATTTTGGTGAACCGCCATAAGCTATATTAAGGGCTTTATTGCGGAAGGGACTTTTTCTATGATATAAATGTTGAGGCGAAAAAAAAATTCGCTGGGATACTGCGCTCTTGGTTCTGTAAAAACTTTCTTTACTCCTCTCTCGCGATTCCTACAACAGCAATCTATATCCATATGAAACTCTACTACGAAATTGTCTTTGTGCCCTTATCAAGAAAAAACCACTGAACCAATTTTGATGAAGTTTTCACAAGAATTGAGCTCATGAATCAGAATAGGTTTTAGGCTGTATTGCCTTCCGATAATTTTTTTTTTCAACCCGAACCAAAAAATTACATTTTTCGTCATATTTTCCACTTTCAAAATTTACAAGCAACTAAAAAACGATAACAAATCAAAAATCACTAATTAATAATTCAAAGATGATTCGGAAACGAAGAGAATGAGCGGTAGCTGGAGTGCCAGTTTGTAAACAAAAAAAGTTATAGCGATTTTCGTAAAATCAAAGTTAGAAGAATTTGAAAACAAAATATTAACAGGCACGGCTAGTCGACTATATAAATGGTCCGTCCACATAAGCAGGACTTTAATAAAATGTATTTAATTCTATTTGTATAACGAGAGAAAAGAAAAATTTTAAAAAGCTTTCGAAACTGCGGAAGTAGAGGAAAGTCACGTTTTATTGAATTGAAACTCGCGCACCACATTGACGTAGCAAAGGCACGTGGCTGCAAAGCTCTCGTGAGAATTAAACTAATGTTTTACTGTCGTTGTTTTCAAAGTCTCCACTTTGGTGAACAGGAGCTACAGTACACGTTGGAGTGACATTACTATTTGTACTTAGCAGCGTTACAGCGTTAGGGCTAACGACGATAATCGGATCACTCGAGCATATTAGCTCGTGTCTAAATCTTTGGAGCTGGAGATTAATCAATTTCATTAAAAAATTCTTGACGAAAACAATAATAATAATAAAAATATGTGGCTACTTTTATATTAATTGATTATAATTATAAGTATTAATGAACATTCAATCGTGAAATGAGTAATTTCTTAGAATTTGAATCAACTCATAAATCCAGCGGAATATGTTCCAAACTTTTTGTTTGTTGGAGTAATTTATATTCGAGCAAAACTATGACGTTTGGCCAAAAACTAACACGATCATAAATTTACCGCTCTCGAGAAGTAAATCGTATAACTTCGTATACGAATGATTAGTGTTCTGGCTGCTCGAGAACGATTTTACTGGTACTAAAATTATTTCAATCCAAAGACTCGCCATTCGTTTTATGTTTACGTCGCGGGAACGGTGTAGCCGAGTCACAGTCACAGTGCGAATGTGAATTCGCACCCTGACAAAAACTCATCACCGCGTGAAGCCCTCTCCGTTATCACTTCGCATGGACTATCTCGATTTGAAAAGTTTAGCCCATCGGCATTCATAACAATTGGGCAAGTAGATACGCGCAACGAGGCGAGCTGCGGTATTCGATAAATTATTGTTTTCGTAAGCCTTTCACTTCGGTCCGTTTGTCTCTTCATTTTTAACCTGTAAACAATAAAACACATTCAAGCCTGCCTCGCAGATTCATTTTACTCGAAAGTGAACGTTTTCCAGATCATTATTGTTTTTATTGTAAACCGGAAGATTTTTCACGATGTTTTTTTCTTAATGCTGAAATCCCCGGGAATTGCTTTGAAGAAAAAGTCTCCAAATGCGAGAATAGGATACAAAAATGAAAAACGAATCTTTCCAAAAGATTTCCATTGTTTCTTTCAATTTCGCATTGTAAAACCTGCGACGGAAATACGTGAGGATGTTAAAAATAATGTCAAAACATGGCACAACATTTTGAACGGAATCTTGTACGATCCACAGGTGATTAACGAGCGAGTATATATAGTAAAGGAACCACCGTTATAAATCACCTCTTGTTGACGCCCGTCAGTATATATTCTCGAATTATCATACGAGGGATCATCCTTGACCCTGTATAAACGTGTATGCCATACAAAATCGCATTTCTATACAAAAATTCCGGACAAATGTATCGTACCATTTTTTTTGCACTAATCGCGGTCATTTGATAAATTGTGCTTCTTCACGAATATTTTCATTTGTAGTTTACCGCAGTTTTTCTTTGTCATTTACAATCTTGTTTTTCCGGCATTTTCTTCAGTGACGAGTCGTGATTTTTTTTATATTTATCTTAATGCAATTTTTTTAATTCCACTCGGAAGATTAATTAACGTCGAATTTTTATAATCAACTAGCAGTGCCTGCGCTTTTACGCGGCAACACACCTACTTGACGCTGAAGGGTACTAGTAATAAAACTTTGACATTTTTTTTCAACATCTTCAAACTTTGATTTTACGAAAATCGCTATAACTTTTTTTTTTACAAACTGGCACTCCAGCTGCTGCTTATTATCTTCTTTTTCGAATTATCTTTGAACTGGTAATTAGCGATTTTTGATTTATCATGATTTTTTAGTTGCTTGTGAACTTTGAAAGTGGAAAACATGAGGAAAAATGTGATTTTTTTGTTCGAGTTCGCGAAAAAAAGAAAAAAGAAAAAAAGAAAGATTCGACAAAATTGGTTCAGTGGTTTTTGCGTGAAAAACGCACAAACACGATTTTGTCGTAGATGAGTGTTATATATTTAGAAATTACGTGAAAAGACAATGGAAAAGATTTTTCAAATTGAGGCCGAAAATCAGGCTGCACGATATATTCAACATAAAGACAAAAATTAGGTGTTGAGGTCTACGAGTTCAATTGCAGATCAATCATCTGCAATTTAGGATCGAATAAATTAACGACAGTTTGGTTGGTCAAGGCTAGTCTCATTCACGCCTAACAAACGATAATAGGGTTGGCCTACGCTCGTTGACTCCTTGAAAATAATGAGAGCTCCTACTTACTTCTTTCATTGTTTGTCGAAGCTGGTGCAGAGTGCGCTGACCGTTGCCATTCACCTTCTCGCACCAGCACGATCATCTCTAAACGTAGGTGGCAATCAATCGTTCGTGATAGATCAAATGTCTGACACGTTTCCTCAGACTAAGGAAACAAAGCTCAATGACTCGCTCGAAAAAATATTTATGTAAATTTCTAAAAACTTTTGTATATTGCCATGAAAACTTGATTTGAACAGGAAATTTTATTACTAGGGAATACCATTTCGGTCTACACGATGTTCGAGTGATAGGAATCAATAAAAAACGATCAAATGAATTTTAATCGTAGTGGCGACTCAGTTTTTATAAATTTTTATATCGCACGTCAAAGCCAGCCAAGTCCTATCGAAAACTTCTTGACCTTCTGCATCTCCAGTTCACAGTCAAAAGCTCGAAATTTCAGGATGATTTCTTTTCTTCCGATTTTCGAAGCATTGCCATTTCTTCCGAAAATAAAACACCAATAAAACTTTTGGTCCTTAAAGCGGAATGATTTTCCGGTAAATCTCATTTTACAACCGCGATCTCTAGAGGAAAATGGAAAATTCAGGTCTGAAGCGTCGGTTCCCGTAAAAATTCACGTCATGAAATAGCTTTTTGAAGTCTGACCTTTTTATATATAAAAATTCTAACGTTGTCATTGTTTTTCGAAAGTTGGAAAAGCGTCCGTTTGAATAATAAATTGAGATTTCCCTGTCGCTTGTTAGCTTTCTGGTTTGAATGTGATTAACGATTGTTTGAAGAAAAATGGAAATTAAAGAAATGTCTCTCTATGATGAATTTGAGAAAAATATTCGAACGATGGGGAGAGCAATGGCGTTTGAATTTTTTTCCAACACGTTTCGAGATCCCAAAGGGTGAAATTTTTTTTTTTTTCATTAAACATTCTTCGCTGGAATATATTTTTTGAGGACCGTATAAAGTTATGTGCAGTTGTTTCTCGGCCGTTAACAGTGATATTTGTGCGTGAAAATGGCGTATGATATAGTCAAGGGAAAGGAGATATTTGTGTCTCTGTGAAAAATATTATATAGCCGCGTCGCATCTCTCGTAATACAGAGGCTGGCGCTGGACCAACAGCAACAGGCACTTTCGAAAGCCGGTGCGTTTGTCCTCCCGCTGTTCCCAGACGAAACTTCCTCGGAAATTCCTTTCCATTTGATTTTGTTTTCTTTTTGTTTTCGCGTTTGAAAACTCGGAGGTAATCCTCCCCGAGTTCTCGTCGCAACTTCCTGGAGTCTTGTTAATCCAACTAATTCCTCGAAATTCTTACGTAGAAACCTCCGACTCTGGACCGCTATTGAGTCACTTAATTGAAACTTTTCCATGTAATGTCGGTAAATTGAAAAGCTCACCGGCAACCTATAGACTATAAACTCTCGTTATTTGTACATCTCTGATTTTTGCACTGTTTGCGATTATCAGCGCAAAAATTCTTGCAGGGACCTGAGCAAAAAGCCCGAGTGACAAACGAAGGATTACCGATTTTTATTGGGCCTATAAAATCGCGATCTTGAGGCATACAGTGGCCAGGTCAGTCCGACGCCTAATGCTTCACCATGCACGTCATTAACGCTTCATGAAAAAATGAAGAATGGCGGCACTTGAAACTGCTAATAATTTTTAACGCAGACATCGGCAAAAAAAAAACACGTGAATNCGCAGACATCGGCAAAAAAAAAAAAACACGTGAATAGCCGAAACGAGAAAAAACCAATGCGAAAGGTAGGATGGAAAAAAAGTGAGGACTTCATCGATAAACATTTAAAAACTTTACTAAAAAAATTGAGTCTGTGTCCTTTCCACGCAAGAACCACTGAACCAATTTTGATGAATCTTTCACAGGAATGAAGCTCATGAATCAAAATATGTTTCAGGCTGTATGGCGTTCGCATAATTTTTTATTTTTTAACCTGAACCAAAAAATTACATTTTTTGTCATATTTTCCACTTTCAACATGTCTCAACGAAATTGTTCGATTTCAGTTATAAAATATCAGATTCATCCGAAATGATATCGAAATGTAAAATTTCTTATCACGTGTATGTCGAGACCAGAGGCAGCAGGTTCACTTTTCGAAAAAATGGAAACACTCTTCTCTGTGACGCGAAAACAAAGTGTCGCCACCAGAACCTGACAGGCAATTATTCAAAACTACAAGACGGTGTTCAAGACGCAAAAATCTTGAATAATGCATCGCTTACAAAAAGTATCGCAAACTATTGCACCTTTCTGCCTTCTTCAGTAAAATAATATAGGCCCAAGAAGTCCCAGTAAACTTCTGCAACCATTTCCCTTGCGCATTTTTTTTCTAATATTTTTATAGCTCGCAATAACTCACCCTTTAGATTGTACGTCAACCCATGAAATAATGTATGCATGCAAGATTCAAACCTGCACATCGAATAATCGATAATTGTCTTTTTAATTCAGTGCGAATCTGCGCGATCATTTTACGTTTTTACAAAATTGTGTTTCCGCCGTTTTCACGCAAAAACCCCTGAACCAATTCTCATAAATCTTTCACAGGAATGGAGCTCATAAATCACAATAGGCTGTATTCTGAAATTTTTATTTTTCTGCGACCTGCAACGAAAAAATCACATTTTTCGTCTCATTTTCCATTTTCAAAGTTCACAAGCAACTAAAAAATAATAATGAATTTAAAAAACCGCTAATTACCAATTCAGAGATAATTTGAAAACGAAGATCATGAGCGGTAGGTGGAGAGCCAGTTTACAAAAAAAAACCAAAAAAAAAGTTATAGCGATTTTTGTAAAATCAAAGTTTGAAGATTTAGAAAAAAAAATTGTAACTTTTCATATCAAGCGAGCTGTACCCTTCAGCGCCAACTAGGTGCGCTGTGGGGTGAAGCCCCCAGGCTAGTTTTCCATAAACCGCTCTTTCAAGTTTCCTCTTGAAAGCTAAAAATTATTTCAGGTTGGGAAATCGAATGGACCACGAATAAAGGTTGGCGCATGTGAGCCAGATAGACAAACGTTCGGAAAGCCAGGGTGAAAACAAATATACAGCCCTAAGAGTGAATTCATCGAACGTCCAGAGTTATTATTATTCCTACGTGTGCATTCATTAAATTTTTGAGACGACGACAAATTTCATTTCGAAACTACTTCCCCACGTGATAACAACGCGATTTGGTCTCAAGTAGTTTCACTGACGGAAATTGGTGGTTCCCGCCGAATAATCAAGCTGATGAAATATTAGTCAAACGAACAATGATGCTGAAGGAACAACAAGTCTATATATGCAAATGTAAGAGGCTTCAGCTCAAACCCCGCCAACTGGCTGAGCACCCGTTTCATCAAAGTCGATTTTGGTTTGGCGATTAGTGAGAATAAGGCTTCAGGGAAAATGAAATCGCTTTTGAGATCTGACAGGTGGATGTTATAATTTAAGTGGAAAATTCAAGCGACGTCAAAGTTTGAGAGAAACAATAGATTTAGGGGCGATTTTGACTAATGATGCGTATTATTTTCCAAAGAACACAGGTGCGTGCAATATTGAAACACGCAAAATTGAGATCTTTCATAAAGTATATATTTATCAAGAAGGAAACGCGATAGTTGTTCGTCTTTATGGTTTGTGCATAAAGAGACGATGAACTCGTTTTGCTTTTAGTTAAATTGGTTACATTCGCAAATGCTCCGTGTCCGGGTTCTGTGTATAAACATTAACCGCGCGCGCTGTCTCTGGAACACACGTGGTTATATCCAACATTCAAGAATGATCAAAGGGATGCACGAATAATATCGAATAGACAGATGGATAAAGAGCGAAAATAAGAGAAGAGAAAGCGCGGGTTTTACGTGAGAAAGAGCTATTGACATAAACGCCGAAACATTTTCACGTCAACTGTCTTTGGAACGAAAAAACATTCTGGCTTTTAGGCCGTGCTTGCGTCGAACTAACCTAGATATCGTGTGCTAGGCAGAAAACTCATTTTATCAGATATTGTGAAAATAAAATTGAATAAACTCAAGGTAACACCCAAGAACGTAATAAATGATGTTTTTCATTTTTCAACCAAAGTTATAAACTTCGTAAATCTCGGATCTCGATCTTGTTGGTCCAAGGGCGTAGAAATAATGATACTGATAAAATATTCTAATCCAGAATTAAAGTGGTTCTATGTTTATTGAACGAATAATGTTTTTCATCGCCCAAGGCGTTTTCCAAGGTTAACGAGTACTAGACAGATTTTCGTATTTTTCAAAAAAGTCAAATTTCGAACTTTTGATTGGTCAGCGAAACCGACAACTTAGTTCCCCGTTTTATATAATCAGGATCGTAAGAGTTGATCCAGTTGGTTGATTGGAAGAACTTTCATTAACCCTTCGACTGCAGACCTCCTATGGGTGCATCGTGGGTCAATCTGACCCAAGGCGTTTTCCACAACGTATTATCCCGGTAAATATGCAATTGTTGTTTGTGTTTTTTTTTTTTTTACTAAATTATCCGAAATTTATGGGTAAAAATGTATTTTTTACGAAAACAAAAATTAAATGCCAAAACGTTCGTTGCCAAACAATTGGTGACAAAAAATTGTTGGGGTCAAATTGACCCAGATGCACTCGAAGGGTTAATTAATGAGAATTAATCAAGTGTGACGAATTGTTCATTGTTCGTATGGTTACTCATTGTTGAAAAATACTTTTTGTCGAGGAGAAATGCACATTCAGAGATAAACAGGTGGAGAAGAAAGGGCGCCTGCGCGAAGATTGTCCTCTCGCCTCCCGGTTCGTTTCTGGCCGTACCGAAAAGCACTCGGGACGATTCAAAGTAAACTTCGCATGCGGCTGTGCACCGATCCCTTTCTCGAAGCGCTTCTCAGTGTACCGTCACAATTCGCGCGCTACGGTTCAACTTTTTTAACGCGAGACGATATGGGCACGTTCCATCGATACCTTAAACACTCACAAGTCTTGACAATGAATCTATGGGGGAGTATTAACCGTTAAAAAAAAACTAAATAAATTCAAACGTAATTACAAAGTCATTGGGCCAAAATGATATTTTATACCTCGTCAGAATAATTCATATTTCACGAATACTCCACGTTCAAACGAATGACATTGAGCTATGAAAAAATGATGACAATATCTGTCAAAATTAAAATATCAAGATAAAAAAACATCGCATTGCGTGAACGTGACAGAATATGGTTGTTAAATTTCCTTTTTATCTTTAAAAAACTGTCACGTGTTTTTTACTATCCCAGTATTATGGGAACCCATTGTTATGCTGTCATTCGTGGCGATTTTCGTTTCGTACCGTCTCCTTCGAATCCAACGACGTTATAATAAAAAAATCTCCAATTCGGGTTAGCCATCAACTATCGAAATGTACCTTTGGTGACTTACAAATAATTTCGTGAGTGTGTATACAGCTTTGTATATGTATATGTATGTGCGTGAGAAACAAAAATCTGGGCGCTTACTGGCCCTAAATTGTGTCATAAAGTGTGTCGTGCTAGAAGTGTGCCCTTCGTGCTGACCGTGATCATTGCAGAATCGAACCCATGAAAGGTCAGTTGATGGATTACCGAAAATAATGAGAGTCGTGTTAAGTTATACCGAGGCTTTTGGGTTATTTCTCAGCATGAAAAAATCGATGTACTTTTAGGTGTAAAACCATTTGGAAATTCTATTGAATTGTTTTGAGAGTTTGAAGCTTTTTGCAAGGGTCAGCTGTTTTAAATGAAAACAAATAATTAGGAACTATTCGATGGAGCACAAATGAATGAAATAACTTTTGCTACTACTTAATTATTTAATATCCGACGATTGTCAGAGAGAGAGAGAGAGAGAAAAGGGTGATAATTCGCGCGTGGAAAGTGCATGGAACATTCTTCAACGTTGGTTGAATGTCATCCGTCATATTTGAGTGACATTTCGCTTTAATCGCTCGTAAACTCTTCATTTCGGCCAGCGGCCTGTTTCTCTGTCTCTCTGTCTCTCCCTTCGTCCGTCTCACAGTTTTGTCCTACTGATGATTTCGCCGGTTTATGGAGCGGAAGGAAAGATTACCAGCACGAGCCGCGGCAACGTTAAACTTCCATTACTCCATCACTTTGTTTTATTCGTGACTCATAAGTAAAGTATCACACGCGCGCCTCAAACCGGTAAAATCGTTTTATAAAAGGATTCTAGACAAACACGCATTTTCTTCAAAAAAAACTCAGTCGCGAATGAGTGTCTGGTTGATTTTTCGAGACAATCCGTTATAGTTTTGCGGAAAACTGCATCGATGATTTCAATCGGTCGAATGAATCCACACCAAGTAGTTAATTGGCGTTAGAAACCCGAAAAATTCTAATTATCAAAAAATCGAAATGATAAATGCACCAATTGGGTATAATCAGATGGAAAGGAGTTTCACTTTTTCACACACGAAATCAGATAGTGCTAGGTCCAAATTTTTTATTTAGTTTGTTTATTCATTATTTATACAATTTCGAAATAACCATATTTTTGTTTTTCCAATTATCTTAAATTTTCAACGACATTCGATACGTGCAGAGACTTGAAAAAATATTTCTTTGAAAACGATTTAATACGGTTGCCACGACTTTGACATCGTATGGTTTCGACCATGATTCCTCATTGCCTAAAGACGAATTTGAATTGATTGATGAAACGCAGACGTCCCTTTAAACGTATCGGACAATTTTATCAATTCGCAGCATTTTCTTTTTAAATCGAAGAAAAAGATTTCTCAGTGTGTTTTCGCCACAATTATTCATCAATGAACGATGAATAGTGTTGAATTTTGAGTCATTATAGTTTTCGCAGTACTAGGATCGCAATTTCCGAAAAAGACGAGATCAAGAAAGTAGTGGCGATGGGGTTTCAGAGCGAGAGGGGATGGAAGAGTTATGCAGCCCTTGAAATATTTTAAGCTCGCGAAGAGCATCCCGAGGGGGATGACGTTGATGGTAATTGCTCTACGAAACGTGTCTCCTCTCTCGTTACTCTCGTGTTCATCAGAGCAGTAAAATTGTGTTGCGCAATTTATACGGTTATACGAGATGTTTTTGAAAAATTAAATTTTGCACAGTTTTTTGTTTTTTTGTTTTTTTTTTTGCCAGAGGGATAAACAAATTGGATCTACGAAATTTTGTATTTTTGGTCAATTAACGCGTAAAACTTTGCGCTTTTCTTGGTTCACTCTTTGCGTTGCACACCGCACGATGCATCATGATCGAGATCATATGCTGCCTACACGAGTAAATTACGCAGCGTATTATTACGCGTGACTTTTCGACAGGGTCGTTGACGGTGATCGAATAAGTTGTACACCGGAGGCGTAATTGGTAAACGAGACTGAAATTAGTGACACGTGTCTCGCAGGACTACTTATATAATTACCGTCCGGTTTCCAATACACTAATATTAATTCCCTTTCACCCCGTCCTGTCTGTCGACATTCTAATTCCCTTCTCTTCTTTTCATATAGTTCCGTCTTTCCCGCATTTTCCTGCGTCTGCTTTTGCTTCCTCGGCACACTCCACACCACCCACGTTTTCCACCGGGACTTTGAGTTACGATCACTCGTTTATAACGTTATTCAACGCTTCCGCGAAGCTCGACGACGACTTGACAATTCATTAACCGGACGAATATTTTGTTTCTTATTCGGTATAGAAGAGGAGTTAACGTTTCACGCGCTGGATGAAAGGGGCATCTATAGATATATATGTATATGTCAAATTTTACTAAAAAATCGTGTTTATGACCTTTTCACGCAAAAACTACTCGACCAATTTCGATGAATGTTTCACAGAAATGAAGCTCGCGAATCAGAACAGGTTTTAGGCTGTATTGCATCCCGATAATTTTTGTTTTTTTTTTTGCGAACTCGAACCAAAAAATCACATTTTTCGACATATTTTCCATTTTCAAAGTTCACAAGCAACTAAAAAATGATGATAAATGAAAAAATCGCTGATTACCAATTCAAAGATAATTCGAAAATGACGATAATGAGCGGTGGCTCGAGTTGCAGTTTGTAGAAAAAAAAAGCTATAGCAATTTTTACAAAATCAAAGTTTGAAGAATTTGGAAATTTTTTTTTATTAATAATCTTCCGAATTCATCGTAAATATTTCTGTCAAATATAATGCACTGCAATGAATGTAGCGAGTTTATCACCCGGTAAGACGAAAAAAGGTCTACGCATGTAGTTGAGGGCACGTGGTGGCGGACGAAACGTTTCCATAATTCACAAAGAACACATTAAGACGAAATATTTACTGAACACGTTAATCCTGTTCTATCTTCAGACTGCTGAAAAATGATTAAACCAGTTTCTCGATTAATTAAACTGGTTTCCTTATCGCCAGTCAAATATCTTTGGAGCAAGCGCATTAATTCAGTCAGTCAACCTTTCGACTGGTTATATGCAGCTATAGTAATATCGTTCATTATATAGGTCATCCTTAGCGATGAAAAAAAATCTACTTCGGAGCTATGAATCCTCGTGCTGTCCCCAAGGGAAATATCCTCGAGAGAATTTGTGATACGATAACGGAAGTTATCTTATATCGACAAGTCAGCCTTGGACGTGAACATGGCACACTTGAAGCAGCTTCGTTTTAATAAACTCTATTCGAACTTCAATCGATTTTTATACCCACGATCTTGCTCATTAATTCAATCACCCATCGAATTGCTCGATTTATAAAGTCGTTGCAAGTTTGTTTGGATTCGTTCGGACAGAATCCAATAAACATAATGAGTCAATTGTCATAATCTCGGTAGATAGGTCAACATCGGACTGAGCTTGTTAACCCTTCGAGTGCCAAAAGGGCGTTATGGAAATGCTGACAATGATAAAAGTTTCGAATCCAGAATTAATTTTTTTTTTTTGGCTCCTACTTGTCGAACTACGATCTGCTATCGTTATAGCAATAAATAGTTTGCGTGGCGTTGTAGGAATGCGTATTTAGCGGGTGCATCCAGCGATGCTCACTGCACTATGTCGGAATTAAAATGGCTCTATTTTATTGAAAGAAAAAATAATGCTTTTTATCTTTTCTTTCTCAACACTTCGAGTGCACACATGCTATAAGTACATCTTGGGTCAATCTGACCCAAGGCATTTTTTAAATCGTTGTATTCCAGTGAATATACATTTTTTCGTAGAGACATTTTTTTGCAGTAAATATTATCAATATTTTATGGCCCTAAATGTATTTTTCGCTGGATAACGAAAATTAAATGCTGAAAGATTTGATTTCATTAAACAGTATGCACTCAAAGGGTTAACAAATCTCATTCAACTATCGTTTCGAGTCAACGTTATTTCTTTTATTTCAGATTAAATCGGCTGAACGTTTGATCTCGATGGGCTGAACTAGTTCTGAAAAGAAACGGCGGATAATTACGCAACAGCTGGTCCCACATTTTAACGCTCGGAACTAAAAACTTGGCCTAAACTGGTCGAATAATGAAAATCGAAATGCTTCGGATCGAGAGAACAACTCTCGTGCTAATGTTCATCCGTAATATCGGCAGAGTGTCAAACAGTGTGAGAAAATTCGTACAATCGATTTTACCTAATAGTACAATATAATGTTGGAAAAGATGGTGCTAAAAATTCTGCGTTAATAAATTGTCAACGAAGTATTAAACAAAAATGTATCAACATTGTTAATAATGGTATTAAATATTGATCGTACTACCGAGTATTAGTTACGTGTATGCCGAGAGTTCTGTTAGTTTTTGAGAGTGAAAAAACGTTAATTCGCGAGGTATAAAAATGTTGTCAACCATGTCTTCGACGGCCCTCGAATTGAACACCTCGTATTACACGACCGTCGTCGGGAGCAGCACGCTCGATGGATTTTCCGGTAAATATTAGATTTATTTATTTGACAATACTGCAAATCATGTCACATATTTATCAAGACTTTTCCTTTCATTCCCAAAAGCTTGGATGGAGAGTGTGTATGCGGGGGTGTGTATGTTGCCGGATCAATCGTTCGAAAGAGCTCTTGTGAAATTTAGACGTCGTTCTGCTGATTGCTCCGTCTCCAAAAAGATACAAGTGTCTTTTCGTTGGAGCAAAAGGTTACCCAGTGGCCCGAATTCCCTTCTCGATCTTGCGTGACCTCGCCTCTTTGATTTCAATCTTTTACCGCGATCATCGACCCAACGATTTCTCTATTGATATTTTTCTTTTGGATTGTCACCCCGAACCCAGAAAAAAAAACTCATCTTCATATTCATTATCTTTCGATCATTGAAACGTACTTTTCGGTACGTGGTTTTTTCAAGGCGCTTACTTTTTTGTTGTCAATGACTTTGAGTAAATTTCGACCGCGTGCGAGCCGCACAATTGTCACTCGTTCGGGCGTATGAGTGAAAATAATGCGAGAGAACATGTTTATATATAAAACTCTTACTATAAAATTCTGTTTGTGCTTTTTTCACGCAAAACCCACTGAACCAATGATGATGAATCTTTCACAGGTATAAAGCTCATGAATCAGAACAGCTTTCAGGCTGTATTGCATTCCGATAATTTTTTTTTTTTATGCGAACTCGAACCAACAAACCACATTCTTCGTCATATTTTCCACTTTCAAAGTTCACTAGCGACTAAAAATTGAGAATAAATTTGAAAAACCGCTAATTACCAATTCAAAGATGATTCGGAAACGAAAATAATGAGCGGTAGCTCGCGAGTACCAGTTTGTAAAAATAAAAAAGTTGTAGCGATTTTCGTAAAATCAAGGTTTGAAGATTACGAAGAAATTTTTAAAACTTTTCATATTGAGCTAGCTGTAGCCTTTAGCGCCAATTATAAGTCCACAAATGATTTTTATTTTGTGCCTTCAAAGTTTCAGTTATCGAGCCTGAGAATACAACATCGACGACGTACATGTTGCCACCATATATTCGCATAACATCGATGACCGTGTGCATCGCTGTTATGGTTCTTGGAATCATTGGAAATTTGATGGTAATTTGTTGAACCTAATAAAAGTTAATATTGAAAAATAAAACTCTACATTTTTGTGTTGCTTTCGTTTTCTAATACGCTTCCTCAGGTTCCGTTGGTCGTGCTGCGAGGCAAGGACATGAGAAACAGCACCAACATCTTTCTGGTTAATCTGAGTGCTGCTGACCTTTGCGTCCTTGTCATTTGCGCTCCGACCGTCCTTGTCGAGGTCAACTCGGGGCCTCAAGTCTGGCCCCTGGGCGAACACATGTGTGAGTAATATACAAATTTTATGCAGATTCCAGTCCAGCGTTCTCCTCCATGACCCCTAATCGAACTCATACGATCGATACCCATTATTCGGCCTCCACTGGGCGTGAATATTATTATTAATATATCTCTAAAATTATTAACGGTCCAAGTCGCGTCTACGATAAACATTTGCATGACTCGTGGTCTCTGTAAATTCAGCCTGTAAAAAAAAAAACAAAAATTGCGATAATTTTTTATGGGATTTTTTCGGGATTTTCGGGACACTCTGTTTTGATAATGTTGAAGTTTGCGCCGTTGGAGTGCAACGGAACTCATAATTTCGTTCTATTTTTTGGGAGCAACGCCAAAAATTAAACTGCAGTGTCCGACTGTGGAAATTTTTGCAAATCCACAACTGTATAT
Source organism: Hyposoter didymator (assembly GCA_037952995.1). NCBI lineage: Eukaryota > Metazoa > Arthropoda > Insecta > Hymenoptera > Ichneumonidae > Hyposoter > Hyposoter didymator. The sequence continues at coordinate 7,611,605 of JBAJMU010000001.1, read as the reverse complement.
GTCAAAGAAAAAAAAATGGTGGATGGATGGAATATGTTCCGTTGAACTCTAACGATGCGAACTTGGATATTTTCTGTATCCATAAATCCTGTGAACAATGTGGATTCGTGTAGCGACAAAGGCGGCCATTTAGCTTTTTTCATCCGCGAGGATCTTTTCCTTGCTCGACGCGAACAGCAAATAAAGTAGAGGCTCCATTCTGACAAGGAAAAGGGTTCCGGTTCGTCAAGAATTCGTGGTTACGACATCAAAATGTTTGGATCATCAGTTTTGCCACATCCGTAACGTTTTTTTTCTTTTTGTACTTATTCGTCTCCTTTTCCGTGTGTCCTCTGTTTTACATGTATACGCTTTCCCAAGAACCCTCCATTCGAATTCGTAATGGAGGAATATTACGTGTTCGAAGCTCATTTTTTTGGCCGCATCACGAGACTTTTTCTCTTTCGTTGAAAATAGTCGGAAATATGTCTCCTCGATTTGTCGTGTTACTTTACACAGTATTTTCAGAGATTCGCAGAGTCTCGTTTCAGCTTTCTTTGGCTGAGCGGGTACTCACGAGTGCGTAACGCTTCTGCCATGTTCTGTACGATGTGCACTCGCGCAGTGACGTGACGTGACACCGCGTCCTAAACTACTACATGAACAGTTAGAAACTATGTTTTCCTTCGATTTACGACATTAGTGCGAGCAGACCTCACACGATTAGCGAAAGTATTCTCCACCGTTTTGCTCGAATCTACTTTTTCGCAATTGTCTAAAAATCTGCAGCGTTGATAGCCACAAGAGACTAAAATATTAATTAGTCTAAAAGATGAAAACCGATTGATAATCAATCGAATAAATGCATGATGTTGAAAGCTCGGTTGAAAGTTTGCATCGTCTGGATGCAATGAAATTCTGTTCTTCCTTCAACGAAGCTCATAATTGTTATTCAATATTTGGTCTGAACAATAAAACGATCTACGCTGCATATGAAATTTTGTTAAATCGAAATTGTGGAACAAAAAATTTACATCGTTGCAGAGAGAGAGTGTGGGAGAGAGAAGGAGAGAGAGAGAGATAGAGACAGACAGATAGAGATTGAACACTGTTGCAAGCAGGTCGTCTATTCATTGGACTCTTGATCTTCTCCTATGAGGTTCTGTGACGTTTGGAAAGATGCCATTTCACGAACGTAGACGCATTTAGAGCGTCGCATATAGAGCTTATATCGTAGGTAGGCGTCGTCTCTTGGTACGGACTCCTATAATTAATGATCTAATTACTAGCGTATTTCACGCAGGCTTTAGCGCTACCGAACGAGACGCGTGTCACACATTAAACGGCCACGGAAATCAAAAGCTTCAAGTCCACTAGAAATATATAACGGATTCGTTATGCACGCGTACGATAATATGTCATTCGACAATTTTTCGACAATTATAGCTCATTTCGCCTTCCTATTTTTTTGTCAGTCATTTTATCTTCTGAGAATTCTGCGATACGTTCCTCAAAGTTCAGCTTGCCATTTCTGGGACATCCTCCTGTTTGATTTGTCGAGTCTGTCATCATAAGGGGGAGTAGAAAGCTTATTCAACCGTATCATGTTCATTCTTTGAGATTGATTGAATCTTGACCCTGGCTGGAAAGCACTGACAACAAGAAATCGAACGATCTGCCACTCTATTGATGGCACAAGAGAAAACAGAGACATCCCGTGATTGCTTCAGTCAGAGTTCGCGTGCACTTTCACAACCGTATGAATTACTCACGCACATAATTTATTATCGCTACGAAATAGCAAAAATATCAAATGAACGTCCATTCATTTCGAAATTATTTCCGAAACCGTGCGATTCAGGTTATCGAAATTCCTTTTCGGTCCATCAATGATATTATATACGCAGCAGTGCGAAAGTAAAATACGAACTGACTGTTCCGAACAAATGTTTCAATAATTATCATCATCACGATTTTCAGGGAAACCAACACACGCATCTTATCACTTACCTCGTCATTAAGGACGTAGTATGCAAAATTTTCGATCGATAGAATTCCTTTAAATTTGCGCCACACAAAGCGGTGATATCGAATGGCTCGTGCAATTTTAAGAGGTTCCACCATGCAGGTCGAGATATTTCTTGATAAAAATCACTTTTTTTCAATAGATTCGCACAAGAGCGCATGTGCGTTGGAAGTTCCAATTTTCAACATTAAATATTTCGATTTCTAAATGGTGAAGCCTGTTAAAACTTTGCACATACTTTTATGTAACATTGAAGAAGCTTTATTCGATTTTTCAAAAAAATCGATAGTGAAATTTTTTCGAAATTTTGTTTATTGTATAACAAATACAGATTACTTCGGATAATCTTGGATTTAGAGGATGTTGTTCTTTAGTCAATTTATAACGACTTTGTTTAGTGAACTTAGGCTCGCAAACGATTTCGTATGTAAAAAAAACTGAAAACAAAAATTTAGATTTGACCGTCGCCATACAACGTCCTTAATTATTCTTTAGATAAATTATCAGGGCGTTCAATTCGATGATCCCTCCACCCGTTTTCCGAGCGATGATTCCATTACAGTTCAGAGCAATTTGTCCGTTTGATCAAATATCCGATAACACGATTTCAATCAAGGGAAACCTGTTTGAGTTCCCTTCGCAGTTTAAATATTCAGGTGCATCCCTATTGGCATTCGATTGTGCGTCTCTCCAAAAAGTAACGCCAGAAGCTGCGTATGTTTTACTCCAGACCGCGAAAAATTACATAGCCGGCAGGAAAACTTGTTTGCATGCATGTAAGTTGACGGTGAGGGAATCTTTTCAAAGTTTATTCGATTTTTATTTTCTACAATGTCCAGTTTATTCAAATGGTTAAAAATTCATTCGCGACGAAACTTTACTGATTACTTTCGCACCGTGAAATACTTAAGCACGAAAACGAGAAAGACGCAGTGAATGATATTCAAGGGAAACGCAAGGAAAGTATTAAATGAAATTGAGCAGCTGAAATTTACTGCACGTGAGGAGCTGCGACGGAGAAAGTGGTAAAAAATGATTATTCCCAGCGCAAACGTTGCTTTGCAACCTTCCCGTGGCATTCGCGCCGAAAAATAATCATAAATTATCGCAGTGCGATGTCGACGCGTTTCCGCGTGGTCCAAAGAACTCTTGACGCGAGTGATTCGCACGATCGTGAAAAATGAACAAGTTATCAGCTGCCTTGTCTCTGGCACGCGGCGCTTCGTCACGCCTCTTTAACTCGTGCCAACTTTTCATTCATTAATCATACTCTCGCCACAGCGAATAATTCAATCCCCCAACGTTCAAAGTGAATGCATTTTTTCCTTAAATCATCTTAAGGACGTGGTATGCAAAATTTTCCATCAATAGGGTTTCTTTAAATTTGCACCTCACAAAGAGAATAGTCATATCTAATAGCTCGTGCAATTTCAAGAGGATCCACCATGTAGAAGGCGAGATATTTATTTATAAAAATCACAATCTTCAGTAGTTTCTCACAAGAGCGTGGGTTGAAAGTTCCAATTTTCAAGATTAAATATTTCGATTTCTATATGGTGAAGCCTATTAAAACTTTGCATACACCTTTATGTAACATCGAAGAAGCTTTATTCAATTTAAAAAAAAAATCGATCGAAATTTTTTTTCGAAATTTTGTTTATTATATAACAAGTACAGATTACCTCGGACAGTCTTGGATTTAGAGTATGTTGTTCTTCAGTCAATTTGTGACAATTTTTTTTAATGAACTCAGGCTCGCAAACCATTTTGTATGTAAGAAATACTGAAAACAAAAATTTAGATTCGACCGTGGCCATACAACGTCCTCAATCATTTCTCAATATCTTTTATGCCGTCCGTTGCCAATTTGACAAATATCAATTTTTGAGTCCTTTCTTTCGTTTCTCCTTGCGAAAGGAGGTCAAAAATCATTTTATATTGTTTTTTTTATTCACTCGCCCGAGAGTTTTCTGCAAGTTTTCAACTGGACTTCTAAGCTTTTTGCAATAACAGTTCGTCTCGTGTCTAGATGTAGGGCGAACAAAATATACGCTCAAACTCATCACCAGCTGTTACCCGTCGATTTACAAACTTTTTTCATTCACTAAAAACAGAATAAAAACCCCCCCGTAACGCGAAACCGCAAAAGATTTCGAAAGGCTTTTCTCGCCTCGTCTCGACATTTTCTCGTCGTTTGTAAAAGCTCCTCGAACTCACGAGAACCTGAGAGAACAGATGTTGCCAGTATCGCGCGGGAGGGCAGCTAAAAAAATCGTTAAGAAAACTGAGATTTTCAGCTAGAAGCCTGAGACGCGGATAATAAACAAACTCTTCAAAGCGTTTTTTTTTCTTTCCATTTCATCCTTTTATTCTACGATGTGTGCGACGTGCTCGTAGACATAATAGCCGAACGAAGTTTCATATTACGTAATGAAGAGCAGACTTGATATATTTCTATCAATTCAAAAAGCATGAAACACAATTGGGAAGGTTTACGAAAAACAAAAATAATTTGCCAATCAACGAATGAACATCGTTCTAAACCCAACAGGATAGTGTAAACGATAGACCACAAAGTTTGAGCAAAATCTAGATCCTCGTCCGTAGCTGAAATAAAATCGCGGACGTTTTCAAGGTCCACCCGTAGCATTTAGAGTAAACGAGTAGATTGGGTACATTGAATCACCGGTTGAGAAACTGGCTTACGAGGAGAAGACGCAAGAGAGAGGGGGGGGGGAGAGAGCAGTGAATCCACACCGTTTCTCTCACTTCCTACAGGCACATGCTCCAGATCCTACGACTCTCTTCACTCTCACTCATTCTCCATGGGGTTTCTGAGACGCGTCTCACTTGGCCAGTTTTGGCCGGGCGCCAGCTTCCATTATCGCCCTGTACGTTTCACCGACCGAGACTTAAAGTCACTATTTCTTTTCTCTTTCTCGCTGCTCACCTTCCTGTCACTTACACATTGCGTTTCAACTGTCGTACACACAAAACTATTCACATATACATATCAACAAGGGAACAAAAAGTTTTCTTTATTTTGTAGCGCAAAAATTCGTAAAAGCAGTCACGAGAAAACATTTGTCCGCGGCTTTTCCACACGATTCCGCCTTGTTTTTTCGTCAGCCCATTGTCTCGTCTAAGCCGACGTGTCAACTGGTCGACTCGGCTCCAATGAAATTACAGTCAAAAACGAACACGATCTGACGTTCGATCTTTTTCAATTTTTGCTTTTGAGTGAAATCGGCAGAAATGAAATACTAAAGTTTGCATCATTGGAAAGCTACGAAATTTGGTTTTTTCAGTGACGAAGCTCATCATTCAAATGCAGATTGTAATTACGAGGGTAAAACGATCGATTTCGCGACCTAAAAACTCCATGCACTCGAAAAATTTAGATGATTTCGAAAATAAAACAAATCGTCAATGAAACCAAATATTTTTCAGCTTCAGCTTCATTTCCATCACGACTCGTGTTCAAAATGGATTCAAGGCATCTATTGGCATTCGCTCAATTTGCAAAAATTCCCATCGTGTCGTTAGAAATTCGTGTGGTAATCTGTTTCTAAACATTTAATCAATTTTTAGTCTTAATCATGTGAAGGTCATTGCTCTATGTTTGGCTAACGAATGAGAATTATCTTTTGCTTTAGGCGTTAAACGATGTTAAGTTGTTGCAACAAATCAACACCCCTGTGATAATAAATTAATGAAAATATGTACGTAAACATATGTATACTATTTATGTAAGATGGAGAGGACTCGAGTGAACGATGTACTTCATTTCACCAAAGGATTCCCGTGGACCAAGCAAACATATCGTCCCATTGATCATTCCTCGCGGTCGGAAAGTGCTCTAAACGAGGGAGATTCTATGGATATATATATATGTAGTTAAAGATAAAGCTTTCTCTGTCTTATTCTGGGTCGTCGTTCCCGCCTCCATCCTACAGCATAACAACCACTTATCTATCTATCTATCTATCTCTCTCTCTCTCTCTCTCTCTCTCTCTCTCTCTCTCTCTCTCTCTCCCCTTCTCTGATTCCCTTTTTCACGAGGTACTCGACAAACCTCTCACCGTACACTCTGTTGACTTCTGAACAAGTTTGCACCGATGGCACTGTGCTTACTAATGGTTTCGTGCACAATTATGACAAAAGCAAAAACTCCCCCGATGACGAGAAAAGAAGTGCGCTGGACTGCTGGCTCCCTTACCAAAAATCTGTCGCACTGTGAACACGAGTGTTCAATATTCCACGACGAGAGTGCACTGAAAAAGAATTTTTGTTGAAACTGATCGATATTTTTTTCGATACGTTCGACTAAACGTTTTTTTTGTTGGACAATCCCAAAAATTATGTCATTGCAGAAAGAAATATTCTGGAAAATTTCTTCGGAAGCAAATTTTAGTCGTTCGAATCGTAAATTTCACTGACAGGTCCGTTCGGAAACAAATATACTGCCAAAATAATGGAAATTTTGAAAAATTCAAAAGATATTTAGTTTACCGTGTTTAACAATATATCGACGATTTTTAACAAAATTTCATTACTTCTCCTGTCGCGTTATTTTCAAAAAGCCCATCGAATACTATTTTATGCCATTCCATCGGGCGTAACAAATTCTTTGCTGATCTGAGATCCGCAAACGCATACGTCGTCGAGGAAATCAAATCGAGGAATGATATTTGAACTTTAATTCGGTGGTCAAAATAAAAGTTTGTGGGATGAGTGTCGTTCTGGGATTAGTCGATGGACTATGAAGTGAACTCGACTGTTACGATGTCTCGAACTATATTTAGGGGGATTTCGCGGCCGTCAAAGATCGTACGCTGGGCGATCGCATGGAATGTAAGATGCGGTTATAAGCTCGTTAATCTTGGTAAACGTCACTCGGACGCGGATAGAACGGGTGATGATCGCTGGTGCATCAAGAATTTCAATGGAGCCGGCCGTGCGCGTTGCTGACTCCGAGGAATTGCCGGATTTTAAAACCGTTGCGTACTGCAAGCTCTGAAACGAGATGTATCGCTTAGGAATTTGATATTCTGGAGCCCAGAAAAGTCCAAAGTCACAAATTTACCTGATAATTCGAAAACAATCAGAAATTTGTTATGCATTTACGGCATGGCGATCGTAAGTGATGAAAATTAACAAATCACGTGATCAAGTCGTCGGGAATATTTTAGTCAACTGATGTAATAGTCTTTTTCGTTGTCCATTGCCAATGCATTGAACAGAAACGTTGAAACAACGTGATACGTTTGTCAGAAAGAACATTTTGGCATTTAGGCCGTGCTCACGTCGAACTAACCTAAGTATCGTGTGGTAGGCAGAAAAACTCATTTTGACAGATATTGTGAAAATAATTATGAATAAACTCAAGGTAACCCCCGAGAACGTAATAAATGATTTTTACAATTTTTTCAACCAAAGTTAAACTTCGTAAATCTCGGATCTCGATCTTATTGGTCCGAGGGCGTAGAAATAATGGCAACGATAAAATATTTTAATGCAGAATTAAAGTGGTTCTATTTTTATTAAACGAATAATGTTTTTTCATCGCTTTTTTCTTAACCCTTCGAGTGCACACATGTTATAAGTGCATATTGGGTCAATCTGACCCAAGACGTTTTCGAATCGTTGTATCCCGGTAAATATGCGTTTTTAGTTTTTATTTTTATGTAGAGACGTTTTTCGTAGTAAATTGTTCATATTTTATGGGCGTTAATTTATTTTTTGACGAAAACAAAAATTAAATGCCAAAACATTCTTTGCCATCAAATGCCATAGGATGACATGCACTCGAAAGGAAGAGTTACTCTTTATAGTGTTAACGTTTTATGGCAGATACTTTCTGACGTTCGCAGAGCCCACGCTTTGTCTCGTAATTCTTCGGGTTCACGATTAAGTTCACTCATCCATTATGCTAGGGAATTAATTCCAGTATGCTAACTAATTACGTATTAATGTAGTAAAAAAAACTGCTAGGACACGCTGTATGAAGTTTTCATTAATTTATTAATTATTTAATTATATCATCGCGGTTAGAATATTTGTCACTGATATTTCGTTATAATGATTGATTATCTTTCTGCGACTTTTCCACAGATAAGTGATTTTTATTGCATTCCTTGGATCTACTGGCTCCGTTTTCCGGTTTCGTATTACTCGAGAGAAATTTTAGTCTATCTCGTATTTTATGTGTCATATACGCGCCATAACTTGAACACAAAATTTTTTGGGTTTCCGACGGGGGAAGAAGACAAATATTTTTTTACGACTCAACGCATGAATGATAGAAAAAAATATTGGCGTGTGTCGTCGCAAAGGGAAGGATTGGGTAGTTTGGAGAATTTTCGAACGGTTGGGTTCGTTCACCGCGGCATATACCAGGATCGGGACATTTTTTTTTCTATGAATCGCAGACCGAGAGAAAATAAAAATGAAACAAAAAATAAAAAGACGATAACATGGAGGGAACGTTTTAGATGCTGCATAAAGTCCGGCAGCGTATCCGTGTCAAGGACATTGATCCTTTGACTCTCAAGTAAGTTCACTTGAAGTAAACTTATACAGTGAAAAAATTCCGAAATTGCATATCTGAAAAGACCAAATCAGATCACCATGTTTTCTGAAAATGAAATTTTGTTGGAAAACATCGATATTTTGTTTGTTACGTTCGGCTAAACGTTTTTTCGAATAATCTCAAAAATGGTGTCATTGCAGCAAGAAATATTCTAGAAAGGCTCTTCGGAAGCAAATTTTTGTAGTTCCAATCGTAAATTTTGTTAACAATTCCGTTAGAAACCAAATATATACTGCGAAAATACGAAATCTTTTTGAAATTATCCGAAAATATTTGGTTTGCGATGATCAACAAAATATCGACGATTTTTAACAAAATTTCATTTCCAGTGCGATTACGTTCGGTTAATAATCCCCTCATTGCTGGCTCTGAAATGCGATATTTATTAGGCAAACAGAAACCAAACGAGGATCAGTAAGAATCCTTTTCAGTGGAAATTATTGAGTAATCGCGAATGACACTGATATATAGATGCGATTTAACGCTCAAAGTTCTCATAGAATCGGGTTTCGTGCATGGATGTGTGGAATTAATAATCGCACACAATTCGTCGTCGCTTTGTGTGTAAAGGATCGAAAAAATAGGGAAATGGCAACGAATCTCACGTTGGAATGACGTTGGAAAAAAGTGCCACGAGCGACAGAACGTAAAGTGAAAAAGCCGAGACTTGTCGCGTGAGAGTTTACGTGTTTGGAAGTTAGCGAAGCATGCCGCTGCCGGTTTAATGCTAACCCAAATAGATAATAAATGAGCTAAGCGGGCCCTATCAGGCAGTCATATGCCCAGCACCTATGCTAATATCAAGCTTCCCCGTGAAGAGATAGCGACACTGCGATTCAACGAGGACGCTAATGCAACTTTCGGTCTGGACTTATTCCTGATAACGATCGAACCGAAACTCTCCTTCTCCCTCCTTTTCTCTCTCCTCCCCTTCCCCCAAATTTGCATACTGGCTCTTAAAGGCCAGACGTACTACGCAGTCAATAACAACATCCATTCATGGATTTCCAAGATACCAAAGAACGTGTTTTATTTAACAGTGAGCTATAAACTCTCTGCTGGCTAATGGACGAGAAAACTTATGTTACTCCAAATGACGTGAAACATCTATTACTCCAAATAATATGAAGGAAGCTTTTTGAATGGCTTCAAATACAGTGATCGATTTTTCTCCCTCATAGAGGAAGCCATGTGACGGTAAATTTTTTTTTTCCAGTTTTCTATTTCATTGTGCTCAAAATGTCCTAAAACATCGATGATTCTACATCATTATGAAATTTTCAAAAAAGCGGGTAACCGCTCTAACTTCTGTAAATTTTGAGATTTATTACTAATTTTTCAAATTATAATTTATTAATTTATAAATTTATTAATAGGAAGGTTGGTATTGAATTTAGGAAATGGCGATTGAACGGTTCAAATATTACGATTTTTTGAATTTTGCGACAATCAGAGTTTTTTTAAAAATCGTCCAGCCGCTCTAGTATCTGAATTTTTTTTCAAGAATATTTCGCGTAATTTTCATTAAAATGTCTTATATTTATTAAACGTCGAAAGTACACGCGCCATGCACGTGGAATAGCTCTATGAGAGTTAATCCCTATATAGCTGTTTCCAATAGATTTCAAAATTGCCTGCACCTTGTTTTGTGTACTCTTCGCAAACATTCGCATTCGAAACCGGAAGGACCAGTACGAAGCAGCTTGGCTGAGCAGCGAGTTTCAAATAAAATAGCTCGGAAATCTCTTATCAGGCCCTCAATAAATCTGCACGAAATAACTCTGCTCTAGAAACACGTTGCTCCGTGCCCGATTTTATTTCGATTGTTTTTTTTCCGCATACAGCGATTCCATCCCAATTCTCGACCATCCTCTGGACTATTAATTCCTTGCATCTCTAGTGTCTTCCCCAGAAAATTTAAATTCATATGAGCAAGTTCCGCTCGGAATTGGACATGGATTCTGTGCAATCTCTTTTTCTTGTTCTCTCCCTCTATCTTTTTCGCGTTCAGTTTTTCTATCTTGATTATAGTTTTCCAAAATTGGGACCTTGTGTTTGTTTTGTAAACAACAACATTTCATTGCTTATGCCCCAAGTTTGATTTTCTATGTTTTATTTTCGCTCTTCGACAATATCATTTCAACGAATTCTTTTCGCGAACATCGAGAGAATTCGAAAAAATTTTCATTTCCATTTAAAAGAAAGAAAAAAAAAGTCGTTCTTTGATTTTTTTTCCCATCAGGACGTTTCTACGAACGATGGAAATAAACAAATCACGATTTCTGGTGCGGAACGTTTTTCTCTTATTGAAATGCGAGTCGTTGTCCAATGAAACGTTTGCCGGGGACTTGGTTCTCTCCCGCTTGCCCTCTTTCTTTTTCTCTCTTGGTGCAATGCTAAATTACACAGGGGTCGTCCTGGGTTAAATGGAGGATACAGCTCCGACCTACAAAGGGAATTTAATGCCGCGGGCCACTTATTGTTTGGCTGCGATACTTATGTTCGATGCATTTTACAATGCATTCGAGGGAAGCGCCTGCTCTCGCATATACTCCGAGGATTGCTATAGAAAGAGAAAACGTTGGTATACAAATGTAGTCTTGGCACTGCGCAACGACTCACCATTTACATCACGTCGACTGCATTCCTCTGACCAATCAAAAACGTTCACATTGATAGACAGCTAAATCTCAAGTACATTTCACCAATGAAGATCATTTCTTTTGTACATTATAATTGAACAAGACTAAGCTGCAAATACTTGGACAATCAACCACTAGGGCGATTAAAAAAAATTACATTTACAAGTTTTTTTATGGAACAGATTTTAAGGATGTTGTATACAAAATTTCCTATTGATAGCGAGATCCTTCAAATTTGCACGACGCAAATGTAGAATGCGAGATATTTGTTTATAAAAATCACAATTTTCAGTAGTTTCTCATCAAGAGCGTGTGATAAAAGTTCCGATTTCCAACATTAAATATTTCGATTCCCAAATGGTGGAGCCTCTTAAAACTTTGCATACACTTTCACGTAACATCGAAAAAGCATTTTTCATTTTTTCAAAAAAATCGGTCGTAAAATTTTTCCGAAATTTTTTTTTCATATTAAAAATACAGATTACTTGGGATAATGTTGGATTTAGAGTATGTTGTTCTTCAGTCAATTTGTGACAACTTTTTTTAATGAACTTAGGCTCGCAAACGATTTTGTATGTAAGAAAAACTGAAAAAAAAAAATTTAGATTTTAGAATTGCCATACAACGTCCTTAATTTTCTTCTTTCGATGGTATTGTTGACTAATATTTTGAATAGTGAACATTGTAGTTTCCAGTATGTTATTCTCACAGCAACCGCAGGACTCGTTAAATGGAATGTCATTCGATAGTGAAAAATTCATCATATATGGTATCAGCATGAACAGAGCAACGCAAAAGGATATATACATAAAAGAACATTTGGCAGACAAGCCGGAGATCCGCAGTTACCGAAAAATGTCCGTTTCGAGTATCCAAAGCCCAGCGCGCAGACCTTTCGGCACCTTGTGGGCAATAACATATCACAAGTGGGACAGTCCGTCAAACGAGAGAAAAAGAGAACGAGAGAAGAGAAGAGAAAAGTGACGCTGACCGATCTGATGGACAGTAAGGATTGCTCGTTTTTCATGTCTTGAAAAGATCATAAAGAACCCGAGCTTTCCAACGTTACATAAAATATCCTCTTTAACCTAGAAAAATCTCGAGGACAATTTCGACAATCGATGTCCGCTAATCTCATGGACCATGCATGGCTTCCAGTTTCCCAACGCCCTCGCACCAGGAACAAATTCCATGTTCAAACTAATTCACTCTGAAAATTACTCGTTTCTTTGTTTTTTGAACGCAAGTGATCAAGTTTTGTTGATTCAATTGAAAAAACTTGGGAAAAGGACTTGATAGTGAATTATAATTCAAAGTTTTCTCGTCAGCGATTTATAAGCGATAGGATTATGACGAGAAAGCCGCGCTGCCTTTGAGCTACCGCGGGTTCCAAATGTCCGCTTAATATTTATGTATAAGTCAGCGGTTTAAGGTGTTCCACTGATCGTGAAAATTCCCTATATCGTGACGTACTTGTAATGGATTAAGTTGTAAAAATCGCGTAATTTCGAAATTTTTATAGCCTTGCACGTGGCTCACGTTTCCTTCGTAAAATGTTTGCGACTTCGTGCCGCCACGAAAAAAACGTGAATGGCTCACACGCGAGAATCGATTATTTTTCACCCACGAGATGCAGTTAAGATTCTCTTCTCTTCCATCGATTGGATCTCATCTGTTCCGGTGATGAGACAATTTTCGAAAACTCATTACATTGCTTTAATTTCCAAATCATCGAAATTTATTCAAAAAATCTTCATACATTGATTTTGCCAAAATCGCTATAACTTTTTTTTTTTTAGAAACTGACACACCAGCTACCATTTCATTATCTTCGTTTTCGAATTATCTTTGAATTGGTAATTAGCGATTTTTAGTTTATTATCATTTTTTAGTTGCTTCTGAACTTTGGAAAATCTGATTTTTTTATTCGAATTCCGAAAAAAAAAATTATTCTGATTCATGAGCTTCATTCTTGTGGAAGATTCTTCAAAATTGGTCCAGTGGTTTTTGTAGAGTTTTATATATTTATATATATAGATATAGAGATTTACAACAAATCGTCAATATAAATAGTCGACCACGTGTTTTTAAATGCCCGTTTTTTAAAACAATTAGTTCTCCCATAATTAAATATCTCGCTCGTACGCAAGCATTATACGAGTTTTATTTACCGAAGCAAACACGATAAGTCGAGCCCGTTATGTTTTGCATTTTTTTCTAACAACATCGCGAAAACTTTGTCTATAAACGATCGTATATATTTATTAACGGTGAGCATTTATAACGGAAGCTTGGAATAATTAAGCATGGACAGCTGGGACTCTAAATCCTTTTTCCATTGGAACGTCACGAAAGAACTTGAATAAATATATTTCGCGACAATCCACCGAGATAAATTCTTCTCTCCATTCAGCTGTCACACGGATGATACTAATGAAGAGTAGAGAGAGAGAGAGAGAGAGAGAGACGGGGGGCAAAGTAATGACAGGTTTTCTCAGAATTGATCGACTCGTAGAAAATAATTGACAGTGAGCAGATTTCCCAATCACCGTGAGTTTAAGCACAGACTCTGCGTTAATTCTCGAATGCGGAAATTCTGCAACCACGTCATCCTGTACGCAATTTCTATGATTCGGCTGAGTAATTCGTTAACGAAGTTCTCAACAAACTTCTCAAACTTTACGAAAAGGCTCCCGTGGATGCTATGCACTGCACAATGAATTCTTTTGTATTTGAAATAAAATCAGTTTGCAATTCCATCGATGTGGGTGCGGAGGATACAGATCGATCATCACATACAGAACGACCCCTTCGAGCGTAAAAATTCGTCTGTTCGAGCTTCGATCAAATTTCCAACGCTTTGGTCACCGTCGCGCGAATCCTCAGAGAATCAAAGTTGATCAATAGAATGAAAACTTTTTTAATAGTGTTTGTGAAATTGCCATTCTCTGGTGACGAAACCGAATATGTTTCGCTTGAGTGTTTTTTACACGTACCATATTGAGCAATCGAGGACGTGTGAATATTTCAACTGCGAAGAGTCTTGATATGTTAAGGGCGTTGCATGGCGAGACGGTAAGATCTAAATTTTTGTTTTCGGTTTTTCTCACATACAAAATGGCTCTCGAGCCTTAGTTCATTGAAAAAAGTCGTTACAAATTGACTAAAGAACAACATACTCGAAATCCAAGATTATCCGAGGTAATCTGTATTTTTTATATAATAAAAAAAAATTCGGAAAAATTTGGCGACCGATTTTTTTGAAAAACTAAACAAAACTCCTTCGATGTTACATAAAAGTGTATGCAAACTTTTAAGCGGCTTCACCATTTAGAAATCGAAATATTTAATGTTGGCAATTGGAACTTGTAACCCACGCTCTTGTGAGAAACTACTGAAGATTGTGATTTTTATAAATAAATATCAATATCTATTCTATCAATAGACAATTTTACATACAACGTCCTTAAGAAGGGACTCTTTTTGAAGAATATATAAATTTCTAATGAAAAATTAAAAACTACGTGTATATAAAGATATTGATTTACGATGATTCTGTTCACACGCTATTTCTTGCTTGGATGTAATGTCAGATTTGAATTCTTCGGTTCTCTCGTATTCGCATCCCACTGAAATGTCACTCTTTTACAATATATCTACAGCATGTGTCCAAGTGTCAAGCTTATTTATTATTTTTTACAATGTGGAGTATTAAAGCCGAACGCACGTACGTCGCACAGCAATAAAACGCATTTGCAGGCTGAATTTGCATTTGAATGCGAAACATGGTCCGGAATGCATTTTCTGTTTATGCAAAACTGCCAGGAACGGGAAAGACATTGCGATCTTTGGACTTTTGTAAAGTGTAACGAGTTTAAGAGAAACTGTACGCTGTACTAACTCGGCGAGTCTTGTCATTCCTTTTATAATCCTCCAGAGCGATTATTTCTTCTATCTTTCGTACCTTCTTGGTTAATTGCAATCCTTATCATCGACATTACATGCGGAGATTGACATAATTTATTAATGAAGCTACAAACCCACACGTTCCTTTTACTTCATTTTTTTCTTCTATTTATTCATAGCCAGTTTATTTCATTCTCGTAAAATACTGATAATCAATATCACATTTTTATCTTGAACACATATTCTCTTCATTATATTACCTACATTATTATTTTCCTACTGTTGAATCTCTACATAGATAAAACTTTACTGCAAAATCGTGTCTGTGCCTTTTTCACTCAAAAACTACTGAATCAATTTTGATGGATCTTTCACAAGAATGTAGCTCATGAATCACAATAGGTTTCAGGCTGTATTGCATTCCGATATTTTTTTTTTCTTTTTGGGAACTCGAATCAAAAAATAATATTTTTCGTCACATTTTCCACTTTCAAAGTTCACAAGCAACTAAAAAATTAAAATAAATAAAAAAATCCCTCAAAACCAATTCAAAGGTGATTCGAAAACGAAGAGTGGTAGCCGGAGCGTCAGTTTGTAAAACAAAAATATATATAGCGATTATCGTAAAATCAAAGTTTGAAGATTTTAAAAGTTTACTTTTAACTTTTCATATTTTAGCGCAAATTGAATGAATTGATGTGTTTTAATGAACTTTATAAAGTCAATAATTATTTTTTGTTTGTTAACAGTTTGTTCTTTTCATAATACATATAATAATACACACATAAGAATTGAATCGCGTTACAAGACGAGATTGCCTGTAAAAGAAATGATGGCCTATCGCTTTCGGTGTGAGAGAAATAAAAGGGCTAAATTAACTGTGGGAACAAAAAAGCGACAGAAAACTAGGAAAAAGAGCTCGAAGTTAGAGAGACCCGTACGAGAGAGGAAAAAGGGATGAAATATGCTCGGCTCGAGCTCGGACTATGCCTTGCTTGGACGTTAACAGAAAGTCGGAACTCGTAAAATTATAAATATAACATTACGCCCTTGTTAATATGAGGCTAGTATGCCATGGGGTGGTTTTTTGTGCTGAGGGAGAAATGAGTGTGTGGAGTACAACCCCCCGCGAGGAATTACCGTTGCTCTTAGCTTATACGTGTCGAAACATTTAATGCGGCTTCGCAGCCGGTAGCCTCAAGCCTCTTGTCCTCCCTCGAGTTTCATCCAATTCCCTTTAACCTTCATAGTAGGAAATACAATCACCAGTCTTGCTCCTGAAAGAGGGTAATCCGGGTCGTATACTTGGGAGCTCGTGCCTGCGAGAATTGCCGAAAAATCCACTCACGAATTGAAAAATTGCCGAACAAACGGAATCTGTGATAACGTGGTAATCGATTATATTTTCCGAGAGTCATCGCAGCCAACTATATTTTTTCCATGTCCCATACTGAGCATTATCAAAAAATCCAAAAATACTTCTCGAATGCGAGGATAAATGACAAATTAATTGCCTCCTTAACAAATGGGAGAAAAGCTCCTCTGTGTCGAATACCAAAGCTGCCGGGCTCAGGAACATTGTTGATGGTGACACTCCATTATATGTTTTAAATCTAAATATGGAGACGATGTATGGAACAGAAATTCACGTGGGCGCTACCGAGAAGGTGCAAGCACAATTGTGTATGAACAAAACAGATTTGCAATTAAATTAAAACCAACCCGCAATAGAATCCTTTCCAAGAATTCACGTATATTATGCAACATTTATTAAAATACGAAAACCAGCGATTTCGTACAATTTTTCTTTTAGTTTCCCGAAATTTACTCTCTTTATAATTTTATACTTTTATCAAAACATCTTATTGATGGTCATCAATTTTTCATTTTTTTTTCAACAACTCGTAAAGCACGTCCACTCACTATAGCGAACTTGATGTTGATTGACGTTGACGCTACTATACACGAAGATTTTCCAACTCCAACTTCTTAACAAATTGCTTCATTTCTCTCTGGAACTTATTCGATGTATCAATCGAGTTTTTCTGTCATCCGAGATAAGGAAAAATCTCAGTATCTCCTTTTGGTGCGACAAACAAATTCTTCGATCGCAACAACCTCCTGCCAATAGTAAACCTCGATCCGCATATCTACTGTTGTTCCGGCTGACCCAGAAAATAACTCGACCATGTTATTCGAGGCATTCCACAAAAAATCCGTAGCTCTCGTACATAAGATACAACAAGAACACAAAATTTCCATTTCTTTGATTGCAGTGTGTGAAACAAATCTTAAATCCAAAATTGTGATTATTTCTAACACGTTGACATTCAGGACGTTGTGAGCTGAATTTTCTGTCCGTAGAATTCCTTTGAATATGCATCATACAAAAAGAATAGTGATGTCTAATAGCTCGCGCAATTTTAAGAGATTCCACCATGAAGAAGTCGAGATATTTATTTATAAAAATCACAATTTTCAGTAGTTTCTCATATAAGAACGTTTGTTGAAAGTTCCACTTTTCAACATTAAATATTTCGATTTCTAAATGGTGAAGCCTCTTGAAACTTTGCATAAACTTTTATGTAACATCGAACAAGCTTTATTTAATTTTTCAAAAAAATCGGTCGCAAATTTTTTCGAAATTTTGTTCATTATATAACAAATACAGATTACCTCAGACAATCTTGGATTTAAAGTATGTCATTCGTGAGTCAATTTGTAAAAAGTTTTTCAACGAACTTAGGCTGAAAAACAATATTTTGTATGTACGAAAAGCTGAAAACAAAAATTTAGATTTGACCGTCGCCCGAGCCATCGCCATACAACGTCCTCAAGCGTCCGATTCTATAAATTTGACTCGTGTGAATGTAGTCATTGAAATAAAATGAATACTTCGATAGTTTGCTTCCCAATGCGAGAGAAATAGATTGTATCTCGCTTCGTCGAAATGACCTGTTGGGACATATAAAAAAATAATTTCCCTTGACTCTCATGGCGATCATGTTATCGAGGTGTTCGGTCTCACATCGCGATTGGAAGGTTTCTCTTCATTTTTTTTTTTTTTTTATTCGTACACCCGATTTATTTTTCTACAAACAAGTGGGACGCCAGAGACTCTGCATGGGCAAAGCTTCCAAGTTCTTTGGAAAAAGAACAACAACAACAGCAACAATAAACCTGGGCTGTGGATTGCAAATGCCAAAGGGAAAGAACCCGTTGAGCAAAAATACTGAAGCCTTTTTGAACCATGAGATAAAACGGTGCAAAAATCCAGCTCCTTTGGAATCTTGCAGGAAGGAATCCCTGGAAAGAATGTTGTTAATAAAGAGTAAAGTTCCCAGGGGTGCTTTCCGAGATATCAATGGAATAACAGGGTCAAAGATACTATGCAGCTTCATAAGCGATAAGCTCTTCGCTATAATTCCAGTCATAGAAAAGCAGGTATTTCTCCCACACCCCAAAGTCCTCTGACGTACAGGATGTTCGAAGAATTATATATATACAAAAACTCTACTGTTTTCTTGAGAGTCGTGGAGCTGAGGATAAACTTGTACGCACAGAATCAAGTCACTAACAAGGAAAAAGCCCTTGGACTTCAGTGATGCGGGAAACTATTAGAATCGAGCATTTGTTCAATGGAAGCAAATTATACACTGCCGCACCGAGACCTTTGACATTCCTTTTGCGGTTGAACCTCAATTAAAAGTCCTTGATCACGACGAATAGTCTTGATTGAAATAGACGAGAAAGTGTCAAATGAAAAATGCATAAATTGTGAATACCTTTGCTGTTTTAAGTATAAACCAGAGATTTCGTTTGAGGGATTCATTGGTACGAATCTTAATGAATTTCCATTGTGTTTCAGGTAAGGCAGTACCGTTTGTCGAGCTCACGGTGGCACACGCCTCGGTACTTACTATATTGGCTATCAGTTTCGAACGTTATTACGCTATTTGCGAGCCTTTGAGAGCAGGGTAAGTTGTTGTTCGTTAAGCTCCATTATCTTAAAGCTGCAACGACGGCTATCAAGCTGGGAGTAAAATTTTGTTAAACATCGTCGATATTTTGTTGAACACGATAAACTAAATATTTTTGGATAATTTCAAAATTTTCATTATTTTGGCCGTACGTTTGGTTTTTAACGAAATCGTCGGCGAAATTTACGATTGGAACGACAAAAATTTGCTTCCGACGAGACTTTCTAGAATATTTCTTGCTGCAATGACACAATTTTTGGGATTCTTGAAAAAAACGTTTAGTCCAACGTATCGAACATAATATCGATCTTCTCGAACAAAATTTTGTTTGTCGTTAATCCGTTATTGCCAAAAATCATATGGATTTACATTAATCCATAAGAAATCGTGGTGAAACGATTTTAATTGCAGATAATAATCCATGAAAATCGTAATTGGAATCCGAACAAATCGATTTTCGCAAAATCTCGTTAACCGCCACTGCTGGATATTCGTTCGGGGCCTTTGCGCCCCAATCGGAAGTTGCCAAGAACCGCGGGACAGTCCTGCTCTCAATTTCATGTGAATTTCTATTTCCTACTGTTTCAGCTACGTGTGCACGAAAGCGAGAGCCACTTTTCTCTGTCTCCTCGCCTGGATCGCTGCTGCTCTCTGCACCAGGTAAGAAAATTAAAATTATACTTGTGTCAAACCTCATCCACTCTGAAGAAAATAAACTCTAATTATCCTGCTTGGTTAATTGCTCTATTTGTCTCTCCTGCGCTGGCTTATTCGCTTCCGCTCTTGCTCTCTAAGCTTTTTTTAGATTAATTTCCGCCCTCGGTCGGAACGGCCAAAAGCATATACGAAAAATACGAAAACCCATGTCCCCACCGAAAAGTATTTCGTTTAATTTTGCGGTCCAATCAGCGTCTCACTGGAACGGCACTTTCCTGTGAATATTCAACTCGGCAAAAAATAGCCCACTTCCGTTTTTTTTCCCAAGCAAACCCCAATGAAAACTCATCGATTAAAACGTGCAATTGATTTAATTCTTAGTTTTCCCCACGGTCATCGATCACTGCTCGGAAGTAGGGAATGTGACAAACGAGTCAACTGCTTATATACGAAAACACTTTTAACAATTTGGTTTTTCTTGAAAAAGGGAAAACGCGATTGCCGGGCGGCATGTTTGACAATGATAAAGCGAGGGATTTGGAAATGGATACTTTGAAATATATATACATGAAGCTTCACTTTGCGTCTGAGACTCTCGTTCTGATAAATTTATCGTTTCGTTCAACATTAGCTCCGTACGTCGGTTGTCTATTTTTTTTTTTTTTTTTTCGAAANNNNAAATTTAAACTGCTCCGCTGGAACTGTGGATTGGCCGCTCCAGCAGTAGCAGCAGAGCAAGAGGAATCCAGAAAGAGCAGAGAGAGAGAAAGAGATCCCTTCAGTTGTAACTCGTCTTCGTCAGACTTTGAGAACGGCATACCAGAGACGTTTTTATACGACAGAAAAATATATGAGGACATGTCCTGTTTTCCTGTAAACGTGCTCTTGCCGCAACAAAGTGTTAGAAAACGTTTCTAAATTCTCTGGCAAGCAACTTTGCCACGTTTTCTTCGTGGACTTTCCATCAATCGTTCAATCAACTGATAGTTTTGTGTATCTGTCGAAAGAAGAGGTGAGGAAAACCAAGTAGGGGTATGAGTCGATCCAGTTCACCCGAAACTTTCTTTTTCAAGGTTACTTTTTACTTTTTTTTTCATCCTTCGCGAATGACGTCAGGTTTGTTACCCCATTTTACCACAAGGCCCTGAAGCTGATAGATTCGAGTCTATGATCGATTACCGCTTTTCACCTCGTGATAAAAGCAGACATTTTCAACGCAAACTTTTTTTCCACTCATATCCACTTATTCAATATTCAACGTTCAGATATAGACCCGAAGAATGTGAATTCGAATATTGATTTTTTTTTTTGTCACATCGTCAGAAAATATTCGTAACTTTTCGGAACTTTGCAATGGTTTTATTCATAATATTCATTTTTTGTGAGCTTTTGTGGTGGGAAAAGAGGGAAATCGGGGGAAATTGATTTTTACCAATTCTAAAAATAACCCAGTGTTCAGTTTTTATTGTAAATTTTTTTTTCCATAAAAATCCGCAGTGATTCGACGTGGAATATTTTATATTAATTACAATTGACTGATTGTGAGAGTTGAACTGCATTTTCAATATTTGGAACAAAATTTTTTTTGTTTCGTCCATGAAAAAAAAATTCAATTGAGCCATAACCATGCATTTCCTCGATTTCACAAATTTCACTCAATCAAGCTCGAGAATATATGGATGGAATTAGCAACTAAGAGATTTTTCGTCGCTCATTCTCGATCAAGAAAAATTGCGCACACACCGATACACTGAAAAGAAAATTGTGTTGCAGCAAGAAATATTCTGTAAAGTCTCTTCGGAGGTAAATTTGTGTCGAAATTTTGAAATTATCAAAAAATATTTAGTTTACCGTGTTCAACAAAATTTGGACGATTTTTAAAAAAATTTCATTTGCAGTGTAGGCTCGATTTAATAACCAGGCTTTTCGTTCATGCATGTATAATGATCGATTATTCATATGCAATGGTAATACGATGCCGTTGGAGCGATCCGCGGTTTTTTCTCGTTCTCGAACCAGCGAGCATTGATTTCGCTGATCAATACGTGCAAAGCACGATATCAAAATCGATGTAAATACGATGGGGTTGATTGTATACGTTTGAGCGATTCAGGGAAACGCTAGCACACTCGCCGTTCATCCCAATTAGCAAGAGGTATACATTGGGGAGGATTGCGTGAGAATTCGCAGGGTTTAGCGAAGACCGATGTTCTGCATTGAAGAAACAAACGATCATGCTCGAATATTCATTTCTCGTGGGGGCGTTGCACAAGAGAGTCCACAGCACAACGTCTAAATCATATTGCTCGTTTATTCCATATCTATATGATGAATTCGTACATTTGGATGTTATTGTGGGAGTAAATCATAGTTGATCACCGGGGAAGAATTCCCAGCGCTAAAATACCAGTTAATAACATGGTGGGTGGAATGTAGCAAAATGTTTCGATGCTCAATCCTCGAGTGTTGAGTTCGGGTATTGAGGTTTCAAATGAATGGACGAGTGATCGCTTAATCAGCTATTCTGGGATGATGATCGGGCAGAAATCATTTCTGTGATTTATCGACTCATAAACGATTAATTTGAACAGTGGCCATACAGATATATTTCGGCTATTAACAGCGCAAGTGTGGTCGAAAATTTATGGATTGCATGAATTCTTGCGCGAAGGTTATCTGCTCCAAGTGATTAAAATGCGAGCTGGTTATCTCTAAATACACAAAACTCTTCTACAAATTCGTGTTTGTGCTCTTTTTTTGGGAATTCGAACCAAAAAATGGCATTTTTCGCGATATTTTCCACTTTCAAAGTTTACAAGCAACTAAAAAATTATAATAAATAAAAAAATCGCTAATTACCAATTCAAAGATAATTCGAAAACGGAGATAACGAGTGGCAGCTGGAGTGCCAGTTTGTAAAATAAAAAGTTATAGCGATTTTCGTAAAAACAAAGTTTGAATATTTAAAAAAAAAATGTTTATTTTTCATATCAAGCTAATCGCTGTCCCGTTCAGCGCCAACTGCAGGGCAAAGTCCGCAGGCACGGCTAGAATGATGTATATTCTTGAGGCTGTGTGTGTGTGTGTCGTCCCTTTTCCTATAAAAATACAAACTTCAGCATTTTTCTTTGATCTTGTGT
Organism: Hyposoter didymator; assembly: GCA_037952995.1. Classification (NCBI taxonomy): domain Eukaryota; kingdom Metazoa; phylum Arthropoda; class Insecta; order Hymenoptera; family Ichneumonidae; genus Hyposoter; species Hyposoter didymator. The sequence goes on along the minus strand of JBAJMU010000001.1, from coordinate 7,588,683 downwards.
ACAGAGAAATTTCAATTGATTAAAAGGAAACACAAAGTGTGGAGGATAAACAAATGAAAAGGAAGCAGCAGGCAATGAGATTCGAGAAAGCGTTCTGGGAGTGCATTTTTATTGGAGGAGGCATATATAATTCGCGTTGGTGAATGCCTAGGCTTCGTTTGCACAATGTGTTGCAGGCGTAAGCGCTCGCAAAATTGCACTCACCTTAGAGACTTCTCTATTGACCTTAACTTCTCCCGGCTGCTGCGCGTAAGGATAGCGTTAAAATTTCACGAATGCACGTGTGCCCGTAGTCGACACTTGCGATACGTGTCGAATGTTCGAGTCAAACGACTAGAAATTTGGCGCGGAGAATTTTGGCGAACGAAGAAATTCACTCGAACATGCTACACGGATTCGAAGCAATCGCTTCGCAATGTAAACACGTGGAGAAACTCTCACTCTGGCTCCTTTCAGCAAACGTTGAAAAAAAACTGCATATTTACCACACAAACGTACGAATGATTTGTCTCGCTGTTTAGAACGACCACATTGAAGGAAAAGAAAGGATTCATTCGCAATTATATGGAATAGCCGTGCCTGCGGGCTTCGCTAATATAAAAAGCCAAAAAACAAAAAATTTCAACAATTTCCAACTTTTATTCTGCGAAAATGGTTACAACTTTGTTTTTACAAACTGGCACTCCATTATCTTCGTTTCCAAATTAACTTTGAATGGGTAATTAGCAATTTTTTATTTATCACCATTTTTTATTGCTTGTGAACTTGGAAAGTAGAAATTATGACGAAAAATGTTATTTTTTGGTTCGAGTTTACAAAAAAAAAAAAATTATCGGAATGCAATACAGCCGAAACCTGTTTTGTTTCGTGAGCTCCATTCCTGTAAAAGATTCATGAAAATTTGTTCAGTGGTTTTTGCGTGAAAACGGGCAGAAACAATTTTGTAGTAGAGTCTCATATATATATGGACAAAGATTTACCATTAAACTGTCTCGAATAGTTTTTCAACCGATTTGATATTTTTGCTATGGAAGAGTGTATATACGCGATTCGCGTACGAATTGATTTTATAGCCAACGGTTGGCATTCGAACGCGAATCGATGAGAAAAATGATTTAGAATAACGCACCACCTCCGATTTTCAATGTTGCATAAAAATGGTTGTGTATTATTCGGCACCTCGTAACCATTGATATGAATCGATCAAATGATTTTTTCCAATGATTCAATCAATTATTTCTTATATTAGGGACAAACGAAAATGCCAGGAAGTGAGCGGGATCATCTCGCGAGGATCGTGTCACGCGCGCAGGTGGTTGTTTTTCGTTTCATTGAATTACGGCCCCTTTTTGTCAATAGACTGTTAATCGTATCAAGGAGCACTCCACTGGAGGGCTCCAGAGAAATGTGGACGGATCAAGCACGTGGGAGAAACAAATTTTTGTCCCAAGTTTTTCTTTGGTGAAAATCAGCGCTTGACGGTTTTATGTCGATCGATACGAAGCAGAAAGTCGTAAGTGCAGAGAACACACATCCTCGAACATATCGTTCCGCGTCCTATTGTTTTTTCCGTGTGTGAAAGCAGATAAGAAAATTTGGTCCTTTCATAGCGCCAATAGAACGAATTTTTCGTTCCTTTGGCCTGCTGGTCATTGTTTATAGCAGAAAAGATTGGATTTTGTCTGGAATTGCATTTCTCCTTCATCCTCACGGAATCCAACCTCGAAGGGCTCGGCGAACTCTACCCGCAAGGGTGAAACAACCCCAAGGGCGAAAAAGTTTGGGGCCACAGGTCTCATGGACGCCTCGAGCAAAAAGAAACTGCTTTCACCATGAGACGTGCAGCCTCCCGAGGTATCTTTTTTTTATTGGTCCCTCGTGCCTCGAGCTATCACCCGTTGCCATCCTGATGTCCGGTTGCGGAAACTCACTTCTTTTTACGCACGCCTCCATATAAGAGTCGCGACAAACGGAAACCATCAGGCTACAAACTAAATTCGTCAATTAATCTAACACTACTCCGAGCAATTTAAGGACGCTACATTTTCTATCGATAGATTTCCTTTAAATTTGCACCACACAAAGAGTATAGTGATATCTATAGATAGCTCGCGCTATTTTAAGAGCACCATGTAAAAGTCGAGATATTTATTTATAAAAGTCACAATTTTCAGTAGCTTCTCGTAAGAGCGTGTGTCAAATGTTCCAATTTTCAACATTAAATATTTCGATCTCTGGATGGTGAAGGTTCTTGAAACTTTGCATACACTTTTATTTAACATTGAAGAAACTTTATAGAGTTTTTCAACTAAATCGATCGTAAAAATTTTTCGAAATTTTGTACATTACATAAGAAATACAGATTACCTCGGCAAATCTTGGATTTAGAGTATGTTGTTCTTTAGTCAATTTGTAACAACTTTTTTTCATAAACTTAGGCTCGCACACCATTTTGTGTGTAAGAAAAATTTCAATTTGACTGTCGCCCTACACATCCTCAAAACATTCCATGTAAAATATCGAATCTCAAGCTGCACGTGAACAGCCGCAGTCAAATGTAAACAGTCGTGGCTGAACGAGAATTTCGGTACCACGTCGACTGTATAATATTCCGAAATAACTTGTTTCCAAAATTGTCTGTTCCTAATAGTCACTTATGAAATTTGAGATTTTTACTCTTTCACAGTATCGAACATTGATTTTGATCAGCTATCGATTTTATTCCCATTTTCATTAATAAACGAATTTTCGCGTTATTCAATTAAGCGTGCGCCACACTCTTGATGAATTTTTTAGTCATATCGACATTTATAGCTTCGGACCACGCGGTGGTGTGACGCAAGTCTGATTGTATCTCTATTATCTATACCAAGCGATCGTACCCACTAACGAATAAAAAGGCGCCAGAACGCCAAGAACAAACATTTCTCGTGGTTCAATATTCGTCGCAATCCTTGCGAACCATTCCTCGATTCGTGTGTATATGTATGTAAAGATCCGTGTGTCAAAAGATGGAAAAGAAGACGAAAAAAGGACAGAAAGATTAGATGGTACAGCAACGAAAAAAGGGGTAAAGAGAAAAATACAGCAGCAGAGTCTATTTCCCGCAGTCACTCCATTTAATCAGTGGGAATACTCGAGTGCATTTTTCCACCCCAACGATCACGTCCCTTGTCTATATTGGCCTATTCCCTTGACAATCGTCCAAACATCTTACACTCCTGGCCACTAAACGAATTTACCTTGTTTCATCCTTTGTACCAGTCCAGAAATTTTTTACTTTCTCTTCCCCATCTCAGCCTCTCTCTTCCTCACTTTCGTCGTTTTCTCTATTCCCCAAGAAAGAAAAAATGTTTTTAACAAAACTTGGTAACTCGGACAGATTCGGAGCATCCTAGATCGCCTCAGAGGAACGTGACATTTCAAACAAACGACTAGCTTACTTTTGTGGAACTTTCTCCGATTCGTCGTAATAATAGATGCACATTTAATTTATTCTCCTCCGCGAGAAAACGGTAAAAAAGAGAGATTTCGGTTCTCGTTCCAGTTTGTATATCTCGCGTGCGATCCAAAAATTCGAGACAGCCGAATATTTTTATGAAGCTTCGAAAAATCTCTTGTAATTTTCTCCCACGCTTTTCCATTCCTGTGTTCTTGTTCCACCACACCATCCCATGCCAACGAGCTTAGTTTGTTGGGTCTCTGTATAATAGTCACGTCACTGCTAATATGACAAACTTCTTCATCCCATCAGACCTAGCGAGATGACGACCTACGGACTGCAACTTTTATGCACGCGGGGGAGTTTCCGCGTTGACGGGAGCCAGTCTCTAGGAACGATATTTTTTTAGAAGCACGGTTATTTTCAAATTCCATGACATTGCATGCCAAATCGATTTGCAAATGATTAGCTACTCGAGAGATTGAAACTGATGGATAAAAGTCAGTCTCACATTTTTCAAGAATCTTTTTATCATCGACAGACTTGCATTTTTTTATTTTTAAGAAAAAAAATTGAATGTTATACAGTCCATTCTTTTACGTGATAAATAAATGTTTATTTATATTTGTTACAAACGAACAGACTGAGTTCACTTTTAACAGACTCATTATGAGTCAGACATCGATGTGCAATCATTTTCACAAATCTTTCGTATATCTTCACAAAACCCTTGTTAAAAAAAACTTGCCTTTAAACCTGAGTGGGTGAAGATTGAAATATTAGCAACTCCATCGACATTGTCCCTTTTGTAGAGGCAATTCATTTCGACGCCTACATGTATTTTCTCTAACGATCATGCGATAATGATGTGTCGCAAAATACGAAACTATTTTCTAAAAAAAAAATCCATCGTCGTGGAAAAATGCGGCAATAACCTTCGGGGAACATAAGCTCGAATTTCGTTTTCATATTTCCTGGTTGATGGATCGATAAAATTGAGGACGTTGAGTCCCAAATTGCAAATGATTCAAAAATTCTGAAAATTTAGTATGTTTTTGTATAAAGTATTTGAGAGATCGTGAAAACACGTCACGACCATTAGGAAGCTCGTTATTGGACAATTAACATTAACAAGTTTCATAGGTACTCAACATCCTTGGTCCAAGTTGAAAAAAAAACCGCACGATATTTTACTGGCAGTTTTTATAATTTTCTCCGAACAGATCGAGAACGCAGAGACTTTGTTCGTTTCGTTACAAATACGTGAGAGTGGAATAATAAAATTTCAAAGTTGCGAGTCCTTTCCAAATACATATCGGAAATGTATAAACTTTGCAGTGAACTGCTTCGTTGCTCGAAATATCGACGCGAAGCATTGTGATTTTCTGGTATATCAAGAGAATCGAACATTTCAATTTGAAAAAGGGATTCGTTCTCGCCCGTAAAATTGTGTAATTCCATTTCTATATGTAAAAGCATTCGAAAAAGTTTATTCAATCAAGGGGATTAACTGCCAACGATACAACTGCATCCATTATCCAATTCAATCATCTCTATGAGGCCATGACTATTATGACACGAATGTGAAAAAAAAATGTAGCTGAGGTTTGCATTGTTGGAATCCAACGAAAAATATTTATCTTTATTGACGATTTGTTCAATTTTCAAAGTCATCCAAATTTTTCGAGCGGATATACTTTTCAGGTTGCGAAAATCGATCGTTTTACATTCGCAATTACATTCTGCGTTTGAAAAATAAGCTTCGCCACAGAAAAAATGGAATTTCGCTGCATTCCAACGATGCAAACTCCAACGTCATGAAAAAAAAATTCCTATTTTCCTCGTGTTTCGGAGGATATCATTCGACTGGACTGGACGATTGGAATTCCTGTTCACACGATATCCACAGATCCTTGCAAATGTCGACGACGAAATTTCATTAAATTTTAGCTGCATCATAATTATTCCATTTAATCCTCTAAATTCAAATGAGAGCTCTCGCCAAGTATGGTGCTTTCTCGCCACCATTAAAACCTCATATTCCAGTGATATATAAGCAATAGATTCTTGATAAGAATAATGCTTCGGAATGTAACGAGACCTGATGGATATCACGAGAGGGTGACGATTTTTCTTTTTACACCGTTTTTCATGTTTTTTCTTTTTACTTCCCGTTGGGTCTTCTTTCTGGCTTCCACGTTTATTCCACAGGATTTCTTGCACCTTTTTTCACGCTCGGAAATAATAACAAAGCTTCGATTTGCTCAACCTCGTCCAACGGAGCCCGAGCTCTCGATGAATTCTGGGAAGGAAACGTCCGACTAGATGGCGCCCACTACCCACATTCCATTGCTTTGTCTGTTAAACTCATGCACTAGATAGCTACATATACAAACTTATCTCAACCTAGTGCATTGTATCTCGATCCGTAAATAAATATCGAATTTCCGTGTTTCCACTTCATTTATTTTCTAAGAAATTCACCTGCAAATGATGTGGAAACGTATACTTCATGCTTTTTTTCCTGACCATTAAATTTAATTGTTTTCGTACTGAATTTTCTTGTCTCCCCATTCGCACTTTTTTTTCTCTTCTTGTCGAAATTGGTCAATGTATTTTTAGTCTAAATTCAAATTCAATTTTTTTTTAAATCTTCTTCTTGTGCGCTCATCGTATCCTACCGGAGAAAAGGCAGAAGAAAACTCCAGACTAGCGCCGAGACGGTGACTATTTGTTCCCAGTTTCAATCCTTAAGGACGTTGTATGCAAAATTTTCCATCGATAGAATTCCTCTGATTGTTCTTAGTCAATTTGTAACAAATTTTTTCCATAACGTTAGGCTGGCGAACCATTTTGTATGCAAGAAAAACTGAAAACAGAAATTTAGATTTGACCGGCGCCATACAACGTCCTTCGAACCATAAGAAAGTCAGAAAAACGCTGTCCCTGTGAGCGCGATCGATCCGTGAATCGGTGAATGGCGGAGCGGTCACCATTCGAGTCATGTCTCCGCGCACGTGCTGATCAGTGTCAGTTTTAAATAAAATTCGACCAAATTCAATAACCCGAGTCTAGTACGATGTGTAAATGGGAATAAATAACAATTTTCTTAACCCAGTTTCGTACGTTCAGTTCTGGAAGGAAGCTCAACGATGTATTTCAATATCGAGGCAACTTCCCCGATCAGATTACGATCAACATCAGTACCCTGACTCCCTAAGCGATAAAAGTACCGCATAAATCAAAATAACAAGCATCGAAGTGAGCGTCCGGGGTCTTGAAAGGGGCTAATCTGATTCAAGCTTTGGTTTAGTGATATGAAAACCCTCATCGAGTTACGGGTCGATGAATTTTCCCGGAATAATCACTAAATCCAGCCGATCGAAGGGTTGCCCTCCCGGTGATAAGAAAATATAATCGATTTTGAAAGGACATTAACGAGTGCACGGACGATCCACCATGTCGTCCATAAAATCATCGAGAGAATAGGGGACAAAATTCTGCTGCGTTTCGGTATAACGAATTACTTTACAGTGTCCTATCTTCTTTAGTCTCTGCCGTTTCGGATAGACTGAAAACAAAATTTTGTTGGAAAAGATCGATATTTTGTTCGATACGTTCGACTAAACATTTTTTTTTTCAATACTTTCAAAAATGGTGTCTTTGCAGCAAGAAATCTTGTAGAAAGTCTGTTCGGAAGCAAATTTTAGTCGTTGCAATCGTAAATTTCGCTGACAATTTCGTTACGAACTACTGCCAATTAACCTAACGAAAATTTTTAAATTATCCAAAAATATTTAGTTTACCGTGTTCAACAAAATATCGACGACTTTTAACAAAATTTCATTTATATCTATGACAATTTCAGTACCGCCGGGGTCAATACTTTAACAAAAAAAGAAACAAGATTTTCCGAGAGGTTTTTGAATGTGATCCTCTCGATAGATTCTAATATATACACGGGAACGCACATACGGATTATAAAGCGCATATCCCCTTGCCCAGCTAACATTTCAGCGTCACATTGCGAGAACGTATGCAGCGTATAATGGCAAATACACTCGAACGCCCTCACACATACCAGCATCGAGGTTTCGTAAAAAAAAAAGCTGGAAAAAAAAACGATTGAGGGCGGGCAGGCTTATGTGTCTGGATTTTTACCCCATAAAATTCATGGGTTGGCTGCTTTTCGTCCTTTCATTCAACACATGCCGATTCACCCGTACATCCCGTAACAATACGCCCCAGAGGGTAAATATCGTCGTCGCTACATCTTTTGGTCCGAAGCAATCTTGTGCAACCCCATAAAAGCGAACATCCTTAAAGACGCCAGGTTTCCTAAGATCCTAAGACACAAAATCGCATACCCTGCACTAATTCCATTTTCTCACATCCTCAAAATCTTTTTTTCACGCTTAAGGGACCGGAAATTTTCATAGCTTACCCCCATATAATTAGGTTTGAAAAGCATCATCGGAAAAGCTCTTTTTTACTTCGGTGGCCAGATTAAAATTAAGCCTGAGCGAATCCATTCATTCATTCGAGTGTCGGTTGGGAGTCTGTCAATTTGGAGTGCTTAATAATTGAATATCTGTACGATTGTCGTAACGAAATTTGATCAAGAGAAAAGTGAACATATTCCACGTTTATAGATTTAACTCTATAGTTGTAAAAACTTTTACTTGCTCGATGTTTACAAACACTTTTCGAGAGTGCGGAACTTGGCTTGCGAATATATATCGCTTTCCTTATCGTTTTTCTGAAAGTTGAACTTTTTTCTCACCCGCGTTATGTCTCAGCGTCAAGAAAAGTCTTTTAAAAAAAGAAGCGAGGGGGTACAGAAATTGAGAATGCTGCAGGGAAAATGTCCAGTTCCGCATCCTTCTATCCCAGAAGGACCCTTCGTAAAGTGCGGGCAAGCAAAAAACTGCAATATTTTATTTCACCGCGTGGGAATGGACCGGTGAAGGTCCGAGACAGGGAAAGCTTGCTCGCACACGCGGAATTGACTCGCTTTTTTTTTCTTCTTTTAAGCTTTCGTTCTTTGCTCGGTTGCTCGCACTCCCGAGGTTTTCACGCCCACGTGAAAGCTCGCAAAATGCGAAACTTCTTCTCCAGTTACCTTTTATCCTACGACGATGCTCTTCCGAAACCATTTGTCGACTGTGTTTTCGTCGGGCTTTCCCCTTTAGTGATAAATACGAGGCGAAAAGAGGCGCTGATTCATTTCTCTCATTGAAAAAATTGCAACTATCGTTGCAGCTTTTAAAATGGCAAAAAGTGCAGCGCAAAGATCCGAGATTCAGTACAAATAATCGAAGAACGAATGTTTCACTTGAAGGTAAATACTTGATGAAGAAAAAAAAATATAACTTCAAAGTATTCCCGTGAATTGGGTTAAGTCCCGATATTTCCTGCCCGATGCTTTTTCTCAGATGCAAATATTACAAATTCTTCCATATGCAAGCCAGAACATACGAAAGTCATAAATCGAAAATAAACTACTCGAGGGTGAGAGCAGTCTCGAACAAGGTCTCGAGGTCGATTTCGCGCGTATGCAGTGGCAAAAGTGCAAGTGCCGTTCATTTTTTTTTTTTTCTCACTCGTATAAGATTTTCCTTTGCATGTTCCTTCGAAACCTCAAGCCACTGGCTTTAAAGCGAGCATGGCGTATCTCACGTTCGTAAAAACCCTGCGTACTCTTATTCCTTAAACATTGTCCTGCTCTTATCTCTTATCCTGGTTCGTGTAAACTTAAATTTATGCATGGTACGCTTTTTATATATTGTGCCCTACTGCATGATAAAATGCATCATTATGACATATTTCCTAATGCTCGAGTGCAGTATCGTAATAAAATAATAATAGTGGAATAATTATCTCTTAATTACAATGTCGTCGTCTTACTAATGAAATAAATTTTTTTAATTCAGCCAAGAGACGTCCTATTTATGCAGAATATTGCGAATATTTTTTTTTCCACTTGGGTTATGAAAATGAATGATTCATGGCATTCTGATCTAGGGAAGACACAATTTGTATGCATGGAAATGAAAAACGCTTGAGCGAAGCTTTGCAAACTTATCGGAGCATCGTGTATGACGAAACTTCATGCAATGCACCGTTATTCAGGTGGAAAAATACACTATCGTTCATCTCATCCATTGGTTTCATTACTGCACACTATAGCGAGACACAATTTTCATGCGAGTTTGCACATTCATAACTCGAGCTACGAAGATATCGTTCGTAAACGAAAGCTCGATCGAGAGTTCCGCTTAAGATCGTATAGTTGCTTCGAGTGCACAGTTCCTAATACAATTGCATATTGGATCAATTTGACCCAAAGCGTTTTTCAAAACGTTGTTTTCCGGTAAATACGCATTTTCATTTTTCTTGCACATACGTTTTTCGTCATAAATTATTCATGTTTTATGACTCTGAATTTATTTTTGGTGGAAGAAGAAAATTGAAAGCCAACGAAATTCCAAATAATCGGTGACAGAAATTTTTCGGGTCAAAAAGACCCAGTATGCACTCGAAAGGGTAATACGTAAAAATAATAAAAATAGATAAAGTGTCACTCTGTTGTTCGTGAGTATACAATACGAAGTGGTTGAAAATTTCAAGTTCATTACGTTCCTTTGTCATTTCAAGATCTAATCATCATGGGAAAAAATTGAACTCAAACACAATGCTCAGTAGGATCACCTCGAACCTCGGTTTTCGTAACAGAATGCGCACGCCTCATTTTTTTATCTCTGCGCACCTGTGGTAAGGCCAAATTTGGGTTCTCTCGATTGAGTAACACTCCCGGAAGAATTCAGGCAATCATACATGAGTGGGGGTTACGAAAACGGAGGTTCGCGTACGTAGAAATCCGTAGAAATGAGACATTGTGTTGAAAAGTATTTATTCAGGTATAATCAACTGGAAGAGTAGAAAAACGTGTTGTAAAGTGTCGGTGAAATCGACGCACCATAAATTATGGGAATCCACGGGGATTTTTAGCCTCCCCCCATGTAATATCACTTGTTGCATTGCGAGAAACAAGTTTCCAAAGAAAAAAACAATTTCCCCATAATTTTTATTTACCAAAAGAAGAAATAGCAAATGTCCGAGTTGACTCAAATGATTGAACTGCAACCAGGGTGATCAATGGTTAAATAAAGTTGCGTGAAAAATAAAAGAAAGGAGGAAATGAAATAAGGCTAAAATGAGTACGAAGATTAGCGATAACAACAAAAATGTATTTAATTCTTGGTTGATTGCAGTCCAATGATCTGGGTATCGCAGTATAGCATAGTCAGAGTGACGATGAAGAAGAGCAACGTAAACGACGACGGAAATATCGAGTCTCGGAACATTCCGGTTTGCTTAATGCTGGCAAACACTTCGGCCACGACAGCGTTCTTCCTCCTACTCGTGCTGGTATTCTTCATCGTGCCCCTCTTACTACTCGTGGTGCTCTATTCGGTGATCGTCAGACATCTGATACTCGATCATTCGAGGGCCTCCAGTACCAGCGAAAATTATCATGCCCGAGCGAGAAAACAAGTGATACTTATGCTGCTGACTGTCGTATTCAGTTTCTTCGTCTGTCTTGCCCCTTTCAAGACACTTACCTTTTATCTCGTCCTCGCACCCCCGGAGAACGTTCAAGCAATTGACAACGACACTCTCCTAAACATTGTTTACTTCTGTCGCATCATGTTTTATCTCAACAGCGCCATCAATCCAATTCTCTACAATCTCATGAGTACCAAATTCAGAATTGGATTCTTCAAAATATGTGGATTGAGAAAACGACGCAATTCCGATCGGAGTACCATCCGGAGTACCCTCAACACGACAAGAGTCTCCAGAAGAATCGTCAACGAGCATCAAGAGGATTTTTTATGACACCGAGCTTCAGTGGCTCGAGTTCCAAAGTCTCGCCAACATCGCGATAATTCGTCATTTATAAATACCATTGACATTCGTAGACTTGGTTTTTCAATTTTCAAATTATCGAAATTCTGTTTTTCATCCAAGTCGAGCTGTGAGAATCACGGGAGTTGGACTAAATTCATGATTGTTTGAACAAATATCGGAAAAAGACGATTCGACGCGATGTGCCTCGATAAAATGGAAAAAAATCAACATTGTTTAATATTTTTTAGTAATAGCAAGAGGAAAGTGTCTTTTTCATGTATTTTCGCTTTTTCTTGAGATTAGTTCAATGGCGGATGAGTCTATAAATATTGAAAGAACGGAGTTCTCGCTCAACTTGCGTCAAAGTTTTAATAGTTTTTACGAATATATCGCGTCTTTTCTCACACCGCACCGTCGTCCACAGGAAAATCTCTAGTCGTATATTATTCATTTCATCGTCACCGATATCGGGGTCAATGTTAGCGAGGGTGGAAATCAGAAACGACGTCGAAATACCCTTCGAAGGACATGTCACTGAGAGACCTAGATATTGTTTGTTACCAGAGAACGCTTTTAGTGTCGTGAGCATGATAGACGAAAAAAATGTTTAGAAAAATTCGATTTGGGCTCGCTTGTGTTTCCAGAACGTCACTGTCAAGAATCCTAATAAAATATGGAAATATTCACGGTGATAAATTGAGATGAGCACAGTATTGTATTCGCGGTGTCCGCTTGCTGACAATAAAACGATCTCGTCACCAGTTGCGAATGCCGGAAGTCACTTGGTCATTAAATCCGTCAATTAAGCTTTGCGTCAGTTCTCACCAGCCTCTTGTGACCATTTGATCGATATTCACTCAGATTTTCATGGATTATTCGGTAGTCGTAGTGTCACTGCCGTTCATGTTGCATGCAACGTATTTAACGCATTAAGTGTCCCTGTCATAATAAAATAATGTTTGTTTTTCGTAACGGCAATAAACCTGCAATGTCGATGATTCTTTCCTGAAATTTGTGCAAAATTTAATCCTCGTCTATTCCTTGATAATTTAGTAAAAAAAAAAAGAAAAAAGAAAGTTGCCAATTGCTTCCTCGAAAGATTCAGCAGGATGCGATTTTTGTTTCTTCGTAGGGGAAACTTTGAACGTCGTGCTGAATCTTTAGGAAGTTTGCAGCGTTTTCAATAAAATGTTCAGTCGTTGATCAAATTTTTAACTTTTTTAAAAAATAATTTCGACAACTTTTCTAGAAAGTAAGGAGCAAGTACAGACGTTTACACAATTTCTTACAAAATTTGAAAAATTACAGCGGTTGGAGGATTTTTCGAAAAACTCAGATTTTCGTAAAATTCGAAAAATCATAAAATTTGTACCGTTCAACCGATATTTTCCAAATTCAGTACCAACCTTACTATCATGATACTCTATTTATGAAGAAAAAAAAAATTAGTAATAAATCTTCAAATTTGCGGAATTAAAAAGCGGTTCACCTTTTTTTTGAAAATTTCATAATGCCGTGGAATTCGTATCTTTCTAGCAATTCCAATAAAAATTCTCAGAGAACAAAGAGCTTGTACAGATTAACATCCGAGTAAAACGAGAGCCCTGTAGCTCAAGCCGTTCTCGAGTTATAAACGTTTGAATTTTACAGTGCCAGAACATACACACACACCCACATCCGGACATTTTTTGTAGATATGATTTTTCCATGTTTTGGGACATTGGGGGAAAAAATGAGAAAGCTTTATAATGAAATATGAAAAATTGAGAAAACGATTGGGGGGNGGGGGGGGAGGGAATTTGTTGAGGAGACTTTTGAACTTGAGTAATATTGATTGGTGATCGTTATGTGTGATTTCAGCCCGATTCTTTCCATGGTAGACTACGTCATAGAACACGACGAAGATGGTTTCGAATTTCCAACGTGTCAGACGCAAGCGAACACCCCATGGATGGTCGGATTCATCCTAACGACGATAATAATATTCTTCATAATACCATTGATTATTCTCGTTGTACTTTACACCGTGATAGCACGGCATTTAATGGCAAATCCTGCGATAAGTCGAGAACCTGCTAATAATTTGCTGAAGTACAGGAAACAAGTTGTTCTAATGCTCGGGACTGTCGTATTTTGTTTCTTCGTTTGTCTGTTGCCTTTTCGTGCGTTTACACTGTGGGTACTGGTCACGCCGTCAAAGACAATCGTTAAGCTTGGCATCGAGGGTTACTTCTGCCTTCTTTATTTGTGTAGAGTTATGCTCTATCTGAATTCAGCGATAAATCCGATACTCTACAACCTCATGTCGACCAAGTTTCGGGACGGATTTCTGAGGCTCTGTGGTCTCGGTGTCAACCGAAGAAAAAAAAGCAATCAAACCTCCAGTCGTACGAGAACTTACACCACTGGCTCGACCAATTGCAGCAGCAATCATTCCGACTTCTGGAGACGTCACAGCAGCAACAAAAGCTCCAGCATCAATCAGGTCCCTAATGTTCACAACGAAAAGCAGGCTATCAGATTGCCACTATTTTCCGCTGCCGTTACCGGAAGTATTATTAGAAATAGTCAACACAAACAGGAGAGCTACGTTTAGAATCCTAAAAACAGACACTTTTTTCTTCCCTTCTTTTTATACATAGACGTTCGTTTTGTATTACAAAAAATCCGTTTAAGGATGTTGAGTACCTATGAAACTTGTTCATGTTAATTGTTCAATAGATAAAGCTCCTCGATCGCCGTCAAATTTGTACCCGACCTCCTGAATACTTCATGTAAAAACATCCCAAATTTTAAGAATTCTATCATCTTCACTTCAACCACCTGAAAGGTTAAAATAAAAAATTATGAGAAAATTCTGAAAATTTTGTGTATTTTCGTATGAAGTATTTAAGAGGTCATGTAAAAATTTCACAGCAGGAAGCAAATACAAAAAATATTTAGCAATAAACTTGGTTTGGTTTCCGTTGCTTTCAGTTTATTATTGATATTATAAAATTGAGAGGTGAAAAAAAACTTATCGGAAAGTTATACCAGTTCCCATGAGACTACATTTGGCTACGTCTAATTTATTAGTGTTAATTGTTCAATAACAAGCTTCCTAATGGTCGTGAAATTTTTCACGGGATCTCATAAAAACTTCATAAGAAAGCATACCAAATTTTCACAAGATTCTTATCATTTGCGATTTGGGACTCAACATCCTTAGCATTATAACATACTTAGCAAACATTCGACATTTGAAGGAGAATTTTCGGTTATTACACCGCACACAGAATCTGATAGGATTTTTGTTTAAATTATTTCATGTTCGATTTGAATTCGAATCTCACCATACATGGGACTGTTATTTTTTGTTCACTACAATCATCAATTCCAAAATATCTGTGCAGCAGAAAGCGATTAAAAAAACGAGCGTTTTCGAGTCATTTTAAACGGTTTTAGAGGCTGAATAAAAAAGGTAAGCCGACTTGATTCATTGGACCAAATGTTTGGGGGTATTTTCATCGTCATCATAAAAATAAAANTAAAAACATCCCAAATTTTAAGAATTCTATCATCATCACTTTAACCACCTGAAAGGTTGAAATGAAAAATGATGAGAAAATTCTGAAAATTTAGTGTATTTTCGTATGATGTATTAGAGAGGTCGTGTAAAAATTTCACAGCAGGAAGCTCGTTATTAAAAAATTAACATTTTGTTACAAACAATTTTGAAAACAAGTACAAAAAATATTTATCAGTAAACTTGGTTTGGTTTCCGTTGCTTTCAGTTTATTATTGATATTATAAAATTGAGAGGTAAAAAAAAACTTATCGGAAAGTTATACCAGTTCCCATGAGACTACATTTGACTACGTCTAATTTATTAGTGTTAATTGTTCAATAACAAGCTTCCTAATGGTCGTGAAATTTTTCACGAGATCTCACAAAAACTTCATACGAAAGCATACCAAATTTTCACAAGATTCTTATCATTTGCGATTTGGGACTCAACATCCTCAGCATTACAACATACTTAGCAAACATTCGACATTTGAAGGAGAATTTTCGGTTATTACACCGCACACAGAATCTGATAGGATTTTTGATTAAATTATTTCATGTTCGATTTGAATTCGAATCTCACCATACATGGGACTGTTATTTTTTGTTCACTACAATCATCAATTCCAAAATATCTGTGCAGCAGAAAGCGATTAAAAAAACGAGCGTTTTCGAGTCATTTTAAACGGTTTTAGAGGCTGAATAAAAAAGGTAAGCCGACTTGATTCATTGGACCAAATGTTTGGGGGTATTTTCATCGTCATCATAAAAATAAAAATAAAAGAAACGATGAATTCGAGTCCATTTGTTAGGTTGAATTTTATAGTGACATAAAATTTGTTGGTCCCAAGGGGCTAAGCAGGCCTTCTGTTATTCTAACGGAAGTGAAAATTTGGGTGAATAAGTAATTAGTAGGTTATCAGGGTAGGGATTGGAAAAATGATAATTCAAAGCGGAAGGCTCGTCGTCGTGTGGCAACTTATTTATCGTTGAAGCTTGCTTGACTTTTGGCACAAATCGCTGCCCCCTCGACGATAAAATATGTACCATATGTACGGGGACGACACACATTCACGCAGGGAATCCCAAAGGCCCAGAAAATGAGGAAGAGAGGGACAAGGCGCAAGAGAGAAAAGCTAAAGATTTATCGTGTCCTCCCGGTTGTCTTGCCGCGTCCGTGATTTACGTTACGATTCTCTTACACGTTCTCGCTCCTCTCGGCGAAAGATAGATATTCAGTTTATTCCTATAGCGATGGGTTTAACGACCAGAAAAATACACCCGCGACTATATCCGAACCAAGAGCCCGGGGAATTTGACCGTTGCAGTTTTAGGGGTAAGAAGAATGCGAAGGGGGGGGGGGGGAGAGGAGAGAAAGCTCGTGGGAAAAAGCGGCGTCATCGCGTCTCCAATCGCGTAACAAATTGCTTTAAACCTCAAGCACGAGTATCGAGAAAAATGAAAAAAAAAGTTCGTTATAATTTTCATTTATCGGAATATTGAAAATGAATCGGGCGCGGTTTTCCATAATAGAAATTTACTTTTTTGGCTTGAATTTTGAATAAATATTACTTCGGTTTTAATTCATTTGGAAAAATAGTTTTAAGAGTCAAAAGAATCTTGTGTCCCACGTGATGAGTGAGAATGTTCTGTTGTTACGTTTTAGGGCTCAGAGATTCGTTTTGCCGCTAATGGAATCGTCAAAAAAGGGGAAACTCTAACGCGCCGATAACAAAAGATGTGCGACAGATCAAATCACGGCTAGCTCGCTCAGAGCCGTTCTCAAAAGAGGCAAAAATCAAGAGGCATAGAGAAAGGCTCGAAAGATGACAAGAGGGGAAACAAAATCTATGGGCATTTGCCAAGGTCTGATCCACGAGCTCAGGAACAATGGCTGCGAGGCAACAGGAATCCAATTTGACGTACAGGAACTTCACTTTTACCAAGTGAATCAGAAATTGGCTGTAAAACCCTCGCTTGCGACAAAAGACCGCTCGATTTGAAATGCAAATAAAAGCACTTGCCCATTTATCAAAGTGTGGAAATAGTGAAGAAAAAAAAAAAAAAAAAAACAGGTAATCAGAAATTTCTGCTTGCTCCGGAGCGAAAAATATTTTCAATTATTTTTTTTTTTTAAGATTTCTACTCGCGAATAAAATGGACCATAAATGACGAGAAATTGAACTTTTCCTCACGTCTTTGAATATAACGTTAAAAATCTGAAACGTGTGTCAGCCAAATACTGTTTTTTCATCTAGTCGAAAATTATGAAAAACATCACCTTTTTCTCGTTTTTTCAGTCATTCGTTTATTTATTAATAAATATATATTTGTTTATTCATTGATTTAAGTATTTATTTTCGTGTTGGATGCTGCAAAGCGTTAAGATGTAAGAAAAAGTGTCAACCAGTGCACTTTCACACGCGGCGTGAGCCAAAATTCCAAGACTGTAAATAAACAAAGCTCCGATTTACCCTGAGATTTGCATCGAACAGTCGAGAGCAATAATCATTTGAATCAGTATGAGATTCGAGTATCTAGATGAAGAAAAAATCATTCCATGCCGGAGCCCCAACGATTGGGACCACTTTTTGTCACAGCAGAGATTAAAACGAGTCTGGCAAAGGTCTTGTGGATCAGTTTGTAAATAATACTCACGCCGCATGTCGCGCGACATTTAGTTCCTAATGACTGTTCTCATGTGTAGATTCGATAAACACGAGAAAAATAAGCAAAACGAATAAATGAAGAAAAAAAAAGGAAATTTCGGTAATTGACCGATTTGGAAATGTCGTATTCTGTGTAATTCAAAGAAATAACGTTATTTTATGTCAAAGAAAATCAAAGTCATTTATTTTAATATGTGTCACAGAGAGAGAGATGCAACGGTTGAAGAAAAATGTTCCTGTACATATTTTATAATATTAAGTGAAATAAAATGTTTCTAATGGTGCATTATATACACGTGTTGTCATCAATGCCAATGAACACACAATTCATCGACTGTCCATTTTTTCGGTCCCTTCTACATACCGATCAATGAATTTCAGGATTAAATTCATTGGAAACTATTCCAGTTGTTTGTTGAAGTTGCTCATAAACATTTATTGACAACTTCCTGAAGCTATCTTTTTCTGAAATTTGCGACCACGATATTTAACCCTGAAACGGTAATCTGCGGTAGAAAACGACCCCAGACGATTTCAAATCCTTTTCTCCCTTCGTTCTCCCGTTTTTTATCGTTTTACCGCATTTTTGACGAATTTTTTAACTTTCCCAAGTCCAACCCTTTTCGTTAAATTTTACCGTGGATAGGAATTTTTCAAATTCCGGAATGCGTAAAAAAAAATAATAAGATTACCGGTCTAGGGTTAAATAACCAAGTGACCGATTGAGTTGGCATGGTTGTCGAGTTTCGTGACGAAACGTTTTCAAGTTATTTTATACTGGAAATCACCTCGGAAGTTGCATTCCATTTTGAAAATTGTGATTCACAGGACGTTTCGTTTTTAACAATGATTCGGAAACAACAAATCTTTCGACGAGATAACAAATGTCAGAATTTTCAGAGTGGGAAAAGATCTTCGGCCATACCTAAGTTAATCAAAAAGTTTTCAACTGCCGGTGGCAAATCACGTTCCCTGATACTCTTGATGGAAAGGATTTTCTTTCCTTCCTCGGGTTCCAGAGTTGCCAGAGTCTTTAATTGACTCAAAAGATCTTGAGTTTTTTCAGCGATCTCGTTGATTACTGAGCCCTTGGTATCGTCATCATTTTCACAAAGTTGCACCATAAACAGAGCGATTTCTTTATGGGCTTTCGTCATAGTCAAGCTCTCTAAAAATTCATATAAATTACAAATCAACATTTATAACAAGTGCACAACAATATTATTCGTTGCTTTTATGTCACATAACTTTCGAAATATTATGATAACAGTTTGCTGAATTTAATTGAATATTTATTTCATTCGAAAAATTAACTATCCTGTAAAGAATAAATCATGCTGAAGTTTCGCATCGTTGGAACGCAACGAAATTCTGTTGTTTCTTTAGCAGAGCTCGTAATTGTTATTTAACATTTGGTCCAGACGATAAGACGATCCTCTCTTGTGACCGAAAAACGCAATCGACACGAAAAATTGTCATGATTTTAAAAATTCAATTTAAATAGAATAAATATTCTTCGTTGAATCTCAACGTTGCAAACTTCAGAGTGCGAATTAAATCATGTGTACCTTTTGCATGGGAAGCTACAGTTATTTCCCGCGCTGGAATGTTTACCAACAAGTCAAAAAGTTCGGGTTTCGAAGAAATGGAACTGTCTCGACATCCAGCGATATAATACGAGGAGCTCTGTGAGCAAAAAATGAAATTGTTCATTATTTCACACATAAACGAGGATCGCATGAATAAAGCGGTCGGTGATATATTTACTTTGAGTTCGGAAATTTCATCCTGCACCAAATCAACCCATGGGAAAAGATTGTCCGTTACTTTGCGGTGCTTCATTAAGGTAGGGAATGTTTCGAGCCACCCAAACAATTCCTCCAAACTGTGATGATAAACGACGATTCGCTTTTTCAATAAAATAGCTGTGTATATTAAAATCGTTTCCAACTCAAAAGTCCTTATCAATCTCTTGGCGTGATTATTATTCATTCTCCACTCTCCGTAAAATTGATGCAACGCGTTGCCCCTTGAATCTCGCAGGAGACCTTCGGAGAACGCGTTTAAATAATGTCGCAAAACTTCTGTAGGATCACCCGATTCGCAGTACGAATTACTCATTATTTTACACAGTTCCTGATAGTCGTGGGGATTGAAGTCCTTGGCGAAGAGCACAAGGGCGCAACGTTTCACCTGATTAACAATCCGGTCAGCCATTTTAATAATCTCTATATATATAAAAGTCTACAACAAAATTGTGTTTGTGCCCTATTCACGAAAAACCCACTGAATCAATTTTGAAGAATCTTTCACGGGAATGGAGCCCATGAACCAGAATAGGCTGTATTGCATTCCGATCATTTTTTCTTTTTTTTCGCAACCAGAACCAAAAAATCACATTTTTCGTCATATTTATCACTTTCAAGGACGCGTTGTCTGCAAAATTTCCATCGACAGAATTCCTCAAGAAGATTATTTTACCTCCGTATCAATTATTTTACATGTATTAATCCAACTATCGTTTCTTCTTGATATCTGATTGACAATTGTGTGAATTTTTGTCACCTCGTATCACACTTTTCGGCGGTAGAGCCTTCAAAAAGCCAATTCCTACTTGTAATATAAATAAAAAAGAAAGAGACTCACTCTCGGCAATTTATTCGCTGCAAAAGCTTCGCTGCTGTAAATATAAATCCACACGTTGTCCAGTCTTGCTCCGATGAAAGATTGCAAGCTGTTTTGTTTGGTACGAGAGTTCCATTTTCTTGTAACATAAAATTTCTGTGCGTCGCTAACTGCCGGGTATGACCAAGTCCAGAGTACATCACCGTTACAGTCTTTTTCTGCAAATAATATTGTTACAAATTGGTACGAAGGAAATTCGACATGCGGTAGAAGCATGAGAAAAAGTTCGTTTGCCGTATTATTCACCTATTATACTACATGCTATCAAATCAATCAAAGCAGGCGGCATTTTGGGTTATTTTTTAAGAATTTTAGGTTAACCGACGTCGCGATTGGTTAAGCATGGGGAAAGGTTTTATTTCGTGGCACAAAGACGAATACAATTTCGTCTCGACGAGATATTGTTCATTTTTTGTTTGGTGTAGGTTAAAAAACCAATAGTAATGACGATGAAAACAATTATGTTTGAGGCAATAATAGCACTTCTGACACAACTGTCATAATATTTCCATAATCAAGAGGATATGTGAAGTTGTCTGCTATCAACGATGTGAACGAATCACAGGGACCCAGCAGCGGGCAAAATTCTCGGCGAGCGGCGCGCTGACGGCAGCGCATCATGCTCGCTCTCTCTTCTACCTTGATGTTTCGCAATCCTCTCGCCTCACCACAAATATCGTTTATTGCGAAGCTGCTGGAGCAGCATCTAAATAAATCTTCAATTAAAAATGCGAGCTAATTTCTAGAGTGTCTGAAAGGATGAGCAAATTCGTAGCAATAAATCGAGAGGTATCGTATGCCGTTTTTCCAAAGCCGATCAACCGTACTTTGTACGCGAACGCAGTGAATGACCGACTCGAATTGAAAAAAAATCTTTGCGGCCGACAATTTTCTCGTGTGAAGAAAAATTTCCTGACGTTTAGAATTTGAGATATTATTTCTTTTCCAATTTTCCATTTTTCCCATCGAAACGCATGCACCTTGAAGTTTGCAAAAGTTGCAAGAAAAATAACAATATCTCAAATTCTAATCGTCAGAAAATGTTTCTTCAGAGGAGAAAACAGTTTTGTTGCGAACAACGTTTTTAAAAAACTTCGAAAGAACCCTAAATAAATTATATTCATGAATATTATGATCTCCCGGTATGATATTAAAGATTGGATCGTTGGAATGCCCGGAAATCTAGTTCGTTTTTCAGCAGAGTAGCAGAAAATTCCCAAGATATTCAAAATTCAATGAATAACTAATGGAAAAAAATATTTTGGTAAATCTCAACGTTGGATACTTCAGAGTCCTGTATCCCGAGCATGTTTTCGAAGCTGCAAAAATCGTAGTTGAAATGTAGGGCCAAATTTAAACAGAAATACGAAGAAGCATACATTTAATTCGTAAAATGTATTCCGATTTATTAAAGTTCATATATGCCTAAATATGAGCTCTTTACACGACATATTTCTTCGTACCTCGTGGTACCCAATATTGTATATCGTAATAACGCTTGATATCGAAGAACTCGTTACATTTTATTGTTTATATAATAATCATTTATTAATATTTAGCTTGTTTTATTATTAGTACGAATTATATTATTATACAGTATAACACATATGTAAGTGGTGTGATCTAGTATCTAGGGGGCACGAACATTTATAGAACAGCGAATTACAAATAAAAAATTATGTGATCGGGTGCTAATTTCGAGTTTCGATAAACCTATATCCAATATTATAATATATAATAATAATAATAATATTAATAATATATATGTGTAATAATAATATATATTATAATATTACAATCCATATATATATGTATAATATTTATATGCATGTATATCTTTTTTTTCAAACGTCTGTATGGATGAATGCATATAAATGCATTTATACATGTATATATATATATATATATTTTTTTTTTTAGAATCGTAGCTATAGCTTGTCTTATTTACAACATCGAAACGCTTATTTATACGGTTATCATTTATTTATTTATTTAATGATAAAGCTATTAATCCCCCGCCCCCCTGCCGCTGCTTCTGACCTCTCGCGCTTTTTCTCCTTTCTCTGTCTCATTCGTCAAAGACGTTGCAGCAGCTCTGTTTGAGAAAAAAAATTGTACAGCAGGTCGTGAAAGTTGGGACATGAGCGAGAAGCAATGTCGCACCATTGTTCGTTTTGCCGAATACTTTATAGGCTACTCAACGTTTTTTTTATCACTCGTGATCGTTTTTGTGTTCGTTTTTGGTTTTCTTCTTTTGTTGTTGTTGTTGTTGTTGTTGTCATTAGCGGTTTATTGTGATTTCGCTTTTTTTCCACGTTACATATTTTCATAGAGAGACACTGGTTTATCGAATCTACTCCTTCGTATCTACACACAAATTTATTTACAAGATTTTGCCTCTGTTGATAGCGCCGTTCTGAGACAGAAGAACTTTGTGTCTGCCCACTTTTCAACTCGAGGATTGTCGCCTTTTCCCTTGCATGGGATCACGACACATTTTTGGATTATACAAAAAAATAAAAGAATTCGACACTTTGCACTAATTCGAGCGTGCAGCAAACTCCTTAACGAGCTGTTAGAATTTGTTTTTTCTTATTGAATTCTTTCCTTTTTTTCAATAGTTTATAGTCTCTAGCTCATCTCTGCTACGTCGGAGAGGTAAGAACTTTTCTCCCTTGTTTTTGTCGATGTTATTATGACGCATAATCGCTTCGCCTGATTATCGAAAAATAGTCTCGCTCGTAGGTACGAATTTCACATGGTTTTTTTTTTTTCAAAGTGACGAATTTTGGGATACGTAGTTTCGATTACGCGAGTCAAACGCAGGTTCGCTATTATCGGGAGAAATTGTTACTTTCAGCTCTTCAGAAATACTGGTGATTCATGGGGGACAAAAAAAACACTATCACTGTACGATTTCTCTTTTGAATTCTCGTATAATGAGCGCTCGCACCATGGAGGAAAATAAAAGAAAAATAGAACAAGAAATAGCATCGAAGGGAATTATTGAGGAATTACCGTAGACAACGATTATTATTTACACGACGATTATCACGTGTTTTTCTTAATTGGCTATTGTAACATTTATCGTTTTTACACTTTCATCCTTAATAATTTAAACTTCCTTTCATTTAATTAAACGGATGTTCGTTGCGACTAAATTCACATCGTCGTTATAACTTAACGCCGTTTGTATCGATGGACATTTCAACAGGCACTCGAAATACTTCTGCATTCTCATCTCTTGCGATTTTGTCTCTTTCCTCCCTTATTCATCTTTTTCTATTGACCTCGTTTTTATTTTTCCCTCAACAATTTGTATTCGCACGTGTGTGTGGTAAACATTTTCAGACAGTCAATTAATTTCACATAATGTATTTGCAAAACGTTTGATCGTACATGAAGATGTTTGAGGATTATTTCATATATTGTATTCTCTTGGTAATATCCTGCAGCATCGATGTACATTTTCCAATTAAAATTCTAATTGAAATTCATTGTTTACTTTTTGTTTTCAAATAACGCGTGAATTGTTATGTTTTTTTTTCTCGTAAGCTCTGTGAAGGAGATTAGAACGATGTCAGAGAAAATAAATGTGAGCTGAAATATAAGTTTCCTCGATTTTCTTGTCGTTTTCTTTTTAGTTGTAATGTTTTCATGGATGATTTTAGGACCTGCGATAGTACGCGACGTTATAGCCGTTGTCACAATTTTACGATCGACGTTCTTGGTTGTGGTAATTTTAAGTTTTATTTATTCTGCAGCTGAAAACGATTGTGTGCAGTTTTCGCGTTTCCAACAGTTTGATTAGGAGAAAAAACGAAACAAACGAAATCTCGCGAATCCGTGACGTGACGTAGACCTCACCTCGAGAGGCTCTTCAGAAAATAGAAAAGGCGTTTCCAAATGGACGAAGCAAGATGTCACTGCTGCAGCATCTGCAGTTTGCTGTTTTACTGATTTGTTTCGCGTCTCGAAGATTTGAAATGACGATAGTTTTGTGGTGTTTCAATTGTTCCTCTAAAGACAAATTTTATAACAGTAATTAACGTAAAATATTTACACATTTACATTTTTTTAATATTTCATTTATTCCTCTTAAAATTCCCTCTCGTGTTCTTCATATTTTAATGAATTAATTATTCTAAGAAGCTTCGCGCACTAATATTCCAAACTATCTATCTAGTTAATACAACCATTATGCACTGGGTGACATTGCGTTAATGTCTAGCATCTTGTGACGCTTATCTCCTCAATTAATTTAGTGTACATTAATGTGTAAAGTGTTAAGAAGTTTTCAGATCAATTTTAAACCGGGTATTCAAATAAAGCGATATTTGCACACATTTCATTCCATTGATTAATTTGAATTAAAAAATGATACGAAATAAAATAATAAGAAATGGACGAACGACTAAATTTTTTGATTTTGTTTGTAGAAGAGAAAATGGGGGAGGGGGCTTAATTGATTTAGTAAAAAGTCTGCGTACTTTGTTTTGAATCCTTTGAAACCGTGTCTACAATTCTCCCCTCGCTCTTGATTATCGCAGTCCGCTTTATCGTTAACTTTGTTTTTTTCTTTTTCTTCTTTAATTCCATTGCGTTTTCTATTTTCGTAATTTCTTCTTATTTTTATTGGCTCAAATATCGAGTTTTGTACTTGCACGAATGTTGAGTTACTCCAGACTACTTCTCCGATTTCGTACGAAATTTCGCGATTTTTTATCATTTTATCATCCACTTTGGGTGCGTGTGTATTTTGCTGTTTTTTTTTTGTGTATTTTTTTTTTCTCTTTCTTTTTGTATAAATAATTTCTTCAATTTTCTGTATTCAAAGAACCCCCACTTTCAACGCTTTCGTACAATGAAAAAATATACGTTAACACTTTTCGACTACGAGCTACGAAAAAACTAATTAACAAATTTAAATTTCTTTTCCTTTGTAACAAAGCAAAAGAAATCGTTAAAATAATTGGATAGATCGAACCGGGTTAACTTCCATTTGCCGTTGAATCTTATCTTTTCGCGCAGTTTCAAAAACACGTGCGAGGAATTAATCGTGTTACTTTTTCACTTATAAATCGTGGCTGTTACCAAAACCCAGCACGATTTTTCAACGGCGACAAGTCTTGAAAGGAACAAAAAAAAACGGATAACAAAAAAACATACGATTGAAAAAACAAAAGAGAGAAAAAATGCTCAGTCTGTAACGTTCGACCGGTCAAATATTCGTACAAAAAATTCGTGTCAGCCATGTCTGCGAAATACTTTGTACACCGTGTTGTGTTGTCAAGATCACAACAACGAGCGTCTTTCGATCTTCGAAATGGTAAAAAAAAAAAAAAAAAAAAAAAATCGNATGGTAAAAAAAAAAAAAAACAAAATAAATCGAAGATCAAAAAGAAGTCGATGGAATCTTTTGTAGTTAATACCAAATTTCTATGCATCTATTTATCGATATATACATATACATGTACGTATATGTATAGATATTAATATTTATACCACCGCGAATTGTGCAGCGTTCTTGCAGAACTTAGCACTCGATTAATATTCATGGAAACCCATAGAATCGATATTTAACATGTACCATTTATTAATAACTAATCATCGGGGATTTTACAATGAAATATAAAATATATATAGAGAATTCTTGGGCTCGTGTCGCTGCTCAATCGACTTTCTTTTTTCTTCTCATCCTTTTCCTCTCCTATCCTCTTTCTCTGTCTTTTCTGTTAGTTATATTTGTTTGAGCGAATGCAATTGCAATACCGCACCTCACACGCTATCGTGTTTGAATCTCGTTAATAAGTTTTACATATATCGAATCTACAATAAAAACTACTGTTTTAAATATATAATTTGATGCTGTATCATCATAATAATATATGCAAGGGATATTATTTGTATTATTTACATGTTATTCGTTAGACGACGTCAAGAGAGTATGTGTACGGCTTTGAGGAGCGTACACAATAATTCAATAACAATAATGATAAAAGTGGCTCGTTGTCGTTTATATTTTCTCCCTCAGAGATCCAAACGCGAGTATGAAGAACGTCGCTGTGCTTGCTATCAAGTTTTCTCTAAGCCTAGCTTCGTTGAAGGAATTAATATGGAGCAAGCGTCAAAGCTTTTTCGAAGAAAGCTCGAGAGTGGAAAAAAAACGAAAAAAGAATGAAAGACTGCAATTGATCGAAAGATAAATCGTAGAAAAAAAAGAAAAATTAGTCGGACGTTGGAACAAACTCGTGACGACTCGTCGTTGTCCAACGCGTGTTGTGCGCGTCGAATTCACGCACTTTTCTTGTATTCGAACGCGAAGGAAACGAAGTAGAAATGCGGGAAAAGATAAAAATAGCGAAATTGAAATGTTAGGCCGAGCCGCAAGTGATGAAAAGGAAAATAAAGAAACATTCGGATAAATCGTTAACGATGAAGAATTTTAGTTCCTTTTCTTTCTCTATTGAAGTAGGTAAATGGATAATTCGTTTCGGTTGATTTGAATCGTTTGTTTTCTCGCTGGAGGGCCAAGTGGCAATCGAACGATAGTCCAGCGACGAAACAAAGTCAGAATCGACCATGAGGAAGAATTCTTCCATTCGTTACACCATTCTTCTTTCGTTTTTTCTCCTTTTTGTCTCATTTATCTTTCAACTTAGTGTAAATTTTGAATAACTTTGTAATCATTACTACCTTCAATGACAGTTACGATCTTGGCGCTGGTGGTGGATGAGCGAAGAATGGTTTAGTGGATGGTTGATTGGTGGCGTTGAATGTTTGTGACGTGGTTGAAGCTGCCGGAG
The DNA here is from genome assembly GCA_037952995.1 of Hyposoter didymator. NCBI lineage: Eukaryota > Metazoa > Arthropoda > Insecta > Hymenoptera > Ichneumonidae > Hyposoter > Hyposoter didymator. The sequence goes on along the minus strand of JBAJMU010000001.1, from coordinate 7,561,621 downwards.
CGAGGGTGGAAAAGCCGCGTGGCGCGACAGCCGGTAGAGGTGGTGGCGGCGGTGGCGGAGGTGGTAATGTTAAGGTCGTCGTCATGGTTGTCGTCGTTGGGAGAGCCGTGGTTGTTGGAAATTGCGGCGGATAGGGATTCGCGCCCGGAGGTGCTTGAGGCACCAAAAACTGCGGCGTCGGCGGTATCGGGATTCCGATCGTCGACGCTGCTGCTGCTTGGGCTCCCGGCGGATATATTGGCGGCGGCAAATTCTGCGGTACCGCAAATGCTTGGAACGTCGCCGGGCAAGATTTTCCTTGGAATTGAGAATAATTGATCGTTGCTGAGCCCGGCGGCGGTATGTACGGCTGCGGTGGCAACTGAGGCAATGGATATGGCGACGTAACTCCTGGTATTACCGGCACCGGAGGTGATCCAGCTTTTCGAGCTTTCAATATCGCCTCCGCCGTCAAACCTGAATGTTGTTGAAAATACGCTCATTTTCATTTATTTTTTTTAGATTTTGTCGACACGTTTAAATATTCAAGGACGAATTTTGGAAAAAAGCCTGAAACCTCGAGTTCAGGCTCAAGTTTTCGAGAAAGAATCGGTGCGAACTGTTCGAGTGTTTTTTTTCCGCCGTTAAGAGCACGTGAAACATCAATTGATAATGAAACGATTGATTATTTGAATGAATTTGCAATGATGGAGATTTGGTCGAAAGCCTTGAAACTTTTGGCCGAGCTTACCTTGTTTTCGCGCGCGTTCCTCCTCGTCGTCGCTGAGGAATAGGCCAAACTCGCGTTTCAATCTTTCGGTAAGATTCTCGCGTTGTCGTTCGACGAGGGTTGGCGCAGCTGACCAGCCGATAGTGCCCTCTTCACCACCTGCGGGTACACTAATTCTTAGCCTTTCACACCAGCCTCTTTTTTAGGACTGGCCACGAACATCAAAAAAACGAGTTGATTCTCGCAATATTTTGAATTTGTGAGATTTTGAATCTCATTGTTTTGCTGGAAATCAACTAACCTTTGCGCTCTTCGGTCTCGTTGTTCGCGAATAGGGGAAGCGTCGTTAAACTCGGCAAATCGAGAGACGCCTTTGTCGTTTCCTCGTCCGAACTCAAGGACGAAGTGCCGCTACTAGCGCTATCGGATCTCCCACGGGACGCACTTTTTTCCGACGATAAAGGATCGTTCGAAGGCTCAGGCTCTGGCGGCGTACCGGACGATTGTTGCTTCCGTTTTCTATACTCTGATATCGAAAGCTGAAACGTCAAAATCTTTTATGATCAAACCGTCGGATATTTACGCCAACTGTTTCCTCGTCAAGGTGATGAGAAATATTTCACATTTGTACGAAATTTTTCGAATGACTTTCCTAAAAATTTGTCCAGAATTCCGTTTACACTGGAATCGAGAAATTCCGCGTCAAATTTGGCATCACCTTGACGATTCACTTTGACCAAATGGCATTGAAATTTACAACGTTCATGTGTGCAACAAATAATTCACATTGATTGCTTCAACTCGATTCGCAAATCGACGAGATAAATTCGTAAAAATACAAATATTTGAGTATTATTTCGCTGCAATGATTTAAATTTCAATATTATTTGCTCAATCACGTACAACATGTAACCATAACTGCGCCATGCATCGGTAATTACTGTCTCAAAACATTCATATCGATAATTGGTCAAATATCATGTTTTTTGGAAAAAACGAAAGAAAAAAAAATCGATTACTCTCGAAACGTGCAATTTGGTCGCAAACATGCTACGATGTTGAACCTACGAACTTTTCGCGATGCCCAACGCAAATGATTCGCAAAAATTCAACGGACCTTCTCAGTATGCAACTATTAAAATTCTCATGCTCATAAATTTTTGTCGCGACATTCAACTGTTTTGACTGGCCGCCGTCTCAATAATTTTAATAAAGCTGAAATTTCGTGACAGCATTGACTTTCTTTGCAATTTTATTTACTCAATATACAAATTTTAGTTTTTTAAACGAACAAGAGAAATGCCCGAATAGGCAAGTAACTTCAGAACGATCGCCTTTTCCGACATTTCCATTCCTCGATAATCATTCTGATTTTGTTTGTTTGTTAAGTAGCTAAATAATTTATAGAAAAAAAAGCGAAACATTCCATTCGTCCATTATTTTGCATGATTCGTTTGAAATGAAAGAAAAATGAATTTGATTGAAGGAAAATGCATGAGAGTGGAAAATTTTCATGCTCGTTAAAGTGCAAAGGTCCTTTAAATTTTTAGTTTCGAATTTAGAAGGCTTTGAGCATCGGTAAATAGTCGAAAGGAAAAAATGAAAAAAGCAGTCCACCCTAGGCGAACTCTACCACATTCCTACCGTTCTAACCTTGCGCTTGACTGGGGTCGGAGCGTCTTGTTTGAGCGGAGGTGGTGCCGGCATCTCGTTAGGCACAACGGTTCTCGGGTCTTTTAGTCTCCGAATTTCCGGTTGTGGAATTCCTTCTTCTTTCGTAACGTTGTCTCCGATCGGTTTGTCATTTAGAAAGTGAATTTCGCTGGGATCGGGAAGATTCTCGCTTGTAATTTCATCGAGACGGTCGCACATCGGTGGCGGATTGATGCTTTCTTTTAAATCGGTTTCGTTAGTTACTTTGGGTGTCGAATCATCGTCCATTTTGGATCCGAGTAAAGTTCGGAATGCGGTTGACATGATACTCTTGTCATCGCCATTCTCAGATATTTCACTCGATTCAAGGTCAATCGTTGATTCAATTATCGCGGCTTCTACGAGCTCGAGTTGTTTTTTCGACATTCCTGTGGATTCCGGTTTCTTTCGGATCCGTTCGCTCAGAGGTGGAATCGATTGGAAAATATTGGCGTCGTCGGCGGGAGCGAGGTTCTCTACCACGTCCATGCTCGAGGAGACCGAGTCGAACATGGATTCTTCGGAAGAACCTAGAGACGCGGTTTGAGCGACTTCCGGTTTGATGGGTTCAACCTTGGGCGTTGTCTTTGTTGACGAACCGTCGTCCGTCGTTTCATCGTTGGTCGAGTCTTTGATTTCACGAGAATTTTCCAATTCCTTGAATCTACGTTGCTCCGGCTGCTCTTCCTCGAGGTGACGGAACTTTGGTGACGCTTCGATGTATTTGAGATCCTCGATGTCGTGATCCTCCGAGTCCGAATCTTCTTTAGAACTTTCCATCAGACCCTCGATACCGTCCATGCTTTTGTTGTCACGCTCCGAACTCGTATCAACTTTTTCCTTGTAATCGTTGCCATCGTCCCCTGTGATTTTTTTCATTTGTGCCTCGACGTCGAACTCGTCGATCGATGCGTTGTCTTCCGAACGAATGTCTTGCGATCTCGCGAAAATCTCTGGCTCCCTAGCGTCGTCATCCGATTTTTCATTCTCACTTGCTATGCTTACGATCTCGGCGATACTGCCGCCAAACTCGAGCCTCATTTCAGCGACTCGCTGCTTGAGCTCGGCGTCAGATTCCATCGCGGCTATCGGCGAACTCAGATCTTCCATTTCTGTGTCCGGCTCGTTCTGATCGACGATCTCCACTCTTCCTTTCTCCATTTCCGGAGATCGTCTTTCTCTCTTAATCAATGGTTTTCGCTTGACGCTCGTGATGAACGAATGCTCGGATTTAACGCTCGTTTCGTCAGGCTCGTGCTCTCGCTTCAACGAAACTTTAGTCTCTGCTGTTTTAATAAAAACCGACGATTTTACCTTCAATCCTTCCTTCGTATCCATCGGCTCCGCTTTTAACAAATTTTTCGAATCTACCTTCATCTCCTCAGATTCAACTTTCAATGTTGCAGCTACCAACTTTCTTTCCAACATTTCCGAACCAGCCTCTTTCTTCACTTCCACCGGCTCGACCGTAACAACTCGCGACTTTGTCTTGCTCTCCGAAAAAGCCAGTTTTTTCGATTCGATATTCGTCTCCTCCTCCTCCTTAATGCTTTCGGAATCGAAGTCAACCCGCGCTCTTGCCTCCATCGAGACGGGAGACTGTGGATGATCGACGAAATCATGCTGAGAACAGAATATCAAAATTTTCCAGTTGCATCGCATTTTTATTATTTTATTTCTAGAAACCCAAGGGGCATCTCTGACACTCGAGTTACCATGATAATTTAAAGTATATGCACTTCCTATCACACCAAATGAAGCTGAAGTTCACAACGTTGGAATCCAAACTTTAACGTCATCACATAAACGCCCAATGTTCGAAATAAGTTTCCAAAGAATTCTTCAAAGTTAGAGACAGCTGAGAAACAGATTTCCAAACTGATCGGAAAAGTGAAACATTTTTAGGCCGTTCGATCGAGATTGTAAGATCAAAAATCTGACAGACAGAAAAATTACTACTTGAGATTCTGTAGCGATCGTCATGTGGGTCGAAAAATGTTGACTGCCGAAGTTTTCTGCGATCTCTCTCGAACTCATAGCGATCGAGCCGACATTGCATATGATGTTGACTCTGAAGTTTGCAATACGTTGGAGATGCAACGAAAAATATTCAGCATTTTTTTATATTTATTGAATTTTGAAAATCGTGGCAATTTTTCGTGTCGATTGAGTTTTTAGGTCGGAAGACGGGATCGTTTTATTGTCCGAACCAACTATTAAATAATAATTATGAGCTCGACTGAACAAAGAATCGTTGCATTCCCACGATGCAAACTTCAATATCATTTTTAGAAGACAACAATGTTCCTCTGAGAATCGAGATATATATTGTTTGTAATGTTGATTATTTTTAATCAAATGGATTGATTATTAGGAGGCTTGAACTATTTGCAACGCGAATTTAACAAACTTGCAAGTTTTTTTGCTACACGATAACGATATTTTGGCAAGAGAATTGTTTTCCTATTGAGCAACAACATCGGTGATTTGGGCTTGTGGGAACAAGGGAAAAATTGCTTATTGTCCTCATACAACATTATTGTGATGTGGTAAATTCAGAAAAAAAGGAAAAATTACCTCGTTGTTGATAAGAGTCGAGTTGGCGTTGGCAGAGTCCGGAACAAGAAGTGTAGGTGTTGTGGGTGGTGTGTAGTTATCAGAGGACAGGCTTTCCCTGGCGATGCGTCGTTTTTTAGGTGGAGCGGCGACAATTTCGTTGGGAGGACTCTCGGGTCTGCTGTTGGGTGAGTCGCATTCTTCAGAGATGGCTTGACGGAGCCAGCGTTTCTTAGCGGATCCGGAAGAAACGGGGCAAGTAGAATTGGTGTTTGTTTGGGTTTGTTTTCGCTGAGGAGGTGAGTCGATAATGCCGGAAACGGAATTGACGGCTTGTACGAGAGTGGCGAGTCCCTTGGCGGCGTAGGTTTGTGTCAAGAACTCCGACGACGGATCGGTGGGTGACAAAAAGTCGGATGCTCTGTTCGCAGAGGGATTATTGGTAGGGATGCAGGGGTTGGTGGTTGGAGCTGTGGTCGGAGGTGAGGAAACTCGAGAGGCTTGGGCGTGAAGCTGCGGTGGATCGGGTGATTCTTTGAGCCACTCGTTCATGAGGACTTTTTTAGTTTTTGGAAATTTGAAGCCCGGTGCGAGAGGTCCAACGGCAGCTGCAACGAGAAGACAAGCCGATGAGAGTGGAGTGGACGGAGTTGAGCTTTGGGAGCTGCTGCTGGCGCCACTGTCGCAAGTTGGACTTTTGTTGGGTTGTTGGGTTTGTTGGAGCGTGGGTGAACTGGGTCCAGGAACCACGGAGGAATTAGCGAGTGCGAGAAGGAGCCCAGCGGCGGTCGGTATGGTCTGATTGTTGTCGCGAGCAAGTCCATCGTTGTCGGCGTCCTTGGTGGGCGTGTGTAACAATCGCGGCGAATAAGAGGATGCATCGCGATCAGGTAAGCACAAGTGTTGACTGGATGAGGGTGGAGATTGCATAGTGGAGCTTTCTTCGCCGGATGAGAGATCGGAATCGGCTGAATTCAACCGAGTCCTTCGATTGCTGCTTTGCGAATGTGAACTGCTGGTAGTTCTGGCTCTGCCCTTCCGCCTTTTCCTTCGTATTGGTCGTTCGATGCTGTGCTTCGATTTAGCAGCGTGATGCAACGCGCTCTCGCGTTCCTCGTTGTCACTGTGAGCGCCACCGGATTCCTTACGCTGAGCGTTCCGCGCCTGTACTTCCTGTTTTCTCTGTTCAGCTTTTTCGAGCCTCTCGAAAGCTTTCATAATGGCTTCCATCTTGCGCTCCTCCCGAGTCATTTTCTTTTTATCCTTTTTCGATTCCTGAGGAGGTTGCGCGGGTGTCGCGAGAGGGGGAGTCGCAGCAGGTTGGGTCGCGGCTGTCGGTGGTTGGCAAGTCGCCGGAGTTTGTGGTTGGGTTTGTTGTTGCTGCGGTGGTTGTTGCGGCTGGGGTTGTTGTTGCTGAGGTGTTTGGGGCGTCGACGCTACCGTTCTCAAGGGTGAAGCTTGTCGCGGTTGCGCAGCTGGCGCAACTTCTTCCTTGGGAGTCGGACGCGTAACCGTTGCGGTTGAAGTTGGTGTTCCCGTAACAACGGTCGCTGTACGTCGTGGCTGAACGGTGGGCGTCGTCTGCGGCGTAGTCGCACTCGCGGTTGGCGTTATACTCGCCGAAGACAAAGTCGACAAGGAGTCGCTGTCCTCGCAAACTGTGTTCCTACGACCTCGCCGTCTCCTTTCACGTCCGTCAGCGTTCTCAGCGAGTGCGCCATTGCTTCCTCGTCGTGCGGGCACCTGTCCAGCCGTCGTAGTTATCTGACATGATCGCGGGTTGTTGCAAGCGCACACGAGGGGCATGACCGCCGTTGCGTTCGGATTCGGCGACAGCATGAGGTCGTGCTGCTCGTGACGAATCGTTATCTCAACGTTTTTCTCGATCGCCGTACTCGTTACGATGTAAAGATGCAGCGTGCCCTTCTCGATACAATGTTTCACCTCCGCGTTCGGCTTACAACTTCGACGAACGAAACGCGCGTCGTTTCCATACGTTCGTGTATCCACGCACACTTCGGTACCGTCTCGTGGTAAACGATAAAAAAATACGAAGGGACCTGGCCTTTGAGCGTGCTGCCGACCCTGCGGATGAGACGGCCTGTGCTGTGTACTTAGCATGTACTTTCCGCGTAACTCCAGCACTGGTGTGTTCGGTGGTAAATACATCGTTGCGACGAGAAACTGTTCGAGAATTCAAAAATAAGAAAATCGCGCGTTAAACGAAAGATGGTCGAAATTTGTGTTTTTTTCGTAATTTGGCTCGGGGAATAGAAATAAATGTAATTCCAAAATATTCGACTTGACATTAAAAAAAAATAATAATTGAAAAAAAAAAGTTTCAATTTGCTCGCTGGATCTGACCTTGAGAATAAGCTGTGCAGACTTACCCTGAGATTGTTACTGTGGACGTTGAGCCTACATTTTCCCGTAGCAACGACGTTCATGTTGCCTTGTCTGAGATCGCTGTGAGTGCCGTTGACCTTGATGCTGGATATCCTGGCTCTCAATTCAGGGCTGTAATGGTTGGTAACAGCTTCCTCGTACCTCTCGATCCATTGTCGGAGAGGCGCCATATTGGATCCCCAAGCATCTTGAGTTTCCTCTTCCCGATCGTCGAGGCTGACGCGTCTTTTGGCTTTTCGTTTCCCAGGTCCCCGTTTCGCTGTTTCTTTCTTTCGAACGGCGCTCGTTTGTCGTGGATTCTGTTCGCGTCTCTGTCTCTTAGCCACATTGTTGTTGTTGTTGTTATTGTTGTTGTTCAATCGGCGCAATTGTGGCGGTGGATCAGATTTTCTTCGTGCGAGTTGTTGCTGTTGCTGTTGTTGCTGCGTTTGCTGCTGTTGTTGTTGTTGCTGCTGCTGCTGCTGCTGTTGTTGCTGTTGCTGCTGCTGCTGCTGCAGCTGCTGCTGTTGCTGTTGCTGCTGCTGCTGTTGCTGTTGCTGTTGCTGGTGCTGTTGCTGAGCGTTACGCTTCTTCGGACCGGCGTTCACTGCAACGTCCGTATCCGCTGAGCTTGTCGATGAAGCGTCCGACGAAGTGTCCGAATTCAAAAGCTCTTCTCGCTTTCGCATCTGTAAACCTCGTGCCCGTTGACGATCTACTCGACGAGGCCGACATATCTCGCACAGATATTCGTCCGGAATGTTCGATCGATCTATACCCATGCAGTCCACGTGCTGCCAGACACTGATAAACAAAAAATTCACCTTGACGCATGGATTTTGGGCAAATTTTCAACAAAAAAAAAACACAAAAAACTTTGAAAGAAAAAAAGAAAAATCACGAAAGCCGTAACCACGTATAGGCAATAATTTGGCCTCGAGTTATCAAGTTAATTACGCGATTCGCAACGTTTTGTTTTTTTTTTCTTCTGAAATAGATTTCGATTCGTGAGAATGTTATGATTTTTATACGTACAGGCAGCGATCGCAGCAAATCATGTAACCATCGTCGTGCTCGAATTCACTGAAATCGAAAAATCACACGATTGATTATTATGCTCGAAGGATGTAACAAAAGTTGTCGATTTAATTGATGAAGAATAATTATGTACCATATGCAACGAGTCACACTGTCCTCGTCGTCGCCCTCGCCTTCCGGAGCAGTTTCCGTCTCTTCACCCTCGGGCTCAGCCTCCCGACCGGCTTCGCTGCTGATCGCACTCGCCGCATCGTCCGCCACGTTACTGCCACTCACAGCTGCGAATACAACGAGACGACAAAGTTTTGAGAAACGTCGTGGACATTCCGTCGGCAAGGGAATGAAATATTTGTTTGTGAAAAAAAATGGACGTTCCGATTGAACAGATATCGACATTCGTCGCTTCCTACCTTGCGAGTAAATGAAAGGATGCTGCAGTGTGACCGTCGATGCACTTGCACCGTTCACCGGCTGTTGCTTCGGATGAGGTGGTGGTGACGCAGGCGGCGGTGTTCTAGGTGGTGGGGCACCGTAGTTATGGTCTTGTAGGACAAACTGGAGACACTACAATTAGACGAGGGAAGGAATTTTTCAAACCATGCAATGGAACAAAATCACACAATTTCAAATTTCCCGAAACACTGCGTGCGTGCCTTCGTCGTTCCGCGATAACGATACTTTTTTTTCTTCAAAGTTATCAATAAGTAATGAAACAAAAAACAGAAAAAAAAATCATGGAAAAATCGCATTTTCTCAATGGTTTTTCTCCTCGAAAGTTTGCAGAAAGAATTTTTAGTGAAATTATCGATTCGTAATCGCTGACAAAATACCGACGTGCCAAAACGTTCCGATAAATTATTTTTTTTCCATGGAAATAAGAAACGGTCATAAGAATAACAACGGAACAAACCAGATGTTCAAGGTCATGCTAATTATTTTTTTTTTGCAAATTCTTTCGCATCGATTTCGACGCACCTAGAGGTTTGAAATATTTTTGCAACTTTTTTATAGTCAACGAATCATTTGGAAAAACACTAAAATTCAGCTAATTCAATTTTTCTTTGCAAACTCTTACGCGTCTACCATTTTTTTTACCTCGTATGGCAAGGGCATCCTTCGCACCGGCGACTGCAGCGCCGGCGATTGAATGTTCTCGTCTTTGGGAGAGTGAGATTCCGTTTCGTTTCTGAAAAAAAAAAAAAAAAAACAAAGTGAGATTCATTTTTACTCAACTGAAAAATCTCGCATGTGAAAAACATTCAACATGATTTATGGGAATATACTCACTTGTTATCCAAATCCCTGCGCGTTTCCGTCGTGCTAACCGGTACCAAAGTTTTGACTTGTCCAGTCTGCGTTCGTATCTGTTGCGAATACTGAGGCGTCATGATGATTTGTTTTTGTTGAATATTTTGTTGTTGTATTTTGACAGGTTGATTTTTGTGAAGCATCATATTAGTGACAGCGGATTGTTGTTGAGGGAGGAGCGTCCTGATGGTAGATTTTTGTGAGATGTTTGTATTTAGTGGCTGTCCTTTGAGAGCGCTCATGTTGGTATTGAGGGAAGTTTTGATGCCAGTGATTTTCTGTTGAGCGTTGTTTCGCTGAATCGGTGGTTTTTGAGGTGGTATAGTTTTAATGCATCCGGGTAATTTTTGCTGCATAGGTGGGCCTCCCTGCATAACAGGACATTGTTGCTGCTGTTGTTGGGCTTGTATAGGATGGTGAGTTTGTTGCTGGAGCTGTTGATTTTGTTGGGACTGTTGAATAATTTTCAGAGGCTGTGCATTGACGTTTCGATTGGGATTAGCTTGTAGGACGCCCTGTGGATTTCCGCTTTTCACAATGTTGCTTGTTTTTTGTGAGATATTTTTCAAGTTGCCAGAATTGATACTTTGTGGATTTTTAGTTGGCCCCACTCTCATTAACATTTGTTGTTGTTGTTGTTGTTGTTGATGTTGTTGCTGAGACTGTTGAATTTTCTGAGCTCTCTGATGAGCGCCGGGCACATTGGCAATCGGTCCAATTTTCTGTGAAACGTTGGGAACAACGCCCGCTTGGGGAGCAGTACCACGTTGGACAGGCATTGTCTGAGATTTTTGCAAATTTGCCACAGCACCTTGTGGCCTGGACTGCTGTCCTGTCATCTGTCCAGCTGGCACGTGTTTTTGCATCGGTTGCTGATTCGTCACGTGAATAGACATGGCTTGTTGAGCGACGTTGTTTTTTGGGGTTGAGCTCGGCATGGCTGGGACGGATGATTTTTGAAGGTTGTTCAGAGCGCCAACCAACAAGTGTGGTTGTTGTTGTTGTTGCTGCTGTTGTTGTCTCTGAATAACCTGCGCCTTTTGAGGCAATACAGGCAACTTGTGTTGTATAACTTGAGTCTGCTGATTTGAAATTTGTTGTTGACTGCTCTGTTGCTGCTGATTAATTTGTTGCTGTTGGCTCGTAGTTTGCTGCTGGGAGGAAATGTGTTGATTGATTTGTTGTGTCGGCTGGACCTGATGACACTTTTTATTGGAATGGTTCGCAGGACTCATCAACATTTGACCTTGCACTACTTTTTGATTGGAAAATATTTGTTGTTGTTGTTGTTGCGGCTGTTGCTGCTGGCTCGTGGGCTTGTTGGCAACGTTTGTCGTTACAACGGCTTTTCCCTGAATCAACGGTGGCTGCTGGACTCGCTGCAAACTCGCGTTATTCATTGGCTGATTCGTAGCGATTTGTTGATTTGTCGATTGAGCTGCTGTGCTCAGCGAGCCTTGTTGCGATTTGCTTTGGGCGAGTACACGAGAAACTGGTGTTCGCTGTACATTGACCTGTTGATTGTTTTGCGAACCACCTATCGTTTTGATCTTTTGAAAATTCATCGTTTGCGAACTCGACAGAGTTGCAGTGATGGGCAAACCTTGAGTTGTTTTAACCTGTATCCTGTGAATATTTTGCAGCGAGCCAATTGCGTTTATTGACTTTATTCCAGCGAGACTACCAACCACGTGTTGTACCGGTACTTGTTGTAACTTTGGCTGCATCGTTGAGCCTTGTGGCACCGCTGTTAACGTCGCCATTGTCGTTTGTTGGTGCGAATTTTTATTTGCCTGCAACGTCTCGAAACTCGTGCTAGTCAGTTTGACCGATTGGTTAGAATTCTGCGTGCACACCGCGGTTATTTGGGCCTGGCTGAGCGAAGTATTCGCGAGATTGTTGCTCGTCGGTGTTAAGGTTGCTTTCATCGTATTTTGGCAAAGGTTCCCTCCTGCGGACGAGGAATTGGTCGTCGACGTTATAACCGCACTGTTCACCATAGCATTGATGCAAGGATTCGATGCGTTTGTCGGTACAAACTGCTGGATATTTCCACTCGCCGGCAACTTTTGTGACACGACGCGAGTCGTAAGCGCTTGAGTCGTGTTTGTCGTCTGCGGGCACGCGACTTTCGACGCTTCCTTCACTGTTCTACCAGCGGAATAAACGAGAGTCGCCTGTTGCTTGTTACCTGTGGTAACTGCGCTGCTAGGGAGGCTCGCCCCGAGGTTGTTGCACGTTGGAATCGGTGGATTTTTCGAATTTTGTAAAATCTGACCTACTCGTGATTCCTGATTGTTGGCTGGATAAACTGCTGCTGCTGCTGCTGATGTATTTGACAAACAAGCGGTAGTTTCAACCGCGATTGTCGTGTCGCGAGCGATTTGTAACGCCGCTGCTGAGGTCGATGAAAACGATGACGAGGACGACAACGACATCGGCACAGGGTCCGAGCTCGATGTCGTCGTTGTTTTTGCATTGTTACTGGAGGCATTAACATTTTTGTGATCGCGCTCGTCAACCTTACTCTCGAGCTGTAAAACGAAACTCATACTTGTGCTCTCCGGTGGTTTTCCGACGACGTAGTCGATGTGCTTGTTCCTTGTGACCGCGACGTTAATATCGTCCGACGAATTGGCAGCATCGCTGCTACCGATCCACTTGTCGCGAGTTACAACTCTCGAAACTGCCGTACCGATCGTCGATACCTCCGTCGATGATCCTCCTGACGATGCCGTTGATGTTCCGCAGACTTTCCCTACTGCCGATGACTTCTCCTCGCTCACAACTAATCCTCCGTTTCCGCTTCCTCCTCCTTTTCCTCCAACCGGCCCACCAGCCCCCGTTAACTTGATAACTGACGGGGTCGACGTCTTGAAGGCTTTTGACGATACGTTGCTGATGAAAATTCCAACCCCGAATATGTTGGGGCTCCTCTGACTGATAATTTCCTAACCGTGTTATCCTCACGACCTCCTTCCGATCCTCCGATCCCAAAAAGCTCTTGAGCTATTTGAGAACTTTCGACCATATACTGAAATAATAAAAAAAAATCATCGCATTAATTTCAGTCAGTTGTCTGATTAACTTTTTTTTACATAATTGTTTTCGTGTTTTCGTGGCCCAAGTAAATCAGTACGTGTGGCAGTTTAAGTTTCGGAAATTGGTTACCATTTTAACATCGAAATTTTCACTTTCATATACAATCGACACAAACATCAAGATCTCGGGCGTTTTTCGTCCAAGACTTGATGAGAAAATTAACCCTAGAACGGTAAACTTATTTTTTTTTCTGTGATTCTCTCTTGTCAGGAGAACGTAAACACGGTCTACGGCTATGTACACACACGACCATATTTAATTTCTCCCGACAAGATTACGAGACCGGGAATCGAACCCGCGGAACCTCCCGACGCCCTGATTAAGAGGCAAGAAATTTTTATTAATTACATAACAAATACCTCGGACAATCATGGATTTCGAGTATGTTGGTCTTTAGTCAATTTGTTACAACTTTTTAAAGAAACTTAGGCTCGCAAACCATTTTGTATGCAAGAAAAACTGAGAACAGAAATTTCGATTTGACCGTCGCCGTACAACGTTTTTAATGCGATCTTTACAATTTTTCTAGTAAATTCAGTTTTCCAATAGAAGAAAAAAGTGTCCCGTAATAGTTGACAAATCCTGTATGAAAATTCTGTGCTCTGCTATAGAAAATAGTAATCAGTTTTCGTTGCATTCCAACGATGCGAACTTCAGCATCGTATCGAAACCGTGTATCTCAATAAATCTCATGTTTTCCTTTCTATGGCAACGAGGGAGAGGGCTCGTGGGTTTTCCTGAATAAAACTCTCGACGGTAGCTGCCATATTGAATGCAGGAGTTTAAAAAAAACCGGAAGCGTTTATACAGGAGCGCACACACGTGCAGTGGGATTCTGGTACGAATGATCGGCCTGGAGAATCTATACAACGACTAGCTTTCACAGAACATTCGAAACTACTCGATCGTGAGTGGTTTCGCTATTGCAGCCGAGCTTATCGATGCATCTCTTCAAAATCGTTTGATTCCAGTGTCGAAAACATTCGGCGGATGCTTTTGTGACTTTGTTTTTTTTGTTTTGTTTTTTATCGTCAACTTCAACTGATCCTCGTTCCGATTTTTCAAGAGAATTTTTTCCTCGCATTAGAATATTGGTTTTTTTTCTCAATTTTTCTCTAAGTCCTGGAATCGAGCTTAAAATGAACAAAACTTCGAATTTTGCGTGAGCAGGGTCGAAAAAATTCCAAGTGATTAAAAATGAAGCGATGGGCTCGATAATTTTATTGAATTTTACAAAATCTAAGAAAATCAATATTCCTCAAAATTTGAGAGATTCTGACATGTAACAAACAAACAAATAGTTGCGTTCTCATTCGGGATGGAGCATGAAAATGAACAAATTTTAATGTAGAGAAAGGAAAGAAAATAAATTTTGTCTGCCGTCGTCACGTTATGAACGAATTAACCCTAGAACGGTAAGCGAATTTTGAAAAATTCATATCTCCGGAAAAATTCAACGAAAAGGGTCCAACTTGGTTTCGTTATTTTCGTTTTTTAATGCGGGATCACGTGAGAGCCTGGGGGCAATTTTGCTTGAAGTAAAAAAATGAGTAAAAAATGCAGTAAAACGATAATTAAAAAAGGGAGAACTACGGGGGAAAGGGGGCGGGATTTAAAGTCGCCCGGGGTAGTTTTTGACCCCAGGTTACCGTTCCAGGGTTAATTAGCCGACAAACGTAAAAATAATTTACAAATTAGAATGATCGATATTTATGGACAAAAGTGAAGACAAATGCGTCTTGTCGTTGCGTTGTTATGCATTGGGAATTATAACTGAGCAGGAAACGATCGATAATCGATTGCATACAGTTGCTGATTAACGGGTAGTAAAACATCCGGTTATTGTATGGCACGTACAGTCTCGTCGAGGAAGAAGGACAGCGATTGGAGTGACAGTGAGAAGCTCCACGAACTTGTACCTTGGCAATGATTTCATTTTCGTCGCGAAACGATTTGTGACTGAAAGACACGAACATCATGGTTGACCGAGGTTAGGTCTCGGACGATAGCGATGAAAAAAAATATTGAAAAATATAGACGCGACGAGAGAATGCACTCACGCACGCCATACCATAAAATTGCGTGTGAGCCTCTACACTACACAAACGTCTTGTGCGATAATATTCTACAAGCATTTGAGTTTATCCACCAAACTCGTGCCGTGACGAAAACAAAACGAGTGAGTCATTCCCATGAATATGCGTCGTATATCGAGCTTGGGAGTGGCATAAACACAAAATGTGTGTCGAAACATCGTATTACGTTTATTTATAATTGGGAATGTCGACAGTTCGTCGACTATTTCAATAATGAATTTTCTTTTGAGATAAAAAAATCGAATTGGAAGATAAAACCGTTTTTCCCACGCATGATGTTTCATTCACGACGTATGAAGAATGAATTTTTTCATTGCGAGCTGCAGATTAACGTTGTCGATCATTATCGACGATTCAGAAGCTTCGAAAGTTTTTCCCATTGATCCTTTTCCAACGATGCTGGAATGCAGCGAAAATTGAATATTTTGTACAGCAGAGTACTAAATTTTCAAAGAGTATTTGTCAATGATAATGGGACAGTTTTCTTTGCCATTGGAAAACTGAATTTTGTAGAAAAAATTGAACGATCGCGTTAATTATCAAAATACTGAATAAAAATATTTTGTTTCGTTTTTTCCATGAAAAGTAATTACAAACTTTTGGTCGAATTCATCCCATTTTTTTTTACGCTTTTTCAATTATTCATTGAGCTCCGTATCAGATCCTTGATTTTTCATCCCAGGCAGTTCGAAACTGTTTTTTTTTTTCGCGCAATAACGTGCGAAAAATAAAAATTCGAGAGGATAAAAATTAAAAACCTTGAACGTGGCAAGAAAAACGTTTTTCACTACGTTGCGTCGATGTGAATTTTGAAAGCATTTCGGTCGCGGAAGAATAAAAGAAAATGTTGAAAATTCATCGTTCCGCATTAGTGAGCAATTATTATACGAGACTCAAGGGGTCGAATGCTCGGCTAATTTGCGTCGGACAATGTCTGGTTGGAAGGAGGATGAGATGAGAACTTTTCGGGATAGCCAGAGCTGTGTGGTCGCTATGGAAGGAGAATTCTTTTTATTTGAGGTTTGGATTACAACATGCCAAAAGGACTAACGATATCCTCGCACCAAGCTTACCAATGAGAACGTACGTTCCGTGATACTTATTTAGTGACTATATCGTTTTCTTCGTTGGCGGGATTGTATGACACGAAGTGTGTAAAACGCTCGTACGCTCAGGGGTTTCGCTTTCGCGACAACGAGTGGAGGCTCCCTCTGAAAACGCACACACACACATGTGCAATCTCTCTCTCTCTCTCTCCCTCTCTCTTTCTCTTTGTGGCCAGTTCCGTTGGCAGCAATGGAATCTACTGCAGCGACGACCTACTTGGCGTACCTCGACCCTTGTGCATTGATTCGATCCGCGAACCCAAATTACATATTCCCAAACGAACCTACACACACACACACACGCGCGCTTACAACACACAAAATCGCGTACAGAATGTCCACGAAATTTGTTCTGATTCTGACTGCACACTCGTTTTCCCTCCGAGTGAATTATCAATGAACATAAACCCATAAGATGTGGTTATTCCGAGGGTTATTCATTTTCAAACATTTCAACAAAATCACAATTTTGTTGTCGATTCTACAAAAAAAAATTTTTTTACTCCGTTAGGAATGAAATTTTCGTTTTTTTTTTTTTCAAGCAAATTATTATTCAAGTTCTCGATGTTGGAGTTTTGAAAAACGTACGGTTTTGATTGAGTTGAGATGTTGATTTCAGGGAAGATCGAAGCTCAATGACAACGAGAAAAACTTTGACCAAACGTTGCGTTTGAAATTGGCATGAATCTTTAAAAAAAATACTACAAATTTTATTGATTCTGCAAAGACCGAACATCGCCACGAATTTTTCAATTTTTGATCAAATTCAAGTTACCGACTGTCGGTAATGTTGCAATTTAGGCGAAGATCGAAAGTGTTTTTTTTTCCCGATGATTCCATAACGAAATCTGTGGAACGTTCCTTCAGGTTTGGAGGAATTTTACGGCCAAAGGATGGAAAGGAAAAAATGCTGTTTTATTCGTAAGAATTTCGAGCATGAAGATTAAATCGATCGAGCAAGACATTCATGAATTTCCCAGGTGGGAATTTATGAATAAAAATAAAAAAAGTTTCATGCTCGTGAAAAGTCAACAAGTTCAGTCAAACGCCGCGAGTGCGACCAGATTTAATGAAACAATTTTTGTTTTCTCGCTCCCTTTTCAAAGTGATATTGACAGAACGAAGGTGAGCCGGTTTTGCAGGATTGTTGACAGAATCGAGGCTGCAGCAGCGTTTACGAATGTCTTTTTGTTCTCAATAAGAGGGAAAGTTTTCTCTCCAAGTTGCTCAAATGCATTTGGACGATCTTTCTCTTTATTCATGTGTGCCTGTGTGTGCAAGACGCGTCCACAGAGATCAGCGAAATATCTCAGGACCTTGTCGTGTCTCGCCAGTAACCGGTATCCGTCTCTTCTCTCTCTCTCTCTCTCCCTCTCTCTCATCCTCATCTTCTTCCGTGGGGTACGTCCATTTACATTTGCTAGCAAATACAATGCGGCGTAAGGGAGAAAAAAAGGATAAAAGGGCGAGGTTGGGGGAAAGGGTCGCGAGGCGTGGAGAGGGGCGAACGAAATATGTGCAACGATTGGCGTGGGTGAGGACGTCGCGAAAAAGATAATTCGTTTCTCTAGGCTGCTCCCAGCAGAGAGGAGAGGAAGGTCTCAAGTTTTCCTCTTCTATACACGCATTGGACTCGGTGACTCCAACGATGCAAAAACTACATAATCTTTTACGTCAGATTGGGTGGCTGTTTGATGCGCTTTGCTTATTCACGACCTTTCCTCTCCGAGCATATTCATCTCTCCACGAAAAAGGGTAGTGGGCCGGACGGATGAGAAGAACTGAGAGAGAAGGAGGAGAAATGAAGAAAATGTACGAATGTCTGGTTCAGAGCGAGAAACGAGAACGAACCTTTTCTCTCGTCGTCATTTCGAAAGAGAAGAGGAACGTGCGTGAGCCTGTACACGAGCGCGACCGAGGGCATCGGACTATAGTACCCAAGACTTTTAGAAACATTGCGAAAGCACGCGATATCCGGACACCCCGGAGAAGCTTTTGCTGCACGTTCTCTTCCACATAATCCCATCCTCTGCCTCTTCTTCTTCGTTCCTCTTTCCCTTCCCCCGCGGGTGTATAAATATTCAACGCAGTGAGGTTTATTACTCGAGAGTCGACCATGAAAACGAATAGAGAATCTAAACGCGCGGCACTGCCATCTTGCGGCTGCATCGAATAACTTGATACCCGTTTGCTAATATGCGCAATTCGAGCTGCATTCCTAGAGGTCGATACTTTTGGAATTCCACTTATTCCGGTGAGAATGAACTCAACGATGTTTGAGGCTTCGGTTTGAGCATTCCTTTGACAAAATCAAACTAATAATAATACCAAAAGGTGCTTCAATGTGTCGAACGTTGGCGAAACCTCGAACAAAGTGAAATACTAGTTTTGTATATTTTCAAGTTATTCCCTAACGTATTGGGCAAACTGCGTGGAAAAATGCCATACGAAAAAATGGAAAATTCAGGTTGGATACAAAAAAATGTTTGAAAATTCAAGAGAGATCGCTGTCGGGGGAGATGCGTTCACTCTGGAAAGTAAAAAAAATTCTTCAGATCTGCCATCATTCAGATTCCGAAGGCACGAAAAAAAGTGAAATGAATTGTGTTTGATACGTCTTCCAATAAATATCAAAATTATTCGAATTCTTACGACGACGAAAAATCGTTCCCAAAAAGGCTCCATTAGAAACAGTAAAATTCAATAATTACGAAACGTTTGAAACTAGAATAAAAACGTTTCTTCGAATTGACAAAAAATCTTGCAAGTGTACGTGGAAAAATGGTACAAAAAAGTTTGCATCGTTGGGAAACGACGAAACAAATTTTTTAATATTCCAAGTGATTCCAGTTTTTCTTCACAATTTAATTGTTTGGTAGAAAAAAAACGTTTGCTAATACGCGCAATTCGAGCTGCATTCCTATAGAGATCGATACTGTTGGAATCTCACTTTTTCGGGGAGAGAATGAACTTACCAACGTTAAAGGTTTCAGTTTGAGAATTTTTTTCGACAAAATACGGAAAGGTGACGAAGAAATAAATAAATTTCGATCTTTCATTTTTCAGTGACTCAAAAAGTACGTCGAAAAAAAAATGGACTTGACATGACGAAATTTCCATTATACTTGAGCAGCTTGTAAAAATTTGAAGAGTTGAAGGAAAAGATTTTATTTTCGACGAGACTAAATTCAGAGCATTGGACGAAACATATGAGTACCCGATTATTTCGCTAGTCGACGACGCGTCGTTCAATTATTCGAAAATATCGAGTCGCCGCAAAGGTCTCGGGGTCAGGGGACAACACGCGGGAGAGAAAAAGAACAAGAGCTCGGGCATCGGAGAGACTCGAGAGACTTTTGCCGAGCACTATGTGAAATGTACAGTGAACGGCAATTGTCGGTTCTCCATATCTACATATGCATGTGTGTGTGTGTGTGTGTGGGTATGTGTGTTGGGTAAAACGTGCTCTATGGGCGCCATCGTGCGGACGGTGAAGCATTATTACAGTGCGAGCGCGGATTTCCTTTCTCGTACGTTCGTTGCAATGGACGAACCAACGAAATATACACGCTTTGTATTGCCACGAGAAGGGAAAATCGTCCGCGTCTCCGACGCGTGATTCTCGGTTCAGAGGCACGAGAAAATCCGGTACAATCGTCGGATTAATCATCCGGGAATGCAACCAGTCACGTGGAAAGATGAAAGTCTATTTTATCGTGAGTGTGTTTTTACGTGCACGTTAACATGCCAGTCCAACAAAATTGAATATCCCGCGATACTTTCTCGGGTCGGGACCGGTAAAAATCAAGAATATCAATTTCGTTGTATTCCAACGATGCAAACTTCGGTATCATAGTTTCGATATTACACATTCATTGACGAAAATTTGGCATACGTCCTAATCGAAGTAATGAATGAAAAGTCCTATTTTTCGTTCTTTTCCAACGATGCAAACTTTGGTATGATGACGAGTCTACTTCCTTCGAAGAACCCTGCAAAGCCCGGCTTTTTAATTATTCATTAAATCTGTGAACGAGAAACTCGAAGAATGAGCAACGAAATAATTTAAGTAGGCAATTGTTCTGTGTGTTTGCCATGCCACTTGAATCCCGACGCGACAATATGGTAATTTTTTGTCTAAAAAAACAGCCTTGGATGTCGCGCGAAGCAGAAACTTGCCGATTTCGGAAATTATTCACTCGAAAAATGGCGCTACATCATTACTAACAGGGCTGGTGGCTCCAGACGCCAAGATTGATCGAGGAATACGAAACGATTTTCGTGACGTCAGACTCAACGATGTATAGGGTAAAAAAAAAGGCTTGGTTGTTTTTTTTCTCACTATTCTCGTTCGATAAGAAAAAAAAAGTTCAATCATCGAATTAATTGATGAAACGAATCGTTGAGAATTCTTTTAAAGTTCCGGTAACATGAAGGAAAAGGAAAAGGAAGAAAAATAAATGTTTGGTGTAGATTTCTGAAGGTGGAGTTGTCGGGTAACGCGGCAAGAGTTCGCAAACGATACACCAGAGTATACCTTTGTGTAAAGGACGAGGGAGATCCTCGGCGTTGCTATTCGATCTTTTACAAGCGAGAGCAGCTCTCTGGTTAACGTGTAGCAAAAGAGGGGAGGAGGATCGCCGACGAGAAGAATATGTAGGAAAGGCAGAGCAGCCAGGAAAGACGACGATATCGTTGTTGGTGTGTTGCTGCTGCTGGGCCATTGTGCAGAGCTCGCCATTTCATCCAAGGTTATAAACTCCAGCATATAAAACGTACACACGCACGTTCATCTCCTCCTTCTTTCTCACTCCCTTCCGTGCTCTCTCTCGCTCTCTCTCTCTCCCTCTTTCACTATATGTGTTTACGAGATTTTGTGCCTCGCGTAGTGTTAATGTCGGTCTTCCTGCAACGACTGAAATATTGCATCGTTCCAGCTAAAGGACTGAGGAATTTATCATAATTTCGCAATCCATTACCTGAGCTCCTTTCTTTCAGACTTGCAATACTTGGCTGTTTTCGAATAAGTTAAAGTTCGCCGTCATGGAATGCAACACGAGATTCCATTTTTTTTCTATGGAAAAGCTTAAAATGTATAGTCAGTGTTTGACGCCGATAATGAGACGATCGTTTTTTTTTCTCTGTCAACCAATTAAATTGACAAGAAAATCTGGAATATCTTGGAATATTAAAAAATTTGTTTCGGTGTTTTCCAACGATGCAAACTTTTTGTACCATTTTTCCACGTACACTTGCAAGATTTTTGTCAATTCGAAGAAACGTTTTTATTCTAGTTTTCAACGTTTCGTAATTATTGAATTTTACTGTTCCTAATGGAGCCTTTTTGGGAACGATTTTTCGTCGTCGTAGGGATTCGAATAATTTTGATATTTATTGGAAAACGTATTAAACACAATAAATGTCACTTTTTTTCGTGCCTTCGGAATCTGAATGATGGCAGATCTGAAGAATTTTTTTTACTTTCCAGAGTGAACGCATCTCTCCTGACAGCGATCTGTCTTGAATTTTCAAACATTTTTTTGTATTAAATCTGAATTTCCCAATTTTTCTTATGGCATTCTTGCACGCAGTTTGCCCAAATCCGTTAGAGAATAACTTGAAAATATACGAGTATTTTGCGTGATTCGAGGCTTCGCTAAAGTTGGACACATTGACGCAAATTGCTCATCGTGTGCGAAGAGAGTTCCTACCACGAAAAACATGGAGAGTTGAAGAGGGAGAGCGAAAAAAAAAAGGTAGAGTTCGGTTCGAAACGATGCACTAGTCTGCAGAGTCCATCGAGAATTATTATGACCACGATAATAATAATAATAACGAAAATGCCTCTCTCGCGCGAGTGCTCGAGTCTCGTTCGAGATGGCGGTACTCGAGAGACTCGGTGCATTCTCTCATTTTGCCTCTTTGCCTTTTTATTTCAATCTTACGCTCATCTAGTTTTTTTTTCTATTTCGTTGTTCACGCGATTCTACTATACGAAGGTTCGACGTTTATGGATATCGCGTAGACGTGTGTCAGAGCGATTACAGCGCATCCACTCCAAGCTTTACATGTTTATTACGCGGCTAACGCTTCACTCGACGTAATTTTCTTTGCATAATATTCGTCTAACGCAAACAATTGTAGAACCACGATCCTGACAACGCAATTTAAAAGAAACGAGAATATTACGCCAAC
Organism: Hyposoter didymator; assembly: GCA_037952995.1. NCBI lineage: Eukaryota > Metazoa > Arthropoda > Insecta > Hymenoptera > Ichneumonidae > Hyposoter > Hyposoter didymator. The sequence continues at coordinate 7,539,434 of JBAJMU010000001.1, read as the reverse complement.
CCATATGTGGATACAAATTCGATCAACCCAACGATGCTCAGTGGCTATCAATCACACAAATCCCAAGACGTTAGAAATAGAGATACAATATGAAAATTGAATCGTAGCTGCGAAAACGTAACACGATTCGTACTTTTGATACTGAAGTTTGCATCGTTCGAATACAACGAAAAATAGATTTTTAATTACTTTTTTATTTTCATACATAATGTACCGTGTTTCTCTACGAAAAATTCTGTTGGATTGGAATTTGGAAACTTGGCGAATGGATCGAAATATGAAAAAATAAGTCTTTGAAAAAAAATGAGTGAAAAATGAATTATTTTGCACGTGTGTGCAGAAAAAATAATAATTGCGTCATAGAAAAGAGAGGAATTAGAAAAAACAATTATTTCCGGAAATATTTCGAAAATTTGACGTTGTATTTTGATCTTGAACGTTGATTGAAATTGATTCATTTTTTGTTCCTGCACCAATCCGAAAGTTGTAAATGAATAAAATTCAATTCGTTCCATTTAATCGACTTCGTCGTCACTTGAATATATATTTTTTTTTGTTTCGTACTCGAAGATATTAATTCGCTCATCGTACCGGAGGTAATTGGAGCATCCGTTTTATCGCAACAAACGGATATCTATATTTCCTGCGACTTTCGCATGCAACGTCAATAAGAGACGCAACATGTTTGCCGTGTCCTCGCCGCGATTACTAACATGTGTAGTTTTCGCGTCATGATTTTACGGTGGTACATTCAAAGAGAGACGCCGGCTATATTTATTCCCTATCGCTAATCTCACTGGCGCTCTGTCAAGCCAATAAAGATTACGCCGCGAGGTGGTTCGTCGCGCGAAATGTACAAGGCACTATTCACCCGACCTTCCGATTTGGCCGCAATTGGTTCATTATTCGCAGCAAACAAATCAGCTTTGGAATGACGAAAAAAATTGCTGTAAAATTTGGATTCAAAACTGGGAAATATGTTCTTGGATGATGTTGAGGTTCGCATCGTTGGAATGCAACGCAATTCTATTTTTACTGTGGCTAAGCTTATTATTCAAATGTATAATGCACTGGAAATTAAATTTTTTTGAATACGCAGTAAACTAATTGCTTTTTGATAATTTCAAAATTTTCGTTATTTTCGCAGTGTTATATCATTTCTTGCTGCAATGACACAATTTTTGGGATGATTCAAAAAAACGTTCAGTCGGACGTATCGAACAAAATTTCCATCTTTTTAAAATTAAAAAAATCGTCAAAAAGAAAAAAAAAATTTTGTGTTGGATTCCAACGTTGCGACCAACTGCAGTTTCATGAAGTTTGCATCGTTGAGATGCGAAGCACTTTTGCAAGCCAAAAACTCAATCGATACAGAACCTGCGATAATATTCAAAATTCAATAAATAAATCAATAGAAAAAATATTTTTCGTTTAATCTCAACGTTGCAAACTTCAGAGGATTTTAGAAGTTGTCAATAAATACGATTTCCAGCTGGAAAGGTGTATGAATACATTTCCAAAATCCTTAACTAATATTTCTCATTCGACAAAATCAGCTTGAAAATCGCGTGAAAAAAATGATTTGCGTATCCTGTCAGTTTATCTATCAAAACGAAATTCGATCGTTATCCACAAAGATAAGAACAAAGGGCTAGCCGAATCGGTTCGCTGGAATTCCAAGCAAGTGTAATGAGCCAAAAAATGAGAACAATTAGTGAAGAATTTTGAAAAATGTTATTTTTTCGTAACGTTATCTGTCACTGATATTTTTCGAATTTTCCCACAAGCCAACTACGCACGGCAAAAGTTTTCATTCATTTTTATAACGACAAATCCCTTTCAACAGGAACAAGCTGCTCTTCCCACTTCTTTCCCTCTGCTTTCCTCTTTGTCCATGTCCAAGCTTTCCTCGGTTTTGCGGTCGATACGAATTTCACCTAGGTTCACAGGTACATACAGGAGCGAGGAAGCACACGAGGAAGCTTTTCGTGTAGGTGAGAAGCTGCCGACACTCGGAAATTGCGTGGCAAAGCGGAGCTTCTGCGTTGGTATACCAACCCGAAACCTCATCTCTCGTCTGCCATCAGACTATCCTTTCTAGTTCGAATGCATGCTAAACGATCCGCTACGAATAGCAGCCTCGACGTCTAACTATGCGATGCGAAATACGGTTGATAAAAATATTCAATATTTTATTGTTTAATTGAATTTTTTGAATGCAGAGCCAAAAAATTTCATGCAATGTCCGTCTGTGACGATAATCGGCAAATGAAAAACTGAATGTCATAGAAAAATAAAGGAAATTCCAAAAATCGCAATAATTGTGAGTGGATTTAATGTTTTTCGACGATGTTGAAGTTTCCATCGTTGGAATGCAACGAAATTCCCTTTTTTTCTTGGGCAAATCTCAAGATTCTCATTGAATACTTGATCAGGACAATAAAACGATCATTTTTTAACGTCCTAAGACAAAATTAGTGCGAAAATTGTTCTAGTTTTTAAAATTAAACGAACCATTGATAGAAAAACGTATTTATCGTTGGAGCCCAACGTTGCGAACTTCAGACTCATTGTTTTTCGTTGGGCTCTAACGATGCGACCTTCAATATCGTCGAGAAACAGAAATTCAAACTTTATTTTCCATCAGTGTTATTATTTTCATTATTAATGTTATTATTATGATTATTGGTGTTATTACTATCATCATAGCGGTTGTATACGTCGTGACTGTTGTTGTTATTATGATAGTTGTGAGATAAGACTGTAACGTCACGTTATCCTCTCTCGCAAGGTTATTCACTTCACCCTCGGTAAAGGCTTGGGGTAGGTCAGCCAACTGTGCGTCCGTAGAGGGCGACGCGCTTCTTCAAATTTGGATTAATAAAAAAAAAGAAAACAAAAGAAGAATTCCAAGTTCTTACGACGAAATCGAAAATTCTAATGAAATTGAAAAATCAAGGATTTGTGGGAAAAATTTAGTGTGGATCTCACACGGTTTTCTGTGGTTCCATTACTTCGGAAAATTTTCAGAATAATCGTTACAACGATCTATTTTTCCACGTTATTGAAGTTTGCATTGTCGGAGACGAACGAAGAATATTTAATCCACTCACAATTTTGAAGATTTTTGAAGTCTCCTTAATTTTTCCATGACGTTCGCAGCTTTTCATTTGCCAGTAATTGTCATAGAATGTTATAAAAATATAGTGAAGTAAATGACGTTGAAGTTCGCATCGTTGGAATGCAACGAAATTCTATTTTTCCTGTGGCGAATCTTATCAATGTAAACCGATCGATTTTCGCGACCTAAAAAGTATATCTGCTCGGAAACTTTGGATAATTTCGAAAATTGAACGAATCGTCAATAAACATAAATAAATTTCGTTGCATTCCAATGATGCAAGATTCAGCATCATGATTTTTCGTCGGGCATTGAGTGAATTTACTCTCGATTCATTTTCATTTGCTCAGTCGTTTGATTTCAATTTTCGTCTCATAAAAATGTCGCCGTACTAGTCCACAAACCAGAAGTGAACAAAGGAGAGCATATAGGAACCGAAGCAGAAAAAAATGTTCGGGGAAAATGGCTGCTTTCCAACGTACAATAATGACGATTGAGGCGCACTGAGAAAAACGAAAATTCTAAGCTCTCGGAAAAGAAGCAGTCAAAGAATGAAAAAGAAAAACAAGAGAGGTCGATGTACTTCGTCTCACGCACACACTTGGGCTATTACGTGCTGTTGATGCCTCGCGAGAATACGGAAGAAAAAACGGAGGCGAAGAGCAGGCCAATGTTTTACCATGTATTCTTATGTTGGCGCATTCAACTTGCGGCATTCCTGTCACAAGCTGCTCGCTCACGTGTCTGTTATAACCATGGATAATGTCGAATACACGCATCTCCATAACGAGACCAATCTAAATGGTGAAATAATAAATCGTTCATGTACGTAAATGGACGCAATACACGAATATAGTACGAACGTTGCCAACGTCGTTTGTGTACACAACTCGAAAGCCTATCGATTGTTCGGTTAAGCTTTACAACTTGCTCGAACTCGATGGAAAACGATAATACACACGATCCAACGGTTCGTCCAACGTGTTCAATTCCCACGTTCAATACACGCATCCAAAACCACCGAATTTGCACCATGTTGAAGTTCGCATCGTTGCAATTCAACGAAAACTGTCAACGATCGTGTGAGAGTCTTCTTCCTCATTCGAAAACAAAATTTACTATGAAAAATTGGAATAAGTGCACGAAGGATGTGAAAATAATGAAGTAAAAATATATTCTTCGTTTTATTCCAACGATGCAAACTTCAGTATCATCGAATTTGCCTTCTTGAACCTCTTTGAAAAAGTATGTGAAGTTTGCATCGTTGAAATGCAACGAAACTCAAAATCTACACGAACAATTGCCATGATTTTCAAATTTCAATAAATAATTATCCAATATTATTTTCGTTGAATCTCAACGTTGCAAACTTCAGTCATAACAAGTCTCATGCATTTTCAGCCCTTCTCATTTACAGTTTCCTGCTTCTACTTCCAATTTCCTGCAATTTCCCATTGCTCGGTAGTCGCTTGGCTAATTGGTCATGTCTTTCGATCTGAGTGAACGATTATTCTATGCAATATCGGATCAAAGAACTAACGAATTTATATAAATTTAGTTTCTTTTATTAATCCATCATTCATTTCTCGTCTGACGGACGTAGATTGTTGCGTAAGTGGAAATGGAGGTTAAGGTTCTCGAAGATTATTATCGAACGATTTTTTCCAATTTCTCAGGCGTGGAATTCAATTCGGGGCTACATGTTACACTGGAAATGAAATTTCGTTAAAAATCGTCGATATTTTGTTGAACACGGCGAAGTAAATATTTTTTGGTATTTTCAAAATTTTCGTTGTGTTGGCAATATATTTGGTTCCTAATGGAATTGTCAGCAAAATTTACGATTGGAACGACAAGAATTTGCTTCCGAAGAGACTTTCTAGAATATTTCTTGATGCGATGACACAATTTTTGGGATTATTCGACAAAACGTTTAGTTGAACGTATCGAAACAAATAGGATCCATCTTTGCCAACGAAGTTTTGTTTACAGTGTGAAAATTTCAAGAAATAAAATTCTCAATTCCCTCGATGTGAATATTGTTATCGCGGTTTTCTTATTACGATTATTTGAAAAGAAACCGAACTAAGAATGTAAAATTTGTGTAAAACGATCGAAATTTCCGCAACTCTTTTTTCATATCGAGTTCTCATTTTCCATGCCACAAGACACTGGACAAAGGAAATCGAGACTTGATCCAAACAGTTGTCGAATAAATTCGATTTATTCGAAAATCTGGCGATAGCGAAAGAGAAAGATGAAGAAAAGGAAATTAGTTGAAATGTTATTCGAAACATCGCGGCGTATGAAAGGAGGCGGGAGCGAGAGAGAGAGAGAGTTATGAAAGTTTACGCGAAGAGCGAGACGAGAAGCGAGCGAGCATTTATTTAGCTTAGCAGCAAGAAGGCGGCGGTGGCGTCGTTGTTGGCGAATAGAGAAAATAGGAAAGAGGCAGCGGTTGCGAGGGGGGTCAGAGGAAGGGGGAAGCGGGTGAGCGCAGATCTACGGACTCGCGAGTAGCAGAAAAAAAAGTAAACGAGAAAAAAACAGAAAAACAGAGAAGGGAAGCGTAGTGGGAGGATTCGCGTTGACGAGTTGAGACGACAGAGGGGGCGAGGGAGGTCTGACGAGGAGCCAGAGATGGCGAGAGCGTCAGAAAGAGAGAGAGGGAGAGAGAGAGATCGGAAAAAAACGAAAAAAACAACAGGAGGGAGAATTAAACCGGCAAGATGGCTGCCAAAACGGACCAGAGCGCCGCCTGGGGAGAATTTTTTTTCTATTCCCGCCGTAAGCGTGAAATAAATTTTCCATCGACTCTCCGCTCGGACCCTTAGCAACGTGAAAACTCTTGTTGTTCTTATTTTTCTTTTTTTCCCACGATTGTGCCTTCTCGCGAGTTCCAACATTTAGCGAGTCTAATTCCCCCATGAAAATCCAAACGTTTCAGTATCAAAGCTCCGAAAAAAGACAAGAAATTATTCACTCATTCAAATAACACTCTGCCATACGTCACTATTGTCACTACTCCATTTTTTTAACATCGCGAAACTCTCGTCAGTGCTGTGGAACGCCTGCATTATTCAAATTTCCTTTCACGCTCCAACAATGTTATCATTTTAAAACCGCTAATTATGTAATCACAATAATTCAATGGCCAATTGTTAATGTTGTCATTTCTGTATTTCGTAGACTTTCAGCTATTGGTCATCGTCGTTCAAACAATTTTCGTTCTACTGTCATTTCACTACAGTTTTTAGGTTATTTACGTCCCAGTTTTTCCTGTCGCCCTTTTTTATTCCTATTTTCATTATAAATCTGCACCAAACTGTGGCGAATTACTTTCCCGTGCACAAAACACAGTAAAAAAAACTATTAATGTGTCAAGCAACGCTCTTCCTTGACACCAACTCTTGCCAGCCGATCGGCACGGCTCGTTGGAGCAGATTATTAAAAACTCGATGATTATGAGAAGAAATGCTGAATGATATTTGTATCGGTTCATGAGAAATTTGTTCAACGGTTTGAGATCAAACCTAACGTGATGCGGGCTGCAAAATATTGACTCAGAAGTCGCGCTCGGTGCAGGAAAATGGATGGGGAAAAGCATCTATTTTTTTTGGCTGTAACAATGGAAACGACATTGCAACTTGTAACTATTTCTCTCTCTAATTGCAGCCAAATAATAGTTGAGCTATTATGTTTCGTCCGTCGCTAGCCTTGAGACACGCGCGCCGTCCAAAGGAATTTACCACAAACGAGTTTATTAATGTTGAGCGATAGTCGGGCTTGGACGAGGAAATAGAAAAAATAGCAGAGCGCGTAGCGCGATTGACAGTCTGCGGGAACTGGAAAAAGTCTAAAAGTCTGTTAGTTTCGAGATGGAAATTTGTCGGTCGGTCCTGTCGCGCGCTTCCAGTCCTGCATGCGACGTTGAAAAAAGGTGAAAAATTGGAAAATCCTACGGAGAGAGATCGGAGACTATGAAAAACTTGAATTTACTCAACTAAACTTGAGAGCGAAGCTTCGTTGTATTTTTGTTTGAAAAAAAAGTGAAAATTATTTTTTCGTCGATTTAATAATGGAAGAAATGTTGATTATTATGAATGGTAACGATTGGAAGTGTTTATTGCGGCTGGAGAATGTTTTCGAATTTCTAGGCAATATGTATTTGACCTGCCCCCTTGAACGACCAATTTTAAGACACACGGCCATTGCTGCCACCATACGGAACCTCGAAAAAAAAAACGTTGTATATGAAACGCCATTTCTCACGGATAAACATTGTTGATAAATTGGTTGAGAAAATGATGGGCAGGACTCGCGGAAAATTCGTCCGTGTAGGAGACAAAAATTCGATGTGAACTGCCAGAGTTGGAAGAATCTACGTTGTTAGATTTAACTTGGTTAGGGTGCGTCGAAAAAAAAGTCTCCGACATTAGTACGAATACTACGAATCTTTTGGGGGGAATTGCGATGATGAAAGAAAAAAGAATGGGAAGAAATTTGAGAAAAATAAAAGGAAAGGGCATTATTTATTTGAGGAGAAATCAATAAAACGTCTACTTATAGAAATGGATTGAAGAATATATACGTCACACGACGAAAGGAAAATCCACCGTTGAGGAAAACGTTTGTAAACGAATTGTTGTCTCACTGTTATCGAAGTATTTCACATTTTTTTAAATACCAAATTATTATTTCATATGATAAACCGCACGAGTTGTTATTCTGACGTTAATAATACGCGATATAATGGTATCTTACCTTAATGTGACAGGAATACAGAAGCTCACTTCAAACTTGAATGTAAACACAATCATTTTTTGTGACTAATAACACCGGGGCAACTTTATTACTGAACTCTATTACACTCGTTACATCGCGATAAACACGACTGTTATTTTATCAGTTTAATTGATTTATTATTTACCGCGATAAATACCAAGATTTTCGCGATCTCTACGGAAAACATCCATCGAAAACTAAAGATGGCAGCCATTCGTACTGGTACAAAACAAAGGTTCACGTCCACGGACTCCTAAAGCAACGAAGCCTCCAAACCAGTATACCACTTCCGGCGTTCGCAACAGCCCGCCAAATTCAACCGTGGCTTCCCCGCGAGCACCCACTATTCGCACGAATCGCTATTGAATACAATGAACGATCGAACGATTGAGTTTCGAGCGTTAATTCATTACTTTTTGAGCATTAATCGGACAATCGATATCGGAGAAATTGTTCAAAAATATTTTCAATGTTTATTTCAATCAGTTTGCAGTTGCTTAAAATTCCGACAGTCGGCGCGCAAGATGGTGCGTCAGTCATCGCTCTCTGTCGTCGATAGAGGAAAACAAATCTTCGGCGTCAAATTTCAGGCCATTCTGAACAATATTTTTTTCAAAATATTCCCGAGAACATCCGAATATACTTCAGTCTACTTTCAAATGTTGATTTTTTCATTTCATCATTCCGTCCCTACATATCTCACGCTATTTTTCTATCTGTTTACATTTCCAGGAGATTTTTATTCGCTTCGAAGAATTTGACGTGTTTAAGTTGGCAGGATTTCATTCACATTGACAGGGCGCAACTCTCGTGTTGAGTTCGTATTTGTGTTGTCGGTTTAGGTTATTATTGATTTCGCGTTTCAAGACAACGAGTGATTTTATTATTGCGTGGGAGTAGACATTTTGACACTGTGAATATGGAACAGAATTGAGCGTGGATTGATAAGCGACCAGTTATTCCCAGTGAATTCAACTCCAAGGTAGTCAAATCCATTGCTTTGGATAAGTAGAGTGTATCGTTGCGTAGTAGTGTGCGAGCGATGTATCAAGCGTCGATGGGATTGTCGGTAAATTTCGAGCGAAACAAAACAATAGGAAACAGCGCGAGAATGTTGGATTGAAAAAAAAAAAACCGTAACAAAACAAAAAACCGGAAATCCTTGAACCGGTAACCAAACGATGGGAGAGAGCGGCTATCAACGATAATTGAGCTTTTAAGAATGGAACAAACGAGTAACAACTCAACGAATGTGAACGAGTTTGGGGAGGGGGGGAAATGTTTTGCATGGCAAATATTGGCAATAAACAATGTTGTTGATACTGTAAATCGATGAATCGTAACACAAGTGAAAAATCTTCGAGATTCTTCTTTGAATTAGCTGCGAAAGAAAAAAAAATGTTTGCACACTCAATTTTCTCCTGTATTTATTTGCTTCATTAAAACGACCTTGATAATTGATATTTCGGTTTTTTTCTTTTCCTGAAAGTATAAATCGTTTGAAAAATCTGCCAGACAACTTTTCAGCCCGAGTTGATGAGCCAATCTTTGAAAAATTCACTTTTCCCATTTGTTTAATATGATTTTTCTTACCAAGTCATAAAGCTTTGGAAAAAATACTCAAAATGGAATTCAATATTTTATAAATGTCTGCATTCCCTCGATCGCCTACTTATTTTTTACTTTCTGTTGTCAATCTTTTCAAGTAATACCAAATTTTTTTGTCCCATTGTATTTTTTACGTTCTTCGAATTCTTGTATGGTACGTTTGGTGCAATTCAAAATTCGAGATAATTCATTGATATCCAAGGTTATCAGAAAAACTACAATTTTCCGTGATTACCAATACGGGTTGCAAAACCCAACAGTAAAGATCCAGAATTCAAAAGGATGCATTTTTGTTTTACTCTGCGAGGAATAATCTCAATGAAGTTTTCTGAAGAGCCTTGGATTTCATGTTTGGATAGTGAACTTTGAAGATTATTCAGGCAATCCATAGATTTTTAGAAGTGGACAATTTTTTTTGTTGATCCAGTGCATACCGGGTCGTTTTGACCCGAAAAATGTTCTGTGACCAATTGTTTCTAATGGCAACTAATGTTTTGGCATTGAATTATCGTTTTCGTTAAAAAATAAATTCAATGCCATAAAATATGGATAATTTACTGCAAAAAACGTCTCTACAAAAATCTCTTGTCTCTTGAAAAATGCCTTGGGTCAGATTGACCCAGTAGCTTTTGTATAAATGCAGTGCACAGTTTGGCGATCTATTTTTTATTCGCAATTGAGGAAAAATTGAAGTTTTCATTGGAATAATATGGTGATTGTTACGCAGGGACAAAAAATAGTAGCCACGTGGAAATTGGATGAAAGAAAAAAATGGCTGACACCGATCCACATCTCAAGAGACTTTTACTACCCGCTGAAGAAACTGTTTTCGAGCAATTACTGAGATTTGGTCTTTATATCGGAGCGGTTTTTCAAGTAATATGTTTGCTAGCCATTGTAACTTATCAATCGGGACCCTCTGATGGTGTCGCGATGCTTAAAGTAAGACCTGAATCTTTGAGTATGAATGACTCTGAAGTTTGCAACGTTGCTATTGAACGAAAAATATTTCGTGAATTTTGAAAATCATGCCAATTTTTCGTGTCGATTGAGTTTTTAGGATCGGGACTCAGAATCGTTTTAGTATCCAAACTAAATATTGAATAGAATTTATGAGCTTCATTGGAAAGAGAACAGGATTTCGTTGCATTCCAACGACGCAAACTTCGACATCATTGTAATCTTTTCCGTTTTCGCTGAAATAAGGGAGGACATTAAATGCTGGAATTTGTTGCAGGATGATCCGAGCGACGTAGAATGTTCGGAAAACAGTCCTCAAGTTACGCCTAGAAGACCTCATCGACCACGAAAACAAGAAAAGAAAAAACGACGTTGAAAACTAGCAAATATCGAACAAAAGACTTTCGCACATTCCTCGCAGAAATGACTGTTATTTATTCACACGCTCATTTTAGTTCTAAGTTCTTATGTAAAGTTTCAATAAAATACAAAATCCGTTGCTCATAAAAATAATACGCCTTTTTTTTTAATACTCGAACGAAAAACTGAAATTTTGAATTTTATGCGACGCTAGCGACGCCATCCGAGCGTTTCGAGATTTTCCTCGCGTTGCCGGCCCTGTCGAGTTCTTACTGCTCCATATTCACGTTTGTCAACAATCCCAGCCCTACTCTCACGTTTTATCAATGAAAATACAAAAAATGAGGGTGCATACGAAAACAATAAACCCGGCGAAAGTTTAGATGCGATATATTTTTTTAAATCCGCAATATTTAAACATTCAGAAGGACTGTAGGGACTAAAGTTTCAATAAAATTGTCTTGGCCGATCGCGAAGATGCCGGAAATGGATAAGCCTTTGACACCTGAGGAAATATCGAACGAGGTTAGAAAATTCATTCAGGAATCTGTGAGAAAACCTCACAGAACCGACGTCGCTGAGGTGACCAGAGGTTCTCTTATTTTGCTCAGACACTTGCCAGGCTCCAGGGAGGCTGTACTTGAATACATATGCAAAATATTTTTTTACGCATGCAGCCGACAATTGCGAAGTATGGAGGTAAGCCGAACGTCTAGTCATGTGATGAACGTCGCCACAAAAAATTGCCACGATTTTCAAAATTCAGTGAATGATGAATAGAAAAAATATGTTTTCTTTAATCTCAACAGTGCAAAATTCAGCGAAACAATGAACTGCTATACATACCCAATCCCTCCCAGGGTCATTACAGTTTCTATGAATCATCCCCGTGGGTGCATCAAATTTTGTCACGAACCTGAGAGCTCTTCTTTTCTGAATATCAATTTTTTTCAGGTCCATCCCGGAGCTCCTATTGCGGAAGAACCCATAATGGATACAACGATACCGCATGTTCATGCCAGCCTCGTTCAAATTGTGGATGAGAATCCAGAAGCTTGGGCACCGCTCATTGCTTCATGGTCGTTAGATCTTCTCGGTAATTCGCTAAGAAAAAGATACTATAATTTCACGAAATCCACAAAAAATTCCATTCTCAATTTCCACTCTAATTAATTAGCCAAAATCGATAACCTTAATGGAAAAATGAATAAGGAGATTTTTCAAGTTCCATAGAAACGAATAATATAAAAAAATGGCGATATTGGAGTTTGGCATTGGAGACCAACGAAAAATTTCAAATCCGGTCGCAGTTTTTAAGATTTTCGGAATCACCTCAATTTTTCTTTGACCCAGTTAATTTTTGGCTTTTGAATAATGATAAAAAGAAAACGCATACTTGATGATTTTTTCTCTCGATACAGGAAAACTCTCCTGCTCTTTTGCCAAGCGTGGAAATCTGGTAAACGACTCGCAGATAAGTGATTATCTGAGGCACTGGTTAATGTTCCGAGGAGCAAGAATCTTGGTCGATCTTTCGGCCCATTGTATTCGCTGTTTGGGGGACGCCGCTGCAGAATTATGCACGAACGCGCTAACCGAGTCGATATCGACTTATACTCCACATTTTGACTGGGTCGCGGCGCACGTAGGAAGTTGTTTTCCTAGTTTGATTATAACGAGACTTTTGAATTGGGGCCTCAAAGATTTTTGTGTGACGGGTATAGAAAATACTGAGCACAATCAAGTATTGGATTCGGTGGTTGGAATTCTCGGTCATTTGGCGGGTAGTCATTTCTTTGAGATCAAAACAGCGTTGCTGGACTTGTTCAAGGTTCGTTGAAATATCTTACTCAGTTTTATTATTTCGGTTGCTTTGAAAAAGGGGGAAAAAAAAATAATAATTACCACGAAATTTCGAGGAATGAAAATTTCCAGTCCGTCGTTGGAAATCTTGAAAAACTATAAATATATTTTTCTAATAGCTCGTCGATCAAAATAATGGTCAATTGTGTTGATAAAAATTGGTTTTTTGACGTAATTGCAATTACAGTGGAGTCTGGACGAGAATATAGAAGACGATGTTGCAACGAGGAAGCAAAAAATAGCTACAGTACCATTTTTACTCAAGCTGGCATCAGCCTCGCAAATATTGCTGAAAGTGATAACAACAGTTGTCTTACAAACACGTGAGTTATAATTTGGTGAGAAGCTTTGTTGACGAGCCAATTTGCAGGAAGTTGATCAGCTGTTGTTTCAGTCTTTCCCGTCCGACCGGACGTGATACCACGACTAGCGGTGTTTGCCTCCGACTGGTGTAAATATTTCGACAATCAAGCCGACGTCCTGATCGATTTAACGGTGCGACTCGCCTTGGCTTGCGAACAAGGGGCTTCCCAGATAATAAGCATTTTATTGGACACTTGTCTCAACACGAGTAACGTCGGTTACCACGGAGTGAACGCTGCACTTTCGGTGAAAAACGTTTGTCGCGAAATCCTCGAAATGATACTCCAGGAGATTGATTTATCAATGAGAATGAAAGGACCTCACTCAACGGGAATAGCACTTTTGACCTCGATAAAACAAGACCTGAGCCTCGTGGTGCCACTTTTGCTCGACGCTAATCCTCTCCGCGTACAAACCGGACTCAGGCTCTTGTCGCTTTTGGGATCTCAAAGTCCAACAGTCATAATATCGGCGTCAGCGTATGCTCTGAGAAACGCCAAAAGCGATTTTCATTTGGCAGCTCTGGTGCGTCTCGTATCGGAAAACGTCGTTATATTTCCGGCCATTAAACCGGAAGCCGAAAATCCAATGTCCGGCCACGGTTACCTGACCCAAGCGCTCGAACAGTCCTTGCGAGAGATTCAGTACTCCACTTCATTCAAGGACCAAGAATCACGACAACTCTTCAGGAATCTCGCGACCCTCTTGAAATGGGAAAACTCCAAGAGAGCCGCGATCCTAGCTTCGCAATTGATTTCTCGAGCTATCACTCTCAACCTCGAACAAATATCTCGACTTTTAATGAAAACCGATGACTTTGAACTCGCTAATGATATCGCAGAAACTTTGGATCTCTTGAGCATCTCTGAAAAATGCTCACAACCTATGAGCGTTCAATTAACTCTCAAACTCACCAGATCCATTATACGATACTTTTTCATTTGCATCCGAGAAGAAGGTAAATAATTATTTGACACAAGTTTATTTGAATTAAATTGCTGCATCCTGTCTCCGGATGGGTACGCGGTCGTTGTGTAACTTTGGCGATGAGTAAATAAGTTACGCATCGACTTGCGAGGAGCTTGCACTCGAAACTTCTCGACACCGTTTCATCGATGGGAATGAAAAAAATTCTGTTTGTCCAGAGAAAGAGAAAAAAATGGACTCGAGTTTTTTGTATTCTGTTTAGAATGATATTCAAGTGCGCATCGTTGGAGCTCAACGAAAAATACGTGATCCACTCGCATTTTTTTCGATTTTTGGAATCTTAATTTTTCTATGACATGCGATTTTTCATTTGCCAATTTTTTTCATAGCATTGCATTAAAATTTTTGGATCTGCTTCAAAAAAATAGAATACAATGCAGGATTCCGTTGCATTCCAACTATGCAAACTTTAAAATCATTGATCAGACGAGAGGTGTGGAAAGATCTGCAAATTTCATTTGGTATTTTCATCTGCTCAATTTTTGAATGAATTTATATTTTTGAAAATTATTTTACAGATGTTAATCGCAAAGAACGAGGTGTCAAAAGAGTCATGAGGCTTCTTTCGGTTCTGTCCCGTTATTCCGCGTCCGCTAGAGTGCTCGCGCTGCGAGAGCTTTTATGTAACAGCATTTTCAATGAGCCTGCTCAGTATTTCGGGGCGAAAGTAAATCACGAGCAGAGAAATGACAATTTGTTGTTGCTGAATCAGAATCATAAGCAAGGAACAAGCGCCATGCTGGCCCAGAAACATTCGTCTGTTTTTCACGCGGGAGTCATTGGACAGGGGCCAAGAAAACCTCCACCTGAGAACAGTTTGGACAAAGAGACCATCGCGTTGAACAGCACACTATTGGTCGATGCTATCAAAGTAAATATCGAGAAAAACAATTCCATCCTTGCAACGAGGCCCTTGAAACTTTTCGATTTTTTTGTTTTTTGTTTTTTTCTTTTTTGCAGGCCTGCTGCAGCAACGAAGAGCCAGGACCTTATCCCGTGAATCTGGACGCCATGACAATGGTCAGTCTTTTGCTTGTTGAGCTCGTATCGCCCGATGTTATGTACAATGGCTTACCGTGGCCCGACGAAGAATTCACGAAAGTTACGGTCGAACGAGATTTGCATATACGAAGAACTTTCCGAGATGTTCCCGTATTGTGGACCCTTCTCGAACTCACCGCAAGGCACAGACCTGCGCTGGCTTATTGCTCCGTCTTACTTCGAGCCATTGCTGCTACTGTTATGGCCAATTGGAATACATCGGATGGCACGTTGCTCGCAAATGTCATGGCTCTCGGACAATTGCTTCCACCTCCGTTAGTCTGCTTGAGGGATGTTTTGCCAATTCTCAGCCCTAACCAGGTTCGTTGTCAAATTTTTATTGAACCGAACAAATAGTCAATCGCTCCGTGCGTCCACACGTTCTAGAAATAACGCGCTGCGCGTTGCCAGTATCGTTGTGAACGACACATCAAAATTCAGGACATTGATTTGAACCTTTTAGAATTAGAATATCATGCCAACAAAATTTCATCCAATTTTCAAAATAACAAAAAAAAAGCAGCAAGAAGGCAATGTCCAGAAAAAATCTTCAAACTTTCATTTTACGAAAATCGCTATGACTTTGTTTTCCTACAAATTGGCACTCCACCTACCGCTCATTATTTTCGTTTTCGGATTATTTTTGCATTGGTAATTAGCGATTTCTAATTTATTATCACTTTTTAGTTGCTCGTGAATTTTGAAAGTTGAAAATATTTCGAAAAAATGGGATTTTTTCGGGTTCCGACAAAAAATAAATTATCGGAATGCAATAGACTAAAACCTATTCTGATTCATGAGCTTCATTCTTGTGCAAGATTCATCAAAATTGGTTCAGTTGTTTTCTGCGTGAAAAGGGTATAAACACAATTTTGTTAGTGGAGTTTTATATTTTATATAAAGAGATTACCCCTCCGAGTGCACACACCCTATAAGTGCATATTGGATCGATCTGTGACCCAAGGCGTTTTTCAAATCGTTTTATTCCAGTAAATTCGCATTTTTCAATTATTTTTTGACGAAAACGAAAACCAAACGCCACGACCTTCTCGTTGCCGTTGAGTGCCAAAGGATCGGTGACAGAAAATTGTTGCAGTCAGAACGACCCAGAATGCCCTCGAAGGGTTAACTCGAATCGTCTATTATGGACGATAATTCGAAATGCACTTGGTGGAGATGCCGAAGTTTGCATTCGAAAGAGCATTCTTTTAAATGAGCAATATTTCGAAATGGCAATGAATCTCTATGACAATTGGATGTTTATAAAATTGAGGTCAATTTGATTATGTAGCTAAATTTGGCTCATTTCAATAATAATAATAATTTTTTTAAAGATAAATACCGTGATGAGGGAATGCATATGGGCTTATATGCACGAGAACGTACCTTCACCGGCTCTGTTCACTCTGACCGAAGGTTCGAACATAGCATGGCGCGACACGGACACATCGACCCCCAACATCCGTTTTACCGAGACGCTGCGGCTCTTGTTGTTAGCGAATATTCACAAATCCGGTCCACTGTACGCAACGCTATTTTACAACGAGCACAAATGAATTGTGTCCAGAGGGAGCGATTGTTTTTTTTTTGTCTATAAAGTGTAAATAGCAACAATAGCATACAAGTTTATATTAAACTCGTTATTTGTACAAAATTGAAGAGAAAAAACGACCAACGGGTGAAAGAGACAATACAGAAACTTGTCCTGAGTTTTAATGAAAAGAACATCGTATTTTTACTTTTTTCCCCACATACAAGAGACACAAAATAAAGTTACTATTTGTTTGTTGTATTATTGTTATTAATAATACAGGAATGACGTATGATTGATGAACGAACGCAGTTTGAAGAATCAGTCGCTTTCTTTTGTCCTTTTTATTTAATCGAACTTTACGAATGTTATTTACCCTATGTGCACGCTTTTTTCTTTATCGTTACGATGGTCGCGTACTCGGGGAGCAACGTTTCAATCTATTCAGGCGACACTAGATGTTTCCTTTATTATTCTTTTGTTTATTTCGTTTTTTAATAATTTTCTTCATTTCATTTCAAACGGCGTTCTTCCAATGAATTTATGAACTATTTACACTGCGAACTTCATAACACGTGCATTTCCAACGATCAAATTCACATCTGCTTCCGGAAGACTCGCCACGAATATTCTTCTTGCTCAAACTCGTATAAAGGTGAAAAATAAGTTGGATGTTTATTTGTATGATGAGAGCGAAATAAAAGGGATTGAGGGTCGGTTTTGTTTATACATCGCGGCACAATGTCAAGAATCAGGAGAAAAAGGAATATAAGAATTTTCGAATGCGATTGATACGTTGCTCGAGCAACTTTCATCGTTGACTACGACCGAGGAAATAATGCGCGCGTAGAACAAAAAAAAACAGAAATTACTAGCGAGCGGCCGGGTCAAACAGTCATTTGGAATCTTTCTAAACAGCGATTTGTTGATTTATAGAATTTTCAAATTATTCCCCGATCGCATCGTGCAACAAAGTTGTGTCGATAAACTCGTGTATTTTGTTTTCCATTCCCTCACAGTCTCGTTCTCTGAATGGAGTGTTATTCGAAATGGTCTGCGATGAAAATGTGTCGATACAAAAGAGAAAAAGAGTTACCGTTACGTTACATTTCCTTCGGTCTTGATGTGGAAATTTTTCTTGCTCGAGAATAAGTCAATCATCGTGTCTCGGTTATGAGTTTTACGTTTTTCGCATCGACGAGATAATATTTCGATCATTTGATTCAACCCACAATCGACATAGCCGTTTTTGCTTCGTCTCGAAGAAAATACAATAAATCTCCACACACCATGAGTGTGTGTGTGTTTTCATTCGGCCACAATCGACGTACTCGTCGGTCTTTTTTTCTTTCTTTTTTTTTTACAATAAATTATTATTATTCAGTTCTTCGTGATAAAAAAAAAATTAATTCACTTTTCGAGTCTATTGAGTTACGAGCTTAGAACAGTAACGTGCTCATTCCACCCATTTCACTCTGTTCCTTAACGAAGATTTCGAAGTATTGGTAAATAATCGTGACCGCAAGGAGGATACCCGTTCCGGAACCAATCGCACCCAGGAAATCGGCCAATACCGAAAGAGCTCCGATACACAAACCACCGAAAGCAGCTGCGGTTGGAATGTAACGGTTCAATTCATGGATCATCGAGTTGTCGCGGTGTCCTCTCATCACCATTTGTTGTTCCTTCAATTGTTTTGCAACCTGAAAGTGGGAAAATGAAGAAAAATAAAGTTTTGTCATTCGAATAATATTAATTTACTCGACGAACGATTCGCTCGTTCCGCAATGTTGTTGATATAACAATCGCGAGGGGTTTTGCACTTACATCCTTGGCGGAACTGCCGGAAACTTCGATCCAGGTTTTCGAGAAGAATGCGCAAGAGCCGAGCATGAAAAGAATGTAGAGCAAGGCGTGAACCGGGTCCTGAAGAATGTGGCCGACCGATTCGGGCGGCGAGAGATAATAACACAGCCCACCGACCGGATAAGATCGCGCTGGACCACCACCACCGACGTCGGACCACACACCAAGCAAATTTACTATCAAATTTCCTTGAAACTTGACCGCCAACATCTGCGAGATGACGTAGAGATTCGAGACCAATGCGGACTGGAGAATGATCGGGATGTTGCTCGTGTAGAACAATTTGATCGGATAACTGCTGTACTGACCGCGGTACCTGGCGGATTTTATTGGTAGATCGACACGGAAGCCCTGTTGATAATAATAACATTAACAATTAATTAATGTACATTATTGATATCAATAATTTCAAAATTGCACACTCGATAATAAATGGGCCAAGATGAAAAAATTAAATTTAAAAAAAAAACTGATTTTTTTAGAACTCCGTTCAAATAGATAGGAAAGTCAGATTTTTCGTAAAAGACACGTGTCTTGATTTGCAATAGCAAAGAATCAAAAAAAAAATGATTCTTCACTATCTCAGTGTAAAAATTGAAAAAATCTGGTCGCCCAATAACGCTGCTTCATTTTCGTCACTAAATTCAATTTATTTGAGTCTAGCAGCTTCCCCGCCCTTCGAGTCGTATACAATTTCGAAATGACCACTGGTNNTTTTTTTTTTTTTTTTTTTAACGTTCTTGGCACCAAAACTAAAAGTTTTATCTTCTGAAGAAAAATTTTCTGATGTTTAGAATTCGAGATATTTAATTTCCAATTTTTCATTTTTCGTGACGTCAAGTTACACGCGTTTAGATGGGAAAAATAAATAAATTGGAAATTAAATATCTCAAATTCTATGCGTCAGAAAATTTTTCTTCACAGGAGAAAACTGTTAGTTTTGGTGGCAAGAACGTTTGGACAAAATTTTGAAAAAATCCTGAATAAAGTGGTTTTGCGATAGTAAAAGGTTTATAATCACGATCGATTTTCTTTTCTGACTATTGTTAATCGAGTTGTCGCGTTCTTTCGTGACTCAATGCTACGATTTTTGGATTTAGTCGGGGAAACTTTGAGTCATTTTCATGTTTTTCCAACTTGCTGTCATTTACCATGGGGATTTTTTATGCTTACCTGGAAGTATATGACTATAGCAAAGACCAATATCGTTGCCAAAAGATTCATGAGATTTGGAAGATTTTGACGATAGAAAGCCTCGCGAAGTCCCCGAACTTTGTCTTGTCTCGTGGCCAGCAGATGGAACAGAGCTATCACAGCTCCTTCGAATTCTGTGCCACGTCCGGTGTTTACCGTTGCAGGTGAGAATGCTTTCCATACGATTGTTTCACAGATATTCGTAGCAATGAAAAGCGATATTCCACTGCCGAGACCATAACCCTTTTGCAGAAGTTCATCGAGCAACAAAACAATTAGACCAGCTACGAAAAGCTGGATAATGATGAGCAGACAAACGCCGGCCCCAATTTCGGCTGGGTCTCCGTACATTCCAGTCATTACGTAAACGATTGCTTGACCAACCGTGATTACCATGCCGAACACTGAAAATTCAAAACCGATCCAATGAATTTCAAAATTTCACTTTTCAGGCTCGCGATTTTAAAAATCTTTCTCAACTAATCAACAAAATTGTTCCACACGAAGAGAATGAATCAGTTTACTAATCATTTCCTGATAATCTCATCATTGCATTTGGATGCCAAGAACTTTCAAAATTTTGGTTTTTTCTCATTTTCCAAATTCCAAATTTAATTTTTTTTGTACAAAATCAGTGATCGACGTATAAATTAACCCTTAGAGTACATACTGGGTCTTTCTGACCCCAACAATTTCGCATCACCCATAGTTTAGCATTTGATGGCAACGAATATTTTGGCATTAAATTTTCGTTTTTGTAAAAAAATTCATTTCCTACAAAAAATAAAACGAACAATGTATATTTGCCGGAATACAATGGTTGGAAAAACACATTGGGTCACATTGACCCGACATGGACTTGTAGCGTGTCAACGCTCCAACAGTTACATTTCACTATTCAGTGAAAGTTTTTGTTAATTTTTCTAAGTGAAAATGTTTGAAGAATCGGCCAATGTTTCTTTTTATCGATAAAATCTGAGCAAAACGCTGCCCAAGATGAGCAAATGCGATATTCTCCGGGTCTCGTAGACCCAATGTGTCAACAAAGGATCGAAGCAATATTTTCCAACGATTTGACTGAATTCAAGGGAAACAACGAGCCGCAAAGAGAAACTTACACTTTTGAGCTCCGTTGAAGAGAGCTCTGTCCTTCGGGGTATCGCCGACTTCAATAATCTTGGCGCCGGCCAAGAGCTGCATGATGAGACCGGACGTGACAATGGGAGAGATACCCAGTTCCATCAAAGTGCCTCTGTTGGAAGCAAGGATGACACGGATCCAATAGAAAGGATCCGCGCTGTCCGAAGACATGATACCGAAGAGGGGAATCTGAAATAGTAAACATATGGTAACGCGATTGCAGCATTTATCAATTGGTGATGAATGTGAGATCACCGAATGAAAAAGGAGTGATTTGTGTAGAGAGAAAAGTTGGATGACGTACCTGGCAGCAGACCAGGAAGATGAACAGCGTGATGGCCGTCCATAATACCTTTTCCCTAAACTGAATCTGCAGAGGAGAGAAACGATCGATTGTAGAGAAATTATTGAGAGTAGGGAAACGAGATTAACAAATCGATAAGAAAGGATTCAAACGTCAAATATGTTGTATGAAAAACTTGGTAAAAATATCGAAAAAGGTAGATTTTTTGGAGGCTTGTACTTACTTTACGTTGGGGTTTCGCTATTTCCGGGAGTATGCCACAGAATGGCTTAATCACCTCGAGAAATTTAACTGGAAAGATGGAAATATATGGTCGGATGAGAAACGTTTACAAGCTGTTGAATTTTTGGGAATAAAATGAACAATATGTCCCCATAGCATCGTGGCCACACATCTCTCTCGTTTTCACACATAGCGGGATTCGTACGCAAAGCGTACCAATACTATTCGCCACGAGCAATGAGTATACGGGAAGAAGCACTTTTTCGGTTGTAATAAACGTCTTATTTATACTCACTCCCCATGATGATCGCGTATTTTCGTCGTTAATGAATCGCACTACTTCCCGGCTACCGTGCTACAACCGCTCGTTCAACTTTTTTTATTTAATATATTTTATAAAACATAAAAAAGACGTCAACGCGAAGAACCCAGAGGACCAGTTCACGCGTTGTACACTTGTCAGGAGAGTGTGCGCTTCGGACCCCGAGTATAATGCTGAAGGAATACGGGGGGGCTTGAAATCGTGGCTCTTCTCACCGACACGTATCAATACGACGCTGTCACGTGACCCGATGATGTTGGCCGACCGGGAACACCGGCCATTACGGCGTTGTACCCTTTTTCCATTCACTAAAAATCCCGTTACACCGCGAGATGGCGCCACCTTCCACTCCAAATGTCGTCAGATCCACCATTCCCGGTCGCGCATGCGCCATCTCATGGCGTGGCTTATTTTTAATTTGTCAAAAAGCCTTGCTTTTCGATTTTATCGAATTCGAACTATTTTGCATCTTCACGAGTTTTATAGTTGGTTAGCGTCATTTCACATTATATCCCGAGCATCTTCTGACTATAAATTCACCCTCGGATGATCGCTCCTTGTGTTCATAAAAGAAAATGCAAACAAATTTGCAAACCGCGTTATATTTGATCTCGGGAAAAAGTTTTATTCATCAAAATTTGTATCTTTCCACTAGAAAATCGTGTAAAGAGTTTGCGCTCATTGATCCTTATTGCAATTTCGAAATTACGTCGTTTTCGAATGTTTTCTCTTCGATTATTTTTATGGGATCTTTTTACGGGGACGCACAGAGTTATTGCGTTTTGCTCGAATGCAAATGGAAAAATCAACAAGACTGGAATCATTGGTCACAGGGTCGTCTTCAAAGTCTAATGAGTGTCCTCATTTTGCAAGGCTTATTTTTTTCGTTCTTTACCCTCTCTCGCTATTTTCAACTTTTTTTTCCCAACTCATTAATCATTTCAGCGTATTTGAATATTTATCAACGGAGTCCCCTACTTTACAGTTGTTGTTTTGATTTTTGATGCAACTTCACGGAGTCAGCCATGTTCGACTTTACGAGCGAGCAACTTCAAAATTGCCTAAAAAATCGGATGTGTGTGTGTGTATGTTCTGGCACTGTAAAATTCAAACGTTCATAACTCGAGAACGGTTGGAGCTATACAGGGCTCTCAATTTGCACGGTTGAGCTGAAAACAAGCTCTTCATTCTCTGAGAATTTTGTTAGAATTGCTAAAAAAAATACGATATCTACGGCATTTTGAAATTTTCAAAAAATCGTGTGTCGACGCTCAAACTTGCGCAAATTTGAAGATTTATTACTAATTTTTATTTTTTTCAATAGAGCATCCCGATAGGGAGGTTGATATTGAATTTGGGAAATATCCGAGGAAATATCGGTGGAACGCTTTAAATCGAATGATTTTTCGAATTTTACAAAAATCTGAATTTTTTGAAAAATCGTCCAACCGCTGTAATTATTAAAAATTTTGTAAAAAAAAGTGGATAAGTTTGTACTTTTTCTTTACTTGATATTCAGACACGCGGCGGCGCCTTGATGCCGAGTATTAAAAAGAAAAGTGTTCGAATCAACAAAGCAAGTTCGGCCGCGTGTCTGTATACTCGAAATTCGGCCTTTTTCCGCGTTACGTTGAAACTTAGTTACAATTTATTTTCCTCGCTTTGAGAACTGCCGACTATATGGTTACAAAAGATTAGTTGGACCGATGGGCATAAAATTATCATGAATTTGTATATTTTTGTGAGTCCCTAATGACGAGGAAAATTTTTCAAAATCTGACCAACACGTCTGTAGTGATTATTCGCGACGAAACTACGCTCATTGTGATGAATATTTGCAGTTTGCGTCACAACAAAAAATTTCTATTTCTCAGAACAATTGAATCTCATTGATAAGCCTCGGCGGGAAAAGTGGTTAAGGTTGCTCATTATTTTGGTGTTGTATACTTCACGCATGATTGGTAAAAGTTCTGCAGCAAGAACGACGAGAAACTCGCCGGTCACTTGTCCGTCCTGCGAGGTAATCGTACAAAGTCAAATGCCTTGGGACATCGCTCGGTTCTTCGTATAAATAGGCGTCGTTGGTTTCGACATTTCTCATTCTACATTTTACTAGACACGAGCACGATTCAGTTCTATCCTCGAACAAGTTTTTATCGTTTAACGTGGTTTTTAAAAAATTAAGCTTTTCCAATTTTAAGGGACGCGAAACTGCAATGAAACATTCGAGATGGTCCGCCCTCGTCATTGGGCTTCAATTCACTTGCATCGTTTACTCAAGGTAAGTGAAAGCCGTGTGCAGAATACTGAGCGTTACGATCGAACGTTTCCAAGAACTTGATAATCATTAATAATTTCGGTTTGAGAAGGAAATTAAATCGAATGATGGATTTTTGCAAATTTCGAGTTGTTCGATTTCGATTTTTCACTAATTTTCTAATTCAACAAATATTTCGGATTTATATTTTTATTTTGCACGACATTCGAAGTAATTTATGTTAATAACAAATTCCACTGGACTATCCTCTCTCGTTCTTATCGGCTCAACTATCTGTCTTAAAATTGATGCAATTTTGATGCAAAACAATTTGTGTTAAAAATTGTTCGCCTCGTGATTTTGACTGCAGTTGCTTGTAAAATATTTGTTTAATTTGAACGTCTCCTCTAAAGTCAGCGCATAATTATTATTCAATGTTTGGTCTGGACAATAAAACGATCCTGACTTCCGACCTAAAAACTCGAACGACATGAAAAATTGGCATGATTTTCAAAATTCAATAAATAATAAGAAATACACAAAGTATTTTTCGTTGAATCTCAACGTTGCAAACTTCAGAGTCATAATAACTGAGGGGTTAACCCGAAATAGTCTTCTCCACATGAACGAAACAACGAAAATGCAAGAAAAACCTGGCGTTCAAAGCTGTTAAACGTTAGATTAACGCCATATTCCGACGTTTCGTAACGTCAGAACATAGCCTTGTACGTCGCTATTCGCAGCGTTCCCTAACGCCAGCGAGTAACGTTACCGGGTAACTCGATACTGACACGAATGTGACGCCATTCAGTGCTGCCCTGTAGCAGCAGCCTAACGGCAGAGTCTGGCGGCATCCTAGCGCCAGAGTCTGGCAGCATCCTAGCGCCAGAACCTGGCAGCATCCTAGCGCCAGAACCTGGCAGCATCCTAGCGTTAGCGTGTAACATGAAAGTAGCGTTCGGTTACAGCGGCATTATTGATTTGGTTTCGGGCTCTCAGCGTCAGGATAAATTAGAAAGCTCTTGAGACCCAGCGTTAGAATTGTTGAAATTCAACCCTCGAATAAAGTTGAGAAAATTTTTAAATAGCTGTTTTGTGCATCGCACAATATTGTATTTCAATCAGAATTGATTTTGATTGTAGAAATGTCATCTGAAATTTCCTATTCATAANTTTTCAAAATTCAATAAATAATAAGAAATACACAAAGTATTTTTCGTTGAATCTCAACGTTGCAAACTTCAGAGTTATCATAACTGAGGGGTTAACCCGAAATAGTCTTCTCCACATGAACGAAAGAACAAAAATGCAAAATGGTGCAGATTGGCAGTAGTTTGCAGGCGGCGAGCCTTGCAAATTTTAGCTCAGAAAGGTGAAGGTCAAATCAGCAACTAAATGAAGGTTGAATTGATGGAAAAAAATATTTTCGAGCGGATACAACTTCATGTGGCCAACTCGATTGGCGCATATGAATTTTGTTTCGATAAAAGTGAGATAATAAATCTTATCGCAGTTTTTTCAACAAACATGAAATCGATTTATTTTCTCGAGAGGACAAAACTGTTTTTTTTCATCCTTGGTATACATTCGAGTGTTTGTAAATATGAATTTTTTCGTTTGGAGATTCTACCGGCGCATTGCGGCGTGGAAGAAAAATAATAAAATGCATATCGCACGTATTTGATGTTTGAATCGCATGATTTGTTATCGTAGCTTTATCAACGTGTTTTGTAAAATGTTGGATAAAAGTAGAAAAAATGGCGCTTCGATTCGTTACTATATATTAGGCGCGGAGTGCGGTCACGGCGTTTATTTGTTCTCTTAGTCTCGTGCGACGTGTATCAGCTGGAATAACATCACATTCGCAGTGTCGCATTATTCTCCGCGGCTTTCGGAAGGTCCCTCTGGTGTTTTGCTCTATTGCGTTCATCATCTTGTCCAAACTTTTGATGAGGAATCCGTAATTTTGTTGAAATTAACCGCCACACGATCTATACTGCGTTGGGCATAAAATTTATTCGGTTTCTCCGAAGCGTTGGAACTCGTCGTATATCTTATTGAGTCACCAGGCTCTTCGGTACACCAACCAATTATGTGAATATTCTTATTCTTCCATATTCAATCGTCGTCCGTCTAATATAATCGTAGAAAACTAATTCATAGTACACGTTAGATGACACCAGTGTTTTCTGGTTTATCGCTTTTGCGCAATCTCCTTGTAGATCGTGAGGCGCTATAAAATCGATAAATGTGTAATTGTCCTCGTAATTGAATTCAACAATTTTCTGAAAATGGATGCGATGAGTATGAAATTATATTCCAACTACAGCCAGTCTAGTTGACGCTGAAGGGTACAGCTACCTTTTAATATGAAAAGTTGAAATTTTTTTTCAAAATCTTTGACCTTTCATTTTACGAAAATCGCAAAAACTTTTTATTTTTTACAAACTGGCACTCCAGCTCCCGCTCGTTATCTTCATTTTCGAATTATCTTTTAATTGCTTATCGGCGATTTTTAATTTATTATCATTTTTTATTTGCTTGTCAACTTTGAAAGCGGACAATTTGAGAAAAAATGTGATTTTTTAGTTCGGGTTTCCCAGAAGATAAAAAATTATCGAAAAATTATCAAAACTGCTTCAGTGATTTTTGCGTGAAAAGGAGACGACAAAGACAATTTTGTAGTCCAGTTTTATGTGTGAATGGAATATTCTTGCTCGATAATCGTTTTACGTCTAAATTTTTATCATGGAACGGGAGAAGACGATTATCATTGAAAATTGGATGAAGACGCGATGCGAGAAATACAGCTTCGGAAAAATTCCGTTGAATCAAATAAAGAATGCAACTGATTTTCGTATCATAGAAAACTACAAGGCTGGGGACCTCTCTCTCTTGCTGGTCTCTGCTGTTTCTCAATTTACCGGCGGAATGTATAGTGGTCGACACGAGCGAATAAGCCGCGAAATTTTTTTTACCGATTAACGGCTAATCGAAAGATAAAAATGGCCTAAATTCGATTCGCTCTCTTCACGATTTCTTTCGATAAAGTTTTTCGCGCGTAATTTAGTCTTGAACAAAAAAAAAGTTTTCTAGCAATTCGATATTCAGTTTTTGGTATAAAACATCGCAAATCTTCAAAAAATGAGTTACGAGAATTTGCAATGAATCATTAACAAAAAAAAAAGTTTTTTTTTAATATTTCGGAAAAGTGATTCCTAGGAAATTTTTCATGTTGGAGTTTGCATCGTTGAAGTGCAACGAAATTCTATTTTTTCTATGGCGAAGCTTATTATTTGAATTCAGAATGTCATTACGAATGTAAAACGATCGATTTTCGCGACGTACAAAGTATATCCGCTCGAAAAATTTGGATGATTTTGAAAATTAAACAAATCGTCAATAAGAATAAATATTTATTCTGCGAACGTTGCGACCTTCAGCTTCATTGAAATTTCAGTTGATTCTGGAGAAAATTCAACTTAGTTCCATGTAAACTTGACTTTGGTATACGCAAATAAGAGAATTATAGGACGAAAAATATTTGATGAGAAAATAAATAAATAATAATAATAATAATAAATAAATAAATAATAATAATAAATCGGCGTAATTTTCTTGATAAAAGCTCAGAATAAATTAGAAAAATGATTCTAATCGAATGAATGCAATAATTTGATCAGTCAGACAATTAAAATGATTCTGATCAATGACAATAGTTGAATACATTTCTTGCATGGATAAAAACGTAGACATTTGCTGATTTTAAACGATTCTTGAAGGTCTTTCAAGCCAGAGTCCTGCCCCAAAACATCCGAAGTTTGCATCCAGCAGATCTCTGAACCACATCAATTGAGCGAAGGGCCACACTGGGATGCTCATAATTCGGTTCTTTACTTCGTTGACATACCGAAGCAGACACTCTTTTGTTGGGACCCTGAAACAGGAAATGTGACGAGCGCTTACATAAGTGAGTATCGATAAATTTTTCATCGATTTTCCGTGATTGTGTAATGAAAATCTGCGAATAATAAATATTTCCTCGAAGACGATAATCCATTGAGAAACAAGTCATCTTCTCGGCAAATTGCGTATACGTTTGGTTTTTGAAATCGTTAGAATGTGATAGAAAAAAAATCGGATGTAAATTATTGCTGTGAATTTGTTTTCGTTTTTTTTTTTGCAGAAAATGGTCAGTTGGGCGTCGTGGTTCCGGTTGTCGGAATGGAAAATACATTCGTTGGCGGTGCTGGCACTGAATTCGTTCAAATAACTTGGGATCGAAAAACGAATAATCCGAACCCTGATGTCAAAGTCCTTGCGACCGTGGACTCGGATCGTAAAGGCACGAGATTCAACGATGGAAAGGTCGACCCAAAGGGTCGCTTTTGGGCGGGTAAGTTGAATTTTGAGAACATTGACCCTTCGAGTGCAGACTGTGTCGTTTTGACTCCAATAATTTCCTGCTTGATCGTTTCGTCGAAAAATCAATTTAAAGCCAGAAAACATGAAAAATGGACTACAAAAATCGAATGAAAAAAAAAACAATAAATAGATATTTACCGGCATACAACGGTTTAAAAAACGCCTTGGGTCAGATTGACCCAATGTGCACTGATATCATGTCGGCACTCGAAGGGTTAAGCATCGCAGTTAAAATGTTAGCCACGTATGAAAAGAGAAAACAAAACTAGTAGAATGTGATTTCGTTATTAAAATGAAAATTCAATATTTTCCGAACGCGAGCCATGTTCTGACCAATTTCCAGAACAACGCGTATTATCCATGAGATTCTAATGAGCAATTTTGCTTCCTCATAGAGGAAGCTATGTGACGGTGAAATTTTTTTTTTTCCAGTTTTCAATGTCAATGTGCTTAAAATGTCCCGAATCGTCGAAAAATCATATCTACAAAAAATGTCCGGATGTGTGTGTGTATGTGTGTGTGTGTGTGTGTGTGTATGTTCTGGCACTGTAAAATTCAAATGTTTTCAACTCGAGAACGGTTTGAGTTACATGGCTCGCGTTTTGCACAGATGTTAATCTAGACCAGCTCTTCGTTCACGCACAGTTTCGTCAGAACAGCTCGAAAAATACGAACTCTACGGCATTTTGAAATTTTCGAAAAAATGGTGTCGGCACTCTAACTTTCGCAAATTTCGAGATTAATTATCGATTTTTTTTTTATAAATAGAGTATCTTAATAGGAAGGTTGGTATTGAATTTGGGAATAATCGGTTGGACGGTTTAAATTTTATGGGTTTTCGAATTTTTCGAAAATATTAGTTTTTCGAAAAATATCGAAATCTTGTAAGATATTATGTATAAGTCAGTACTCCCTCTGTACTTTCGAGCAAACTTGTCGGAATTATTGAATTTAAATGCAAATACAAGAACGTAGAAGAATGCTGCAAATTGAAATTTGCAAATGGCTTCCTCAAGTTGCTCAAGATGCACGATGCTCAAAGCTTCCTCTATGAGGAAGCCAATTGCAAATTTCAATTTGCAGCATTTTTTCAGTTTGGAGTGGTCAAGGCAGTTATTTAGGCGAGACATTTTTTATCGTTTTTCTGGGAGGGCATCAAATTCTTTGGCAGAGGTTGTTTTCTTTGAAGGGTCTACAATTTTTTCAGTCAGGAGTGGTCAAGGTTTTTTAGACGAAAGATTTTTCATCGTTTTTCTGGAAAGGCATCCAATTTTTTTTGCAGAGGGTTGTAGAGGGTTTTAATTTTCTCAGTCGAGAGTGGTCAAGGTTTTTCAGGCGAGACATTTTTTATCATTCTTCTGAGAGGGCATCTAATTTTTTTGGCAGTGGGAGGGGTTCTAACTTTTCTGTAGATTTTTCTGGGAACTGCAATGGAAACAGAGATCACTAACAAATGGACTTGTCTAGGCGTTTTTCCCCGTGGGGGGATTTTTGGCTAGGTCATCACATTCCTCACTCTTTTACTTTTTCATCCACACCGCAATATTTTTGTACAGCTGGATTCAGTGGAGCATGAAAACTTTTCGATATCGTGAATCTTCGAAAATATTTTGTTCAATGCGTAAAAATATGGAAAACACGTAATTTTCTGTAATTCAGCTCGATTTGAGTTTGTGCAGTGAAGGTTGAATTTTTTTTTGGTTCGATGTTTTGAGCAATTCTTTCGACAGATGTGTAATTTGAAGAATCGATGCGTTGATATTTTTTTTTCTTTCACCGCAAGGTACAATGGGCATCGACTCGGAACCTGGATTGGGCTCGCTCTACAAAATTGGTTCCGACAATGTGCCAAAGAAAATGGTGTCACCGGTGACGATCAGCAACGGTCTAACTTGGAGTCATGACAACAAGACTTTCTACTACATCGACTCTCCGACTTATAAGGTTTCGGCTTACGACTACGACAACGATGCCGGCGAAATCTGTATGTTGAATCGATTTTAAAAAATTGCTCCGACGTTGTGTGAAAAACGAAAAATTCAATATTACGGTTAAAACGCTTTCAGCAAATAAACGCACTGTGTTCGACTTCAAAACGAACAATGTTCCCGGAATCCCGGACGGCATGACGATCGACAGACATGGGAATCTTTGGATCGCGTGTTACGACGGTGGAAGAGTAAATAAAGATTAATCATTTGCTGACATAATTCCTCGACAGAGTTCTTTTTACTCGAGCAAAATTCTGATGCTTTATCTCTTCGGGACTTTTAAACGTGAATTAAAAAATATTCGGAAAATTTTTAGTCACCTGGACTAATGGCGACGATTCTTTGCGTCGAATTATTCTTGCAGGTAATCTCGGTCGATCCAAAAACTGGAAAATTACTGAGAACCATTGAAATGCCAGCGCGACAAGTGACGAGCGTCGAATTTGGAGGTAAAAACCTCGACATATTGTTCGTGACGACCGCGAAGCAAGGTCTGACGAGCGAAGATCTCAAATCGCAGCCAACCGCCGGTTCCGTATTCCGAATTGAAGGTTTGAAAACTTCCGGATCACCTTCGCTCCGCTACAAGCTGTGAGATCGACCAACAACGCGAGATGCATTTCCACTGCTCCTGCAAACAGAGCAAACGAATTATAAAAACGAACCACAGACATTTCGTCATCCTAAGAGTATTCCCAATGACAAAAAATCAAAAGCGAATGCATGAAAAATTAAATGTATCTGGTTCTGTCAATAAAACTTAACATCGCCGGAAGGAGTTCTGAGATTTCAATTGAACAAACTTCCAACGATGATTAAATTCACGTTCATCTTGATTATGTTGCGAAATTATTTTCTCCGAATGAACCAAAAGAAAGTGTTGATTTTGCCTGTTTATTTTTTATGTCGCAAAATAAATATGGTTGCGTTGATATTGACGAATTCGAGAGGTTGCCGCGATTACTATGGGGAGAGAATATTGTGACAAAATTTCGGTATAAATGAACCGGTTCGCCAAGCAAGTGGTATCATTCCAGAGAGAGCAGCGCCGAACTCGACTTGGTGCTTTTTTTTTCATTACACGTGAGTACAATAAAAAGGCAGATTGACACTTTTTGCGTTGGAGGCAAGTTTTTTTTTTTATTATTGGAACCGAGAATTCGGAATTGTGAGTCGACAAAGTTTGAATCTTTTGATTGTTTCGTTGCCTCAAAGTCCGAAAGAATTGAGAGAGTCCATCAAATTTGTGAGGAATGTAATAAAATGAGATTTTTTTTGTTATTGAAGAATAGATTTTGAAAAAAAAATTGTAATTATTTTTTTGCATTTTTAACGTGTACATATAATGAAAATCTGGTTTATACTTTTTTTCTTCGTAGTTTCGTCAGACCCGACTGACAGCCATGAATTCAATGCCAAGATGGTTCCTCTTGGTGGCCCTGCTCAGTTTAGGGCTCAGCAAAAGCCTCGGTGTAGAAGTTAAAGAGGCTCTGGACCTCGCTGTTGGCTTGGGTGGCCTTGATCACGGCCATAAATCCTCGCACTCTGAGTGCGATGATGGAGATGAAACCAGTAATTCCCCGAATCAAAATGAAGATGACAACAGTGAATCCTCGGATCAAGATGGAGATGAAACCAGTGATTCCTCGAAACAAAATGAAGACGACAACAATGAATCCTCGGAGCAAAATGAAGATGAAACGAGTGAATCCGAGAATCAAGATGAAGAAGACGGCGATAGCGAAGATACTGGTGATGAGAAAGGTGAAGACAATGAAGGGGATTATGCAGCGGGACCAGAAGGGGATCAAGGGGGTGAGAAAGGTTCAGACCATGAAGGGGATGATGAAGAGGGACAAGAAGGGCATCATGAAGAGGGACATGGAGGTGGACACAAAGTGCATCATGGCGAGGGACATGGAGGGGGACACGAAGGGCATCAAGGAGGGGGACATGAAGGGCATCATGGAGAGGGACATGAAGAGGGACATGGAGGGGGACATGAAGTGCATCATGGACAGGGACATGAAGAGGGACATGGAGGGGGACATAAAGTGCATCATGGACAGGGACATGAAGAGGGACATGGAGGGGGACACGAAGGGCATCAAGGAGGGGGGCATGAAGGGCATCAAGGAGGGGGGCATGAAGGGCATCATGGAGAGGGACATGAAGAGGGACATGGAGGGGGACATGAAGTGCATCATGGAGAGGGACACGAAGGGCATCAAGGAGGTGGACATGAAGGGCATCAAGGAGGGGGACATGAAGTGCATCATGGAGAGGGACATGGAGAGGGACATGGAGCGGAACATGGAGGGGGACATGAAGGGCATCAAGGAGGTGGACATAGAGCGGGACATAAACGCGGACATGGAGGTGGTCAGAAAGGCGGAAAGGGAGGGGAATATGGAGGTGGTCAGAAAGGCGGAAAGGGAGGGGAATATGGAGGTGGTCAGAAAGGCGGAAAGGGAGGGGAATATGGAGGGGGACATGGAGGGGGACAAGAAGGCGGACATGGAAAGGGATCCGGAAGTCTCCTCGATGTGGACGAAAAGCTTAAAGCCACCGTTGGCCATACAGACAGTCTATTGTAATCACCGGGGAGACCGATGTTCAGTTACAAATAGTGAAGCAGTCCAATTCAACGGAATGCATGAGTAGCTCTAAAAACAGAAGAAACGTAGATTTTATAGTAAAACATAAATTATCATAAAAGTTAGAATATTGTAAAGAATGATAAGGGAAATGTAAAAAATTTTCATGTTTGTATAATTTTTACAAGAATAAATAATTGAAAATGAATCTGTGAGATTTACTCGAACCAACCCCATTCTTTGTCCATTTCGACCTGACGATAAATCCTCCGTGGGAGCTCCAAGACGAAATAGTCGTGGGACTAATGCTCGCGGCACCATACAATTTTTCTGCACCATGCATCGAGCGATGTGCATGATAACTTCACCGTATACACCGAATTCTCTATTTTCGTAAACGTGGCGAGGCTGGCTCCGTAAAAATCAACCGTCGCACGCGCTCGTTCTCCGCCTTTGCAAAATTATCCCAAAATCTGTTTGGGCTGCTGGGAACTTTACTTTCCGTTAGCCACTCGATCGTTTATTATATAAAACCCACAGCACACCTAGTTAGTGCTGAAGGGTATAGCTAGCCTAATATGAAAAGTTTGCATTTTTTTTTTTATCTTCAAACTTTTATTTCCCGAAAATCTCTGCAACTTTTCGTTTTTACAAACTGCGGCAGTCCAGCTATACCGTTCGTCATCTTTGTTCAAAGATAATTTGGCAGAACTATACAACTGTCCTCTCAAATAACTGCGTGGGAAATAACTTTATTCTGAGACATTTCCATTCTTGAGGCGATCTATCACATGCTTGATCGGTAAAAATCCCGCTATACGTTTTAATTGGAGATACTGAATATTTAATGAAAAATATTTAGTTACACGTTGTTCTCATTTCACCGGAGAAGAAGATGTAACTTTTCTTTTTCTCAAAATATGAAGAGTCTCTGAGAAAACCGTGTATCGACTTTTTGATTATCTCTCTCGCACTCGCGCGACTGCTAGATCACCTTAAACATCTGTCCTATTAATTCATTTAAAAAAATCTTTATTCCGATAAATCTGTGCTCTTTGACAACATCCCTCTCATACAACCGTATCCTTGATTCGCGCAACAAAATCTCTGTTCTGATACAACTGTTGTACTCTGGTTCAACTTGGCTTTTATAAAAAAAATCGATTATGCTGTAGCGCATTTCGATAATCAATTATTTAGCAAATTCCAAATCGTAAATTGCAAGCAATTGAAGTTGAACCAGCGAGGACAGATGTATCAGAGAAGAGAGTTGGAGAAAAGTACAGTTGTATCGGAATAAAGATTTTGCACAAATTAAGGACACAGTTGCATGAGAGGGCTGTTGTCGAAGAACACAGATGTGTCAGAATAAACAATTTTTTTTATGAATCAAGAGGACAGACGTATAAGAATGATAATGTATCAGAATACAGTTTTTTTATCACGTTATTTAAGAGGACAGTTGTAAAAAGTACAGATTTAGTCCTGGAAATTATCTTCGAATCGGTAATTAGCGATTTTTAAAAGAATAGTCATTTTTCAGTTGCTTATTGTGTTGATGAGTCTCATCAGTGAAGTACCGTGGACACGAATTTGATTCGACAGACATGTTGTCACAAATATTGCGTCGTCGAGTCAAAACACACTTCACTCGATAATCGTTAAACATGCTGCGACAACGTTTGCTCATTCTCAGTGAACAGTTGGCTTTTTTCTCTCTGGATATTTTTGTTCCGAGGGTCACGCGATTCGCAGTGAACTCGGATAAATACAGCAGATTGAATAATTATATTCCTGGGCTGAAAAAAGTCAACGAACTATAAATTCCCAAGGAGCGATCGGCCGACAGGGAACAATGATTACGGCAAAAACAGTGCGAAAGGCGATCCAGTTGTTGAGCATTCAATTTTATTAAGAAATCAAAATAACGTTTCACGCTCTGGAATCTTTCATGGAAAGATTCCATGAAAAAATGAAGAATGAATGAATGAAAAGAGGCATGAAAAAAAAATGTACATTTTATGTTTCTGTATTTTTATTGAGACTGAATGACTTTGAACCGAGTTTAGAGATTCAATTGAATAAACTCGCCATGAAAAATACGACGAATGCTTAAATGTTCGAGGGTACTGCGAAATTGTTTTGTCAGGATACTTCGAGAACAACAAGTTAATTCCGTTTGTTTGTGTTTTCATCGACGAATAAAGCAAATCACTTATTCATGCACTTGGGCAGAAAAACGATAACAATTTTCGATTTATAAATGAAACGTCGGTGTCCAAAAATTGGCACAATTGTAAAGACAGGGTCTGGCTTGTGTTGCAATTTTTTCCTACTTCCGTTGTTAAGCATTTTTCTCATCGGTTTTTGTGATTTTTTGGATCATGTTGTTCCTAACACCTGCTGTGAGTATGAAAATGCCAATGAAGGCAGCTCTCGGCAGCTCTAAAATCTTGCTCATAATAAATCTTTATGCTATTACAAAAAATGTGTATTCTGAAAGTTTTCGTAAAGGGATCAGTTTTCCATGTGAATTAGAAAAATTTGACCATTCTAACTGGTTTGCACTTTGTTCTTCGTAGATTTGTCAGAGTAGACGAGAAATTATGATTTCCGGCTTAGTATTGATTTTTGTGTTTGCGCTCGTCGGTCTGGCATCCGCTCAACAAGACAAGTAAGTTTATTTTTTATTCCGTCGATCCAGTCGTCAGTTGTTTCACAATAAAATTAATAGCCTGCTTATAGTCTTACCGTTTTTCTAACACAATTCGCCATGCCCTCAGACGGAGATTAATCAAAATTGGAGAACATTTGGTTGTTGATCTTGACGCTCGTGTCAATCCGGCATTGTTACGTGGTCCGACTTTTCGTCCAATTCCTAATTCCGATGAGGAGGACTCGAACGAAGACGAGGACTCAAACGAAGACGAAGACGAAGACGAAGACGAATACGAATACGAAGACGAGTCCTAGGGCACGATGGACAATGAAGACGTAAGCACTTAGCGTCAGTTAATGATTCACGCGCTTCTGGAGACGCCGCGATGCTTCCTAGTATTTTCGATTCCTGCACGATCCATTTTCAGATCTAGCAGCGAAACAAACGATCAATATATTATGTATACGTGTATTCCATGTACCTGTGATTTTATGACAAGTAAACGATTTGACTCTATAATTTTGAGTTTTTTCTTGATAATCCCCAAACCAAGAAGACGAGAGTTGACGTTAATAATTCAGCATATTGCAAAAACATTTGCTCTTTGTGAATAACAAGTCCAGTTGTTTACAGTTTTCTTTTAAAATTTCGATAAGCGATGATATTTCAAATTCATGTGTATCAATACAGCAGCCAATTGTTTTGACGACTTCTGAGTTGGCAAAACATAATGGAGAGTTCGAGTTTTGATGGACGGCGCGCGGTGGGCAAAGAAAGTGAGATCATTGTTGGAAGAGCAGAGCACACGCGAGTTAGTATTTTCCTCAAATTTTTCCGTGCGAAACTCTCTTGCCGCTGTACCTAAATTTTTATATCACTTTCTCGTTACTGCGTGTGAGTACGAATATGGATTGCGACTTTTTTTTAGTCATTAGTAAATTTTCAAGTTTTTTTTCATCAAATCTGGAGATTGTCACGAATAACGGCTCCGAAATTTCTCTTGCATATTTCTCAGTATAACTCGCTATTGACATCTGAATTTGGAAAATCCTGAGAGTGCACAATTTTATTGTTTTCCGAGCAAAAATTATGTTTTCCCTATGCGTGTGAGAAAAGTCTCAATATAAATAAACGAATTGACATGTTAATAAAAAAGGTACGGACTTATACACAAAATCTTAGCAAATTTCCAAAAATTAAAGCGGTTGAACGATTTTTCGAAAAACTCAGATTTTCGTAAAATTCGAAAAATCATAAAATTTCAACCGAAATTTCTGAAATTCGATACCAATCTTCCTATTAAAAAAGCTTTTAAAAAAAAAATAGTGAAGAATCTTAAAATTTGCGGAAGTTAGAGCGTCGACACCTTTTTTATGAAAATTTCGAAAAGATTCTCAGTGAATGAAGAGCTTTTATAGATCAACATCTTTGCAAAACGAGAGCCCAAGGGCTCAAACCGTTCTCGAGTTATAAACGTTTGAATTTCATCCGGACATTTTTTCTACATATGATTTGTCGATATTTGAGACATTTTGCCATCGAAAACTGGAGATAAAATTTTCACCGTCAAATAATTTCCTCAATGAGGAAGCAAAAAAGAGCATTGTCATTGTGTACATTACTAGCGGGTATGAACTTTAATATCCTTCTCTTTGTAGACTCGTCAACGCGTGGACCAGAAGCCATGAAATTAGTTTTGAAAGCGATTTTTGTGCTAGCAGCCAGTCTGGAATCCATCTCCGCATTGTAAGAAATCTTTCCGCAACCTTCCGCTTTATAAAAACAAAAAATATTTGAATCTTTCTCATCCCTATTATTCTCGCGTGTATTCTTGCCTGATGTAAGGAGTAAGCAAAGTTAATGAGTTGAGCCCAATTGAACAGACGTAATTGGATCGGGCAACATTTTTTCCCCCAAAACCATCCACCTGTCTAAACAATTTGGACAACGATATCGGCTGCAAGTCGTAAAATAAAATGATAACATCTCAATTCGCTCAACTGAATGATTCAGTAAATTGGAAATAAATTCGATGAATGGCAAAGTGGATTTAATTTTTTCCCAAACGAAAAAAAAAGTCTCAAATGTTCGAGGTGAGTGTGGATGATTAAAAATAATACTTCAAGGGCTCTCAACGCAGGAGACTGCTCCAGAAAATCAGGCATTTGCATCGAGCAAATTTCTCAACCGGGGACTCTCAGCGAAGGACCACACTGGGACGTTGATCAGCAGGTTTTATACTTTGTTGATACACCGAAGCAGACACTGTTTTGTTATGACCCTGAAACAGGAAATGTGACCAAGGCCTACATAAGTAAGTTTCCGTGCATTTTCCGTTTCAAAAAAATGGGCAACGATTAACGAATTAGAAGGATAGCACGTAAGAGATTTCTTTTCCAAATATTACTGGGTAAAATCGAATTATATGAACCAAATATTTTCAACAGGAAATGGTCCGTTGGGCGTGGCGATTCCGGTTGCCGGAAAGAAGAACACATTCGTTGGTGGCGCTGGCACCGATTTTATTGAAATTCATTGGAATCCCAAAACGAATGATCACAACCCAGAGATTAAAGTTCTCGCGTACGTGGATGTCGATCGTACGGGCACGAGATTCAACGATGGAAAAATCGACCCAAAAGGCCGATTCTGGGGAGGTGAGGTCGAATAATAATGCTTACTAACATCGCGATGCATATTTTTACCATAATTTTCAAATTCCATTCGTTACTATCCACGTGACCTCGGAAAATCTTGAATATTCGCGTTCGAATATCCCCGAACAGCGGTTACAATTTTTTGTACGTACTTCAACCCTCCGTGATCGCAAGCGCAACTTTGAGCTGGAATCACTGCAAGTTATTGGCGCCCGAGACGGTTGCCCCGTCGCCGCAACGTTGCCTTAGGGTGCCCGATGATTTTTTTTTACGCAATTTGCCTTATTCTTGCTGATTTTTTTTTTTGCTATTTTGAAAATCGGATAAAAAATGTTTGGCATGATATCCTTATTCTGAAAGGTTCGAACTAATATTCTGAATTTTGATGTGTCGTTCATAACGATACTGGCAAAATGCGGTATGCGTTCAAATACGGCTGGGCTCATTCCGACCCGGAGGGTTATAATGTTCGATCGCCTTATTTTTGTCCTTTCAGGCACAATGGGCATTGACTCGGAACCTGGATTGGGCTCGCTCTATAAAATTGCTTCCGACAATGTGCCAAAGAGAATGGTGTCACCGGTGACGATCAGCAACGGTCTAGCTTGGAGTCACGATCACAAAACTTTGTACTACATCGATTCAGATACTCGAAGTGTATGGTCTTTTGACTACGACGAGAAAACGGGTACAATTTGTACGTGAAAAGATTGCGATTGCAAGGAGAAAACCTGCTTTTCAAATTTTGCAAACCGAAACAAAGAAAAAAAAACTAAAAAAAATGACGTTGATTGAATATTTTCAGCAAATAAACGAACAGTGTTCAGTTTCAAGACGAATAACGTTGCCGGAGTTCCCGATGGCATGACGATCGACGCCGCTGGAAATCTTTGGGTCGCGTGTTACGACGGTGGAAAAGTAAATACGAATTGATCGATAATCTCCATGAGCCAGTGGCTCAATTCTCTCGAAAAAAATCTCGACTGCTTTCTTTCGAGTTTGTGAATTTCGATAGCGAATGAGCAAAAATTCATTTCAAAAAATTTCTTGTTCGCCAAGACTCGTAAACGATGTTCCGGCAAATTATTCTTACAGGTAATCTCGTTCGATCCAAGAACTGGAAAATTGCTAAGAACTGTAGCAATGCCAGCGCGACAAGTGACGAGCGTTGCATTTGGCGGACGGTACCTCGACATATTGTTCGTGACGACAGCGAAGCAAGGTCTGAAGCCAGAAAATCTGAAATCTCAGCCGAAAGCTGGTTCCGTTTTCGCGGTCATGGGCTTGAGAACCTCGGGGAAGCCGATGTTCAGCTACAAAATGTGAGAACGTTCTATCGCCTGCAGGAAGAGAACCTTCGGTCCTGGAATAAAGAGGACAAACGAATTACAAAAGTGACCAAAGAACAATTGAACCCTAGTTAACATGGGGTCAGAAACGACCTCAGGAAACTTGAAATCCCGCGCCCTTTTTCCCTCCGTTCTCCCAATTTCTATCGTTTTGCCGCATTTTTAAGTTATTTTTTGACTTCAAGCGAGATTGTGCCGGGCTCACGTGATCCTGCATTAAAAAACGAAAAGAATAAGCACAAGTTGAACTCGTTTCGTGAAATTTTACCGAAGATTTCAACTTTTCAAAATTGGGGTCATTTATGAGCCCCGCGCACGGTTACCGGAATAGGCAACAACAAAACAATGAGGTTACCGTTATTTTAGGGTTAATCATGAGCTACTCTGGAGCTGCAACGAATAATATATGCAGATTTGATGTACCTGTGATTTTAATAAAAATAAACGATTCCAATTCGAATTGCAGACCCATTTGAATAAACCTCCAAACAACACCGAAATTTACGTTAATCGTTTATCATACTGCGACGTTATTTGCTTCCAACATATTCACAATAACCAGTCGGTTTTTTTATGTTTTTAGTTTTATCTTAAAAATCCGAAGACGGTTATTGCGTTAACATCGATGAATTCAGCAGGTTATCATGATTACTGTTGGAGACGCGGAAGAAGATAACAAAACTTCAGTTTAAATGCAACGATATGCTAAGACAGTAGGACCAAATTAGTGCGAGCAGTGTCCCAACTCGGATTCGTGTTTTTCCCAATTTTCTCGTTGCACAATTTTTTAAATCCCGCTACGTTCGGATCGTTATTTTCATACGTGAGTATATCGCCCAATTCTTTTTATCCGAGTTTCCATATTTTTAGGTAAACATCGTAGAATCTTAGTTTTTCTTCTTTAAACTTTATCCTATTCAGATTTGCCAAAATTGATCAGAAGCTATGAATTTTCTTCCAAAATCGGGGTTCGTGTCAGCGGTCGGCGTAGCACTCATATTAATACTGTAAGCATCCTTTTTGTCCACATATTCGAAGGCTTAATAATAATTTACAGGATTCATGGAAATTTGCGTTAAATAACGCTGAAAAATTGAAATAACCTGATTTTTATTATTTCTATACGAACGTACCATGTCTCAAGATTGGCGGAACCAGGTCTCGGAAATGATCTAGTTAGCGGGATTGCTGACAAAGTGATGGGACTCGTGAATGCGGAAGACGCGATTAGACGAGGCTTCATTTCTGACTCCGAAGTGTCGTACTTGACGAGAGGAGATATTGACTCTTTCATGCAGTCGCTTATTCCCCCGTGTTAGGAATGCTCCAAAAACGCCGATGCCCAATTACAAAAACGTGAAATCAGGCGATCTTGCGAGATGGACTTCCGGCGCTATAAATCCACAAAACAAAATGATTGTAAAAACTAGATGATAATATTTTATAATTGAGTAACTGTATCAGAGGGATGGGGAAAGGAAAAATATGGATGTCCCATGTACCTGGGATTTTATTAAAAGTTAACGACATTGAATCGTATTTTGAGACTGTTTTTCGATGAACCTTGAAACATTGAAACAATATAATAAGTCATGTATGCGTAAGAACTCTCGTTAATGTTACTGCAACATCATTTGCTCGTAATGCATTAATAATGCGTTTGTGTTTTCTGTTTTCTTTCTTATCTCTCGAAGCTGTAGATTCGTTGATATTGCAGCAGGTTGTTTTAATTACTTTTAGGTAGGACAAAGATAACACAATTTGAGGTTGAATGCGCCGATGTGCCAAGAAAACGAGGTAATTCTTTTCAGTAACAGGCTCGAGTCGGTTTCTTTCGTATTTTTCTTCGTTGCGCAAATTTCTCGACGATCTACGCAAACTTTAATCGCGGCATCCGTCGATTTCACACGTGAGTAAGAATTCCAAAATGCAAAATTCTTCATTAAATTCCCGACGAAACTTTGAAATGGTTTTCTCGTATTTTTTAAAAATGAGTATCCAAGATAAATAAATTGGAATAATAGTGAATTATTAAGCGTTGTAAATCTTGCAATAAATATTACCAAATATTGAAAAGTTTCGGTTCCCGACATGTTCAAATTTGAATGAAAAATCGTATTTTCACAACGTGAAAAAGAAAAACTCGAATATTCGAATTGCTTTACAACGTTTTCTTTGCAGATTCGTCCAAGTTGACCAGAAATTATGAATTCAATTTTGAAATCAATTTTCTTGTTAGTGGTCAGTCTGGGATTTATTTCCACACTGTAAGAATTCTTGTTCGAAAAAATATAGACGAAAATTTGTTATTATTTTTACACGTGACTTACAATGCCCCAAGTTCGACACCAGAAAAACTCGGAAAGTTCATAATCGATACGGATGTTGGTGGAGATGACGCGGCTGCAATATTGTTGGCTCTAGCCGCTGAGGCTGAACTTGGTTCCAATGGATTCGAAATTATCGCCATAACTTGTACCTACGGAAATACGAATGTTACGAATGTAGAAAAGAATGTATTAAAGGTCCTGACAATCGCCAATCGGAGTGATGTAAGAACTATACAATTGTACGAATGTATTAATTCATCAAAGTGGAAAATTAATCAATGGACATTATTATTCAAAAAATTATTCATTTCGATTTTTAATTTGACGAAAAATCTTCTTTATTCTGAAGCAATGAAAATGCAACGAGCGTTTTTTTTTTAAACATTATTCTTATCTTATCTTCCGGACGTTACCGACAGCAAAATGTGCAACGAATCAATCGTGTGAAGACTTTGAACGAAATGTTGAAAGATAAATTATTAAAGAGACAATTAATTAAATTTGCTCATAACTTTTAATACTGTTTTTTTGCTCTGAGTTTCGACGAATGTTTCGTGAATTTTTATCCTTTGTTTTAATCAAATTTTTCAACTCGTTACACGTGTAATTTGCTAATTTATTTTCACAATTACCAAATATTCAGGAAATGCGATTTTAGCGACTGAAATTATTTCTCATTGGTCGATCGCGACAAAAAATCGGAAAAGACTAATCTTTTTAATTATTTTACAGATTCCTGTTTACGTGGGTACCAGCGAGCCATTGATAAATAAAATTACCTTCGACCATCACTATGGCGAAGATGGGTTTGGTGATTTTGAGTTTGAGGAAGAGATTATTGGAAAGGTCGATCGTAGCAAACACGCGAGCTTGGCTCTGGTGGATTTGGCACGAGAAAATGCTGGTAAGTTTGTTATACACTCAATGCAAAATTAGTACTAACCTGAAAAGTGAATCGAATCGTAACTTTCACATTTTAGGGAAATTGGCACTCGCAGTTATAATTGTAATCTCTCCATTTTGAATGATCTCTCTGAATTTCGATAAATCTTTTACAGGAACGAAGCTCATAAATCAGAAAAGGCTGCATTGCATTCCGATAATTTGTTTTTTTTGAACCCGAACTAAAAAATCACATTTTTCGTCATATTTTTCGTTTTTAAAGTTCAGAAGCATCTAAAAAATGATAATAAATAAAAAATCGCTAACTACTAACTTAAAGATAATTCGAAAACGAAAACAATGGGCGGTAACTCGAGTGCCAATTTGCAAAAAACATAAAGTTATAGCGATTTTCGTAAAATCAAAGTTGAGAGATTTTGAAAAAAAGGGGATTTCAATTTTTCATATTTAGCTAGCTGTGTACCCTTTAGCACCAACGAGCAGGCACGGCTGTTTCATTGCTAAACTATAAATATTTCGATAACAGGAAACGTGAGCATTATGGCTATTGGACCATTGACAAACGTCGCACTCGCAATGACTTTGGATTCTAAATTCGTTGAAAACGTGGCGAGATTTTACATAATGGGTTCGAGTGTCTATGGTGTTGGAAACGTCGCACCTAACGTGGAATTCAATTTCAAGCAAGATCCTCATAGCAATTTTATGGTTTTGAATGGAATGAAGAAACAACCAGCAATTTTATTTCCATGGGAAACGTCTCTCTCTGCTACAATTCCAACGGTGAGGATTCACTTTTTTGTTGTTGTTGTTGTTGTTTTTTTTGTGCATATAGTTTTTTTTGCAACAATTTCCAAAAATATTGTGCCATCAGGAATGGCGTAAGGAAGTTCTGGGGGCTGTTGACTCGAGGACAATGGAGTATCTCAACAAAATTGAACGTAAAAGTTTGGGCAAACCTGTCTGGAACGTGGCTGACGTTATGCTGTGTGCGTTGACCATTTGGCCTGAATTGATAACACGCTCAACATTGACGAACGTGGAGCCGGTTTTCGACGGGGCTGCTCAGGGTTCCGTTCTCGTTGATTACGCAGATACAACAGGCAGACCTAAAAATGTTGAGATTTTAGAGTCTTTCAATGTCGAAGCTTTTAAACAATTGTTGATCGACGTTTTTTCAAGAAACTGAGTACGACAACAGCCGAAATTTCGTATAGAATCAACGCGTCCTAATGGAATGAATTTTACAAAATATGTATAAATATTTCAATGATGAATTCGAGTTTTTATTCAATTTTGTTCCCCATGTCCAAATTTCTTTCCCAGCGAAAATGTCGTGCTAAATATTGAACATTTTTTTCTACCGGATATTTACCTCGTTTCATTTCGTTCCAAATCCATTTCTGAAGTCGAAAAGTGATATTTCGAATA
The DNA here is from genome assembly GCA_037952995.1 of Hyposoter didymator. Classification (NCBI taxonomy): domain Eukaryota; kingdom Metazoa; phylum Arthropoda; class Insecta; order Hymenoptera; family Ichneumonidae; genus Hyposoter; species Hyposoter didymator. The sequence continues at coordinate 7,495,168 of JBAJMU010000001.1, read as the reverse complement.
CTCAAATGGAAAAGAATCCTGTCGAGAAGTGCGACGTCGATATCCGTGATCGTCCGGATAAATTTGACAACATTCTTGATGCGCAATTGATAACCAGATCATTTGAATCGAATGCGACGGACAAATCGCAGATCGCAGACATTTTGAGGCTGCTCCCAAAGTTCCCGGATTCTAAGATTTTTCGTTACCGCAATAATATTCCGAGACTGATCGAATGAAGGAACAGCAGCAGCTGTTGTAAACAAGAATGCACGAATGAAAAAAAATTACATGGTATCAGCATAAATTGAAACAAAATCAGCCGAGACAACCTGAACAACAGAAATCGTTGACACAGAAAATGCAATTGCCTGGGTACTTGGAAGAAGCAACGAAATCTTCGATTGGTTTCCTTTTTTTTTCGAATCTCATAAATATCTCACTCGCGTTCTCATTTAGTGATAAATAGTGACTCTCGGGATCAGGACCATCGCGAAGGTTTCGCTTCGTCTGTCAAAGTTCACGCCTACAACCTTGACTAACAATCTTTCAAATAAGTATTTTTACGAAGACGAGTCGTCGCGTGGTGTCGAAGGAAAAACGAGTCGTTCCCACGCTCGAAATTATCAACATACTTACAAAATGAACGAAAGAAAGAATTTATCGTGCGCGCGATCAAAGTTTCAATGAATTACCTCGCACGCAAGAATTACGTGAACTCGACGAGATAACACGGACAAAATACGTCGACGATAGTGCGTGTGAGACATTGCGATCAATCGTACGAAAGAGCCGGATCGCTCAGGAAGCAAATTCAAGTTTATCGTCGATTATTGAATGTTACCCGTGACGCGAGTGTTAATCGACTCTCGGAAACCATAAAAATGGATGACAGTGAAGAGAAACATTGTTGAGAAAATATTGCGTGACGTGAACAACTCTACGATTAGAAAATTATGTGCCATTATGTTTTGGAATTCTTTACGACGTACGAGTGTGCAAGAGCCACAAGCTTTATGGTTGTAAAATTCTCCTATTCGATTGTGTAACTCTTCTTGACGTGTTCTCGTGAGCCAATTTCATCGATTGTTGTTAAAAAACGTTTGAAACTTTACGAAGAAGTGAAAACAGATTTAATATAATTATATTGATAATGAAGATGTACAAAGCGTTGGGCCTGGTGACAGGATTCTGTCTGTTCGCAATGATAGCTGCGTAAGAATTAAAAAGAGGATATTATTTATTTTGGCTTGTTCATAGAGGAAGCTTTGAGCATTTTTTTGAGCGTTTTTAAAAATACTATCGACAACTTTGCTAGTAAGTAAAGAGGAAATAGAGACTTACACAGAAAATTAACAGAAATTAAAGCGGTCAGACGATTTTTCGAAAAACTCGAATTTTCGTAAAATTCGAAAAATCGTCAAATTTAAACCGTTCAACCGATATTTCCCAAATTCAATATAATCTTCCTACCGAGTTACTCTATTTATAACAAACAAACAAAAAATAGTAACAAATCTTGAAATTTGCCAAAGTTGGAGCGTCGACACCCTTCTTTTGAAAATTCCAAAATTCCGTAGAATTTGTAGTTTTCTAGCAATCTTAACAAAATTCTCAGAGAATGAAGAGCTGGAATAAATTGACATTTATGCGAAACGGGAGCTCAACCCGTTCTCGAGTTATAAACGTTTGAATTTTTCAGTGCCAGAACATACACACACACACACACACATTTTGAGCACATTGAGATTGAAAAGTGGACAAAAAATTTCACTGTCGCGTAGCTTCCTCTATGAGGAAGCAAAATTATCAACTTGGAAGAAAAAAGAAAAAGTTCTATCGTTTTTCAAGCAAATTCACTTTCAGCGGCTTGCTTTATTATTGTCTTCGTGATGCTGAAAATGAGAATGGTTTCAGTTCGTCACCGAGAAAGCTGAAAAAGCTTATAATTGACACGGATGCCGGTGGAGATGATGCTGCTGCGATCCTACTGGCTCTTGGGTTTGAAAAAAATTCGGAAAAATCGAGTTTCGAAGTGATCGCCATCACCTGCACGTACGGAAATACTAATCTTAATAACGTCGCTACTAATGTGTTGAAAATCCTAACGATTGCTCGTCGGAGTACCGTGAGTCCATTATCTAATCTGAAAATTCTATTGAAATTTACCATCTTCTGAAATGAAACGTTTTACCTGGAACTTAGCAGATTCCTGTCTACGTCGGTGCCCATAAATCATTATTGAAAAGATACACACAGAGCAATTACTTCGGCGAGGATGGATTCGGTGATTTTCATTTCGACGAAACGATCGACGCTCGGCTTAATGAAACTTTTCAGGCTAGTGTTGCCATGGTCGAATTGGCACGAAAGTATCCAGGTGAAATATCGTCCTTCCAATTTTCCACTGCATCCTGAAAATTTTCATTCAAACGGTTTAAAAATCCTTTTGTTTTTCTTCAATGTTTACAATTTTTCTAATTATGAATTTTCATCGCGATTCTCCAAAGAATCATCCGTATTTTGTCATTGATTTTTATGCACCCCATTTCCTATGGACTCATGGGGCCCACTTCCCTGTAGCCGGTAAATCTATTACAAGCCCAATTCCTGTAATTGTTTTTTGTAATTGCTGCTCAACGGACTTTTCAATGACTTGCGGGGACCAGAGATGAAGATTTATCGCTCACACTATTTTTTCAATGTCTAATTTGCAGGGGAAGTGAGTGTTATGGCTATAGGACCATTGACTAATGTTGCACTCGCGATGAGTCTAGATTCAAGCTTTGTGAATAATATCGAGAGATTGTACGTGCTGGGATCATCAGTCCGCGGAATTGGAAACGTAGCTCCTAATGTGGAATTCAATTTCGCTCAAGATCCACAGAGCAACTTTATCGTGCTGAATGGAACAGGCAAACGAACAGTTTTCTTGTTTCCTTGGGAAGCGAACCTCGACGCTGCAATTTCGATGGTAGTCATCAAACTTGTTAAAATTCGATTATTTTATTTTAATTCGATCGAATTTAATTCAAAAAATGTTCGAACTCGGATTCGCAACGTTGCAATTCAACAAAAAATATTTATTCTTATTGTTAATTTCTTTACCTCACCTAAAAACATCCAAATTTTTCGAGTGGATATACTTTTTAGGTCGCGCGAAAATCGATCGTTTTACATTCGATACTACATTTTGCATTTGAATAATAAGCTTTGCCACAGAAAAAATAGAATTTCGTTGCGTTCCAACGATGCAAACTTCAACGTCATAAAGTTTATGACGTTTATATCCGCCGGCATAGTATTTAAAATAAAATGCTGACTCGAAAGTTTTATAGAAGTCAGTCGATGCCACTTTTTACAGGAAAATGTCAAGTTAGTTTTTTACATTGTATTTTCCAACAGTATCATTATCGATCATGCAAAACAAAAACCAAAAACCGATTTTTTGAATCCTGAAATGAAAGATTTTCCTTCAAGCAATGCTAATGTTATTGATGGTTTGTTAACTCACCAGAAATGGCGTAAGGATGTTCTGGGAGCCTTGGATTCGAGAACGATGAGGTATCTCAATCAAATCGAGGCACCAACTCTCGAGGGTCCGGTATGGAATGTAGGTGACTTGGCTCTGAGTGCGTTGGTGCTGTGGCCGGAGTTAGCAACGAGAACATTGATCACGAATGTGACGCCAGTTTATGACGGGATGGCTGAGGGTTCTGTACTCGTTGATTATTCCAATACAACGAGCAAGCCGCAGAACGTAGAAATTTTACAAACTTTCAATGTTCCAAGATTCAAGGATTTGTTGCTCGAGATATTCTCCCGGGAATGAAAAAAAAACGAGGAATATCTGTAACGAAAAAAAATTGATTGACGACGAAAACTAAATGACTAAATAAATCACAAGTTTTCCGAGGAAAAAAAAATGCATGTTTTTTCAAAAAAAAAAAGAAGAAAAAAAACGAGAAGCCAGTTTTGGCCATGATCTCAGTGGACAATGAAAAATTCCTTCCGTGGTCACCGGGGGTCAAAATGACACCAAGCGCAACTTTGAGCTAGAATTACTACAAATTGTTGCCGCCCGCAATAATTTTTTCCGCCATTTCGAAAACTGGATACAAAATTTTTGGCACGATATTCTTATTCTGAAAGGTTCAAACTGACATCCTGAATTTTCATGTGTCGTTCGGAACGATACATGCAACGCGGCAAGCGTTTAAACATGACTGGGTTCATTCCGACCCCGTGTGAGCAGCGCGTTATTTCTAGAACTTGCGACTACGGAGGGTCAATATTCTGGGGAATTTTCCTTACCTCGTCATCTCGCAGTTTGATATTTTGAACAAAATGATAAAAATCTTCCCTGCTGTAATTGGAAAAAAAGGGCCTCCGATGTTCGAGGTAGTACGATTAAAAAAAAGTGGTTTAGTGAACAATATTGTTTATTTGCTCGTGTGAAAAAGTTATTGAGTAATTAAATTACTTGGTAGGATAAATTTCAGTCTCGATTGTTTCACGAGCAAAATGCCACAACTCTTTCCCTCTCATTGGAATATTTTACAACCATAAGAGGCTATAATACTACTAATGATTAGCTTATCATTTAAAAGATTCTCGATAGTTGTTTTTTTTTGTTATCACATACAATTGTCTTAATCTTTTCGAAACGACGATAGCACGATGGAGTTCGTCGTGAAAGCTCTCAATCATCGAGGGTGATAATTTCGACGCTGTCTTTCGCATGTTTGGGCTCATTTTTCTTGTTTGGATTAGCGTTAGTTTTAGTCCTGGGTAATTCGTAAACAGACATAGACTCGGAGGTGGTTGGTCTTACATTTTCGACGATTTTCTGAGGCGGTACGATGCTCAGAGAGAGCGCAAGATTTTTCGAATAATCGATTTGATTCGGTTTAGGGAGACTTTTTTGTTGGGGGATTATTTCGAGATGGGAGTGTTGCTGAAGTTGCGAGAGCATCGAGAGAGTGTCTGCAGAATTTTGCGTTGGTAACGAGGGCTGGATGGTGCCAGAAATTTCCATGTTGGCCGATGGTTTCGGATTTTTGGAAACTTTTCGATAGGGCGGATGCTTGGGCGGCGGTGGTGGTTTGGTGACGGAAGGGCCAACCGGACTGACGGAAATGCCGCTTAATTCTTGAGGCAAAAAGGATGGCTGAGTCATGGGATGGTTGGAAGCTCCGGACATGCTGCTCAATAGACTTTGCAGATTGTTCGGCAACTGAGGAATGTTTTTCGACGTTTTTTGCTTCTTCGGCATATTAAGCGGTTTGGAGGGAATCGGTTGTAGCGCTTGTTGGGCCATTTTCTTTGAGAGAAGTTTATGCTGCAAGGACGTTCCCCCGGTATTCGTCGAGTTTCGAGAACTTGGCATCCCCATGTTTGAGCTCGTCGGCTTTATGCTTATCGAGTTTGGAGCTTGGAGAACGGAGTGAGCGGCTTGTAGAACGCTTCCCGTGGGGCCGGAGGAGCTTGCACTGGTAAGCGAGGAATGAGACGAATTGTGAGCGGGTTGAGGCTCGGTGAGCGACTTGGAGACTCTTATTTGTGGCGCGGACATTTGTTTGGGTGGAGGATTTTTCGTTTGAGCAACGACCGAAGGTTTCAACAAAGAAACTTGTGTAGTTGTTGGATGAGTCGCAGTTTTCGTGCTCGTCTGAGCAATGGGCATTGCTTTCGTCATGTGCGCTGGCATCGGTTCGTTGTGAGATGAAGACGACGAGGTCGAGTGTTTCGGCATCTTGGTTTTTATCGGCTGTTGTTGCTGCATATTGGAACCGACTGGGGTTATCGAGACGCTCGGTACATCTTTGGTGGTCGACGTGCTCGTCGCAGCCTTCGTACCAGCCTGATGGTACATCGGGCCAGCTCTCGAACTCCCAGCGTTCGAATTGTTGCTCAAATTCAACAGTTGCTGGACCGTCAAACTCGAGAGATTCGACATTCCACCCAAATTACCGAGATTTCCCGAGGGCGATGGAACCCCCGTCGGACTTGTGACGGAACTCATCGTCGGCACCGAACTCGATACGGTGCTCGGTAAACTCGTTGCTATGTTGCCGAACCCGGCGGCAGCTAAATTCGTCATCGACGACAAATTGCTCTGATACTGTCGCAATATGTCCTGATAATTTCCCATTTGATTCAAATAATTAACCGCGGTCAATGGATCGATCTGGCCGCCTATCCCGGCAGCAAACATTGCCGACAACATACTCGGATCCATCAAAGGATTCATAAAGTATGCATTCATCAAAGCGTTGTTCGCACCGACCCCTAAATAATTTCCGAACGCGCCTTTCGTGTTGAACTGGCCCGAGAGTCCAGCACTCTGCTGCATCGCTTGCAAATATTTATTGACGTTCGGAGGACGACCACGAGGACGTCCGGTCGATGTTGAACTCTTGTACGGTTTTCGGGTCTGTTGCGTCTGAGGCGAAGTCGGCAAACTTTGTGGCTGTGATGTCGCGATCTGCGGGAACGTTAAAATCACAAATACCGATCATACTAAATTTTGCATCGTTGGAATACAGCGAAAAAAACATATTTGAATGCATCATTCCGATATTTCATGCAATCGTTTCAATTTTTCTAGTAAATTCAATTTTCCAATGGCGAACAAGACTGTCCAATTATCGTTGACAAATACTCTATCAAAATTTAGAGCTTTGCTATGAAAAGTGAAAAGTTTTCGTTGCATTCCAACGATGCGAACTTCAACATCGTAAACATCGAAAAATTGGTTTCTTCGTTTTGCCACTTGCTTCATTCTTTTTTTTTCCCCTTACCGGACTCGAAGAAGTCGCAGGCATGACACCGATGCCTGTCGTCGCGATCGGATTCGATTCGGCCATTTTACTCGCCGACATCACTTGCTGGCAACACTTCAGAGCCACTTCTATTCCGTTTCCCTCGATGTTCTGCAAAAATAATGGATTTTGAGATTTTTGAGAATTTACTCAAATTTCGGGGCTTCGGAAAATTTCGAAATATCGTAAAAAATTCCTCGTAACGATAAAGTCCGAAAAGATTGAAAAAAAAAAAATTATCAAGTTCGAGGTCAAGCGTTTGCAAGGAGAAAAATTTTCGACTCCGAGTTTGTAATTTTGTTTCGGTGCCTCACCTTGATTCCGGTATAGGCTTTGTAAGTGTCAACGAGAAGGGTTGCGAACGCTTGGATTGTGGAATCCTTCGGTGCATAAATCTTCTGGATCTCGCGATATATTTTGTAAACATCGAGTAAGACTTGTTTGCGTGGATCAGGTCGATACATTTGCATGTTGTCGAGAACCGTTGGTGGTGGAGGAATGTTTTGTATCCGCGTCCGAAGCGACTGAATGCAGAGCGTTAAAGCTTGCCTGGACAGTTGCTCACGTTCGGAGTCCCTCAGATATTTTCTGGAAACATTATTTTTTTGCTCCATTTCCATCGACGATGTTGAAGTTTGCAGCATCGTTAGGATTCAACGAAATTTTTTTCTTTGTTCAGTAGAGGTCATAATTATTATTCCATCTCTTACGACCCAAAAACTCAATCGACACGAAAAATTGCCATGATTTTCAAAATTCAATAAATAAGAAATATAAAAAACGTTTTCTCGTTGAATCTCAACGCTGCAAACTTCAGAGTCATTTCCATCGGCAGAGACATTATCTTTAGATGAGTGAACTTACTTGTCGGGATCGGGTAGCCTTCGCAATTGTCCATAAAGATCCAAGAGCATCAGACTGTCGTCTGTCTCTTTAAGGATTTGCATCAAAAGAGTGATGCAACGAGACATATGGGAGGCAAAACTTCCCGGACGATCGATTTCCTCGATCGGATTTCTCCATACGCCCTAAAAACGAAATAATGCATAAATATCCGAGATTTATATAAAAGATCGAACGAGCAATCCGCGCAGGTGAAAATATTGGAAGAGAATGGAACATTAAAAAATTTACCGTGTCTTGTATGATTTTCAAAATGGTTGCAAATTCAATGTTTTTCGTGAAGAATTGGTGCAGAAAAAAAATTTCGCGACTCAAAAATTTTGGACTTCGGGCCTCAAAACTTTGCAAACTCAATGTAGTCTTTTGTGGTGAAAATACGTCTCAATTTGACATTTGTCTCGTGATAAGGTGGAAGGAAAAACTCACGTTGAAGAAATTATTGTTCTTCCGATCGGCGAATAATCCTTGAACAGTGCGTCCTGAATAATACTGGCATTTGTAAGTGCCGAGGAAGAGATCACGACATTTGGCATTGTCCTTGGCGACCTTGTTGTTAAAATAATAATGACAAATTCGATAGACGGATTTGTAGTGTTCGGGAAAACGGAGCACGCATTGTTCGAGTCCGGCGAGGCAATAACCGATCAATTTCCCAACTTCCACGTCCGTGAGATACTCTTCTGCGTAAGGTGTGAATTGATAAGGATATATCATTAGTAAGCAAAAAGGTGTTTGATTATGAAAAATTGGCAAATTGCTTCCTCAATATGTTTAGGATGCACGATGCAAAAAATCGTGTTCTATGAGGAGCAATATTTTTAATTTTGGCTTCCCCATGGAGGAAGATTTGAACATCGTGCATCTTGAGCATCTTGAGGAAACAATTTGCAGGCTTTTACTTTGTATTCGCATTTAAATTATATCATTTCGAAAACTTTTCTCGAATGTAAAGAGAAAATACGCAGACTTATACACAACATCTTACAAAATTTGCAGAAATTGGAGCGGTTGGACGATTTTTCACTCAGATTTTCGTAAAATTCGAAAAACCATCACATTTAAACCGTTTAACCGATATTTCCCAAATTCAATAACAATCTTCCTATTATGATACTCGATGTATGAGAAAAATAAGTAATAAATCTCAAAATTTGCGGAAGTTTGAGCGACGACACCCTTTTTTTGAAAATTTCAAAATGCCGTAGCATCGATGTTTAGAGACATTTTAAGCAGATTGACATAGAAAACTGGAAGAAACGAAAACAAAAAAATTCATCGTCACGTAGGTTGCTTCATGAGGAAGCAAAAAAGCTATAAAGCAAAGTGATTTTTCATCTTTCACGATAATATAACGTGGAGTTTTGTCAAATTTATTAATTCAGATCTTACCCTTTTCTCCTAATTCAGGGATCGGTTTTTTTTTCTCAGTCTCGCTCTCAGCGGATTCGCTATCGCTGGAGCTGGAGCTATCGCTCTCAGAGCTGTCTTCGCTACTACTGGACTCGTCGCTGCTACTGGAGCTGGAATTGTTAGTTTCGGTATTGGTTGTCGTTGTTTGGGTGGTCGTCGTGCTCTCCTGAGAACCTCTGCGACTGAGGGTCCCTTCGTCCTTGACCGAATTGATATGTGATTTTTTTCTATCGCCGTTTTTCTCTTTCGACTCTTTGTCTCGTTCTTTGCCGATGAAGAATCTCGCTTCAGAGGTGTGTGCTTCATCGTTGATGAGCCATTTGCCATCGGATTTCCTCATCTCGTCATCCTCCGGCGGGGAAGTTTGTCGCTCGTCGCTCAATTCCATCGTTTGTTTCATGAGTTCGTCCATAAGGTCCTGAACGTTTTCCGCTTTTTCCAAAGGACTATTGAGCAACTTTTTATCAAGGTTATTACTCGGTCTGTCCTCGTGCGCCCTCCGCTCAGGCTCTTTCCTTCTCACATCTTCTTTCATTGTGATTTTTTGGGCTTTCTCACTCTCGTCGCTGGACAAAATAGTGATTTCGTCGACGGAGCTTTCTCGATTAGCTGCGATTTCACAAACGTTTGTAATCAAATCGTCGATCAGTCCGACCACGTCCTGCATCAGTTGCAAGTGAGACACACTCCCCAATTTGATTCTTTTTCCATTGTCATCTTGTTGCGTATCCGCATGACGTTTTCGCAACTCGCTCTTCGATGCTTTACTCGTTGTTTCGGTTTTCTCGGGAGCAGCAATTTCCTCGACACTGTTTAAACGTTTCTCCTGATTCGTTCGATTCTTCGGCACCTCCGTCGTCGTGTTCTCACTTTGGACCAGCTCCGGATAACCGTTGCTACCGGTTCTCTTGATCCTATTCAGCTTCGACTCGTACTGCATGAACGGGCTGTTGGCACAATCCAACAGATGATCCATAAACACTTGACCCAGAGATTTCTTCAATGGTTTTCCTTCGTGCTGCTCCAAATATTTCAAAATACACGCGTGTATTCTGTAGTGAACTTCGAGAGCTTCCACCGAAAGATAACTCGGATTTTTGTGCGGTATGCGAGGAGGATATGGAGCGCTGTTCTTCCGGAGCCAATTGCTAGCCTGCGAATAATTCGAAATAATTAAATAGAGATCTTAATGGGACAAGACCAAAGAAAAACAAAATAAAAACAAACAAAAATTATTCTCACTTTGGCATAATGATCCAAATACACGGGAGGATCCTCATTTTTCTTTTCGGCTATCTTCGCAAGCATGTAATGATACAACCAGCGTTCATCGTGCACGTGAGTATTGTCCTCCATATTTGACAAAAATACTCGATTCGCCGAAATGAAACAATTCACCGCAATGTCCAAAGTCGTCTCTTTGCGAGACTCCAGTGCCGCGAATCTCTCCATACTGAGTGTGTCCGTCTCTTGTTTCAACAAACGCGAACAGAACGAATGCACCGTGTAGGCAAATGTTCCGTACTCGATCCAGATGACACTCTGAGCCGGCACCAATTCAACCGCACGTTGATAACAAAATTGAGCTACTTTCGCGTCAAAAAGCAGTTTTTTCGTGTCTCTGAAATTATTAAGACATTCAAACATTTTTCATGATTTTCTTTGCAATTGGTTAAAATTGAAAAAAAAAATCGGCTTCGGAAGCAATTGTTCGAGGACAAATTGGACAGAGCTGTTACTTTTTCAAAACTAATTGGTCTCATAAAAAAAAAGAAAAAGAAATGTATTTTTTTCTATAAAAATTTGGTGACTGCACGGAGAGAAATGCGGGGAAATTTATATCACAAATTACTATGCTCCATAGTTTCCTGGTGACAGTTTCGTCGCTCTGAGAAAGTTTAGCAAAAACATTGTAATTTTTCATATAAAATTGGGCGAAAAATGTCAAATTTCCGCTATTTCCGATAGAATTTGAATAAAAATTACTATGTTTTTGCTGAAATTTCTCAGAGGGACGACAATGTCACCAGAAAACTATGGTGGCATAGTAATATGTGATATAAATTTCCCGGCAAATCTCTCCGTGTGAAAATTGAATTTCAAGACAAGGAAGTTGAACTAACGGTAACGGTTTGCAGCTGGTGAGAGCAGTTCCAAATTCAGTTCCCATGACCATCGCAAGAGCAGCCCAAGAGTTGAAAGCTTCCGGATGAAGGCACAGATCCATGAGGAAATAGCAAGTAGAATTTGCGTATTGATTGTATTTGAATAGATAATCTCCGAGGAGAGCATAAATCGAAGAAACTTGATAGGGCAAGGGTTTTTTAACGGTTGGCATGGAGTCTCTGTCGCCGACAATGTACGCGGTGACTTGATCGATCTTGGTACTGGGATCATGTTCCTCAGGCACGAGGGAAATGACTTTTTTGAAGAGACTGTGTGTTTCTGCATTGATGGAAGCCGCCCGCGGTGTATCGAATTCGGGCAATTGATCAGGTCTGTAAAAATCGAAGAGCAACTGGCCGCCTTCCCAGGTCAGTTCGATCTGCGGCACTCGATGATCCTCGAGGTACTTGGGTTTAGTTCTTTTGTCTTTGTTGGGATGTCCGTAGAGACAAAAGAATATTTGTTCGATGTATTTACTGAGTTTGTCACGAACCGATGCAAACTGTGGAGTACGAAGTCTCGGGATAACCAGTTTCATTGTGAATATCAAGAGTTTAGCCTCGTTTATGCAGCACCACGAATGACGACCAAGAAACTCATGAGCTGTGAGGAGAATCATTATCGACGTGGGAATGTCCTCGTCCTCGTCCTCCTCGTCGGAATTTTGTTCTTTAGTTTTTTGTGACGGTGACTTGGCTCGACCCTTATCCTCTTCGTACTGCAAAATGTAATGCAATAGAATCCAGGGAAGAACAGTCTCGAGTGGCATTTCGAGGGCAGTTTCCGTAACGTCCAACTGATGACAAACCATCTGTACGAGATTCTGTACGAGGCGAGCGAGTCGCGTTTCCGGTAAATACCTTACGACGAAGGTGCTCACTTCGTTGACGCAAGCCTCGAGCTTTTCGAGACACTTGAGCACGCTCGCTGCCCATTTTTTCTGCTCTCCGTCCTCGTTCACGTTGAGATAATTCTGCCAAGATTCGTTGAGACAAGCTTCCGACCACACGTAACACTCCTCGTAATGCTCGAGTCTCCAAAGACTGTCGAGCAGCATCGACAACTGATCGATACGTTCGGTCGTTACTTTTATGTGTGGCACGAGTTTCTGCTGCTGTTTGGCAAACTTGAACGTATCCTGGAGCGTCGCTGCAAGCTCGGCGTACTTTTTTTCGTCGTGCAAACGTTGCACTTCGGCGAGTCTCTGACCACGTCGGATGGCAGTCAACATTTTCTCAATAATCGGTACATTTATCCGGCAATTGTATTTGCAATTTGGCAATCTTACGGAAGGCACGAGAGTTTCATGTTTCTTGTACTCGTCCATGTGGCACAGCAGCGATTCCAGTGTCTCGATCACCACGTCCGTGTCACCTTGACAATGAAATATGTTTGCCTTGAGCCAAAGAACTCTCAAGAGATAAGTCATGTTTTCTTCGCTGAACAAATCGTCGCGAACGCTTGCGAATATAATGTGACCGAGCTCTTCGGAGGGCATGCCGGTGCCGACTTTGTCGAGCTTCGAGGTCGGTATCACGTCCGGTTTAGCGTCCATCCAACGATCGGTATGAAGTTCCCCGAACAAAAGAGTCATTTCGGCATCGTATTTAAGAATGCCGGAATCCTCGTCGAACCCGAACGGTGAATGATGCGGAATGTGTTCCCGCGTGTATGTATACGCCTGGAGATAAATCGTTCCCATCTCCTTCGGCCATTCGTGATTCCATTTGATGCTCAAAAATTCAGTAAATTTAGCAATTATTATCATCAAATTACTTTTGCCGCTGTGCTCGTTTATGAACTCATCGACGTCTGCTTTTTCCGCCTCGGTCCCGAAATACAGAGGCAGCTCCGTCACCTCCGGACTCGACGGTTTCGAGCTTTCCTCACTTTTGCTTACTCCTTGAAAACTTCCATTTTTCTCACGATTCGCAAACAACTGATAAACATCCATCGTGTCCATCGAATCGTCCATGTTTTTGAAGGGATCTTCCTTTGTTAATTTAACACCGTCCGGTAATAAAGTGCTTGGAAACATTCTTCTCAGAGTTTCCTCCAGTTGGACGTCGTCTCGTTCAGCCTCGCGCCTGTTGGAGCCACGAACTCTCGCTGATCTCCTCATGCTGCTGCTGCTCCACGCCCATTGTTGCAGAAAGCACAACGAGCTCCGTCGACGTTTCTTAACTTTTTGACCCTCTTCCTTGACCTCGGTACGCTCGTTCGATTTTTCACTCAATTTTTCAATGTTTTTGTCGGTACTGCTGCCTGGATTAGATTTTTCGGCATTCTCCTCGTTCGATTTTTCACAATTGCTCGCCTCGTTGGTGATTTTTTCACTCGGTGATTTGAGAGCTTCTTCGTCGTCAGCGACGACCATAGCAGTCTCCGGATAATCGAGAGCATCTTCGTTGTTCTTGTCGCGTTGAGCCTCGATATTTTTCTCGCTTCGCGGGGTCTCGACGTTTGGAATTTTGAAAGGATCCTCGTCCTCGATAATCTGAATGTCGCTTGAGCCTGATTTGACGTCTTCCTCGAGATCCAAACGAATGCCCGACTCGAAATCGGCGTTCGGTACACGCTGATCGTCTGAATTTTCCGTAACATCCATTTCTTCGATATCACTTTCCATCTTGACATCGTTTTCCAACGTTTCCAAGTCCAGCTTCCGATTTACGCTACCACCTTCCGAAATCTCTGCTTCCGCGTAATCTTCAGGATCCTCGACGTTATTGTCCCCCGTAGAGGATAAGCGTGACTCGTCCTCGATAGGTTTTTGAAATTCCAAGACAACGCGGCTAACGAAATTGCAGCAATTATCGCTCATCCATTTGTGCATCGCGATCAGACTATCGCCCAACTCCAGCCAAGTCGATTTTCCAAGAGGTTTGTTCAGATGCAAAATCGGCAGAGGCTTGTGAATGAATTCCGATTTACAAGATTCAGCCCATTTGTCTGCAATCTCTTTTGCCTCGAGGATCAACTTTTCCCCCAATATCTTATCATACTCGCTGTCCATCGGAGGATCCAGAGCCCATTCGACGTTGTATATTTTGTAACTTTCTTCAAAGTACGGAATTTCTTTAAATATTTTTTCTCTGAAGGCTAAACCCTTGACGTACGTGGGATCGCGTTCCAGAGCCATCGAGATGAACAATAAACAATTCATGTAGTCCGGCACTGCGTACAGAACGGAAATTATATTGTCCAAACAAGGCCAATGATTCGAATTACATTTCAAACCATGCTTGAACGCGGAGCACGCCAATTCCAAATTTGAAATCGTCGTGGCTAAACAACCGATTCTGTACCACAAGGTGACATCGGTGTCATCAAGATTTGCAGCTTCCCAATAATTTTCTATCGCTTCCTCATAATTTTCCAACGAAGCTTCTATCGCGCCAATGTTTTTGAAACACGAGTATTTCAGCGACAACATAGGCTGAGGTTTGCCATCCGGTACCTCAGACTTTTCCACTTGGTCCAGCAATTCCGTGTCCAAAAGATCTTTGAAAATCAACAAAGCTTCCTGCGCTTTCTTCCCTTTCATCAACTCCAGAGCCCTGTTGTATTCCGTGAGAGCTATTTGTTCCTGAAAACAATCGTCAGTGGGAGAATCAATTACCTCCAAACTTAATCGCTTGCACATTTTATGATTTTCAATGATTATAAAAAAAAAAAATTCCGACGTTTCAAATTTGAGATATTTCATTTCTGGTTTTATATTTTTCCCATCTGACCGTGTGTGAATTGACATCACTTTTCGTTTGAAAGTTGCAAAAAAAAAAACGAAAGAAACGCGACTTCAATTTACGAGCGTTTACATGGGAGGAATAAAAATTTGGGAATTAAAATTTCACATTTTCTAAACGTCGGAAAAATTTTCTTCGCAGAAGAAAACTGTTAGTTCTGGTGGCAAGAAAATTTATACAAAATTTTCAAAGATCCCTAAATCGTTAATTATTCTATGCCATTCAGTTTTTCATTTTTCAATAATTGGCAAGGACGGACATTGCATGATGATTTTTGGCTCGGCATTAGCAAAATTGAATAAAATAAGGAATTCCGTGGCATTCCAACGATGCAAACTTCAACATCACGGAAGTGCGTGCATTTCTGCCTGGCAGAATTTTGCCAGCAAAATTTGACTGGCTGCAGAAAGAATGGAATATCTTTTGTCCCATTTCTGATTGCGAGCTGTTTTCTTCAATTTCCTGAATATTTCAGGATTTTTGAATCATTAAAAACAAATAATGGCACGCCTATGCGATTGACATAGCAATTGTTTTTTTACTAGAACGCAATAGATTTTAATCGTTTCGTTTTCATTCGTTGGGCATAGCAGATTGAACAACGTTTGCATGTGACAAAAAAAACAAGTTAACAAACACACGCCCATCGATCGTCGAATTGGTGGATATATTTTTATCGTTTATTAAAAGAAAATAAATTCTTGATTGTGTTGAATGAGGTGAAATGGTTAGAAAAGAAAGGATCAGAATGAACAAGTTGACAAATTTCATGATCGTACGAGGACATTGAATCGATGGGGCAATGCGATAAATACCGGAATTGAGGTTATGTCGATCGCGTGGGGAAAGTTGTTGCATTGTCAGAGAAAACATACCTGTGCTTCTTTCGTGATAGTTTGAGCATCTTCGTCATCATTGTCGGGCCGAGGTTGAGGAACCTCGTTCAAAGCCGATATTTTCATCATTTTTAAGCCCAAAATGTCAACACTCCCGCGTCTTTTTCATTTCCTACACAAAATACAATCCTTACGCGGGGACAAAATACACAAAACAGAATTGGAACAGCTGTTTGCCGCCGCTACTCCGACGCCATTTTCCGGCAAATAATCTAGATGCTTCTCGGAAATATCTAGATGATTACTTTCGTATGTGAAATCAACATCATCAAAAAATCGATTTCAACTGACGATTTACAAAGGTATAACCGCGGATCACTTTTATAAGCTTTGATCTTATTCGTTGAACGTTGCACGCCGAAAAATGACTACGAAATACGAATTTTCGATATTCCGCCCCAATCGACCGTTGTTCATTTTTAATCATCGCGCGATTTCTGGGGAATATGTATCGCACTTTTGGAAATGGACTAATTGTTGTTTCATTTATATTTTGAAGCTTTCCAAGCTCTTGTATAACTTTTGGCGAAGCGAATTAGTTGTTGTACTGATTCGTTGCGTCTTATTATATTTATACCCACGAATTAATCAACCGCGACGAATCTAAATTTATAGAGGAATACTGTTAATTTTGTTCAGCGCACCAAAGCTGATTGACAAAAAATAAAGGAAAAAAATCGGATTATCTAAAGAATACTGTAGACGACACAATCTCGTAATCTCCAGACTAAATATACACCATGCTCTATCCACATATATATAAATATATGAATGTATAGATGACTTACTGTAAGTGAAGATGTGTATAAAGAAACAATCGAGTGCGATCAACCTTTGACATTGAAGTTTATCTTCTGCTTGTGTTATTTTTCTGCGCGGTATAACGAAGAGGAATCGTGTGCTGCAGTGATCGTCGCGAATTCGAGCGACTCGGAGTACAGAAATAGTGTGAACTTTATAATGGGTCGTTGATCTCGTGATTTCGAAAATCAAGCAACAAAAAAAATCATTGGAAAAGGATAAAATCATTCAATATTTATTCAGTTTCACGAGGTAATAGAAAAGTTGGAGTTGATGTGATTTATGGGTTTTACGATGCAGTGTGACAAGTTGTATAAGTGTGTCTGACGGGAGAAAAGTTTGTCATCATGTACGTAATTTGGGGTGAGTTACGATTTATTAAAATTCGAAAATCGGATGAAATTTTCGAATCGCGTTGCGTCGATCGTTAATAAATCAAAAGTTACGAGTTATTTATCAAATTGTTTACTTTTTTTTATTATAACATTTTACTAACGCTGTCACTGACGTCATATTCTTTACAATTATACAAAAACCTGGCGGGACGATTGTTAAAGTTTCTTTGTTTGTTTATAATAATTATTTCTCCTTGAAATGGTGTTCGAGAAGAATGGGAAGATATTCGCGATCGTTCAATTGGGTATCGGTTTCGAAAATGATGCTTTATTGGAGTTTTTTTTGTTGGATTTTAAGAAATGGTTATTAAGCGAATCATTCCATTGGCACTGCGCGGAGGATTCCTCGATTTTCTCCCTCGTTTTTCCATCCAGAAAACTCCTCATTTTTTTCGTTATTTTTTTTGGTTACGAAGTAATAATGTGAAGATTGTTGCCCGAGATCTTTCCACGTCTTGGTGCGATAATACACTATTTTGTTGCTATTCGATTTCAGGCAGCGGATTGGCTCAACAGGCTCGCACACATTATGGTCACACTTCTCTGTCCTCTGTAATCATAAATAGCCAAAATGTAACGAGCTATCATTTCCCCGGACATGGAGTACGTCTGGTTCAATGGATTCGCAGTGGTTATTAAAATTTCATGAGTATATCAAACACGATTAAAATTTTTTTGTAATATCGTTAAAATCAGCAGTTTATGAATGCGTCATATGCCTGCGTTGACATCCCTGCATTGCAAGGAAATTAGTGTCTCTTTTTTTCTGTTGACTCGAAATTTTGAGCAAAAATAATAATTGCAAGCATTGGTTGATATTTTTTCATTTTCTTTGAACAACGTTTCAGTCTGTTGAACAGAAATGTCGTTCGATTTGGAATTACACTGGAAAAAAAACGCTTCACTTTAGAATTTATGAATTGGCACGATTCAGGGCTAAATTTTTCAAAAAATATCATTTTCCTCGATTTCCTCGTGCTCCTCCGGTTTTTCGATTCTATTTCACATCTTAACTTTGTCGCGATAAATTTTTTTTGCATGTCGTTCGATTCGTCATCAAAAAGGGAAAGATTCATGTCTTGGCAAGTTTCGTGGGGTTAGTTGAGAATGTCACGTTAATAATGCTTCTCTCCTTAGACTCAAAAGCATCTGAACGACTGAGATTAACGTTTGAAATGAATTTGATGGAATTTTTCAATTGATTAAACTTTTGTATTCGGTTTAATTTATTTATAGAGGCGGAATTGCAACGACAGTATTCTACGATGTGGTTGTTGTTGCCAGTCGGTTCGATATTCATAACAGCGCTGGTTGTGTTGTTGATGGTAAAAAAAATGTTTACTTCGGTCAGATTGACCCAATATGGACTTTTGGGATGTGAGCACGCGAATCACCGATTGAATTTAATGATGGAATATATAACGATTTGTTTTTTAGGTGATGTTCAACAGATGCCCTCAAATGATTGCAGCAGTAGTAACGGGAATACTCGGCACAATAATAGTCTTCATAATATTAATGTCACTTGATCACAAGCCAATTTACGTCTGACCCATAGAACGAAGGAATCAATTGAGCACGTATGATTAATGGAGGTTGATACTCATTAGTGGTTAGGATTTAAAACCCCGTTGCGATAAAACTTACTCTCGACAGTGTAAGCGTTTTGGACCTTGTAACGAATCATGTCAGTGGAAACGCGAACGGCGACGTCGATATAGTGATCCAAAGTTTTCTGCAGTCGATCGTGGCTCTGCGAACGAACGATTAAAAGAAAAAAAAACAAAGATAAACAATGGTTACAATTGTCATGTGTAATCGCCGGGATTTTTAACGAATAATTATCGGGTCAGCGAATTAAGTCGGTGGTATTAGATTTTTTTGTCTGTCAAAATAAAACACTATGGCGGACCAAAAAATGCAACCATTTTGTACGAGGATAAAAGCATCGAATTAATTTTATGATCGAATCAACATTTTCATCGTACTTCGGTATAAACGTGATCCTCTTTACTCGCGTGCTCCAGCTCCAGCAACAATAATTCCAATGTGTTGTACGGCAACCAGACCGCTGCTGCTGTAGCAACCAACGGAGTTTCCAATCCAAAATGTTCCTTCCCCTCTCCCAAAACAGCTTTCACATAATCCAATGCCAAATCAGTCGCTTCCAATAATCGACCTGTGTTCAGCAAGAGTCGGAGCAACTCAGCGGGATTGCGTTTCTGCGATTTAAATCAGAGTATCCTCACTTTTGTGATTCCATCGTTCGATGGATTCGTATTTCTTGTGTATTGGAATTTGAGGTAGTAAAAAAAATTATACGATCGCGGATTTTGCGAAAAAGTGCTTCAAATTTTTTCCTGACAATTACTATTGTCAAAGAGAGCCAACTCCCATTTAATATTGAGGAGGAAGACTACGAATCCCATAAAACCCCATAAAAACCCCATGAACTGAAAATACGGAAATCACCTGTAATCATCGATAATCGTCGCTTGGGTAATTTTTTCATGAAAATTCTTTATAAAAAAAGTATCCCATGGAATATTGAGGAGGAAGACTGCGAATCCCATAAAACCCCATAAAAACCCCATGAACTGAAAATACGGAAATCACCTGTAATCATCGATAATCGTCGCTTAGGTAATTTTTTCATGAAAATTCTTTATAAAAAAAAGTATCCCATGTAATATTAAGGAGGGCGAACGACTGCCCATCCCATAAAAACCCCATGAACTAAAAATACGAAAAACACCTGAAATCATAGATAATCGTCGCTTGGGTGATTTTTTTCATGAAAATTCTTTATTGCGATAAATAAAGGTGAAATCATTGGCATCGCGCGACCATCGATGTTCTTCAAAAATATTATCGTCGTGTCGAAATTTGCACGACGTCAAAATATCTCACAAAAATTTGGAGCAATTTTTTGCAAACGCCACGAATGTAAATGTTTACCGAATTTGACCAAAATTTCGAAAATCTTCGTTCTCAATATTGTATTGAATTAAGGAAAACAAAAAAAAACGCCGTTCGTTGCGGGATTGCTGGAAAAATAAATTTTACCTTGTAGGAAGCCATCAGCCATTCTGGTAAGAAAGCACCGCGATGAAGTAACTTCTTGGCAACGCCTTTGTGCAGCTCGCTACTGTCTTTCTTCTCGTGTGTCAAAGTCAATCGTTCCAACAGCCTCCAGCTTACGTTGGCGACGTTTGAACTGCAACCGTTTATGTCTGTGAACGAGACGTAAAAATCCATTGAAGAAACATTTAACAAATGATTTCATCAAAATTTGCCAAACCTACGGAATGAGATTTTGTTATTTCGCAGGGAATTCTGCTTGGACGCGTTGAAAACGCGATTGCTCTATTTTCCCTTCATAGATCGTTGCAAAATTTCAAATATTTCAAAAACCTCGAGCTTGAAACTTGGATAATTTCTCGTAATTGTTTTTTTTGAAAATTGGCGTGCGAAATATTTCGATGAACATATGCGTACAATCGTCTCAAAATTTATAAGGATTCAAAAAAGTGGGCGGCTCGGATCGTCAAGCCAATGGCGAAAAAAATAGAGAAAATAAAATGTTTACCAAAAACGTCATTCTGTACGAGCCAATCCCAGGCATCGGGATCTTCTTGTTGACTGAGTCTCAGACTGTGGGACGCAAGATTTTCAAGCACAGGGCTTTTCGGTACGTTGAATTGATCGCACAAGTGAAGGGCAGTGGTGTAAAGTCCGACGCTCGAAAGAATCGCAATAAGTTCGGACGGACAGGCTTGAGCGATCGCGTGCATTTCCGGATTGAGTTTCGACAATTTTAATCTTGCATCGACCAAGTAATACTCTTTTTTAATGCCAGCGAGCTCGAGGACTTCCACTTGTTTTTTAACTTTGTAGTGAAGAACTTCGCGACCGTCTATGCTTCGTTTTTTCTTAGGATTCGCCTCGTCCGGATAATTGCTATCAACGACAGGCCTAACGATCCACTTGTATTTGTCGGTCACGAGATTGAGAGAGTTGATACAAGCCAGAAGGCACTGTGATTGTCGTGCGACGATCGCCGCCGAGTGGGACTCTTGGCTAAGTCGCATTGCTTGTTCGTACATCACCGAGGCCGCTGCAATAGAGAGAAAAAAAATAAAATTAAAAAAAAATAAAATGCGACGAAAAATACGTCGGAAAATAATGAAATTCCGCCGTACCTTTTCTCATATTTCCCTTATTAACGTGAAAGCTATACAAAAAGTTGTAATAATTGTTTTCCATGAGATCAACGCTGCGAGCTCTTCCCTCGACGATTCTCTCGAGGTCCTCGTACATGTCGACGTACGGAAAAGAAACGAGATCCATGAGTTTTTTCCGTTCAAAAAGCGTAACAACGAGTTGGCGAAGACAATCGGCGCGTCGTGCAGCGTCAGGGTTTGCGTTCAAGCAATGATATGCTTCGGTGTGATGGCCGAGGCTGAGATGTTGAGTGAAAACTATAGAATGAAGTGTCGGCAAGTTTGGGTCATCCTTCGAAGCGATCGTTGTCGCTGTTTCTGCGAGTTCGATAATGCAATCGGAGGCGTTGTGTTGCTCGAACAATTCTATTACTTTCAGGTAATATTGTACGAGAGCGTTGCTATCTGACGTCACATTCGCTTCCAGTAATACGTCAGCGAGAAAAGAATCCGTCAAGACTCCATTCGACGCCCGTAAAAAGTGATCGCAGGCTTTTCGAGTTTCGCCCATTTCTAACAACGCCACTGCGAGAATAAATTTTCTCGATGCGCTGTTCCACTCGCACCACGTTCGAAGCAATCTTACGTATTCCTGCACCAAAAGAAATTGACAACTCGAGAGCAACCATTCGGGAAATATGAAATTACCCGAAATTGGCCAACTGTGAAAATTAGTTAAAGAATTTTCTTTCCATTCATTTCCCGATTTCCATTGAAAATATGCCTCCGAACTGAAGTTTGTCGCGTTGAGAACGATCAATATTTTGTACGTTTATTTTTTTTCTTGATTTTTAAAAATCACGCCAATTTTTCGTGTCGATCAAATTTTTGGGTCGGAAGACAGGATCGTTTTATTGTCGACACACGAAATATTCTACTGAAAAGAAAATAACAAAATTTCGTTGCATTCCAACGATGCAAACTCCGACATCATTTGAAAATTGCATTATTTACATTTTTGTTGTTGTTTATAACAAAAGGATACACCAGTTGAGCGATCAGCGTGACGTGAGTCAGCATTCCATAATGCCAGGGTGTAAGAGCACTAGGATCAACGTCAGTCCCATGGACCATCAAAGTATGAGCATACTTTGCTCCACCGCTCTGAACAAACAATTCTAAAAGCGACAACGATCTCTGTTGCCTGTGTCCAAGCGTCGCTCGTGAATCCGTCAGTTTGAGCGAAGATAATCGCTGGACGCTGGTTTCGCTGCAACAACAAATCATCACGTTGCTCTAGAATTTTGTTGTTGTATAATTATTCGATGAAATTTACCAATACGAAATTAAGGAGTTTCGGTATGAAAATCTGAGAATGTTGAAAAATTGAAAAAATTCGGTGATAACGTTCTTCAACATCGAATGCAAAAACACACTTTTTTCCAATTTTTCATCGCTCTAGTTATCGACTAATTCAGCATTAAAGTAGATTTTTTATCCCCGGAATATGTACTTGAAAAACGCGATGCTTATACACGTGCTCAATTACTCGAGAACTGGTAAGAAAAAAAAATCTGAAAAAAATTGTATTTTCATGTATAATACTAAAGAATATCGTCACAAAATTGTATTAAATTGTAATTAATTTGAAAATTTGTATGTTTTGAGCATGATTCAGCATCGCGAGATTGTATCGCCGGTACCGAAATACCTTTAAATGCAGTTCTCTGTCAAAAATATTGACAGTTGTGCCAAAAAGCGATTAAAATTCTATGTTGATTTCTTCAATAATTGTGATATTTGTTTGCATTTAAAACAAAATGTAAATCAGTGAAAAAATATTTGGGAAAATGTTGGAGAATAACTTCTTTTTTTTTTTTTTTGAAAAATTACTTAAGGTGATGTCACCTCGAATTTTCAAAATGAAAATTCTCCGTTATCGTTTGACTAATCAGAAAAAGGCTCTGTCAGTGGACGCGGGACGATGGCAAAAATCCGCTGACAGGGACTTTTTTGAATTGGTCAACGCGCGAATCGAAAATATTCAATTTCGAAAGTTGCAGCTATCTCTCTCGCACTCACGTGACGAGAAAGCGTGGCGAGGCAATCAATGGTGAAAATGAAAAATGTCGAATGCATTTGTATGAAAGTTGAAAAAAAATGAGCATTTGGTAAAGTAAAAAAATGAATAAACGTACAGCAAAGCTTGAGGAGGTGTGCAAGTCGCCGTTGATTCGCATATCCACATAACGACGTAATAAGCCTGCGTAAGGACAACGGTTCGAGGAGCGAGCGAGGATTTAATGGAATGAAGAACCTGCGAGTCGAAAACTTCCGGACGCGAAAGAACAATCTGTTGGAGAATGAGTAGATTTCGACAAATCGAGAAGCGCAAAAGTGTTATTTGCGCTACGCTTTCCGCAACGGTCGATATTCCCAACTGGCTGCTGAAAAGATGGCTCACATCGTTAAGCGTTCTGTTTGAAACTTCTTCATCCATGTCAAGCTTCATTTTATTCGGTTGACCAAGATCGTAGGTCAGAGCTTCTAGCAACATTCCCATTGCGCTGGACGGGTCTTTGACGTTTTCTAATTTGTGATACAATTCCATTTGGAAGTCGAAATCCGAAAGCTAGAAAAAAATATTGCAAATTCAACAACTACACTAATTCGCAGAAGAAAAAGGAAAATATTTTTTTCTTGAAACATGAAAAACTTTTGGAAAGTTTCATGTTTGTAGATTTTCGCTGCTCATAATTCTCGGGCAAATAAATCCACAACTAAAAATGAATCTCGAAGGAAAAAGTAACTCGAAGAAATGTTGATCCACGAATGAATAAAAAAGAATCATGAAAATCGCTGAAGCAGCAAAGTCGATTCAATGCATTCACTTGACATTGTTACGCAATTCAGTGACTGCCAAAATTTGTTGTGAAATATTCAAAAACTGAGCAACTAATAAAATTCAAGTTTTTTTTCATTTTCTCGAACCGCACATTTTCATGGAGATTTTCGCTAGAAACTCGAGTCAAAATAGAAGAGATTTTGTGGCAAAGTGTGGAAAATAATTCCAATAGAAAAATGCAGCAGCGGTGTTTAAAAACTTAAAAAGCAACAGTGTAATTTGAAAAAGAATAAATATGAAGAAAAGCTCACAGGATCATCGGGCTCCATGGCGAGTCTCGAAAAGAAATCTTCGACGACGATATCAGGGCTTTTCAGATGGTATAATTCCCGTTCTATGCCAGTTTTGACTTCTTCGGATAATTGTTCTTCGAGCATAACCAAGGCTGACATGAATGAAATGAGATCCTGGCAGGTGTCTTCGTCCTCGGAGAGTACAGGAGTAGTTTTGAACCTCGAAGCATAGGATTTTTCGTTGGAGAGCATAAGATGTTCCAAGGCTTCCATCGGTCGAAGAAGAGAAAATGAGGATTTTTTAAGCAGAGCAATTCCATAGACGGCAGGAAGCAAAAGAAGTCCAACGGGTCTTGTGCCATTGACGTGATACTGTATGACGGAGGAGTAAAATTTGGACCAGCACCGATTAGCTATTTCGAGATAATCCTCGTCCATCAATTCGTAATCCATCACTTCCGTTTGTATCTCAGCTTCCACAGACATACTGACACGTTCTTTGAGAATCGCAGCCGAAAGATTCATATCAATGAACGAATTCGATCTTCTGTAAATACTAAGAGCCCGAGTAATATCGGTTAAGGAAAATTGTCCAGGATGAAAGATGTAATTGATGTAAGCTTGTCGGGGATCGGTGCCTGGATCACTAACGATGTAATCGCGATCAGGAGGCTGCTCGAGGATCGCGGTTTCCCATTCGGAATTAACTTGTGCTCCGTTGAGAGGAAGCTGCGCATGAGTCACCGCTACGGTGTCCATGTCGGTCGTCCTCCACACAGCCCACAGTCGAGTAGGAGTGAAAGCAAAATCAACGAGGTGTTGCTGAAAAAAAAAAAAAAACTTTTTGAATATCCCAATTTTTACGAATCCGTGAAAAAACGAGCTTAATCCTGCAACGGTAAACTGGCTTCACAGACGACCCCAGGCGACTCTAAATCACGTCCCCTTTCTCCTGTTTTTTATCGTTTTTTCACTTTAAACAAAATTACCTCAAGATCCTGCATAAAAAAACGAAAATAATGAGCCCAAGTTGAACCCTTTTCGTCAAGTTTTACCGGAGATATGAATTTTTCAAAATTGGGGTCATTTGTCGGACTCCAGGTTACCACAATGGGTGAAAAAGATAAAAATAAAAATATATATTTATAAAATAAAAAATCCTATTGAAGTTTGCGTCGATGAACCAAAAATACATTTGTATTCATTATTTTATAAAATTTTCCTGAAAACTCATCCGTTCCAAGGCACATCGTCACTAATTTATCCGTTAAACTGAAAATCGAGAGACTTGAAATTACGCGGGAAGCGATTCAAAGAGATTTATCGCGCGCAGAAGCTGGAAATTTTCATCAGTTTCATCAGAATCTCTATTTTACTTGTCAACACTTGACCAAAGTGCGACGAATGACAATTTCAATTCGAAAAATGAATGTTGCATGAGTTTGCGACCGATTTTTCAAGGCTATACTTACATCCGGTGCAAAAAGCGTGCACGTTCTAACGAATTTGAATAATCCAGCATCTTGCACAGGCTTGAGAATGCTGAATTCGCAGCCAGTCCCAAATTTGAGGTACGTGCCTAAATAAAGCTCGTTATCCGAGCCAAGGACTTTCCGTAGCATGTGGCCATGAGCTCCTTGCGAAGCGACACGATTGTCGATGGCAACGTCAGCGACAGCGACACATTGGGATTTGTTGCAGGACCACATACGAACGTTGCCCTCGCGACACAAAGCGAAGAGATAAGTGTCGTTGCCACAAGTGTGTATGACGAGCGACATTGCGACTTGGCCTTCGGAGCTCCGGCCTCGAAAGGCTGTCGCGATGCCGCTCAAAAATCTCGGCATCATCGAGTCTTGTTTGAGCTCGCTCGTATGCACCAGACCCGTTACCGTATCCAAACGGAGTACAAGAATTGTTCCGGAATTGTAAGCTAACGCGAAAAGCGCCTCTTCGTGTGGCAGCGTTAGCCATGATGCTGCTGCGTGGGGAACCGGAGAATCTGAGCAAAAACGAAACAGGATAAACAAAAATTTTCACGATACAGTAATTATTTACTAATTTAATCCTTGACCGGTAACCTGGGCTCAAAAACGACCCCAGGCGACTTTTAATCCCGCGTCCTTTCGCATTTCTACCAGAGATGTGAATTTTTCAAAATTGGGGTTGACCCCTTATGACCCCAGGTTAACGGAATAGGCGAAAAAAAATAACATCACCGTTCTAGGATTAATTAGAAAGATTGGGAGAAATGCAAATACGAAGTACGAATGAAATGTCGATTAAAAAATATCAGAATGCAAGCAAAATGATAAATGTTTGTAGCATGAAAAATATTTTTTACTCACTGGTAGTTCCAGCAGTGGCAATAACGTGAAAAGTATGAGGATCACGAGCGGAGCGACTAGATGCTTCGCCCAGTATCGACTGTACGCTGAGGTCGGGATGAGAACCCAACAGATGTTCAGTTTTATGGAATTTGTCAGGATGAGAAAACGTGAGCTTGTGGATGCTGGAGACTGTGACAACGAGGATGATTACGGAATTTACAGTTTCGTGAATTGAAATTCCATCCAAAATTGGAGTGTCCGTGAATTTATATCGAAGATTGCAATTGGCCAGATTAACGTCCAGACTGTGCTCTACGAGTTCTAGCACGTCGTGGCATATGCGCCAATAGATGAAACGATTGCGCGTGTAGTATTTGGTGTTGTCCTTGTAAGCATAGCCGCCGGCTCTCTCAGGCACTTTTATATCTTGCAAAGTACTTTGGCTTCCGCCTGAAAGAACAAACAAAAACATCACTTTGTGATTTTCAAGATTGCATATCGTTGGAATGCAACGTTAGCTGTGCCTGCGGTCTACGCCCCGCAGCGCACGTACTCGGCGCTGGAGAGTACAGCTACGAAAATGGCAGCATCTTTTTGTTTTTTTACAAACTGGCACTTCAGCTACCGCTCACCATCTTCGTTTTCGAATTATCTTTCAATTGATAATTAGCGATTTTTTATTTATTATCATTTTTCAGTTGCGTGTGAACTTTGAAAGTAGAAAATATGACGAAAAATGCGATTTTTCACTTCGGGTAGGAAAAAAAAAAATTATCGAAATGTAATACAGCCTGAAACCTATTTTGATTCATGAACTTCATTTCTGTGAAAGATTCATCAAAATGGGTTCAGTGGTTTTAGCATGGAAAGGGCACAAACATAATTTTGTAGGATAATTTTAAATATATAGAGATTTGATCAGGAGAATTGAACGTTCCTCTTTTGCGACCTAAAAAACTCAATCGCCACGAAAAATTACCGTGATTTTCAAAATTCAGTATACAAAATATTTTTCGTTAAATCTCAACTTTGCAAAGTCCAGGATCACGTAAAAACCGTGAAACCTTCGGTAGAAAACATCGCGATAGAATAATGGATAAATCGAGGTCATGGTTCCACGAGATTTTGGCAGTTTCATTGAAAAAAAGGCTTTGTCGAGAGAACAACTTTTATTAACAATCGAATATGTTGACCATTGTAAAGAAAGGCGATGGTGGCGCGTACGAAAGAGTTGCAACTTTTTTTGAGGTTAAGGAAGCACGTTCGGAGGTGGAAAAAATAGAATAATTGAAAACTAGAACATTAAACAGCAAGGAATACAATGGATCTTGCTGCTATTTGTTATGGCCAGGCACGTCGCTAAGATTACGAATAATTTTATCTCAATAGCAGCAAAACGCCGGCGTTTACTATGAGAAGGTTATGTTGTTCGACGCTCACCGGTATTTAGAATTATTGACTTCCATTTTTCTGGTAGAGTCTGATCGGGAACCACTTCACGATATCCCAGTGGAAATTCTAACATTTTATTATTCACATGTATATTTTAAAACACAAATTCTACTTGATATCGTTTAATTGTTTTCAACAAGCCTTTAAATTCGAAGATACGCGCAACCGTTGAACATTTTTGAGCGGGTTTGTAGCGGTGACTAGTTATACCGGATTCATTATTACCAATCTCGTAACCCTAAAATTTCATGATGCTGACGTTGAAAAGAAAGATTTCTGCTGAGATCTGGGGAATTATAAATTCATCGTGATTGCTGTCTGGTCTGCATTCTGTAATCTTTGATAATATTAATCTGGGGCACATCTGGCTGGGCAAAATGAGGGAATATACCCAATCGTGGCACATCATGCACACTCGTATCGTCCCAAAGTCCCAACAAAACGAGCCACTGTTCACTGTGAGGAGGTAAACACAGTGATTATCAGTGTTGCACTATCGTCGCTACGAGCCACCTTAGCAGCAGTCCTTTGAATTCTCTAAACTACAATTTTCTCGAACCATTTTCTGCATAACGAGGAATTTCATTATTCGATCGGAGGAACCGTGTACATGAAAGTTTTTCACATTCAAATTTGCAGCAGTGTGTGTCACACGTTCTTTATCGATTGTTGCCTCAAATGTATGAAATATACAGAATATTGCAGATTTTTTTCGACCTTTTTATTCTTTCTGAAGATACACGTTTTTGATACACGTTTCAACTTTTTCATTCCTGCGGCGGGAACACTCATAGTGAGAAAAATTAAACGAAAATTCTTCACGCGATTCTCATTGAAGGAAATAATAGGAAAATTTGTTAATCAACATATTTTTAAACACGAATGCGGATTTTTTCTAATATTCGCGGAAGTGTGTATCAAGAAGCGAGAATATGGCTTTTCTATAACTTTTTATTCCAAGCTCGAGTCTTTGTCCGCTTGTTCCAGAGCTCGATGCGACTCTCCTTATGCGCCCAAGTACAGCCCTCCACGAAAGGATTCTCTCAAATAGCAACGCTGTCTCCGTAATCACTAATTTTTACGCACAAGAGTTTGTGTAGATGAAAGTTTCAATTTCAACACAGTTTCTCTCCACGTGACCTTGAACCAAGTTTTATCAAGGAAATGCTCCGATAACACCATTGACCACTGAGAAAAAGTGCATGACATATACAGTGCAACTGCTCGAACGCCGGAAATCGTGTCCACCTCGCAACAACTATTATGAGTCATAGTATTTATATAAAAGTAAAGTTGCACAGTGACAACAGCGATTAGTTGACGTGCGTTTGTCGTGTAGTCAGTAAATTTAATATCGCGAGACCACCGTATCGGGCAAAAATTCTCTCCCCCCGGGGAAAAAAAAAACTTGGACAAGTAAATTGTCTGGTCCCATGGCCGAGAAAAATTCAGAATTTGTTGAGCTGTAAAATTCACATCGCGAGACGAAAAGTTTACTGAAGATGGCGTACAAACCGATCCGTACTAACGAACCAATCCAGTTGGAAATGCTATACAACGAGCTGAAAAGCTGGGAGTTTTGGAAAGAGCCGGAACGGTTAAGTCTGCAGGAAGTGTACAAAAAATTCAATGTAGACATTGAAAACGATCCGATGAACAAATTCCTGTTTGAAATTCTAACTAAGGCTCGTGGGTTCGTGGAATCGCCGCGGCGGTTGGCGGCGCGACCGGAAACGTTGGTAACCGTAAATCAAGAAATATTAAAACGGTGCAGATACAGCCGCGATACTTTTGCTGGATACTCATCGTTATTGAAAAATCATCCACATTTGGGCTTCGCAGAAGTTCCCGGATACTCGTCGATGGTGCTGCATGCGTCAGATTTTGAAAACAGCTTTTGGAAAATGCGTTCGATCGACGACATACACTTGACGTATCGTCGCATGCGATACATTTTCGACAAGTATATCGAATACGAAAGAGATTGCTTATCTCGGTCGATAGAACGTTTGAAAGAGGAAAAGCGTCTTGTAGAAAATGAGAACCGTCGATTGGAAGCGAAACTACGAGATGTTCGGCGAGTACTTGACGACGACGTCGCTGACCTAACGGCATTGCGTTTTTGATAAAAATCCTTTATACAAATTTGACAATATCACTTTGTAAATTTGACATTTTCGGATTCCTGGTCGATTTTCTGATGAATAAATATCAAAGCTTACGTTTTAAATGATCGCGACGACTGAAATGTTTTGTCTTGTGCCTTCAACTCGAACATCGCGTGTGGATCATTTTCGCTTTGGCTTTCTTTTTCATGGCCTTCCGTTCCTCAAGTAAGGAGACGAATAATCATGTCCAAAAACACGACGCACACAAAGAGACGTTCCGTGTGATAATTCGAAAAATATTATTCCATTAAAATCTCATTTTTTAATTTCATTTTATTCCTCCGAGATAATACATCGAAATGTTCGATTTTCGTGAAAATTTATGCTCAATTGTTTGTCATATTTCTTGAAGGTCATTTGAAGATGGAAATTTTCAATTTCGTTTTCTCGTTTCTCTTGATCTCTGAATGCGACGAAGATATCGTGTGGAGCGTTTATTCATTGCAAATCAGACACACGTTACGAAGCTTTATTTATTATCGGAGGAACTGAGACCAACCCTTGAAAGCCCGACACTTGGTCGATGCCGCGAACGGATGCAACGACGTCAGGAAAAACTATTAGATTTCGTTCCTCTTCCTGCTGCTGCCCGCGTGCATATCAGGGAAAAAAAGTTTGTGGTTGAAAATTTATAAACATCATCGACCTTGATGTTTATAGAAATTTATTAACGAAAGAAATGATCTTTATTTTTATTTCTAAAAGTTCGGGAAAATGGAGCGATGGCCGCGATTTTGAGATTTTTGGTTATGAATACTACATGTCACTGTGACCTTTTTCATCGACTTTGTTTACCATGCAACCGGATGAGAGAAAACGTACACACGAAGACACGTTTACAAGTGCGAGAGAGATCATATCGTAAGATCAAAGATCGGCGACGCGCGAACGAGAAAGAGACGAAACATTACCTGA
Organism: Hyposoter didymator; assembly: GCA_037952995.1. Classification (NCBI taxonomy): domain Eukaryota; kingdom Metazoa; phylum Arthropoda; class Insecta; order Hymenoptera; family Ichneumonidae; genus Hyposoter; species Hyposoter didymator. The sequence goes on along the minus strand of JBAJMU010000001.1, from coordinate 7,463,879 downwards.
TGCTGACCAAAGTTACGACGAACGAACTATTCGATTCATATCTCCGTTCTATATGTAGTGCCACCTATTCTGCTGTGACAAAATTTCTCAAAAAGGGTATTTCGTGGCACGTTGATCGATATATTATTCATTCGAAAACCAACAAAATGTTCCCTGAATATCTCTTCACTATATTTTATGGAATCAAAAAAATTTCACTGCTGGGGTAATAAAAAAAAAAAACAATACGAATAGTAAGGTTAAAGATTACCACGGCTGACGACGGCAACACAAGGTTGTGACGTCACCGCGAATAACTTCGGATAAACTCGAGCGTTTACGACTTCCGTCGATCTAAGAAAAAAAAAACCGACGGTTTCGAGGTGAATTTTCCTCATAGTTGCTCCAATTTAAATGATTATCGAATAAAGAATCAAAATGGACGTAATTTTTTCCAAGCAGGATGAAAGATAAATTTGGAGTCGTTTGAAAAAAACGTCATTGTCTTCGCTCGAAGTTTATGAAAGAGTCGCGCAGTGTCGTGAACGTTGTATTTAGTACCGAGAAACGCCGCTAGTCGGATTTCGGTGTTTGGTATGGTTGATTCGGAGCAACGCTATAGTGTCTTCGTGATAAGTCGTTGGTGGGCTTTTCGTGCGCGTTATTATACATTGCGAGGGATCACGGTCTTACATACAGGTCTTGCGACTCTGAGTTTCGACGTGGGCCTCTTAACGTGCCAAGCCGCTAGCGTCGCTGCGATCGAGGGATGCTCGGTGCGACAAGAATGACGATAGTCGCGCTTGCGTGTCACATGGCCACAGTAAATTACACGGCACACGCACGTCAAAGGCTTCAAACAATGTGGGTTATGTTGATGCATCCCTCGATCGCAGCTCCATCTGGATTTTTCTTCAACAGTGGAGCCACTCTCTACCATTGGAATTCCGTTGAGTCGCAAGACCTGTATGTAAGACCGTGCGAGGGATTGATGTACCGGCCAATGGCCGACCCAACGTTGTCGGTGCCGCGTACATTTTGCCCGCGCAAACGTTTCACGCGTAATAACGAAGAGAGTAGTGATAATTAAGGCAAAATCACGACTGCACGTCGGACATCGAAGTGAATCGACGATTTACATCCAACAAACTTTCTTATCTACGTTTTTTTTTCTCCTTTTTATCGAGTTGTTCTTCATAATCGCGGCGTTTGTACACACGAGACAAAAAAATAAAAAACCAACTAATTTTCTTCGAGTGTGCCGCGCGGAAAAACATTACTCGGGCGTACGGAGCTGCGTAATTTCGGGAATATCCGTTACGGAAAAAACGAGTGAGTTTTATCATAATTCGACATAAATACACACAATATATATATATACATCGATATAGATATAAATATATATAGTTTTGCATACAACACCGCGGGAACTCGACTTTGGGATATCTACGCTATCTCAATGGAACTGCTTATATGCTCTCTCGTGTATCTCCGGTGCCACGATTCGGCTCCGCGCGCGCACACATCATCCCGCACCTATAGCCGCCGTCTCTCTTATCTACACGGTTTTTTTTGTGTCACGATATTTTTCTGATATCCGTAACCGTATAATTACGTATGACTCTTGTATGCATCCTCCGAGTGTTCACCGCTAAAATAGACGCTGCTGTCCACCCCCTCCTCTCTGTGGCTTCGCCCCTCTTTCTTTTCTTCTGGTGCGCCTCAACATTCCCGCGATGTTTTGTATACTCACATAAATTTCCGATTCTTTCTTTTTTCGCTCTCTCCCTCTCTGTCTCCCCTTTCCTTGTCTCGTTCTCGGGTAGATGTTGGAGATCGCGCCGAGAATATACATGAATGTAAATTCACGATAGCGTCAGGTGACCCGGCTAATCGAGCTTCTAGCAAATTCAAGAATCATCGGACCACACCATAGTGATCATGATTCTTGCCATTGCACCTTGAATTTTCACGAATATATCGAACGAAATAATAACTCGTTTATCAACAATTAACCTGTCCTTTCACCAGCAATTCTCAACGACTTGTTGCTAACACAAAACTCGACGAATTTGTCATCATGAAGTTTGCATCGTTGGATTGCAACGAAATTCTGTTCGTTATTCAGCTTAACTCATAATTATTATTCAATATTTGCTTCCGACACTAAAACGGTCCTCTCTTGCGAGCCAAAAACTTAATTGACACGAAAAATTGCCATGATTTTTGAAATTCGATAATCAATTAATGGAGAAAATATTTTTCGTTTAATCCCAACGTTGCAAACTTCAGAGTCTTAATTTATGAAACTTGGACATAATCATCGATTGCTCGGCTAATGAATTGGCCGAATCGAGAAATCGTCCGTGAACGATTGACATTAGGCTCATTTTTTTTTTCTCCGTATTATTCGAGCAACAAAAGTAACGCAAAATCAATTTCTATAGACGAATCTTCAGATTGTAGAATTTGAAAACTTGCTTTCTTACCTGTTCATAACCCTGTGGTTGCTACAACAACACTTTTCTTTGTGGTAAACAAACAAAATATTCCAAAATTACTCCGAATTACCGATCCTTCCACAATAATTCATTTTTTTTATTCAAAAAAGCAAAAATTACTCAGAATGTGGAATTCTTCTCTAATTGGATGCAACAAAATTTATCATTTTTCCATTTATTGAGAAAGTTAGCGGTAAACATTTCTAGCTCGATTTTGACTAGTTCAATGCGCAGGACACGATTTTTCAGTTTAAAATGGAGCCAAATTGCTGTCGAGCTGAAACTTTTGATGCAATAACTGCACAATATTTATCGACGTAATAAATAATAAATAAAAAAAAAAAATTCGTTGAATCTCTCAACGTTGTAAGCTCCAGAGTCATAATATTTTGGTTCAACGATTAATAGTGAATTATAAATTCTGGAATCTGGGAAAATGCAGATTAGGGCGCAACCGGAATTCCGGTTATCGCCGACAAAGTTGTCGGATCTGTAAAAATGAATTGGTCGGTTTTGTACATATTTCTGGTTGCTTGTTTGCAGCATCTTGAGTGCTCGGTTTCGGCACTTGAGCAAAAATGGTAGAATCGGATCACGGAGAGGCAGCGGAGGAAGTCAAGACGATGCCTGTGTCGGGCGGAGGTGACGTAGAAGCCAAGAAAGTTGAGTCGGTGGCCAAGCGGCCACGAGAGGATTCTTCGGGAGATGAGAGCAGCGAGTTGCCGCACAAGAGACAACGCAGCGAGGCGAACGATCACTCTCCGGAGGCAGGTACGGAAAAAGTGGCTGAACCAGCTCACAAAACCAACGGCAGTAGTACTCTGAATAACGACGACACGATGAATGTCGACGAAGAAGAATTGTCCAATGAGAATTCGAAAAATGCATCCGGCAACTCGGAAGAAAAAACCGATGATGTTGTTTCCGCGGACGAGAAGGAGTCTGAGGAAAAAACTCACAACGACTCGTCGACCAACAATGAAGAAGCCGAACAGAAGGACGAAAAGATAGATAAGAAAGAGGAGAAAGACGAAAATGGAGAAAAGGTAATTTTCATTTAATTGGTATGGAGGTTGAAATAGTCTAAACGGATAAAAATAGTTGATACGTTATGAATGTTGAATTTGCAGAACGAAGCAAGCTCGGAAGAGAAAGCTGAGGATGATGAGGAAGAAGAGGAGGAGGAGGAGGAGGAGGAGGTCGAGGGTGATAAAGTTTCGTCAAGCAAAGAGAAAGGATCGGAGGAAAAAAAGGTGGTGAAGGCAAATGTGAGTAAGTCGAAAACCAAAGATCCTGAGGTAGTGGATGGTCTCGAGATGTCGGTTGAATGTGCGAGCGACAAGGAACAATCGAGTTCGGAAGTAGAAGAAGACGAGGAGAAGAAAAAAACGAGGCCAAAGACGATAATTGTAAAGGCAAAACCGAACGATTCGGAGCTTGACGCTAGTACGACGGAGGGTGAAAAATCCGAAGACGAAGAAGAGAAGGAAGAGAAGAAATCGAAGAAAACGCCTAAAGGAGGAAAATCATCACCGGAAGGAAAAGGTCGGAAAAGAGGAAAGAAGAAGGGCTTCACGAAGGTGGTAGTTTCCGGTAGCGAAGATTCCGACGACGATGCATCGGAAGACGAAGATTATAGTCCGCGAACCAAAAAGAAAATGAAGAAAGCATCGCCAGCCAAAAAAACCGGCAAAACTCCGGGCAGGAAACGCGGCCGGCAACCTAAAAAAGTTGTCAAACAGTCGGAAGAAGAAGATTCTGACGAACAGGACGACGACGAGCCTAAAACCAAAAAAGGCAAAGAAAAAAGCCGCAAGAAGTCTGTCGGCAGCGAAGATGAGGACAAAAGTGACGACGATACCAATGAAGCCGTACGAAAAAATGGAAAGAAAAACAGCAAAGCTGTGAGTATAAATCTTCAATAAAAATATTTGATAAAAAAAAAAAACGATGGAGAAACTCTATGTTTTCATTAATTACGACTGAAGAAGTAAATTTAGCGGCGATCTGTTCTTCGTACATTCGGTGAAAACTCATTGGTTTATTTAATTAGAAATTTTCAAGAAAAATAGCATAATCGTGTTTTTTCGAAGCCAGCATTATATTTTGAAAAGTAGACAAATGTTATCACCAAAAGAAATGATCTCAACGTAAACTGAGGGAGAAAAAATCACGAGGTTGAAGTTTGTATCGTTGGAATGCAACGAAATTGTTAATTTTCCTCGGCAAAGCTCGTTATTAAAAGGCAGAATAGTATTACGATGATAAAACGATCGGTTTTCGCGACCTGAAAAGTATATCGGCTCGGAAAAGTTGGATAATTTTCAAAGTGAAAAAAAAATCATCCGTATAAATATTTTCCGTTGCATTCCAACGTCGCGAATTTGAGCGACATGAGAAAATCTGCAAAGCCTAAAATTTCCATTGTGAAATGAATGGTGAAAATGTTTGCAGCGTCCGGAGGATGATAAGAGGATACAGTCATTGAAGAAGTATTTCCCGATGGCCGGTATTACAATAAAATCGTATGAAGAATTTTGGGCTGGTTGTAAAACGAATACAGCGCGTTTGGCGCGCATGAAAGAGGCTCTCGCTCTTCAAGGAGTCGTCGGCAGGCCAACAATGGAAAAATGCAAGAAAGCAAAAGCGCGTATGGAACTTAAGAAGGAAGCCGAAGCCATTGGAGCTACTGACCCCGAAAATGTAACCGAAGGTAAGCTCTCGTGAGTGACGGCGATTCAGCCATCGCTAGCAAAGACAGATCGGCCATCGAACACTAGATTTCGTCACCGAAGATTAAACAAGATGCACGATGCTCAAATCTTCTTTTATGAGCAACTATATTTTTTATTTTGGCTTCCTCATAGCGGAAGCTTTGAGCATCATGCATCTTGTGCATCTTGAGGAAGCAATTTGGCAGCGTTTTTCGTATTTGCATTTAAATTATATAATTTCGAAAACTTTCCTAGAAAGCAAAGTGGAAATACAGACTTGAACATAATATTTTACAAAATTTGCAAAAATTAGAGCGGGTTCGACGATTTTTCGAAAAACTCATGTTTTCGTAAAATTCGAAAAATCATGAAATTTAAACCAAAAATAACTATAAAACAAAAATTAGCAATAAATCTTGAAATTTGCGGAAGTTAGAGAATCGAGACTCTTTTTTCGAAAATTTCAAAACGCGAATTCGTATTTTTCTGGAAATTCCAAAAAAATTCTCAAATAATAAAGAATATTCAATATCATCATCCGTTACATATAGTTTTCTCTATGAGGAAGCGAAATTCATGGAATAATCATGTTCCCAGTAAAAAAAAACTCGATGATAATGTGTTATTGGGCAATGAGCATTCATGACTTTCGCAATCGCTTTCGCAATCGTTATCAATATTTTTCTGCGATTATTAAGAGACTCTACACGCGACTCTAACTTTAAAATGCATTTTTGTAAACGAAAGGACGAGTGACCCGAGCACGAAGAGGTAAATCGGATGTTTCCAAAGAGGATACGCCATCGCGACGGGATTCGCGCGGAGGTTACAAGAGGGTATCGGCAGTGGTGGACAGTGAATCGGAGTGACGCCGCGCGCACAAAAGAAGATGTTTCGCGCCTGATGAAAGGGATGCGGATAATTCGTCGAACGAAAATCGCCCAGAATGAATATTTTTCTTTCGCTCTGCAAGTACCTAATTATAGAACCTATAATTATAAATAGATATATACGAAGGTAAAAATGATTTAAACAAAAATAAAGGAAAAAACAAAAATAAATAAAAGAAACAAGCATAATTACCTGCACATAGGAGCTCATGAAACACACGAGTGATCATTCAATGAATTTATCGTCGAAATAAAGCGACGTCGTGACGGTGTGAGAATCGGGTTCTATAGACGAGACAAAGAAAAAGAAAAAAATCGGAATAACTTGGCGTCGACTTTCCATGATCGTTCAAAATTAAGTTTAACAAATTTTAACTAGAAAAACGCGCGAAAAAAAAAATGAAGCACGGGGGTCGTCGCTGGCCCATTTCGGAAGTGCGGGTGTGCTTATGCGCGCGTGGGCAAGTGTGAGTGTGTATGTGTGTATATCCCTGCTGGTCTGTGTGTAAATTCAACATTGTTCCTCCCCTTTCGAACTGTGCATAAAAATATATCAGAATCTTTGATCGAATGGCCCTGGAAGGCAAGAAAAACCGTTGATCCTTCGAATATGATAGTCTCGCTTCATGCACCGAAGACAATTGAAAATATTTTGGTACATATTCCAGAAGCAAAGAACGAACAACAAATAACATTTTGTACTCGCTTCGCTAAATTTTAAATTAATGAATAAAAACGAGGAAGTTAAGGACAAAAATTTGAAAAAAATAAATAAAAAATATATAAAAACACAACTAACGATAGAAATGTTTGCCACGGCGGAATATGTCGAACGTCGAATCCAACACATCCCTGCGTATGAGAGTACGAGTTTATGAGCACGTATTCTTTAATTTTTTCCTTCGTTGTTTCTTACATTCGAATGACTGCATTGCGTTTATGCTCGTTTCGCCGACTATTGAAAACAAAAATGAATAAATATAAATAAAGATTTTTAACGCCACAACGTTGTTTTTTGATGATAATTAATTTTGCGTTTTTTTCCTTCACTACGCCGCGACAACGCTCTTGAGAATGGACGATAAGATTACGTTTTACAGAAACAACAAGTTTGTGGTTGGATGATTGTTTGATTCAATGTTTAAATACCCGTTTATATTATTTTCTTTCATTATAATGGGACTTGTTATTCGTTTAATGTTAATTAAGACCCTATTGTTGTCTCGAATGAAGATTTCGGGTGTAATGTCCAGAATCTAATAAATTAAAAACCACTCGATCCTTCTTTCCAATAATTCTTGACACACGTTTATTCGTTATTTTTTTTCAAACGCATACAAATTACGGAAATATTTATTTTTCATCTTATAATTTTTATGTTCCAGTGTCGTGCACCGGTACGCAGAAAAAAAACTGCATACAAAAGTCACGACAATGCAAACGTTTATATTTATAGACTTTTCCCATCTTTGAGACCGTGAGAAAAAAAAAAACAATTTTTCTGCTAGATTTTGGTACGCGATCACTTGAAACGAGATGTCGCAGTCGCCACTAGGAAAATCTCAGTTTTCAGACCACTCTTCAACTTGTCTGTCATTTTTTCCAACTTGGACGTGTTTTCGAAAAATCCACAAATGACCGTAAAAAAATGTTATAAATAAAACTGCAGCAGTCGAAAAGTCATTCGTTATGTAAAATGGTTTTCGGAAACAAAATCGTCGATACTATATTTCGATTTTATAATGTTTGGAAAATATATCACAAATGCTTTGACTTGAAAATTTTGTAATTTCGCACAAATTCGGCTCCATTCCTCGGTGATAAAAATAACCAGTCGTTTCTTGAACAATATTGAAACAAGTAATTAAATAATATCATCGAAAAGTCAACATTTTATTCTACGTATCCACATTTTTTACGTACTCCGGACAAATTTCGTTGTTTTTTCAGGTAAATTCATGGATTTACCTGAAATTTATAGAGAAAAAACTTGAATACACGATTTTTCAACTCGTTCGCTCGTTTAGGAACGCGGTGATGCATTCTTTACTGCAGAACGGTCTGTCCTCTTTGATAGCCATTTTTCCATTGAGCAAACTTTTGTTACACGTTGCACAACAGAAACATTGATCGTTTGCGTGGAAGTTGAGGTTCTTAACTGCTACGCCTTGCTGATCGGCTGCTATCACTCCTCGGCAGGTGCAACAAGTCTTTGCGTATGTTTTTTGATAACAAGGCAAACAGAGGGGACGATCGTTCTCAGAAATGTATTGTTGACCTGCTAATGGCACATCACAGTCCCAACAACAAAAGTGCTTTACGTGATAATTGTGACCCTCGGCAACAGTGTATTCCCTGACGAATATCAACTGCAACAAAACAACGATTATTACGATGACGAGATATCAAACTTGCCAAGGGGAAAATCATCATTTTATAAATCATGAATTCATTTTCGTGAAGTCAATTTATTTCCCATGCAATTTCTCACAAAGTTGAGCTTGTTTTTGCGAGCAATTGGAATTTCAATTGGAAATTTGATGCTTTGGTTCTAACCCAAGGCATTTTTCAATTTTTTTTCTTTTTGTTTTTTTGTAGAGACGATTTTTGTACTAAATTGTTCATAATTCATGGCGCAAAGTTTTTTTATTTACGAAAACGGAAATGAAAAGCCAAGAAATCGGTGATGAAAAATTATTAGGGTCAAAATGACCCGCTCTGCACTCGAAGAGTTAATTCAACGTTCACGTTATTCTGCATGGAAAATAATTGTAATGAGAGAAAAGTGTAATGGAATCCGAAAAATAAAAGTGAGATTTTTGTATTTCAACAGGAAGCTGCAATCGCGACTTACCTCGTCGCAGGCGAAACATCTCGGAATTTCCAAAAGTGTAGGAAGATCACGACCGCAATAAAGTTTGCCTTTGTAGTAAAAGTAAACAAGGTCGGCGAGGAGTTCGTTACAAACGGAGCAAACGAAGCAGCCAGGATGCCAGAAAGAGTCGCGAGCTTTTTCGGCTGTGACGACAACGTCGTCGGTGCGGATTGGTTCTTGGCACTGGTGGCAATTGTGCACTTTGGAATGGTTGACAGACATTTCTTCCATGGCACCTCGGAGAAGATCAACGTTGACGGGGTTCTGTACTATACCCGAGGAGACTCTGGCTTGTTCAGGGAATATCTGATTGTTTAGTTGTTCCGATTGAATGAGGTTCGAATTTCCAGGTCCGTAGTTGCTCAATTCGGCTCGCAATGATTGGCAGCTCGTGGCTGGAGCGTTGAGGCATGTGTGACTCGAATTTGGACCACCGAGTGTGTCTTTGAGCGAGTGATTTTCATCCTGGTCAGCCGTGACGTCGTTGGCCAACTGATCAGGCCTGACAGCATAATTTTCCCAAATGCCTCGCATTATCGCTCTCCTGGGGTCGTTGCCAAAGTTTTCTTTGCAACTTTCTTCAGGAATTTTGAGCTCCTGCGATTTTCCAATATTCTCGAGAATGTTGAAGCCTTCGTGAAGATTATTCGTACTTGACGGAGAATTTTCAGAGTATTGATTGGGCACATGGTTTTGATCGGTAGGGGCAACTCCGGAAGTGACATCGTTCCTGTCTGATTCCTTGTCGAATGCTCCCTGTCGTCGGAGCTGATCAGCTCGCTTGGATCTCGCTCCGTTCTCTCTTTTCTCGCCAACTGGAAATTCTCGCGAGTTGGCGGCGCCTCGCAGATTCACAGGTTCGTCCTTTGCGCTGTGGTATTTCGAAGTCAGTTTTTCGCGGATCAACGATAGACCCTCTTGGCCGAGAGTACTGCCAATAATATCGTGCGCATTAATCGCGCTCGGGGGTAGCAACGCCTCGTTCAACATTTTTTCAGCCAATATAGAATTTTCCTCCCATTGACGATTCCGAGCGATAGTCTCTTCGTCCTCTGTCATTTCGGACTTTTTCGAACGATCACCGATGGGCCTGGACAAAGCAGCTGAACTCTCAGGGTTAACGATCGAGTTTGTAGCCGAAGAAAAAGCGATTTCTTGGCCACCGATTGTGCTGGACGTCGCGTAACTCGATCCACGATTTTCATTGCTTTCTGCTGGCGATCCTAAATTTGCGTCATTTCCCAGGAGCGTGGATACGCCGCGATTCTCCCCATTCATCAAATTTGAAGCTGCGAATCTCACAGCCGGATCGTGAGTGTTTCTCGTGCCAGAATTTTCCGACTCTCGGTCATTAATTTTCATCTTGTTTTCACTGTCGTCGTTGTTCATCGCACTCGGTCTCATGAAATTAATCGGTGAGTTGCGCGTTCCCCTCACGGCCATCGAACTCGTCAGTTCCCCGTCGTTTCGAACGTTCGCGAGAGCTCTGTGATATCTTCCTTGTGGCGAGTTCTCCGTAATCGAATTTCCGAATGCCGGTGAACGAACGCTTTCGAAACGTGCTGAAGCACTCGGGCTCTGATCGCGCAAGCCCGAACTCGTGCCACGATTGCCAGGACCGACCGGCGACTCCGAGGACGCCAGCGGACTCGGAAATCCTGTTTTTGGGACGAAACTGCTTGGGGTTCGGAGATTCAAGCGATGCTCCGTTTCCGGCTGATTTTGTTTGTGTTTCGGACTGAAACGGTTCATATCTGCGGCGCTCGCTGGCGTCATCAGGGAACGATCGAATGGACGAGCACCCATGGCCTGCGGAATTCAAAAAATTGCCACATTGTTATTTCAGAAATAGGCTTTTAAGGGATCTTTCATTTTCTTGGAAGAAAAAAATCGGTCTCTCGGTCCAATTCCCCTATTTCCAAAAACCACCATTAATGAAATTCATTTTTATTCGGGAATAAGAACGTTTGTGTCTCTTGAATCAGCAATGCTAAGAATCACTTCACGTCTAAATTCTCGACGATATTAAAATTTGCATCGTTTGAGTGCAACGAAAAGTATTCTGTCCATTACCCATTATTTATTTATTTTCGGAATTGCCTCAGAATTTTCACAGATGGCCACTGCATGTTAATTTTTCGTTCCGATTTAAAAAAAAATAGATTTTAAATAATGAATTCCGTTGCATTCTAAAGATGCACACTCCAGCTTCAAGAATTCTTGTCGATTCCATTTTATTGGACGATAATTTTTGCACTTATCGGTTCTCGGAAGAGTTCAAGAGGCCCAGGCAATTTCTCAACATTGCGAACATTTGAAACAGCAATGAGAAAATGATCGACAAAGTATTGACATTGTTTTCGTCGTTTCATTGTTCGTGGAATGATTTTTTTAACGTTTCGTACGTCCGACAATGAGCGTGATTATTATTTCTCGTTACAGAAACTCTGCTTCTTGGTCAACTAAATAATGTGGGAGTTTGTACTCGAAAAGCGATAAATCAGGGCAATAATTAAGCTCGTTATCTTTTCTATTTTTAAGCCAAACATATGGAGATATTCAGGAAAACCAAGTGAAACTTTTACCTTCGTCACTTTTCCTTGGCCAACGTATTTCTTCAAGTTCTCTAAATACTTTTCAAACTGTTTCCTTTCGGATTCGCTCAGCTCGTCGCACACTTTGTGATCTATATCGTGCAATGGAAGTTGACGTTGTAATTGCTGTTTCCTCAATGCCGCACCGGCCGAGCCTTTTATCGGTAATTTATCATCGGGCAATGCCTTCATGTAATCTGCTGCAAGTTCTTTAGTTGTGTCGGGTGGAGCCCATTCGAACGTCACTTCGTCTTCGGCTTGCTTCTTGTTCACTTTCAATACTGTGGAACAGAAAAAATCAATGAATTTCATGTCGGACCAACATTTTCCGATTTTCACAACTTCCCGAAAATTAAACAATTTCAATCATTGTTTATCGATCGTTGAAACTTTGCCGGAGACACTCTACCATTCCTTGCGTAACAACATTTTTGCAAAGGAAAATTGACATCGTTTTTAACCCTTTGAGTCTACACTGGGTCATTTTGACCCCGAAAAATATTCTGTTACCGATTCTTTGGCATTCAATCGTTTTTTCATTAAAAAATCCATTTGAGGCCATAAAATATGGATAATTCACTACAAACAAAAAAATTCATATTCAGCGGACGTTAAAAAACGCCTTGGGTCAGATTGACCCAATATGGACTTGAAGGACGTGTTAACTCGAAGGTTTAAGATTGACTACAATTAAGAAATCAAGTCAGAGTTTCGAAAATTTCAAATTTTTGCTCAACGTAATAAAAAAACGATTTTATTAGTTTAGGCTTTTTTCAAAATTTTGTACGAACGTTCTTAGCACTAAAACCAACGATTTTCTGGTATGAAGAAAAAATTCCTGACGTTTACAATTCGAGATTATTTAGTTTCTAATTTTGTTATTTTTTCCATTATAGACGCGTGTAAATTGGAGTTACGTTTCGTTAAACAGTTGCAAGAAAAACAAAACGTTAACGCAACTTCAATTTACACGTATTTAGATGCGAAAAATAACAAAATTGCAAATTAAATATCAAAATGTTTCTTTACAGAAGGAAACTGTTAGTTTTGGTGCCAAGAACGCGTTTATACAAAATTTTAAAAGAACCCTCAATATAGTCGTTTCGTGATAGTAAGAACTTAATTCTCACTGAAGGAATGTTGATCGCACTGAGAAATTATTAATGAAATATGAAATGTGCATAATTTCATGTTTAATGCCCAATTATTGTAATTTTAAAACGAGTACCTATCATTTTTTTGTTCGGTTTCCCGGAAGGCCCGAACAAAAGATCGAACTGTGGGAATTCGTCGTTCGGTACGTCATGGTCGTCTCTACTGCATTTACAGTTTTTGCATATCTTTCGCCAAAAATGAAGATCCAAGCCAGGACACGCTGCACTGCATTTTATACAAGGGGCGCCTGCGCCAACCTCGTGAGCCAGTCGCGGCTGAAAGTAAAATTATTCATTTTAAAATTATTGAGAAAATCGCTTGAATCGTTAAAAAAGGATGAGCTCAAATAACTGTTGGGAAAGCTCGTCTTGAACAGCCTGCAAAGAGCGACGCTTCATTAAACGCGAACTAGAAAAAAAAAATAACCGATCGGAAATCGATCGCTTGTTTGTTTATCGGAGATTCGAACTTGACATCGTTGGGCCGCGAACGTCCGAAGCTCTATAGCGATGACAATCGAGAATTTATTTAGAATCTGCAAATTCGATTAATAAAATCATTAACGGCGCAAACTCGATGTTGCAAAAGTTTCGGCTCGCTGGAAAATCAATTTTCCCTAACTTTGTATTTATCGTAATTGGAAAATTGTAAAATTATTATTCCGTGTTGCGATATTCGAAATAAAAAATGAATTGTCTCGTTATTTTTAGTTCCAACTTTGTTTGAAGGGAGACGCGGTTTGTTTTGCGCCAAAACATTGACGAAAATCGAAAGTGAGAAAGCAGGGGCCTTGCATGCCCGAACTGCCGGACTTATTTAGCGATACGCAATTGTATACACGAGCCTTTTGTTCGGAGAATTTCATAATCTCGTGCATCGTTGTTCTAGGTGGATCGTGGTGTGTTTCGTCAGTGAAGATTAAAAAATCGTCTCTGATCGATAAGCGGTTCGAAGAATCGAGGAGAAACGTAATTTTGTTGAAATTCAATTTTTTACTTTATTTGTAATGGCAACAATGAGTTAGCCCTTGATCAATGTTAATAAGAATTATTGATATCCGCAGCAGTTTTTTTACGGGAAATTTCTCAACGTACACGGAACAGTTTATTCCTCGTAGAACGTATTCAATGATTTTCACGAATAAATAGAATTTCGATGATTGTGACGAAAAATATAAAATGACAAAAGATTTTTAAAATGTCCAAACCTTTCGTTTTCGATTCTCTAGTTCGAGCAGCCACTTCGGACGATTATCCTCTTGTTCCATCTTTTCACTCTGTCCCATGGTCACCGATATTCGCCACTCAGCAGTTGCTTATTCGAGTGGAAAAAAACGTTTGAAAACGTGAATTGGACGTTGAATGGGGATCACCGGCCCGTCAGTCTGAATTTTAGTGTCAAAATTCGTCGATAACGAATGTCCATATCCATGCGCCAAGAAAAATAAAATGCGAGGACTGAATGAATGAGAAAAAAATTTACTTATTAAATTAATTGATTAAATTATTCTTTTTAGAGTATTCGGTCGTGCACGCGTGTGTTTCAGTCACAAGTTAGCGAGTGACTGGCTCGTAGCTCGATGTACAAAAGACTCTTGTTGCCTCTCGGTTCTGAGTCATCCAGCTACGATTGAGAGAGAGGCACTCCATCGTAAAAGCCCCCCCACTCGTTCCATGGCTTAACCAGCTGCTGGAATATATTGCCCCTGGATTCATGCTGTGGTGGGGTTCACGAGGCACCGATCGTTTGGGCTCGTGAAAAAAACGTGTTTACTCCAGCGAAGCGTTGCAAAATAAAGACAAAGCAATTCCAATTCTCCCGAAAACATTTTCCATGCTTGCTATTTATCTCAAGACAGGAATTCAACGCGAGCGGTCAATTTCACCAAATAGTGTCGAATCACTCGCAGGGATTAAAGGATGTATGACATACCGCACGTCCGCTTCTCCAAGAAGCATGAGTCACGACCTGTGCTCGAAGTTGTATTAATTTTTCTTCGTTCGCTCGCTCGACGTCAAGTATTCGCGGATTTTCTTTTCGCGTTACAATATACTTTTTTTTCGATCGTGTCAAGCTCAATTTCGACTGCAATGCAAAAAATTTACCAAATCGACATTTTTCCATTTTTTTTTCTTTGTCTTGTGGCGGAGACGCTTGTGGGCAAAATGGGAATTCCAGCAGTTTATCCTACGGCGTAAAAGCGTGTAGGTGCATACGCGTAGTAAAGAAACGATCTCGACCCCCTTTCACGAAGGGCACAGCGAAATCGAGCTCTTTATCTTTCGTGCGGTGCAGGCTGCACGAGCTCAACATCATCAAACTAAAACTTTTTATAATTCGTAAATTCTCCTCACCCGTTTCTCCGAAATAAAATCTCAGTGCTTTTCCGAGTTTTTTTGTTGATCGTTTTTTTTCGATCTTAATGTTTTAGCATTTTTCTTGAGTTTCTGTCTGTCGAATCGGTCAGAAGAGATCTCTTGAAATTCTTTAGACAATAGTGAATAATGTTGAATAAAAAAAATTGAAATGTGATAAGTTGCATTTGAGGAATTAAAGATTTTGGCATCGTATCGTGAAACTGTGCAAGGATGAGTTCCCCTGTTTCTTTCTTTTTTTCGTTGCCTGTACGCTCGACGAAACGTGTTTGAAAACACGGTCCAGCATCATTCGCAAAAATTCTTCTCTCTCCCTTTTCCTCCCCCACCACTCGTCCGACGATAAATGCCAACGTGCTCGGAATAGAACGCATATAGTCCCGCGCTAACGAAGAGGAGCCCTTATCAATAAACTGATCGTGATACAAAAAAATAACAAAAACAAAAAACCACGTCGGATTCGATGTAGAAAATATTTATTGGCCAATTTATTACAACAATGTAATTCAAGTGATACAGATTTTTCTACGTGATCCCAAATGCCTCGTCAAATTCCTCGCGCGATATCTGAAAATTTGAAAACAGTCATTAAGATTTTTCAAAGTCGGCGGAAATTTTATGGATAATTCGCAGGCGAATTTGGTACGATTTGTTATTAATCCTCAATAGTCACACCTTCAGATTGTGATGTAATAGTCATTGGAGGTGTTATCGACCCCACTCACTTTGGAAGCCGATAAGTTGTTAAAAAATTGTGAAAAAAACAAACAAAAATTATCATTGTGTATTTCCCACCTTTGAGTAACGACTATGATGATTGTATTCAATTCGCGCAATGTTCAGTATAAAAAAAATGGCAAAAAAAAATTCTGGAAAAATGACATTTTTTTGCAAAAAATGATGCAGCAATTGTGATTTTCAATTTTTTTAAAATCGTTTCAGAAGTCTAAAGGACTAGCATGCTTTCAGGTGGAAATGGTTAAATTAGCAACCGTTGCAAAAATCATATGCCAGGATTTACACCGTCTGCTTCCTACGGCTTTCAAAAGTGAAGTGAGGCCCTTGCAAATAATAACGATGACGCTTCCTACTAGAAGGTTCAAACTACCGATGAAGGGTGTCACAAGTCCCATTTTCTCAAAATTTCTATTACGTATCGTCGGTCGAAAGCGGCTGAGGTCGAATTAACCCCATGCGACCATTGAGGGGGTTGTGTGAGGGGGTCGCGTTCAAGAATTTTCCTCGAAATTCCACGAAAAAGCAACAAAATATCGGTTCACCATTGTAAATCGATTCTTTGAGGTTTAATGTCGTTTGTGTTTGTTTGAAAAATGTATTCCAACAAGAGATTAAAAAAAAAAGTGGATTGGCGACGAGATATGGAATTTTGAAGATTGTGATCAGAAATGTAATTTTTTCGGAAAATCTGGACGGTGTAACCCCTCGAACGCGGTGAATGAAAATTTTTGGAAATCAATAACTTGGATCATTTGCGAACCTTTTTCTTCTTCAATTTTTTCATCAATGCTATGTCCTTGGCAAGCTCGGCGATGTCTTCGGCACTGACGACCTTTCGTTTTTTCGGTTTTTTTGTAATTCCTTTTTCGATTTTTTCGTTCCTTTTCTCTCTTTTCTTGCCGCGTTTTTCCTGCCTCTCGATCTTTCGCTTTTTCGCTTCGGACCACGGTTCCGTTTGTTTCGCACGACGTTTATGTTTCCCCGGCCAAATGCCCGTCTCACGATACTCGGACAGTTTTCCCAGCCTGTTTTGTTCACGCTGCTTGTCCTTGTACCCAATGCCATTGAGATCAATCTCAGTTTCAACAAAACTAGAGACGTCGCGACCTTTCGTTTCTGGCATTCGCGGCATTTTCAAAAGTCCAAAACCCATACCGACTTTACCAAGATCGAGATCTTTTAGTCGAAGGATAAGATTGCATTCGTGCTTTTGGTAACTTTGGACGTAAGAGACAAATGCACGATTTGCCTTGTCGAACACAAGTCTATTTTGCATTTGAAGTTTTTTCATAGTTTTTTCACAATTTAACGAAGTTTCGGAATTCGCTGTCAACTCGAGTCTTTCCAGCTCGACTTTCTGGTTCCTTTTGATAAACTCGATGTACGCATCCTCGGTATGAAGTAGAAACAGTAACGCGTTACCATCGTTGCCTATTCGAGCAGTTCTGCCGCATCTGAGACAGAAAAACATTTTTCGTCATATTTCGTCTTTTAAACCAGGAACGCGCAAGGAAACAGTTTTGGAAATTAAGATTTTTTCCTATTTTTCGAGAAAACAATTTTTTAGCCATTTTCTAATCATTTCTTTGTTTGTTTTACGCACCTATGAACGAAACTACTCGCTGTCGACGGTGGATCGTACTGCAAAACCCAGTCCACCTCCGGTATATCGATTCCTCTCGCCATAACATCTGTACACACGAGCAAACCACTCGGAATTTGACGAAATTCTTCAAACACTTTGTGCCTCTTGCTTTTCATTTTTCCGTGCAGTGCCAGGACCTTGGTGCTGGGCAACATTCTGGCAAACGATTAAATGAAAGTCAGTGAAAGCGTTTGCTCAAAAATATTCTCCAAGTAATCAACAAATACACAAATATTTTAATTTCAATTCCGTCCAAAATGAGAAAAACGATTTGAAAAATCATCAACGACTCAAATGGAATTTTAAAAAAATGGTAAATCGCTGAAAAAACTTACGAGTCAATAACATGACTGAAATAATCGACACAGGCGCAAGTTGAGAAAAATACCATGTACTTCAAATGGTCGCCTTTGAGCCTCACAAAATCGATCATAGTTGCTAATTTGTTTTCTGCTTCAACGAGAACGTAGTAATTGCTCAAAGTCAAAGGCGTTGAAAAGCTTGATTTTTCTTTGACTGACACAAGTGCTGGATTTCTAAGACCAGCTCTTATTAGTTGTTGCAATTCTTTAGTTTGCGTCGCTGAAAAAAGTCCAGTTCGTCGTAGTCTTGGTAAAAAGCTTAGAATCGTATTCAATGTTGCGTAAAATCCGAGATCCAAAAGTCTGTCAGCTTCGTCCAAAATTAGAAGTTCCTGGAAACATGAAAATTATTCATAGTCAATAAGGAAAGAAGCTGAAGTTCGCAGCGTTGAAATCCAACGAAAATTGTTCATTTTTATTGATGATTTGTTAAATTTTCAAAATCATGCAAATTTTTCGAGCAGGTATACTTTTTAGGTCGCGAAAATTAATCGTTTCACATTCTGCATTTGAGTAATAAGCTTCGCCACAGAAAAAAATATAATTTCGTTGCATTCCAACGATGCAAACTTCAACGTCATAAAAACGCTTTCGTTATTTGTTTTTGTTTCATTACGTATCAACCCTTCGAGTGCATACTGGGTCATTTTGACCCCAACAACTTTCTGTCACCGGCATTTGTTTGCCATTTTATTTTCGTTTCCGTCAAAAAATTAATTCAGGGCCATAAAATATCGTAATTTACTACAAAAATCGTCTCCAAAAAAAATTTAAAAAATGAAAAAATGCACATTCACCGAAATGAAACGATTTAAAAAACGTCTTGGGTCAGATGGACCCAATATGCCCTTACAAGATGTTCGCAATCGTAGGGTTAAGGGTGGTAATTATGGACTTTGGAATCTTGAGGCAATTACCAGTGATTTGACATTGGCAGCCAAATTGATGCTTTTGCAATTAGACAACAAATCTTCCAATCTGCCGGGAGTAGCTATTATGATATTTGCTCCTTCTTTCAATCGGGCCACATCTTCCTTCACAGTTGTACCTCCGACAAGAAGTATTTGTCTCAACTGAGGAATATTTTGGAGGAAGTGAGACAGAACTTGGCTAATTTGAGTCGCAAGTTCGCGAGTCGGAGAAATAACGATCGCACCGACTTCTGTTGCTTTCCATTTCTCTTCGCGTTTCTATGAAAAAAATACATTGATTATGGAAGATGGAGCAAACTCACTGTCTGCTTCTTAGATTTCTTCAGATATTTTGGCAGAGACGTTGTGATGGCAAGTAAAAATGAATAGGACATGCAAACATGGTTATTATTCATTAAAGTCTCATATGCAAAGCCCGTGTACTCTGAAAAGATTTCATTATATTGCCGTAGAATGAAATTCGAGACTCATTACCTGTAATAATTCCAACAAAGGAATGAGAAACGCGAGGGTTTTCCCGCTGCCTGTAACAGCTTCGGCGGCAACATCTTTGCCGGATAGCAAAAGTGGTATGCAGGCCGCCTTTTAAAGAACAAATATCGTTGGCGTTACGATTTTTCATCAACTTGTGTCTTGTTTACGAGAGAAAATAAATATTAAGCGTTTAATATTTACCTGGACTGGCGTAGAGGTTAGGAATTTGAGTTCCTTGAGCGTTGCCGTAACCGGAGCGCTCAGAGTTACTCCTAAATCCGTAAATTTCTTATTTTTCAAGTCAACTCTATTAACTGCCATTTTTACAACAATTCTTAAGCAATTGTTATGGCAAAAATTGACCAGTTGACTTTATGCCAACGGAAACATTGTAACACACTTTAATACGACCATCGCATTTTTTCATCAATTTTTTCATGCACATAAACTCTCGGTTAGAACTAATAATTCGAATTGGTAGGAGAAACAACAATGTTTCTATTTATGAAAACACGCGAGAGTATTACCGAGACAATAAACAGAGTCAACGCGCTCGTGTCACGTTGCACGGAATTTCGAGGTTATGATACACCGGAAACACGTGTTTCGGCGCATATGCATAAACACCGTACAGCAAATGTAAAACACGTTGAATTTCTCGACATATATATGGGTATCAATTATTTAGTACCATCAAGTACTTCAAGAACTTTGAAAAAGTAGTACTGTCGGTTTTAGAATCAGATAAAATTTAGTACATAGTAGATTATGAATAGAAAAAGATCGAGTCAAATTTTTAAAAGGCTACAGAGAACGAGAAAAAAGATATTCGCATTGAATTGAATATTTTTTTTCTCGAAAAACTGTTATTGTAAGGGAAAAGAAATAATCGCGGAATGTTGAAAAATGGAATTGTGAGCCTGAATAATCTCGACGAACGATTTCAAAGTTTGGTAGTTGTATCATTTTTCAGAGATTGGTTTTCCGGGAATTTTCATTTGGCTAAATCGCATGAATGTGATCCCATGGAAAAAACGACAATTCCGTTGAAACACAATAGTTATCGATATAGACATGACGGTGAAGGAAGGAAATCATTGCAATACCACTAAAGTTTTTTTTTTTTTAATACCACACTGAGGTCAACGGGCGATCGACTTTTTAAATTTACGTATCGCAAAAACATCTGCTCCGGTTTTCATTAAAATGTAAGCTCCTCAGTCTTATTATCCTCCTCCCTTCAGAGTTTCCCAAAAACCGAACACGTTAAACTAGAAAAAAAAACATTGATTCTTTATTCACTTTGAGGGCCACCGCCTCCAGAACAGCCAATGACATTGGAACATGTTCAAGTCCCTTCGAGTAATTTTCGGTACGGTTTATAAGAATTCAATTTGATCGTTTGGGACATTAAACTTATGAGAGATGAAAGTTATAAAAACTCGAAAAATATACAAAATATCAACGCTGTTTTAATTGTGCAGTAATAAGTTGTCATGGGTTTTGATTTGTCGACGCTCGATCAACGAATCCTCGCAGTAGAGTGCAAACGTGTAGAAACAAATTTCAAAGAATGCTTTAAAGCGGTGATCTGCTCAGAAAACAATCGAGGGATTCACTAAATAATACTGATGGAAGAATCGAAATTATAATGTAATTCTGTACAATTATGTTTACAATGATCTCACTAAAGATCATGAATCATTTGATGATTTCAAGTCTATTTTTTGCGATTCCTTAAGCTCCGTCCTGAGGCTGATGGCGAGGGTGTTGGTGGAGCAGACTGTGCAAAGAGAAAGTGTTATTCATCATCGAACGAAAACGTTAACAGTAGAAAAAAATTATGGCAAATTCCCAATCCTAGAAAAAAAAACAAAAAACAAAAAAACTTACTTCACATGCTTCCAGATCAACACAGGAATCGTCGACGGGCACATACAATTTTTTCTTCCGCGTACTCCTTTTCGTTTCTGACGATGGAGGCGGTAGAGCTGCCGCTCGTCTCCTTGGTTTTCTAAAGAAATAACAACACAAAAGCAAAAATATTGAGTATCTGGAAATAACAAATCTTGTGTGAAGAGCATCATCGGCTAATTGTCGCGGAAATTCGATTTTAAACGATATCGATCGATATGTATTTTTTTGTTGGTTCCAATTTTTCATAAACTCACTTTGTCTCGGAATCGGACACATCCACGACATCGTGTACACTTTTTTTATCTTCGTCTTCGCGTTGAAGTGTTTTTTCGGGAGGTGCACTGGGTAATTGATGTAACAATTCCTGAAACCGCGTGAGAGTAGGAAAACACGAATGAATTTAAATAGAAACAGTGTTCATTATTGCGAAGAAGTATGAAAAACTTTGAGAAAATCTGAAAATGTTTTTTTATATACCTGCTCTCGGCTTCGTTTTTCGTTATCGTCTCGAAGCGTTCGGACCAAAGTTTCATATTTTTGGAACATTTTATCCCGATTGATCGTGAAACTCTCCATTTCGTAATCTTTCGCAACAATAATGGCCTTCAATTCGTCTATTTCGGTTTTGTATTTGTCGATATCAGCTTTTTCAGTTTCGGCCTTAACTTGCATAGCTCTGAACTTCTTCGAACTCGTTTCCAACTCTTCAATATGCCTTTCGAGGGTTTCGATTTCTTTTTTCGAACTTTCTCTCAATCGCGTGTAAAGCTCGTCGGTGCGAGCGAGAGCCTCCTTCGTATCCATCAACTCTCGCAAATTTTTTTTTCCGTCTTCTTCAAGTTTTTTAACCTGTGCATCTCCAGAAATTTGGGCTTTGCACGCTGCAAAAATAGCAAATGATATTCGACGTTAAGGGTAAAGCAAATCCAAAATGTCGAGCTCACTTTTTAGGCTCTCTATGAAGTTAAGAAAAGCTGTGAAGAATTGAAAAATAATGGAAAATAAAAGAGAATGAACCAACATTTTTGTAGCATTTTAATCTCCGTGTCCTTTTCCTGATCTCTTTTGTCAGCTTCTTGAAGACGTTGTTTCAATCGTTCCATTTCCTTCATGCGTTCGCTTATGCTTTCTTCCAATTCTTTATTTTGTGCCGCGTAACGTTCAACGCATTGGTTCAATTGCGCTATTTTTT
This sequence comes from Hyposoter didymator, assembly GCA_037952995.1. Taxonomy (NCBI): domain Eukaryota; kingdom Metazoa; phylum Arthropoda; class Insecta; order Hymenoptera; family Ichneumonidae; genus Hyposoter; species Hyposoter didymator. Next base: position 7,441,536 of record JBAJMU010000001.1, on the reverse strand, counting down.
CGTCTTGGTCGGTGACTCGCGTAGCAAGTCTTTCCTTGAGTTCGCTGATTCTGTTAGTGTGCAGCTTGATGGTCTGTGGAAAGAATTCAAGAGGATTAGCAAGAAAAAACTATTAGGCTATGAGAATTCGTTGCTCAGCGTTGAAGTAGATACAAAAATATTCATTCAAAAGTCACCTCCATGTACGTGTTTTCACGTTCTTCAGTCTTCTTCAGTTTTTCTTTCATGTTTGCGATGCTGAGTTCGTGTGCTGCTCGACTCTATGAATAAGTTATTGTTTATAAACAACAATAAAATCAATTACTCGTTATCGCTTTTAAGGTAGTACTGTCGGTGTTAGAATTAGTGTTAAGAATTTGATAAAGTTTTGTGTATGAGTAAATTGTGATTAGAAAAGGATCCAATCAAAATTTCATGAGGCTTCAGAGCATCAGAAAAAAAAATATTCGCATTGGTAATTTCGTACATTGAACATCGAGTCTTAGGAGAAATCACAGTTTTCATTGTAAAATACAATGAAACGTATGAAATCGATGTTAAATTCATGAAATTATCAATGCGAATATATTTTTTCTGGTTCTCTGTAGCCTTTTGAAAGTTTGGCTGCATATTTTTCTTGTCATAATCCACTCATATACCAAATTTTATTCAATTCTGAACGGTAATTGCAAAACCGACTGTGCTACATTAAACTTTCGTAAACCACGTAATTTTGCGTCTTTACCTCGGAAAATTCAGTCTCCAGCTTCTTTCGCAGTTCCTCAGTATCTCCTAATTGTTTCCCCATGTTATCTCGTAGCTCCTTGGCAGTAGCCACATCGGTCATCAATCTCGTGATTTCTTTCTGGTGCTCTTCGCGACACTGTTGTCAATAAAGTTTACAATGAATGTTGTCCCTCAATTCGAGTCGGATGAACAATTCTTCGTTCGAGAAGGAATTGCTGAGCTGAACTCTTCGAAGAATATTTTAACGGAATATAAATACCTGGGAAATTTGAGATTCTAATTTATTGAGAGATTCTTTAGTTGCATGCAAAGATTTTTTCACTGAATCTGCTTCGGCCACTGTAGATTTTATTTCGTTTGTCAGTGTTTCGATCTTTTCAAGATCCAAGGTTGATTGTTGCTCCAGCGAAGCATTGATTTGCCGCAGGCTCTTGACTTCCTCTTCGAGTTTCGAAATTGCCTTTAAATCGAAAGAATTACACATACGGATTTTCAGGAAAAGCGACGACACAGTTTCGATTTTCGACAAAGTTCGAATCGAATCGGATTCGATCTTGAGTAATAAGATGATTGGGATAAATAAGGAAAATTTATTTGAAAAAATGTATCGGAACAATCAAAATTTGCCATATATTAGTAGAAAAAGAAAAAATAAATATCAAACGTACCAATTGTTTTTTCTCGCACTCAGTTTGGAGTTGTGAACATTTTATTTGAAGTTCGCTCATTAGATTGTCCGTAACGATCGGTGACTCTCCATTTTCGGCGAAGGAAGTTTGTACCGATTTTTCTTCTTCGCTCGATGCGAGGAAACTTGTCTGCATAGATTTGTTAAGATCAACGACAGCGTCGGTTTGGTTACCACCTTCGGTCATCGATATCGCATTGGTTTGACTTTCACAATGCTTGAGGGAGACACAGCGTTCAAGTGCTTTTTCCGCCAACGAAACATCACGAGCTCTGGCTTCACTCTCAAGATTTTGCGCTTTTTTCAATTCTTCTATACCCGCCGTGATAGTTAGTAATTCTTGAGTCGTCGAGTAGAGAGATTTTTTCAACGATTGAGTTTCCTCAAGACTCTGCGATAACTTTTTTTTAAGCGATTTATTTTCTACCTCTTTCTCGTCGAGTTTGTTTTGCATGTCTACGAGTTTCTCAACCATTTCATCTACATTTTCCTCCAAAGCGACTTCTTGAACTTGCACCAACATTTCGCTCTCACGATCGTTCCTGTACGCGCTGGATGGAATGGTCACGATTTCGTCGGTATCCGTCTTTATAACGATTCCATCGGGTATTGCAGTTCTTGGGAAATCTGTCGACAAATCGCTATCGGATTCGGACAGGATCTCTTTTTTAATTTCAATCTGTGGCGTCGTAGGGCTTGGCATAATATTGGCTTTCGGTGAAGACGATTTCTCCAGAGACTCAATTTTTCCCATTAATTCTCGTATTGTTTTCTCCATTTCTGCTTGAGTTCTGTGAAAACTCTGTTCCGCTTCCAGCATCGCACATGACTGTTGGTTTAATTTATCTTCTAAAATATCTGTCGCTTTAGTTTTCTCTTCTAAACAAGCGTTCGTGTTTTCGAGTAACGCCTTTAAATCAGCAACGTTCTCGTTAGCCTCAGCTAAAGCTTCTTGGCTCTCTTTTAATCGATCTTCCATCATTTCAGCGTGAGATGTAATGCTGATATACTCCTCCTTCGCCTCGTTCAAGAACTCTTTTAATTTCTGCAATGAGGCAAAAATGAAATTTGAATTTTTACTTTTTTTCGCAGTGCAACAACTCTAATCTTTATTACTCTAACCTTAAGCAACTCTATGCTGAATATCTCTAATCGAAAACAACTCTACTCCCGAATATCTCCATTCTTGAACAACTGTACTCTTGATGCGGAAAATATTGCCAATCCTAAATAAGACTATGGTCACATAACTCTCTTCTGAAATAACTGTAATCCTAAATGTAGTTGAAAACATCTCTACTCTCAAACACATCTCCAATCTTTGACATATCCATACCGCTGAAACAACTTTAATTCGAAAGTTTTATGCTTCAAGACATTTATCCGCGAATAACGATTGCCGATCATAGTCAGCGATCCCATCTGCAGCTGATATAATATGTCTAAGATCACAAACGTTTAAGGTGATCTAGCAGTCGCTCGGTTGGTAAAAATCCTGCTACACGGTTTATTTAGAGAGACCGAATATTTCAAGAGAAATATTAGTTACACGTTGTTCCCTTTTCACCAGAGAAGAAGGTGGAACTTTTTTTTTTCTCGAAATACGAAGGGTCTCTTAGAAAACCGTGTATCTGCTTTTTGGTTATCTCTCTCGCACTCACGCGTCTGCTAGATCACCTTAAGAGAAGAGATGATTTCAACTAAGTTTAGGATAAGAGTTATTTATAAGTGGAGTTATCTGACCATAGGCTTATTTCGGCTAAAAGAAGTTTCTTGCTCATGATTAGAGTTATTTATGCATAGAAATATTTGAAAGTAGAGTTGTTTCACTGTCCTTTTTTTCAACGGATTACCCGTTAAGTAACTGCCAACAAAATCCATTTTTTTTTAACACTTTTAGTTTCTCAATTACAAAAAAAGAGATTGATGTGTGAACAGCTGTTCAAAGCCGTAGGAATAATTCAACATCTTGCTGCTCTTTGAGCTGTAATATTATGTGTCAAGGAAATTAAGGTCTTGATGTCTTGAATACGAAGTCTCAAATTAATGGACATTGAGTAAATCGGAATTTTTTCAGTTTTCCATAATTGGTTGGGGAGATTTTTTTACCCCTAAACTGATTCCTTAAGGGGTCATCAGTCACAGAAATGATTCATGGTTATCAATTAGAAGAGGACGTATCGGTACCATTCGTACATCGATCTCGTTGGAAGCAGATTCCTTAGGCGATTACAAGCACCAGCAGGTTGAATCGTTGATAAAGAAAAAAAAACTGTCATCCACCTTATGAATACTTAACTAGGGGTATTCATATGACCATCGGGTCTATCAGGGCTCACTAGTACTTTTTCGTAGGGTCGATTGATTTGAAATCAATTCTAGAAAGATTCAGTATGGTCATTGATAATCAGGCAAAATCCAATTTTTATTCATCGAGTGCAGTAGTTTGCTCGATCTTTGAAACTTGCGAAATCTTGCTCAACCAATCGATCCCAAGCTTACAAAAACTGCGTATTTCATAAGAATACAGTCAACAATTTTCATTATTCATGTGATTCCGATTTAAAAAATTCATAAATCGATTCAAAATGGTGGTACATGTTGGAATTGATTTTGTTTGGTTTGAATCATGATCATATTTGATTTCACCGACTGAACGTTATCATTAAGTGCATAAATAATATTTTTGCAGCAACAAAAAGAGGTAGTGACAAAGCACTATGCTAGCTTTTTCAGGAGCAAAAATGAAACTCTCCGGCGGGGAATCGAACCCCGGTCTCCCGCGTGACAGGCGGGGATACTTACCACTATACTACCGAAGAAGATGAAAGAGCTTCAACTGATCAGCTGTAAGAGGAATCGGAGTATTTTTTTTTGCTCCGAAAAAATTTTGAAAAAAGTAAATCCGGCTGCAACTCTATTGAAAATTGCATGGCAGTTGTAATTTTACAAAAACTGGGTGTGCTTTGTTAAGAAAATAAGCCCGGCAAGATATAACATTGATATAATGCCATGCAGCGTAGCAGAGGGAGAGAGACAAACAATATCATGGCGTCTCTCCCACTTAGCGACGGGCGTGAAGAGGGGGTACGCCACGTTGAGGGGATTAGGTGGCGTCAGGGTAGGCAAATGTCTATCAGTCGCGTAAAGGACGTATGTTGACACGTAAGAAGAGCGGCTTGTGTTCTACTGACTCCAAAGAAATGGGAAATGCCAAAACGACCGCTCCGAATTCTCAAATAATTAATTTTGTAGGATTGGTTAACAGGATTTCCTTGAAACAGGAACCATTTAAAAGATAATAAATGTATAATCCTATTTGGGATTTTCTACTTGACCCGTTTTTCTCTGAAAACAGGTTAGAAAAAAAAATGGCCGAAACCGTCATATCGGATTTTGTGAGAGTGCGGCAGGACTCGTGCCACGTTTTGTTTTCCAAATCAATTGATTAATGATACTCGGCGTTGAGCCGCCGTCACATCTCTCTACACAGAGCGCTCTTCATTTGAGCATTGAGAGCGATCGACTCACGCGACCATCTGATATCGCTGGTAGCGCCTCTAGTGGCGAAAGCCCGAATTAGATGCGAATCAGTTTGTTGACTAAAATTCAATTGAACCGTTAAATATCCTATTAGACGCTGCAGTCGGACGCTCCCAAGTCCGTGATTTTGCGATTTGTTTGTTTCAGGAATAAATTCTGATGAAAAGCCTATTTTACTGTATATAAGTGTGCGGCGGGCTCGCGCTACGCTTTTTCCTTCAAACTTGGCGTCGAGCCGCTGCCGCGTCTCTTGATTATATGAATTTCAAAAAGTTGTAACTAAAATCGGATAAATTTTGTTTCGCATCTTTTGGTGAAATGATTTTTCTCCTATAGCTACATGAAGATAAGAGTATCAAATAATTGGACAATACCTTAATATGGTCCTGTTTCTCGTTCAGAAGTTTTCTCAGTCCTTCAACGTAGGTGATGCTTTCGTCGTCCTTGCATATAGAGTCTTGGGCCGTTGACAAAAGATTCTTCAAGCATTTGAGTTCATCATTAACTAATCCAAGTTCGAAGGCAAGTTTATTTTTGTCCGTTAGTAAGGTATCATTGTTTTCGCGAATATGTTTGATCGACTTTTTCAACGCGTGAACTTTGGCCTGCAGACGTGAGTTTTCTATTTCGAGCTCAGCAACGTCTCGGTCTTCATCATCGCTGCCACGGTCCTCCGAACGGCGACGCTTACGCGAAGATGACTCGGTGAGTTTTCCTTTCCAGAATGTTTCAACCATGTTGACTCTCCATTCGAGGTGGTCTTCGTTCTGTGCCTCGGCGTCTTTCAACCGATTCTTCCAATCGTTCTCCAATTTCTTCATCATTGCTGTATAAGTGTTGGTCATTTCTTGACGGATTTGTAAATCCTTGTTGAGCATTGAGGCCTTCAAAGAAGCTATTTCTTCCTTCAGGCATTTATTTTCGTCAAGCAAGTCTTCATAGTCCTCGGGATTAATGTAATCGCTGTCTCTGTCTGTGGCGTTTGAAGATTCGGCGAGACGAGTCAAGTCCGCAGGATCCCAGTCGGTATTGGATTTGACGCTCCGTGCAACGATTTGAGAAAATCGTGAGTTTGAAACTTGGCGACGAATCTTTTTCGGTTCTATTACTATTTTTTTCGCAATTGCCGAAAAATTCAAAACATTCTGGGTTTCTGTGTAGAGATTGGGTATTGGATTGACGTTAACGATCAGAGCAATTTGTTCTTTGCCAGAAAGAGCGCGTTGGAAAAGTCGTGTAAGTTTGGATTCTCGGAAAGGCCCGATGTGTTCTTGGCGATGCTTCAGCGATTGGCCCTCGTAAATAGTTTTCAGACAACGACCAAGAACCAGAAGACTCGTATTGATGTTTTGTGCCTCCTTGAGCCTATCGCCAACATTTAAGGTCTTCTTCAAACGTTCCGAACCGGCAAGATCGCAAAATGTGAACGTACTGATTTCTACGGACTCCGGAACATTCTCGATGTAATATTTGAGCAATTTTATAGTAAAAATGCAGTGTGACCTTGAACTCCGGGCGTTCAGGGCTGTTGCAGCCACCTTTAGATTGTATTGACCTGCCATCAAAACTTGATAAGCTTCAGATCCAGAATTGACACAAATAGTTTTCAAACCCTTAATGAAAGCCCGGTCGTGACCATCAGCGGCAAGTTTCAACGCCGGCCGTCGTTTTTGGCAGTCGTTTGATAACAAATCGTAAATGTTTTCGTTGTAGATTTCGGCAAACGAAACCCATACGCTGTAATGCGCGTCGCATGCTTGACTAGCTCGTATCGGTGACTCCTCCTGGAGTAATTTTTGCATTTGTTTATACGCGTTTATGTACTGATACTTGTCGATCGATGCGAATGTCAGCAATTTGTTTTTCGCTTCAATTTCTTGCGCACGATCTACTGCGTTCAGACTAACGACGTTGTTGCCGTGTATTGGTTTGTAGCAGGGCGTTGGTCGAGGATTTATGTGAGAGAAAACGTACTCCAGACCTCGCGGTATTATGCCCGGCGATGTCGTCGTACCTTGTAGAGTGTACGATTTCCCAGAATTGGTTGTTCCTTCATAAGGTAAGGAAAAAAATGATTTTTAAATGATGAGTAGACTGAAAAATTCGTACATTGGTAATGCAAGTTTGTAAATCCATAAAAGCCATTGATTTTTTCAAATGTTTTTCCATGGAAGAAAGAAGTGGACGCGATATCGGATTTCTCAATTCCTCCGATTCTCGCAGCTAGTTTAGTCTTTACTTTTCATTTTCTTTTCAGCTAAACAATTCCTCGTCTTTACACGTTTCAGACGTTTTAGTGGCACGGATAGTTATTTTCGCAACGAATTTACATCAATTTTGTAAAGTTTTCTTCTAAATTTATCGTTCCGTAGAACAAGTTATTGAATGAAATTGATATGGAGTAGAAATTTATGAAATTTTACCATAAGTCATGACTGTACAATTATGTCCAGCCAGGAAATCCATCATTCTCTGTTGGATGACTTCTTCGAAAAGATTGAGCTGTGTGGTTTCAGGCCCAAAAGTTCGGGTGAATGTAAATTTGCGATACACCCCATCAGCACCTTTAGATCCTTTCGCAGTGAAAAAAGTATTGTCCAAATTTGGTAGCTGCGTGACGAGCGTAGTCGAGTTTGTTATTCGATAAGCTTCGCTCTCTTCTTTGGACAAAATGAGCTTGCGTGGAAACGGTTTCATCCGAAGGTAAACTTTTATCGTTTGAAGGTTTAAGGATTCCGAAGCAGCCGTGGAAGCAGTCTCGTCCGGATCCTCAGTTTCTACATCCTCGTACAACGAAATAAGATTTTGCTTCATCGACGGAAGAGGCCGTTGTCCGAAAGCAAGGATACTGGGATCGCGCCCATAAAGATACGACATATCATTGTTGTCGCCTGCGATGTCCGAGGGTCTTATGGAATCAAGGGTTCTCTCCATCTGGATGAAACGAAATATTGATAGTCGGATGAAAAAACAGTAATGACGATTTATGGATTTGTCAACAGTTTTTTTTTTCATTCTCTTATTTTGGTCGAAATCGTCTTGACGACATGTTCACAGCAGAATTCTTGACAACCATAAAAATAATAGATTTTGTCTTGAAACATAATTGGGAGAACAGCGATTTTCGGGCATTCCACGGACAAAAAGATCGGAATCGTAGTTTTGACGAGTCAGCAAAGTCTTTGTACGGTTTATTTTGAAAATAAAATCGTCATTGTTTCTTTGATGGAAGCAGTTTTTTTTCTATTTGGCCTCAGTCGATTTTTTTGAAATTTTTCACAACTGCTTAGATTTGTTTCAACACTGTTCGACATGTTGACAACGACATGATGGATATTTACCGGTAAAAATAAGGCTTCGATTCGCTCAAGCGATGTTATTGTCGATAATGAGGAACTATTGCGTTTTTTGTCTAAATGAAAGACCGCCAATACTGATTACGTCGCGTCTTTCAGATCGACTCGAAAACTACACTGTCACACAAAACTTTTATCGTTATCAACGAAAACTTGGGACATGAATGGAAAAAGATTCGCCGCAACTATATCCAGTGCGTTCAAATATTTCGTTGAACGACGCAGGACACAACTTGTTGCTCTTTGTTATCATTCATCGCGGTTCTTACCTTTGTAGGAGCTCAATTGACAGCGGGAGAGACGAGTGACAACTTCATGAAACTTATCCAGTTTTTGCACAGGGAAATAACACGTATGGATTATTTTAAAATGAGAAAAATACGCGGATACTTGTGTACGAGAGGTTGCGAATTACTCGCCGACCGTTTGAGTTCAAAGCAGCCGTTAAAAAATCACGTTAAAGACATGCCGGAAGTTCCCCTACTTTCAACTCACCAATTCCGCACGTTGATTCGTTCATTCGCGCACATTCATTCCCGCGACCAATCATATCAATTTGTGCGCGTTGAAACAAGTTTTGGCATTTTATTTTGAACGAACTTGCGCTTGCGCCGTAATGTTGTGAATGCAGATGTCACTGACGGCGTCTGAGACGAACGAGATTTCGTTTGCCTCGACAAGAAACAACCTCCATAGGAAACAACATCGTTTCTCCTTCCAATTTCGATATTATTCGTTAATCTTTCTTCATTGATTTCCTATACATCAGCAGAAATAACACTTCGAGATACTATTTGCGATAATCCATGTCTACTAACTTTAGAGTGCTTCGCGCCCCATATATTTCTTCATCCCTAACTGGCTGAGTGTACTAGAAACGACGCGGCAACGCGCGCATGTTTTCATCAGCTGTCAAACTTGGCGGGGGTTTCGAAGGATATTTGTGATGTTTTATTTATTTATCAATGCGATAATAAACAAGACGGTGTATATTTTAACGTCATACGTCATTTAACTCGTGGTCCACTTACAAATCCGATTATGACTAATAATCTAACAATTAAAAATTCATGGTAGTTTGTAGTCTTGTGTTTTTTTAATGAATCTAGATATCTAACCTCACTTTTCATACGCGTTTGTGTGTTTTGAAAATTGAAACGTATAATTCTGATGCAAGTTTTTCCCTACGCAACATTCACAGAAACGAGGCTAGCTCTTTGTGCGAATTGTTGTTTTTCCGCAAAGTTATTTCCTGCATTTTACAATATCAGATAAAATGTCGTTTATCCAATTCGAGAGTTCAAGAGTGAAAGAAGCTGAGAGGCAAGCTTTGAGGGAAGCTCGAGAACAAATTTTGACAGAGGTAACGCAGAAATTATGGTTTCGGAAGGGAAAATAATAAACAAACGAAATATTTTCGTCTAATTTTTGCACAACACGATTTATGGTTCCTTGTCATGTGATAAGAAAAGCTTTTGGAGAAATTTGACTTTTCAGCATTTCAACGACTAAGTTGAACATGGTTGGCCACCTGAAGGGTTAAAAAAAAATGACAATTTCCATGATTCTGGTATCTTAGTTACGCACGAATTTACCAGTTTTTTCATTGAAAAATTTTGCCAATTTTTGTTTAAGGCTGAAATTGCGTTCAACAAAAAACAAGCTTACGCACAGAGAGCAAGAGAACGAGGCGACGATCAGTGGATGTTACCCAGCGTAGAAGCAAAACTTTCTTCTTCATCCTCTGTGAAGCAGAAGAAAAAAAAGGAGAAGAAAGATAAAAAAGCCAAGAAGTCGAAGAAAAAGAAAAGAAAACATAGAGAGTCTAGTTCGGACAGTGTAACCAAGATTTACAATTTTCATAGAATAATTGTGAGAACTCTAATTTCAATAGAGCATAAAAATGCTGATCGATATTTGATTTTCATAGGAATCTTCGGGAGAAAAAACTGCAGAATGGATAGAGAAAGACGTCCCAAAAATGGGACATTCAAAGTCAGAGATACCAGCAAACGTAGTCTCGGAGAAGCCGCTCGAGCGAGACGAGTGGATGAATCTTCCAGGTTCGTTTTTATGCTCGTCGCGAGACGAAAAGCAAAAGAAAAAAGAAGACGATAAGAAAGAGACATGCATTTTGGAGAAGCCCGGACAAAACAGCAGGGAACTGAATCCTTACTGGAAAGACGGAGGAACCGGACTCCCAGAAGTGGAGAATGCATCAAAAGCTAAATTGATGGATGCCGCTTGGTTGAAAAAAAGTCTCAGAAGGGCGCAAGAACAGGCGGAGGAAGAAGGAAAAAGTCTGGAAGAAATAGCTACCGAAAGATGGGGCGTGAGTGCTTTTGAATCTGAGAAATTTCATGAATACCGCTGTGGTCTCAACTTTCTTCTCAATCTTCATATTCACATGATTCACGTTCAACTTTGACATCGAATTAATGGATCATTTACTCAAACTTGGGGAATCTGTAGGCATCAGGAGAATGCTCATAACTTTAGGGGAAAACAAAAAATAAACAAGAACATTTCTAATGTTTATGATCGAACGAATTGTCAAATTTCATAACAGCCACGACCATTTCGTTATTTTTTTTTTTAATTATAGTGTTAAAAGTAATTTCCTTGCTGAATTTTTCGAATACCTCGGCCAAAGAATCTGTACAATTTTTCAAATGATTTTCATGCGTATTTTCATTCCGTGATATTTTTCAACATTTTTCAGAACAAAGATGAATATCGACGTGATATTTAAATTTTATTTCAGTCACTGGACACGATTCATTCGATGATTGAGGAAGCTGAAAAGAATTCGAGGAGAATTTACGGTGGCGGAAGTAATTGGAGACGAGGAAGCGGAAAATATGCGTCGTTCGGTAGAAAAAATAACGACGACGAGCATAGGCATCGTCGGGACGATGGGAGTCGTGAAAAACGTCGAACCGACGGCCGTGATCGCGAGGGACAATCGAGACACCGATCGAGATCGCCAAGTCGGGAACGCGACAGAAGGCCATCCCCGAATCGCCATAATGACAGACAATTTTATGCAGACCGTAAAAAAATGAATTTCATGAGGCCCACCGAGGATGAACATTCCTCGACTTCGAGCGCGAGAAAATCTTCCTCAACCATCAAAAGGTGGCAAAAACCGAACACGAACAACACTATCGAGGAAGGTCGGAAAGAGCCTCAGACATCGAAAAACCATCCCAAACAATCGCACAAATCTTCTAGCGATCAAGATCAGTCTGACGACGACACCGACGACAACGATGAAACAATGAACAATGCTGACAATAAAAAATCTGATGGCGACGACGAAATTATGACCGAAGCTGAAATGAATCAGCTCGGAGCGAAAATCGTGAAAGCAGAAATAATGGGCGACGCGGTAAGATTCATTAAAAACGAAAAAGACAATCATCCTTATACGACGTTTCCACTTCATGATGTATTGAAAAGTCTATAGAAATATAAAACGTCGTTGCTTCGAATTTCCAAGTTTCAGTGTCCATGTTCCGGAAATATTCATTTTATTGCAAAAGAATTCCAAAATCTCCGTAATTCGATGAAAATTTAAAAACATCCAGCAATCTTTGGAACTTGATGATCCAAGTGCAAAACTTAAATGGGGTTTAATGTTACGAATCATTGTTTCTTATCGGTACTTTTCGGTAGGAATTAGCTGCAAAACTTAAAGCGAAATTGGAATTGGCGAGAAGTACACGAAAGAATAAACCTGCAGCGGCTCGTGCAACGAAACCTTCGCAAGAGGAGAATGTTATTTTGACCAAAATCAATGCTAAGGGAATGGCGAGACCATTGGAACCAAGAAGTCTTTACGAAGAGCCTACGGGAGGTCGACGAAGAGCCAAGAAAGTTGATACTCACGAATCCGGAAAGCGAGTTAGATATTTTGCGGACGACGACAAATTCACTCTGCAAGAAATGGTAAAAACAATAAAAACATCCTATCGATTGATTCCACTGGAAACCGACGCCAGAGGTTTCACAAAAGTAAGATAATTCATTTTGTAAAGTGGAAATCCTTCAAATTTCAGTTCCAACGAGAAAAAGGTCAAACTTCGGCTGAGAATGACGCAGCATTCGTTAAAATGGCCTCGAAGGTAATTCGCCTCGCGTTTCGAGATTTTATTGCCACGTTTTTTCGTCAAAATTATTATCGACAAACATTCCAGAGCATGGACATGGACGAGCTTTTCGAACAACGTATTACGAGACAAGACTCTGATGCCAAACAAGATGACAGGGACCGTACGAGAGCGATTAAAGATCACAAGAAACTTGAGAAGAGTTTGGACAATTGTCGCTGGTGTTTCGACTCCAAAAACATGTTGAAACATCTTATAGTCGCAATGGGTTCTAAAACGTACGTCAGCCTCCCTTCGCACGTTTCTATGACCGTTGGACATTGCATTTTGGCGCCTATTCATCACGTCTCCTGTCAAACACAATTGGACGAGGATGTGTGGGAAGAACTTCAAGTAAGAAAGAGAAAGATCAGCTTATTCGTTGCACATAAAAAAAGCCATAAACGTCAAAAACTTGGCGATTGAAAATTCTGCAGCTTTGGTTTCCAGAAGATTGTCGGCATTGAATAATAAAAATGGATGATTTATTGTTTCAGAATTTCAAAAAAGCGATTACGAAAATGTTTATGGACAGAAAAGAATTTCCCGTCTTTTTCGAAATGTCGGTTGGCCAGCACAGATTCCCTCACATGCAATTGGAATGTATACCATTGCCTGACGAAGTTGGAAGCATGGCCCCTATTTATTTCAAGGTCTTTAAAAGCAAAAACCTTCGTTTTTATCGGTTGGACGGAATCATCGAAATATTTCATTCTAATTTTTGTTTTACTTACAGAAAGCCTTGTTGGAATGTGAGACCGAGTGGTCGACTAACAAAAAAGTCGTCGATTTGAGCAGCAAAGATGTACGTCAAGCGATACCAAAAGGCCTCCCCTATTTCGCTGTAAATTTCGGCAACCACGGAGGTTTCGCTCACGTCATAGAGGACGAAAAGTTATTTCCAAAAAACTTTGCCCAAGAAATCATCGGTGGGATACTCGATCTCGATCATGCTCTTTGGCGCAAACCAAAACGCGAGAATTTCGATCAACAAAGGAGAAAAGTTCTGGAGTTTGCGACCTCTTGGAAACCGTACGATTTCACTACGAACGACGATTCGTAGGCTAACAACAAACAAAAAGAAAAATATCTGTAATATAACTTGAAGGAACAGTTTGTACGAAAAGTACCGATTATTTTTTCCATCGATGTCTCTTGATTCGTGAAATTAACGTTCATCCATAATCGAGAGGTAGTCGTTGGCAATGATGTTTTTTGTAAAATCGTTTTCGACACGAAATAAAGTTGGAAACGTAATTGATTTATCTTTTTTGTTCTTGAATCTGGACTCACAATATCATATCCTTGAAAATACGCACGAATGTTGGCGAGATAGCTACTGATCACCCTCACCATAAATGCATATTGGGTCAATGTGACCCTATGCGTTTTACAAATCGTATTCTTTTTTCTTTGGTAGAGACGTTTATCGTTGTCAATCTTTATCCATATTTTATGGCGTTGAATTTATTTTTAGACGAAAACGAAAATTAAATGCCAAAATATTCGTTGCCGATTGCGGAAAATTTTCGGAGATAATTACGATCCAGTATGCACTCGACGGGTTATATAATATGCTCCAGTTCTCATATCTCGAATTTACCGCTTCGAAAAAGCGCCACTGCGCACGAACTACGAACCTCAAAAATAATGCGTTTGCTTTGCTCGTACATTTTTTACCGTGGGCAAAAATAGAAGAATTGTGCATGATGCAAGGATAAAAAAAAATTCGTATCACATAGATTGTTTTTGACACGTTGGGCGATAAAAATTGATCGTCTATTGTTATGCCGGTGACCGCCGCCGTCATGAAACAGAAGTGCGAGGAAGCATTATTGTGTTTCTCATTGTAATTGTAAAAAAGGGGTGATCGAATGTGTATGATCGAGAAAAATGGCTAAAATAATACTAGATAATGTTCTAAACAAAAGAATATCTGTCGACCAATTATTCAATTGGTTGACGAGCGAAAATCCCGAGGTAAATTACAGTAGACAAAAATATCCGAAGAGAATTGAAATTTCCCACGAAAAACAACAATTTTTGAGGTTAGGATCGATGTTTTTATTCACGCCTTATGATTCGTTCCATTGTAGGAAAGAATTTTACCGGATTTCTCACCAACTGAATATGCCAGGACCGATTTCATATCATATTTTCTCAGTTATTTACGCCAACAGTGCAGAAGGTAATTCACGAGAATCAATCCTTTATTAATAATTGACTCTGCAACCGACCCCGCTATTAATTCGATTGTATTCGCCTTAACAATCGGAATCCGCTAGTTTAATAAAAACTCCATTTTCCCAGCTTCTCAAGAAACAAAAAAACTTCTCAAAATGTTTCTCAAAAAATAAACGAATGTCCCGGAACGTTCTATTCAAATTTATTTGAAAAAAGAAATTTGGAAATGTACAAACGTTCATTTCTTGCATAATTCAAAATTTATATTTCCATCGGACCAACAGATCGGCAAAATATATATTTTTTTTTTCACAAGCATTGTGCTGGAGGTCAAAGAGACGCAGGAAAAACCAGTGAAGAAGAATTCGCTCGTCCAGGCGAGACCAGGGATTGTAGAAGTGAAAAAAGCAAAAACAACGGTGCAGAGTTCCCAACCGCTCCAAACCGGAGCTTCGAACTCTCAAGCCTCCGTGCCATTGGGACAATTTCCACCATTGCCTTATCAGCAGGATCCTGCTCCGTCCTTACCCCAAAATCCAGCGAATCGATTTCCAGCGGCAAGTCCTTCCAGAAATTTGAATTTCCAATCATTTGATAATTCCATGGTTGGCTTCGGTCCCGTCGCTCCAATTTCACCGTCCAACCTTTCGAACTTTGCTTCCAATCAGCAGCCAACGCGAATGTCAAATTTCAACTCATCATCCGAGATCGGAGTTGGTGGATTCTGTGATTTAAATCTTTCAAACGCTTCCATGTCCACGAGTTCGCCCGTCAGAAACGAAAATAGCGTTAGAAATAATTCCGGCACGACTAATTCGTTGCACGCTTGGTTCAGCCCAGTTTCGATTCTGGATGCCGATGATTCCTCGATTCTTATTCCCCCGAAACACGAAAGATCCCACAATGCGACTCACAGCACCTACGACGATTCCTGCAGTTCGAATGCGAGTAAAACAAGCACACCCAAAAGCACCGGTGCTAGCGGATCGACGAATGCAAAATCTCGACTAAACAACAGCTTCCGCCTTGAGGATTTTGTGAAATCCGCGAGCTCCAATAAATCAAAGAAACAGGCGAAAACCAACTCAGCGAAACAGTCACTAAATGCACGAAAAACACAGAATGATACCCAAGCAAAAAACTCTGAGCCCTCCAGCGACAAGCAGACGCGGAGTAATAATACGAAATCCACGAGAAGAATTAAACCGACGAGATTGAACGTCTCTGGAGACCAAGGTATATTTTTATTCACCTCGACATTCTCAAGATGTAGTTTCCGAAATACATATTTCATTCCCAACAACCCATAAAATTCTGTCACAAATTTATGAGACAGCGGAGATCACGCGGCGAATCCCAGAAAAAAATTGACGTGATGGAAAAATTCTCAAAAACAAACAAAATATTCAGAAAAATTCTTAATCCTTCTCAGTTTATCCAAAAGTAAATAAATTTTTCAGCAACTGCGGAACAACCGCCGCGAAATAGTCTGTTGATGTAATTTTGTGTTGAGCAACTCCATTTAGCTTTTGAAATTTGGATGAAAATATTAGTAAAAAAAAAAATCATAAAAATCGAGACTCTTTGGCAAAAAGTATTTCGAATAACAAAAAAAAATTGTTTCCGTGTTTTCGATATGAATAACGATCTTGAATTTGCATTTCTGTCCTTACGTCCGATCGGAATTCCCGATAAATACTGGAAACTGTTATTTCTTTATAGAAACTCGTGAAAAAGAGGTATTCGGTGTGATAAATCGACCGACGGCAGTGAATCCAAAATTCGTTGAAGTTCCATCGACGGATAAATCGCAGGAGGAATTATCGTTCGAATTTGAGCGAGGTTTGCTGAAGCTAGAAAGACAAAGGCTGCCGAAGAACGAAACGAGTTCGGAAGTGACAAACATCGAAGCAAAATTGCCTCACAAAACCAAGCTCGAAGCGACGATAGTACCGCGTTTAGATTTAGTCGAGAACGTTGAGATTCTCGATTCTCTTGCCTTATTGTACAGCGGAATTTTCGATCGTAATTTAATGCCGAATCCCATGAGTGAACTTTACTTTATCATGACGCTGCTGACGACTCAATATAAAGCTACAGCGGATAAAAAATTCATTACGAACCAAGAGCATGTTGCAACGAATCAATCATCCTCGGCTCAAATTTTGGAAACGTTGAAGAACGACCTTGGTTGCCAGGAATTATCCGACGAAAATTGTACAGAAACGAATAATGGCGATTTAACAAAAAGCGACAGAAGGTCCAAGGTCAAAGCCTCCGATCACGATAAAAATGAGTCGACGGCAAGCGTTGATCCCATAAATTATTTGGAGGGGTCGAAGAACCAGAATATAAAACCTGCTCGATATCTCAACACCGCACACAATTGTGTTTATTTTGCGACCGCTGTACTTTTGCACCAACGATGTCTGTTGAGCGTTCTCGATCGACCCACCTTAAAATTGCTCTGTGACAACCATCAAATCGCCTCCTTCCAACCTCAACTTCAAGCCTATTTGAATGAAATTTATAGCGCCAAGTGCTTGCAAACAAATCGCTTGAAACCAATGGACTCGGGGTGAGTTTGGCCAATTTTTCACTTTTCTCGAGAATACGAAATATCCGGAGGAATAAAAACATTACTGATATTTACCGTTGTATGTTCGATAAAAAGTCTGACAAATTTTTGTAACTCATGCCAAATATTTTGCGCAATTGGCAGAAACAAAAATTCATTGAAATCCTTTTTTGAAATAATTTCAACTTACGTAGCAAACTACGGAATCTGGGAAGTAGGTTTGTTAGAGGAACTGTCATTCAAAAAAGGGGTTGCTCAAAAATATGGAAATCACAAAGTTGGGACATTGTAGGATTAATGTTAAAAATTTATTGATGAATTCGTTTGGATATTTTCAAGACGAATTATGAATGACGAGGCAGTGAATATTCTTCATTTTTCAGAAGTTGCCAGACGAATGTGTGTTTCCAATTGGATACAGACAATCGCGAGACTTTTCCATCCTCACTGGCATTCTCGTTATTTCGAAAGCAGCGTGATTTGTTCTACGACATATTGAAAGATTGGGAGGATAATCACTTGAAACCAGATTGGTCTTACCAGCGAGCTCTGAGAAACAAAATAAATTCTTTGCTGACCCAGCACAGTGATGCTGTCAATTATTGTCACTTGGCAAAGTTGTTCATCTCGCAGTTGCTGGTTTCGTGTGGACAAGCCGCAAAAACGGTAACTATCAAAAATCTTAGTAATTTTCATCTAAAATCCAATTATGACGAAAAAACAAATCAGATATTTTGGAAATAACGTTATTAACCATTTTTCAAAGCTGCCTTTTCAAACATTCTGCAGGACGCTCCCTTGGACGATGACAGTTTGAGTTTTCTAAAGTCTCTGAAACATTTGAATCCAGAGAAACTGCTGCAATTGAAAGAACGTTTGGTGACCCCATTGAGTTCAACAGGCCCCGTGCCGCAGCCGACATTCCCGGGAGCACAAGACTTCTACAAGGAATTCATTCTGAACGCTCAGAATTGGAAGTTTTACGTGATTTTGGAAAATAGTCTCATCAGTGAAATTATGGAACGAAACGAGACGCAATTTGCACATAGTGAGATCGAGAGCACAGGTACGTTTTGCAGTCATAAAATAAATGGCTCTGAAGTTTCGAACGTCGAGATTCAACGAAAACTATTTTTTCTATTAATTATACATTGAATTTCGAAAATCCTGGCAATTTTTCGTGTCGATCGAATTTTTAGGTCGCAAAAAAGGCTCGTTTCATTATCCGGACCAAATTGAATAGCAATTATCAGCTTTGCTCGAGAAAAAACAGAATTTCGTTGCTTCCCAACGATCGAATGTTCATCTTTATTAAAATAATGCTGAAAATACGTTTCAACGTGTTCCAAACGTAACTTCGAGCTGGAATTACTACAAGTTATTAGCGCCCCCAATTTTTTTTTTTACTCATGCTTCCTTGCTGATTTTTTTTTGCCATTTTGAAAATTGGATAAAAAATTTTTGGCATGATATTCTCATTCTGAAAGGTTCAAATTAATATCCTGAATTTTTATGTGTCGTTCAGAACGATACCGACAACGCGGCAAGCGTTTTAACGTGGCTGGGGTCATTCCGATCCCGGTACGACGAGCGCGTTGCTTCTATAGCGTGTGGCCACATTGCGTGATGTCTACACTGCAATGAATCATACATAAATAACATTTGTTCATACTATTCTGCGAGGAAATGTCGCTTATCAGTGACCGCATCCGTGTCTCGATGTTGGAGAGTTTTTACAGAAGTTTCAATTTTACAAAAGCGCAGAGTGAAAAAGTTTATTCGAAATTTGAAAGGCACATAATTTTGCTTTGTGCAGCGAAACTTGTTGATGCGAATAAACGCTTTTCCCACAGAAACTACGGTGGAGGAAAGGACGAAACAAGATTTTGTCACTTGTGTATCCAGTCTCAGATTACTGGCAAAATTTACCAGCTTTACAATCTCCTTGCCTTTTAAATCTGCCGCAAATTCTCCGGAATGGCGTCTCTCACAAATACAACTGCGAGGACGTGTAAGTATAATCGACCCAAGAACGGTAACCTGGGCTCAAAAATGGCCCCGAACAACTTCAAATCCCGCTCTTCGTTCAAAATCGTGGTCATTTATGACCGAAAAACAAAAAACAGAATGGAATGTTTTTCAATTAGAAAAATTGATATTTTCTTTTGAAAGCCAATAAAAAAAACTGCTGCTCCGCAGTTTTGTGAATGAATTCGTTATTTTCCGTACAGGTTGTTCCTTCGCTGGATTTGCAATCGTGTCTTCTGGAGGCTATTACGAAGAAAAGATTATCTCTAACAGTACCGTGGATTGTTCAGTACATGGCGATGCTCGATTCAGTGACATATCGATTGCCTTATTTCGTGAATATCGGCGAAATACTGTATTGCATTTATCGCATTTCAAATAATTCACAGCGTTCGCACAAGAAAGAAGATAATTCGATGTCACGGCAAACGTCTGCGCTCATGATATTCACGATCGGATGGTTGTTCGAATTGCCCAATTTTCCGCGCGATCTGTACGACAATTGGCAACGGAATTACAACGCGAGAAGAATCCGAAACGTCGAAGCGTCGAGCGAAGCTCGAGAAAAAGGTCGTAGCATGATTAGCATGGACAAAGAATTTGTCAAATGCAATTCGTCACTGGACGACCTTGACATTATCGACGACCGAGCTTTTTACGAGTGCTGTCCATTTATGACGGAACTGAAAATATTGTTAATTTCTGGCAATGCCGTTGTAAGCAATAGCAACGCGAACCGTCACATAACGCCCGTTTCGAGTCAACTCTCCGAACCGAGGTCCGGCGTTAAAACGATGAATCTCCAAGTAAGTTCAAAGTTTCGTTTGCAAAAATAGCTCCGTATTTCCATTCGTTTTTGATCGCTCGAATAATCGAGTTGAAACTCTGATTTTTTTGTTGGAAAATAGATGCAGATCGAAGAAGCATTTTGGCACGGTCAACCGAGCTCCGTTAAAAAAACTGTCGATTTCATCGTTGATAGAGTTGCCTCGGGCTGCGTCAAGCATATTTGCAACACGATCATACCCTCG
The DNA here is from genome assembly GCA_037952995.1 of Hyposoter didymator. Taxonomy (NCBI): domain Eukaryota; kingdom Metazoa; phylum Arthropoda; class Insecta; order Hymenoptera; family Ichneumonidae; genus Hyposoter; species Hyposoter didymator. The sequence continues at coordinate 7,421,251 of JBAJMU010000001.1, read as the reverse complement.
ACAAAAGGAAAAATCATTAAAACCTATTTAAGATCAAAAGAGAACGACTTTAAAAAAATAGATTTCTTTCTGAAGGACGAAAATACCGATGACACGACTGAAATGTCGCCCGATGCATCACCGAGCCCATCGCCCATGAAAGTCAACAGAGCAGAGCAGGTACATGTGAGTACCTTTTCTCATCGGGCCACTAATTGTATATTTAATCCTGAAGCCTAGAAACTGAGTTTCGAGGCTTTGCAACGACCCATTTGTTTATTTTATTTAAATTCGAATTATTTTATTCAAATTTAAAATTCTCAGTGAAATATAATGTTGACGAGCTTGGCGAGTATTATTTTGCACGAAAAAATGGAAATTGTTCGCTCTTTGGAAATGATTACAGGCGAAAAAAATGAAACGCCACATGGAATCTCTCGCGACAACAATAACAGACGGAGTGAGACGCGAATGTTCGGAAAAAATGTCGAATCTATGCGAAACTAAAACGACTAATTCGTTGGATGCACTTTTGTCGGATGACGTACTTCCAACCGTCAGACAAACTTGCATTTCTATTGCGAAAAGAACAGCTATGGAGCGTATAGATCAATGGATCGATTCGCACATTGTGGAATCCTTGTTTCTCAAGAATATCAATACCGATTTGAAGCGGTTCTTGAAGGAAGATGACAGCACTCAAAATCTCAGAGAGATTCATCACAACGAAAATGTTCCATCGCCAACGGAAGTTATCGAAATGATGAGAGTAAGCATTTTTTTTCCCACTTCACCAATATCCCCCTTTTTTTTATAATCATTTCATTTTTTTATTCTCAGCATATTTCGTTGTGCGAGTTTTGAAAAATCAAATCATCATTTTTATCCACTTTACTTCATTACTCCTATTTTCGCTCTGACGAGACTTGCCCCCGAGTATTGCCTCTGGAATGAAAAGAACATCGATACATAAGTAAATTAACCCTTCGAGTGCACACCGATTATAAGGGAATGTTGGGTAAATTTGAGCCAAAGCGTTTTTCAAATCTAATGGCCGTGAATATATTTTTTTACGAAAAAGGAAATTAAATGGCAAAACACTCGGTGCCATTAAATGCCAAACAATCAGAGATAACGAATTGTTGGGGTCAAAAGAACGAGGGAGTGTGTGCTCAGAGGGTTAATATTTAGCATGTTTTTTCGATTGAAATTGTACGAATTTCGATGGATCGATGAATCTGACGAATCAATGAATCTAAATCGACATTGTGTTTTTTGTTTTTTTTTTTTGGGAAGAATTCCATGTGGGAATTGCTGGAAAAGCAGAAACGATGGTCCGTAATATCTAAGCAGAATCTGTTGAAAACGGTAACGAATTTAGAGCAGACGTTGACAGCTCGAGCAGATTTGGTTGATTACGTAGAAAAGAATCTCTACACGATGAGTGTTGAGTTTTGTTTGTTGCTGAGTAAGGAATAGAAATTTCATCCGCGACGATGAGTCGGTGATAAAATACTAATTGATTTATCGTATTTTAGTAACACACGCTCCAGATTTAATGATGATAGGGACACAGTCGAAATTTTTAAATGTTTGGAAAATGAACGATTGCCGATCCGGAGGAGGGGAGCCGTTGTTCGCGGGACTAATGAGTCCGCGGAATATTCGGATGCTCACGATGAATTCAGACCCATTGGTAATGTCCATGTTTACTCGGTTGTTGAATGCTCTTTTGAGAGAAAACCTCTTGAATGTTCGATCTTTGAGCGATCAATGCGTTGCTCTCTTTCGCCAGGACTGGCCCGAGGTAATAGTTCCAAAAAGGCTCGAAACATGCCGTTCAATTTATTCATTCGTAGGAAAAATCCAAGCACAATCGTTAATGCTATTTTCTTTGTTTACAGCCAATCTTGAAACTATTGTCACAGTGCCTAAAAGATGTCGTAGCGGGTTACAAACCCTCGGGTGCGGAAGCACAAGTAATGAAAGATTTGTTGGATTGGATAGCTACCACGTGTGATCAAATGGACATTTATGACTGAACGTCGATCCTACAAATAAAACCTCGTAAAAGGACTTGGCAATGGAAATTGAAAAAAAAAAGAAAACAAAAAATGAACAAATCTGGCATCGACAGGGACGAACGATTTTTATCAATTATTTTTTCTAAACTGGAAAACAGAGTATAGAGTGTATAAAGTAACATCGTTTTTCGTAATAAAATTATTTCATCCACTATCATGAGTTAAACGTCTCGAGTATTTACAACAAACTCAATCCATCAACGTTGTATTTTTGTGAATTTTCTTCTTTATGGCATTTTTTCATTTCTATGGCAGAAGACGAACTCGTCGAGTTCGAGGCGATCCATCGGTGAACGGTGGCTACCCACAACAATGTTGCCATGTTAAAAGCATAGAAAAATTCCAAATGATTAGAATTTAATGAAATTTGGTGAGTGTTCTTTAATATTGAAAATGAATATACAAATTTTTTAAGATTTTTCTTCTACATAGTTTTCGAGTAATTGAACACTTCAGTCTACGCGTGCGTAAGCATAGGATTCAGATATATCTTTTGCATATTGTAAACTCCAATTATTGGACAACTATGTAGACAAGAAATTTGAAAAAAATGGTGTCATCGTATTCGATTCCAAAGAATCCCAGGTTATCACCAAATTTGATTTTTGCTAACCAGTCCACCAATCACTAGCGTGAAGTAATGAACGTTGAAGCTTGCATCGTTACGGCGGAATGCAACGAAATATTTGTGTTTTTTTTTCAGTGGCGCGGAAGCTCGTTATTCATAATGCAGAATGTATAATTACGAATGTAAAACGATCGATTTTCGCGAGCTAAAAATTATATCGACTCGAAAAATTTGGATGGTTTTAAAAATTATACAAATGGGCTTTAAAAATAAATACTTTTCGTTGTTTTCCAACGTCCCGATATTCAGCTTCATCCGAAGTACCCGATACGAAGGGAAAAACATCAGCCGGCGACCCCCACGCTACTTCCATATTCAATAACATTATTGCCATGCACTGCAGATGATTTCGAGGTTATGCCACGTTAATCTTATTGTTATCGCGGCTTTGAACTTCATATTGATTATCGAGTGTAAAGTACGCACTGCTCTGAATTCTTTCGCCACCATCTGTACAGGTAAAAAGTTATCGCGCTCATTATATCAATGGTATTGTCAATTATCACGATTCAAAATTCGAGAATAATAAAAAGTTAACCCTCCGAGTGTATGCTGGGTCGTTTTCACCTCGAAAATTTTCTGTCACCGATATTGTTTGGCATATCTGAAGGCAACACGAATGTTTAGCCATTTAATTTTCGTATTCGTCAAAAAATAAATCGAAGGCCACAAAATATCGATAATTTACTACAAAAATCGTCCCTACAAACAAAAAAACATAAAATGCACCTTTACTGAAATAGAACGATTTGAAAAGCGCCTTGGGTCAGATCGACCCAATATGCACTTGTAGGAGGTTTTCATTCGAAGGGTTAAGATTGAGAATTATTGTTTTTCCATAAAACCAAGAATATCGCAAAATATTGGAAGATAATTTTTCCTGCCAGTAGAAAAAAAGAAATTCTGTGACAAGTCATTTATTTTATAGCAAATTGCAAATTTTCTGAGACAAGAAGATGTTGGAAGAAAAAGTTATTCTGGTGACCGGTGGTTCAGGTCTTGTTGGAAAAGCCATTGATGCCGTTGTCTCCGCCGATGCGAGGCCGGATGAGAAATGGATTTTCGTTGGTTCCAAAGATGCGGATCTCTGGTTTGCATTTATCTATTGAAATCGATTCATTTTCTTTTCACATATTTATCTATTTTTTTCTTGTTACTAAGAATTGTATGGAAACGACGATTTTCATTTTAGCGACAAGGAGAGTACGGTGAAACTTTTTGAAAAATACAAACCGACGCATGTGATTCACTTAGCTGCAATGGTCGGTGGATTATTTCATAACATGTCGCACAATTTAGATTTTCTGGTAAGGTTCCCCGATCGATATTTCTAGCTGCCGATAACTGCATTTTTTTGAATCGACTGTTTCTATTGCAGAGGAAGAATTTACACATAAATGACAATGTGTTGCAAACTGCTCATGAAAGCAATGTTGTCAAAGTCGTTTCTTGTCTCTCCACGTGTATATTTCCCGATAAAACTTCGTACCCCATAGACGAAATTATGGTAAGTACGTTTTTCGATAAATTAATTTATCAGAATAAATCCTGCTATGCAATAAATAATCTGAGCGAAAAAACGTCTTTCCTCAGTTTTTACTCACACTTTCATTTCGATTATTCAACCCTTCGAGTGCACACTGGGTCCTTTTGACCCCAACAATTTTTCATCACCGATTCTTTGGTATTTAATTATCGTTTTCATAAAAAAATAAGAGCATCTTTTATTTTTCGGATTCCACACTTTTTTCTTTATAATAATTTTTCATGCAGAATAACGTGAACGTTGAATTAACCCTTCGAGTGCACAGCGGGTCATTTTGACCCCAACAATTTTTCATCACCGATTTCTTGGCTTTTCATTTCCGTTTTGGTAAAAAAAAATATTTAGGGCCATGAATTATGAATAATTTAGTCCAAAAATCGTCTCCCCAATATGCACGCATGCGTGCTCTCGAAGGATTAATGGTTTTCTGCAAAATTTTCAATTCAGGTACACAATGGTCCACCTCATCCTTCCAACTACGGTTACAGTTATGCAAAACGACTAATAGACGTGGCGAATCATGGATATCATCAGCAACATAATCGAATGTACACGAGTGTTATTCCCTGCAACGTGTTCGGACCTCACGATAATTACAGTCCGGATGCAAGTCACGTGATTCCTGGATTAATGAGAAAATTACACGATTTAATGAAAAATGGTAATTTTCTTCCAAATAATTCCACGTCCAATGAGACACACAACGAAACTCTATTCCAAATGGACCATGAAACGAAAATATCATTCCAATACTAGCCGTTTGAGTCCTAAAATAATTGTATCTCATGATTGAAAAAAAAAAAAAACAAACGATTATCGGTCGCTGCGAACCAATAATATTGGAAAATTCCTTCGTAGCAATATTCCTGAAACGCCGAAACGAACGGAAATCTATTCGGTAATATCTAGAGCCTGGCTGACAAAATAAAACGAAAAGAATTGATGAAAAATTGTTCGATAAAGTCGCCGTTCGCTCATATTTTCATTTACATTTCTTATTCGCATTCCATTGTTTTTTTGTTTTACAGGTAACTCAGAAGACATGGAATTCAAAGTTATGGGCTCTGGGAAGCCGCTGCGACAATTTATCTACAGTTTGGATCTGGCTAAATTATTCGTCTGGGTTTTGCGTGAATATAATTCCGTCGAACCGATCATTTTATCAGGTAAACAAATCAGTAAAATTTATTTGGTTTCGAAAGTTTTTTTAATTTCACTGAAAACCAAATTTTGTTCGATACGTTCGACTAAACGTTTTTTTGGATAATCCTAAAAATTCTCTTCGGAAACAAATTTTTGTCGTTCCACTCGTAAATTTCGCTGACTATTCCATTAGAAACGAAATATATTGCCAAAATACCGAAAATTTTGAAAATATCAAAATAGTATTCAGTTTACCGTATTCAACAAAATATCGACGATTTTTAACAAAATTTTATTCCCAGTGTTGTTATTTAAACGGGAGGAAAACTTGTGAAAATAAATTTTCTGAAAATGGCTTTCAATTGCGTCCAGTTTTCGAGTTCGTCACAAAAAACTATCGTCAGAATAGACATTTATTTTGAATGCACGCAAAAACGAGTGATTTCGAATGTTTTATTTTCAGTGGACGAAACCGAAGAAGTGACGATAGCACAAGTTGCGGAATCCCTCACGCAAGCTTTCGGGTTCAAAGGCAAAATCCTTTTTGACACGACGGCTGCAGACGGTCAATACAAGAAAACAGCGAGCAATGCTAAGCTCCGACATCTCCTCCCGGACTTCAAGTTCACGCCTTTCGATCGTGCAATTCGCGAGAGTGTTAATTGGTACCGAGAGAATTATGAGACAGCGAGAAACTGAAAACTTTAACGAGCTTTCCCAGCAAGCATCCTCAAATGCACGTTGTACTAATCAAAATCAATCGACTCTACGAATTTCTACGGCATAGGAAAGAAGAGTCGAAAAAGTGTCAAAGAAAATCGAGTTTTTTCCAACATAACCCGGAATTCTCTCACTGCAAAGAAAACGAAAGTACAACGGGAGGGAAAAATGTTTCCAAGATTGGAAAATATTTTTCTACGAACAATATTTTATCGTTTCCCGTTAAATCGAAATATTTGATACAGCAAATTTTCAAAAATCAATGGAGGAAAGATGTAACGGAGAAAAATCGGCTCCTTGCCTAATAAATCACGCTTTTCAATAAATATACGAAGAATAAAAATGAAAAATACTCAGGGCAATGGAAAATAAATTTCGGTTGTATTTGATGATTTTTCAACGAGTTTGTTCTAAAATATTTTAATTTTTCAATGGGTCGATGAGATTTTAGAAAACGATTTTTTCCAAGGCATTAAAATATCGAGCAAGAAATGCAAACGTTATTTTTAGTACTGGTAAATTGAATGTGTCAAATTGAGCAAAATTCGATTTGAGTAAAACTGAGAACTGGTACGACGCGAGAGAACGAGAAGGAAAATAGCAATTATATGAGAAAATAGTGATTTAATGTGAAAGAAATTAAACGAGCAATTTCCTCTGATGGAGTTTATTGTCCTGGGCGTCGCGTGGTCAATAAATTGTACAGTAATTTAAAGTCGACGATCTTAGCAGCGACGGATGTATTTTAGTCCGTGCCTCGAGGTGCACGAATGCACGACCAGCTCGTATACAGGTTTTGGCACACTCGTGTACGAAAATAAATCAGCGAGAGTAAAAGAGCTTGGGGTTTCGGCGATTAACACAGAAAATATAGTCCGACTGACAATGTGATTTGTTTATTTTTATTAATCGTTCATTGGCAATGTTTTAGCTCGGGATAAACGCGTGTAACGACAACAGACCGAGCTCAACATATTTTTGTCGCACTCCATTGCGATCAAGATTATTGGCTCGAGATGATGACAGAAAACCGAGTAGAAGGAAGGCCAACGAAAACGAAGATTCGGAGATAAAATTGAGCGAGGGAGTGAGAAATAATAAAAAAAAGGATAAGAACGCAAATGAAAAATGAGAATTGTAAGAAAGAACCAAATGGCACTGGAATTTTTTTTGTTTGTTTTTTTTCAAAGAGATCGAAGAGAAAATGAGAAAAAAAGGGAGAGAGAAAGAGAATGAAATACAAAGAATGGGAAGAGAAGGAAACGACTGAGATGGAGTGGAAAAAAAGAGAGGAAGCGAAGCGGCTGGAAAGGTGAGGCGAAGGGTGTGAGAAATGAGAGAAAGAGAGCGAGAGAGAGAGGAAGGTCGACGGACGAAGATAACAAGCATGCTCTAAATATACAATCAACTGCGGTCCATAAAGCTTGCCATATAAATGATTGATTCTCAGCTTGCATTGAATCATTCAGAGTTTCCGCTCAGGATATCTCTTTAACCTTTAGGAACATTGAGATTTAGCAGAAACTCCAAAATTTTTGTTAAGCCGATTAATAAATAAAAAAGGTATCTGTAAATAAATCGTGAAAAAATGATCACAATTTATTTTTCTTATTCGAAATTTTCCACATGCCATTGATTTATTGTTTCTTTATCGGCACACTTTGCAGTCGAATTAAAAACTCACCAGCATTCGATAAAAATGAAAAACACTTTTTTATATTTCAGTGATTTTCGTTCATGAGAAAATTTCATTTTATTCATGAAAAAATGGAAATTTCGTTGTTCCTTTACGTGTTACTTGGCCAGTGCAATTTTTCTCTGTGGCCTTTTTTCAAGGTGCTCGTCGATATGAGACGATCTGCATCTTCCGTCGTTGCTCACTCAGTAATAAAATTTTCAGCGTTTAGACACGGATTCAAATCTGACATTCATTAAAAAAGACAATTGTGAAATTAGACTGAATATTGTTCCGAAGCTACGGCGTAGACTCTTTTGTCACCGCCCAAGTCTATATTCTCAGATCAACATGCATTTTGTTCATAGAATCGTGTGAAGAAGATATTTACGGTCAAATGGCTTAGAATTTGCATTTCATTGCGTCTCGTAAGAAAAAACGTTTAAAAATATCTCCAGCTCTTTTTTTATAGGAATTTTTTTCGTGAACGTGAACTTTTCGTTGGACACAAAAATGATGAGGATCTTGAGCATATAGAATGCGAAGCAATCGCGACTTACGCCCTTCCGATTGCAAGAAACTCCGAGATAGAGACAAATTCCCAAAACGCGCGACTAAAATTTCAAATTTAAGATTTCTCGGGATGGCTAAACGAATTTTTTTCAACCAAGGACCGTTCGGAAGATGAAAAATCGTGGAAAATTGAAATCTAATGTGAATTTTCTGCATCGACTCGGTTCTCCGTGTTGAACACTTTTTTTTTTAACTCGCCGTCGAGCGGTTCGTACACGAGACCGGTTGCGTTTCTGGAGCCGCGGCGTTTCCGATTCGCGTATTTGTCGAATCGCGACATTTGACCGAGAACAAAAGAGCTCTCAAAGGTCGCATGCATATTCAGAAAAACAGTCAAATTGAATTTTACGGACAACATTTTCGAGCTCATTGACATCGCACGATTTATAAAATAGAGTAAAACTTTCTTTATGGACGTTCGATAGAAAGGTCAAACGAAGGTCGCAAAATATGAGTGGACGTTTTGTCCTGGGCGATCCATGCTAACGCGTGATGTGAACGTTGAGCACGTTTCCCAGAATTGAGCTACTAAAGGACGCTCAAAGGTCGTAAAGGTCAGCGGCCAGAGTATAATTACGAATTACATCCCGTCCGTTCGCGGTGTACTAAGAACTTAAAAAATTTCAAATGCTCTCTCAGTATTTTTGTTCATTCGTTAAATTG
>JBAJMU010000001.1:7310833-7404033 GCA_037952995.1 Hyposoter didymator | reverse complement strand
TTTTGCCATAGTCGTGGCGCTCGGGATTTGCAGGCGGAAAAGCGCGGAGCCTCGCGCGGAGCAGGAAATGCTCTCTTCTTTGTCTATTCTAATAAAATTCTTCGGGAAATTTAGAAATGGAGTTTTTATGGGTAGAAAAGAAAACCGGAGCACATTAAGCATCGAGGGTTAATTTCTAAATATTAATTTTTCGAATTCTATTTGTTACACGAAAAAGAAAAGTGTATGATGAAACTTCTCTTTCCATGTGAGAAGCATTTTATGTTGAAGAAAAGATCGTAGTCATTTCTGCTCCTATTGCAGGCTTTTTGTTTCGAACAAATAAATTTTATCGCCCCGTCCGAGGATAATTAGTGCTTCGGGATGATCGTTTGATATTTATGAACACGCATTAATTATAATTAATGTTTGTAGTTATAACTGAATTATGGTAATACGAAAAGTTTGATAACGATTTAATCCTCACCAAGAAACACTCTCATCCACCATTATTGCCCGGCTTACCATCCCGATAGAAACTCGAAGCGATAAGTCAACCGTGGAATATAATTGCGAAATGATTCTACAGTATGCAACGGTGAGATTCAAAGAAAAATATTTAATTCTATGAATTATTCACTGAATTTTGAAAATCGTCGCAATTTTTCGTGGCGATTGAGTTTTCGGATCGCCAGAGGGGATCGATTGTCCAGACCAAATATTGCGAACTCAGTTGAAGAAAAAACAGAATTTCGTTGCATTACAACGATGCAAACTTCAACGCCATATTGGCTCAATTTATTTCCATAAACTTGTATATGAAATCGATGAAATGGAATCCGGGAATTGGTACGGAGGCGAAATAATTAATATAAAAAATGTACAACGGTCCCTGGAGAAATATTGTTCGGCTAGGGAGAGAACTCGATACGTTTTTGTTGTTGTTGTTGTTGTTGTGGTCGAGAGTTGGTAGTTCCGTACACTTGTGTGCAATGTTTTGATTTTTTCGTTGAGATTAACGATCGCGAGGGATGGTCGATATTCGGGAATAAAAAAAGGGAAGCAGCGTGTGCGGAATCCCGACGACAACGAGGAGACACACGAGTTCTCCCCACCTCTTCCGTGTCCCGCAGGGGATAAAGCGCTTCGAAAAACTCCCTCTTGCGCTTTCTCCGACACCCCCTCCCGCTCCGTCCCCGCGCCAATAACCCCCGCACAGCCGCGCTTGTCGCGCGCCCGCGCCACCCTCAGTCTTCAGTGTTTTACTCGCAAGGGAGCCGGGCACCCGGCGCGCTGACACGTTCCGCGGCAGTCTCGCGGCGAACGTCGACCGGTGTGCTATTTTTTTTCTCCTTAAATTTTCCCGTCCCTTCGAGAACAACGATGTCGTTTTGAGTGAACCGAAATTTTTTCCAATTCCCTCGCGATTCGAATGTGTCGACCGACATTTTGTCCGGCAAATTGCGTCGGTCGTGAATTTATTAAACAAATACACGTGTGTGCAAATATTTCTAGCCGCGTGCCTTTCGCGTGATACAGTGAAGAAATAATTGTTGTTTATCGTTCCTGCTCCACGAAAAGGAAAATTGTTGTTTCTATTTACCGCGAATTACGCGCGATACTGAGAAGCAGACGATTATGAAATTAACGGTGTGACGGGGTGGCGCGCTGCTGTAAGAAATGCGGAGAAAAAAAAGTGACGAGAGAATTCGTGTACTGTGTGTAGAAAGCTCTCTCCTTAAAACCGACGCTCGCGAACGACGGATACGAAATATCTCCGAAGCATAAAGGATACAAACCGTATATCGCGCAAAATAGCGGTCCGTTTTTTATTCACAGCAAATACCAGTACGTTTTATAAACCTCTTCCCTCCACAATCTCTGAAAAACATTCTCCAAAAAAATGCCTTTTTTTTTGTTTTGCTCCAATTTGTTGATGTCCAATTTTTTTCACACAAAGAGCAGAAATCCTTTCGGTCAGTACAATTGTGCAAAATCGAGCTCGAAAAATTCATGGACTTTTCTTTTCTCTTTATTCATAATTATTAAAAGTATTTCGAAAAAGACCGATGAATTCCAAATAATTTCGGTCCCATCGTGAGGAAAAATCTTGTGTAAAGAATTGTCATTGGAATTTGTGACTAATCGAAGAGATTCGTTTTTCTCAGTCTCGTAGACGCGCGACGGTCGGTTCATGATGATTGATGAATATCGCGTGATGGTTTTAGCAAATTTGAATAAACATCGCGGAACTGGAATAAGTTGCAATGCTCAGGGAATGTAAATATTTGTGCGTCAAAAATGGAAGAAATTTTGGCATAGAAATTCGAGACTATATATTCCTTCGTGGAAAATCTCTCGAATTAAATCCTTAAGGGTATCTATTAGGTCGGACCAATTAAAGTTGAACGTTTTTTTTCTTTTCTCCTGAGGAAAAGTTGGTGTTTTCTGTTGGAATAACGAGCATTTCCAAGAAATATAGGGGCTCGCTTTTTTACGACTGTCTCTCGGTGAGTCGAATGACGGTTCATGATTTTTTGTTTCTCCTCTGAACCTCCGAAAGCTTCGTCCCTGCAGGTGGAGATGGATTTCTTAGAAAGCTACAGCCGCACATAGTCGCGATTACTCGAATCGATATGGTGCATTCGCGAATCTTTTCCAAGTCTTTTTTTTTCTACGATGTTGGGGTTTGCATCGTTGCAGTGCAACGAAATTCGGTTCATTTTTCAGTAGAGCTCATAATTATTATTCAATATTTGGTCCGGACACGATCCTCTCTTGCGACCTAAAAACTCGGCTGACACGAAAAACTGCCATGATTTTCAAAATTCAATGAATAATAAATGTTGAAAATGTTCATCGTTGAATCTCAACGTTGCAAACTTCAGCGTCATTGATTGTTGACACATTTTTACATGCTGTCAAAATATCGATTGTCATGAAGCAAATCGATGAATTTTTCGAGTGATTCTGAGGACAAAAGAAATTTCTGACAAACTGTTCGAACGATTCGATGATGAAATTTGCCGAATTGGAAAGCAACAACTTTTTTTTTCGCACAGACTAAATTCTCATGCTTTTTATGTACTCGAAAACTAAATACGATTAAAAATAGCTTCACGTTGACAATAACTAAAGAAAATATAAATTAATGGATGAAAATAATAATTTTTCTACGACACTCTGAAGTTTGCAACGTTGCAACTCAACGAAAAATATTTGATCTATTAATTATTTATTGAATTTTGAAAATTGTGGTAATTTTTTGTTGATTGAGTTTTTAAGTGGCAAGGGGGATCGTTTTATTGTCCAGACCAAATATTAAAGATTAATTACGAGTTCTGCTCAAGAAATAACAGAATTTCGTTGCATTCCAATGATTCAGTTTCATTTTTTCTACTCATTTTTACGATTTTTGTGTGTCTTTGAATTCGGTACTTCCTCTGAGCGCAATCTGCTCCGCGGTTCAGATTCCACCCTCGCAATGAGGAATCAAGTGGATTAATGAAAATAGAGGAAAAAAAAAAGAAATGAATTTACCGCATCGCACCGTGATGTGGATTACGAAAAGATGGACGCGAGGAAGGTGATGCAACGTGTTGAAAGTTTTTATGTGGTCGGGTTGGAAAGTACAGTTTGAAGTTTAAACCGCGACGTAAACTCAGCGACTTTAGCTATAGAGTTAATTTATAATTGCAATACTAACGATTGAGCTGTGTGCTGGTACGCGTTAATTAACTTGCCACTTTGTATCTTTGACTATTTCTCTACTTGAGTCTACAGGATGTCCCAAAAGTCGTTTTTTAATCGCGGAAAATAGTGCTCGGGCGCTGAATTGCCTATAATGAGCGAAAATTTTTATGATTTTGAAGTGGGAATGCAACGAAATTCTGTTTTTTTTTTCAGTAGAGTTCATAATCATTATTTTCAAAATTAAATAAATAATAAATACTTTTCGTTAAATCTCAACATTGCAAACTTTACAGTCAAAGTTGTTTACAACCCTTTGACTGCTCGACGCTCGTGCGGACCACCACCACCAGTTTTGACGTTTTTGTCTTGAGTTCCTTGTACGATGACGAATAATCGTTCAAGGTCAAATGCAGTTTTGACGTGGCAGAAAAGATTTCTCGAATTAGGAAAAGGAAAAAATAAACAAAATGCTCTGTAAATATGAATGAAAAATTCTGTTGCATTTTTCAATAATGGAAAAATGAAGAATTTTAAAATTGAAGCGTTTTGTTTTTTTCTTCGTTTATCGAGGTTAATAAATGTTTGTAGGCGTCTCTCTTTAAACTGCTTTGGCACAAATCCAAAAGTTGGAAATATTCGGGTTGTACGAATTGTGGAGACAGGATGTAATTGCTGCTGGCGTTTTGTAATAACGAGAGTAGGAGACGCAACGAATTTAGTACAGAAAAAAACACGTGATTTCTCTGTAACAAACGATGTGCATCGAACTGTAGCAAGTGCGTGAAACAAAGAGAAAGTGAAGCAGAATATTGCATCGTTCGCGTGATTATTTTTTTTTGGAACCGCTGCATAGACGACGAACTTGCGAAAAAAAAAGAATGAAAATTTATTGAGCTGAAAAAAAAACAATTCTGAGGTTTTTTGATCGAAATGGCGAGGCGAAGATGTGGGGGAAATAAACGTCGTGAATGATGGAAAAAAAGTCGTCCACGCCAACTGATATTCACGTTCATAAGTTGACCAAATTCTGAAGGATATTCGTGGAGGAAAAAGCATAGAAAAATGGTGGTTTGGGGGTCAAGGATCGTCGGGAAAAGACTCGAAGCGCCGATATCGTTGCCCTCCTGACATTTTTCCCCTTTCTCTTGCTCGTTTTTCACCGGTCTCGTTTATTTTTTATTCAGCTCGTTTTTCGCGTCAAATCGAGCAGGAAAATTCGAGGTATTCTCGACGAAATATGGCTAAATTTGACGAGGCTCAGCCCGTCGTGATTTTCGACGTATCGAGTCGTGCAACGAACTATCACACGACGAGAATAGTAGAGACGACCCCAGTGACCTTAATCGTTGAGACGCCAAAGCACGACCTTGACGATTACAAGTACCAGGACGTGACATTCTCAACGAAAAGACATCATCACATTGGCCTCGAGAAAACCCAGGACCTGGAAATTCATTCGAAAATTATCAAGTCTCATCTATTCACATCATTATATTTGTCATTTCGGTCTTAATCGAAATATGATGATACACGATTATCCTAATTATTATTATGACTATATAATACCAATTAAAATAATCATTACGGTGATTAAATGAAGTGCGGTTTTTAAAACAACTGTATGTTGGACATGCGGTATAAATAATTAATTTAAATAAAATAACGAATAATAAACAAATTAATAAATAGATAAAAAAATAAATACATGAATGATTGAATAAATAAATGGATGAATATATAAATAAAAATATAAAAGAGTGATGCCTGGTATCGTCGTTTTTCGAAGACGCTGGAGCGTCGGCAGCGACGATCTCGTCGTACCTGGTGCATTCCTCTTCAGTCTTCATCTCATATGGTGAGTCAATGAAACATTTTCCAAACTACAGCTTTTTAAATGACTCTAAAGTTTGCAACGTTGAGATTCAACGATAAATATTTTTTCTATTAATTATTCATTGAATTTTAAAAATCGTGCCAATTTTTCGTGTCTATCGAGTTTTTAGCTCGCAAGAGAAGATCGTTTTAATGTCTGGACGAAATATTAAATAATAATTATGAGCTTTGCTGAAAAACGAACAGAATTTCGTTGCGTTCGAACGATGCAAACTTAAACGTCATAAAAAATTGTCCATAATAGCTTGCTCGAGTCGCTTGTTTGTGCCACCGGGTCTGTGAGACCCGGTCGATTTAAACGGTGTTTTGCCGGGACTGGCCCGACTCATGAATTTTTTTCTCGAGCCAAAAGCGACTCCGTCCAAATTGCAGATATTTTGCTAATTAATCAAAATTTTGAAATTTTTCATTTTTCTTTCTTTTCACCATCAAATCTCGAGATTTATCCGTTTGGATGAACCAAGACTTTGTTTTTCGTACAGTTACGCGGAATCTCGACAGTTATTTCAATCGAAAAATCGAAATCATTCGATTTCGATTTCATCGAAATTTTATCGATGAAAAACGTTTAAAAAAATGGGACATGGGGAAAAGAATGTTTGCTCTCGTATTTATTTTGACGTAGTGGAGAACAGGAATGAATCTATTGTGTGCGGCCATCACATACTGCGAACCCCCTGGAGGGACAAAAGGCTCGTATATGACAATTAGACAAATTTGGCAAGCGAAAAATTTGATAGGCACAAAGCTTGCGGGAACAATTAATCGCCCTGCTACTTTTTTATTCATCCCTCTGCATCGTTTTTATATTCGGCGTCTTCGGAACAAAAGACCATATCGAATCGTATAGTGCTCCAACGGGTTAAGAGCACTTTTTAATATTCCGGGCCATCCTGTCGATTGTTCTAGACGAATTTCATACACACGCACATTCACCTACACATGTACAGTTGTACTTTGAACCTTTTTAAGGGATTACTGCTTCTCTCCAATTTCTGAAGCTCATTGAACAAAAATGAAGCCACTTTGCCTCGTTTTTTCTCCTCACGCTTTGGCTGTCCGAGTGTGACCTTCGAATAACGAGTTCCCCAATGGTCGTGACATTTTTATAACACGATCTTTTAAATACTTCATGTAAAAACATACCAAACTTTCCGAATTTCCTTATCATTTGCGATTTGGAACATCCTTCAACGAAATATCGACGTTTCTAATCAAAATTGGCTTTTCAGTTGTTTTAATTTTTTTTAATTCTCCGAAAATTGGTATTTCTGGTTTTATTTCATTGGCTTACAAGCATATGTCAGTTTATTTATTCGATAGGACTCCAGGTCGTAATCAGGAGAATGTCTTACTAGTTGAAACAATGTTTTCAGCTAAAAGACATTTTTTTTCTTCAAATTGTAAAACAATGTTTATCGTTGCGTGTGACTATTTTAAATGAAGTGAAATTCGCAATGACGATTCGCAATTCCGTTTCAAACGTTCGCACTCACAATCAGTTAGATTCAATGAAACCACCGTAGACGTGACCGAGATTTATTTAAAGTGAATGCTGCATCGAGTTGAACGTTATAGTATACGTATATCTTGTGGTTTACGAACTGCGATCGTTAGTTTCGATTAAACTCGCCCCTGCACAGTTTCTTCGGCAAAGTTATTGAGCTCGAGGACCACGAACGAGAAAAAGGGAGAGAGAGAGAGAGAAAGAGAGAAGAGAGAATAAGTTTTTTGTCATCGAATGAAAGGAAAAAAAAACAATTGGTCCCTCTGGTGAAAATATGAACGCAGTCCTCTGATTAAAATACTTTTCAATAATTTTGAAAGCGAGATTATCGACGGGATCATTACGTCCAATGAATGGCTGGAAATTTTGAATCATTGGGACAATTACATCGTATTTACGCTACGAAATGGTTGTGGATGAGTAACTCGAGATTATAGTAACCGAAAGTTATACTCGTGGAGTAAATGTGGAATTATCGTGATTTTGTAGTTTGCATCGTTGGAATTCCAACGGAATCCATTATTCGATTTTATTTTTTTAAAGCAGAGCCGAAAATCAAGACACGCAGTGTCCGTCTATAACAATAATTCGCAAATGAAAAACTGAAGGTCCAACGAAAAGTTGAGGCGATTTCGAAAATCTAAAAAATTGTGAATGCATCAAATATTTTTCGTTGGACTCTATGACGATGCGAACTTCGATATCGCGAATTATCGGTGATTATAAATTTAGATCAAAGTTGCCGAGAGGTGTCCGTACGCCTGTGTTCTTAGGAAATTCGAGGAGAACCTATCAACTTGTGCCAATCAATACTTTCTCCAGAATTTTGATTAGAAAGACTCGAAAAGAGCGTTGGCTCGCGTTTCAAATTTGAAAAGTTATAGTCAATGTCGTCAACTGCTTGTCACTGTGAAATATTGCACAGTATTTTCAATATTTTATCGAGAATACTTTGACGGAGTAATTTAGTCAACAAGACCAATAAATAAAAACTCAAAATGAGCCAAAAATAAGAGCCAATGATTTGAGTTACTCAAGACCTTGGGATTTCGGTTCATTGGCTCATTTGATATTTATCTTTATTTTTATTACTCCTGCGTATACCCCTGAGGGGATCTAGGAGTCGATTCCATCACTCCTAATCGCACTTTTTCCTCACTTTATGGTTTTTCTTTCCGTCAGCCAGGTGGCACAGCCTTGGGCACATCTAGTCGATATTGAAAAATGGGGGCAGCATGGGCACCGAACAGATAGAGCCCGAAGCCCTTAAAAACTAATAAAAAACAAAAAAGATATTGAAAAATAATTAGGTCGTTGATGTTGCTCGATTGCCACCATTGGAACGAAGCCAGAATATGATTATGATGATTTGGAAGTTTGGAACGTTGAGATTCAACGATAAATATTTTTTCTATTAATTATTTATTGAATTTTAAAAATCACGTCAATTTTCCGTGTCGACTGTGTGCGTCTCTGAGTCGCAAGAGAGAATCGTTTTATCGTCTAGACCAGATATTACATAATAATTATGAGCTCTGCTAAAGAAAGAACAGAATTTCGTTGCATTTGGAAGAAAACGAACAAGAAGAAGCAAAGATATGCAACGATCCAAAGCCTTTTTCGTACCGTTAGCAAAATTTGAGAATGTTTGAGTCGACGTTGAAAACTCAAAATCGATACATACTCGTCCCTCATTGTGCAAGATACACTGAGAACAAAATTTTGTTGAAAAAGATGGATATTTTGTTCGATACGTTCAACTAAACGTTTTTTTGGATAATCCCAAAAATTGTGTCAACGCAGCAAGAAATATTTTGGAAAGTCTCTTCGGAAGCAAATTTTTGTTGTTCTAATCGTAAATTTTTCTGTCAATTCCATTAGATACCAAATATACTGCCAAAATAACGAAAATTTCAAAATTATTAAAAATATTCGGTTCGCCGTGTTCAATATATACAAAGTATATCAACGATTTTTAACAAAATATCATTTCCAGTGTAAAATTTCTGCACAATAGGTCATAACAAATCGTTGCATACCAATGATGCAGACTCCATCTCATCGTCGTTCTCTGTGGCGCAAAATATTTTTGCATGCAATCTACGAGTTCAAATGTATGAGAATTTAGGATGTGAAGTTTGCTTATTTGAAAAAGTTGCAGCAAACTACGACTCGTTATTCATTGATATTCTTGCGAAGATATCAAGCTCTCCCGAATTTACACATTTTAGTCACGAACTTCCAAATTACAAACTTTCCACATCTTCCTGTTCGCTCGTCTCGCTATTTTCCAAGTTTTAATCGAGCATACATCCATGCATTTGGGATGCCATGACATTTCCATGCAGTTTGACAATCTCGATTTCATACATTATTTCATATTTTAGCGAACGTATCAACAGGATTGTAATTTATACTAGACGATTGCAAAGCGAGCATCGCGCGCTATACCCTTCCACACGATATTAAAGTTTGCATCGTTGCAATGCAACGGAAAATATATTTTTTATTTATTATTTTGATAATTAATTGACTCGTTCAAATTTTTCTAGTAAATTTACTTTTCGAATGGCGAAAAAGACTTTCTCGTTATTTCCTACAAACGCTGTATGAAAATTTGGTGCGATGCTATAAAAAATGATGAACATTATTCCTTTCACTTAATTCTATTCCACAAGTTTTTTATATTCTTTTCTAGAATTTATTTATTTATTATTTTTAGTTTATTTTATTCCGTTAGTCGTCCGCTAATTTTATTCCGTAACGGTAGTTTTTTATATTTTTCTCTCTTTCCGTGTGTCATCACACATTCGGAAACAATTTTTTTTTAGGCCGCACCATTGAGAAGCCTAAATGAATAATTTTCCTCATGATGCATTGTCACTGGCATGGCCAATGCAATTATTTTGTTAATTAATGTTTGGAACGAAGCGAAAAATATTCACTATAAAAATTATTATTCATTCCGATTTAAATGGATTGAGATTGAATCGCGAATTTGCAGTTGTTACAATTGACGATAATAATTGATGAGCGTTAAGAATTGAATGATAATGATGCCAAATTTCGGCAAACAAGTGTTTTCATTATTTGGGTGTATTTCAAGTTGAACGCTTTGTACTCAAAAGCATACGGAGCTACTGCATGCTCTTATTTCTATTAATAGCTGATTGATGCGTCAACTTGAGACGCGTGTATGAGAGCCGCGATAGAATCTCCTATTCCGTCTTGGGAACGCACGTTATCTCTCGCAGTCTAGTCTCGTCTAGTGGGCTATGTGTGTGCGAGACTCTCGGCCACTAAACTCGTCTGAATATTGTATAATACATATTGAAAGGTTGCTCAAGCGTATATACAGATATAACGACTTTATGATGTTCCGCTCTCGGCCATTCCTTCGCTTTCATTTTCATTCATTCATTCATTCATTTACTGTCGAGCAGTATATTTTTTTATATGTGTGAGTGTCATGTTTACGGATTGAACTCGATTCAAGACAAAGGTCGGTTGTTCTAGATGGTATACTGGAGTTTGACGATGCTGAAGTTTGCATCGTTGGGATGCAACGAAAATCTTTTATTTTTTCAGTAGAGCTCATAATTATTACTCAATATTTCGTCTGGACGATAAAACGATTCTCTCTTGCGACCTAAAAACTCAATCGACACGAAAAATTGCCACGATTTTCAAAATTCAATAAATAATGAATACACTAAATATTTTTCGTTGAATTTCAACGCTGCAAACTTCAGAGTCATAGAACTTTATAACATCGTTTTTCTCGGCTGAGCTACTTCATCCTGGGGAAGCAGAAGTAGCCGACGTTCCGATGCCGACTAAACTTTTGTCCTTCAAGTCTGCCAGGCTGTCCGTGCAAATCCGTCTGTCCCTCAGCCAGGCCGAACTAGTTTGTCCTAAAATTTTGATAGAAATCCAGTAATGCTTTTTTAATAAACTCCAACCTTGTTTTATATGTTTGCACTGGGAATGAAATTTTCCAAAAGTCGTTGATATTTTGTTGAATACGGTAAACTAAATATTTTTTTATAATTTCAAAATTTTCGTCATTTTGGCAGTGGAGTTGGTTTCTTACGAAATTGTCAGCGAAATTTACGAACTTTCTACAAGATTTCTTGCTGCAATGGCACTAATTTTGGGATTATTCAAAAAAAACGTTTAGTTCAACGTATCGAACTAAATGGGATCCATCTTTTTCAACGAAATTTCGTTTTCAGTGTGCAAAAGTTTCTATAGACTCTTACATGCTTAAAAATGAATTGGAAGATTAATCCTACTCTCAATGTCTCGTGCTGGAATAACGAAACTGGAGAATGCTGCCGGCTATACGTTGACGCAATATTTCGAAAATTTAAACCACCTGCACACAATGAATAATTGCTTTTTCATGTTTACATTAATAATGTGACGCCATCGTTCGTTGTTCCCACGGCTAGCAGCGCGCGCTTTGTTTACAGTTATTCGTTTTCAATACTTTCATGATAACGAGGGCAAACGTTTTCATGAATCGTGAAATTCCAATAAATATCATGGATCGATGTTCTCCGGTGAATATATGCAGTTTTTAATATTTTTTTTTCGTAGAGACGTTTTTCTAGTAAATTATTTACATTCTATGGACCTAAATTTATTTTTCGACGAAAAAGATAATAAAATGCGAAACAATTGACGACGACGAAGGCTTAAAATATTAAGTACTGCGTCTCGAAAACTCAATTTTCATAGCTAGTTTTGTACGATATTGAAGTTGGCATCGTTCGAGTACAAGGAAAGATTTGCAAAAATTTTCATAGATACATTTGAATTTTTGCTTCTGCTTTTGCAAAAAAAACTAAAAATGATAAATTCTGTTGCATTCCACCTATGCAAACGTCAGCATAATCAGCAGCTTTGTTCGTTTGTGATGGAACGCCCCATGTAACATTGACCGCGAACGTCCGCTCGTCGCGCTTGCTTCAGTCTCCTCAGTCTCCTGTCGCAGTGTTGTCTGGTACGCTCGTCGTCGATTCTCATGTACGAAAATGCCCGAGTCGCGTCGATACGCGATTACGACTGACGGTGAATCACGAGTCTTTAAGTATATCAAAGTTTTTCACGTCGACGCACAATCGTTACCATTAAAAGTCGCTCTCGTTGCGATAGAAACAACAAAAAACTGATAAAAATGGAGATATGCAGATCGACAAGTGGACGAGTCGCGAAACACTGCTCGATGAACCACCAGCTCGTCAGTTTTATTCTCGCCTTGTGTCACTATCGCCTCGGCACGGTGTCCCAGTAATGATGAAAAAAAACAACAAAAAAAACAATACACAGTCAACAGTTCGCGCTGGTTAATTTCATAACTTTTTTCTAATTGTTCGTTGACTCGAATATTGAATAAATATATTTTCGTACGAAATTTTTTATTTATATAAATTTTTACTATTTTTGCTGTGAATCTTTTGAGAAAAAAAAAAATGGAACAGATGGAACGAAATGAACGAGAACATTCAGTGAAAACAAAGTGCACTTGACTTATTTTTTTTTTTTCCTTATTTTGTGAATTGTTTTCAAAAGGGAATTCGATAGTCTTTCGTTTTAGTGTTCGGGACAATTTTTTTTACTAAGAAATAAATTCAAAAAAATTCTGTTCGTCGTCTTTTCGAAAAATCGTTTTTTTTGTACGAAATTATTTTCAAGGTTTTTTTAGTTTTTTATGAAAAAGATTTATTGTTGCGTAGCAGCTTGCGTTTTGGTTTTGCGGTCAAAAGTCTTTTTGAAGTGAAGAAAAAAAAAANAAAAAATACATCGACGGCCATGCCACGTGGTGTTATTATTGACCGAGAGAGTGGGATTGTGGGATACGTCGACGCGACGCTCCCCACTCATAACTTTGCCCGAGTGAACGAGGCACACGTGACTCAGTTTAGTTTGTAAGCACTGGGAAACCCGGTACGTCGAGGGGGAAATTCAAGCCTGTCGGGCTTGTTAGCACAGCCGAAAAATTTTTATGCTTCCCGTCGAGTGATTTTTTTTTTTTCGAAAAGTAAAGAATAAAAAGTAAAATTAAAAAAATTGAATGAAATAAAGAGATTTCATCGATGCCGAGTCTCGTTGCTTTCGGGCGACGATGGCGCGTCGGAAGCGACGATTTCGTTATTCCCGGCTTCGTTCTTGGCTTCCTACACGCTCTAGAGTAAGTGAAAAGTTTTTTCATTTCGCAAAAACCCAAGTTTCCGCTGGAGAATAATTTCGCATTTAAAACATTTTTGTTTTTATCCAAACTTGATTTTTTCAGTTTTCAGAGTGCCCTCGAGAATTAGCCCCAAAATCAATAACACATTTTTTATTTTCTTCTTTTTATTCTACAAACTGGCGTCCGTCTGCAGATTATACTTTGTGTCGACTCTTTTCTTCACGCTCCCTTACGATCAGTCTCTAGTTAAAAATCTCTTCTTAACCACGTCCAGAATGCCGTAATTGCTTGAGCCTAATTCTCGCGGTCAAATGGAACTGGCACTCGGAAACACATTTTTTCTATCCAAATTTCTCTATCGCTGTTTATATATTCGTACGTTGAGGAAAAGTGCCTCGTGAGTCGATTTTTACCGCGTCGAATGGTCCTCCTATAATGTTTTTTTTATATACTGTCAAATGATTGTGAATTTTCCTCCTCAAACACAGTATACGTGTTCGCCATTTCAACACTTGCCAAGTGCGCATCTCAATCGCGTAGATACATCCTGACGCTTTTATTGACGTGACTCTCTCACTTGTCTCCGAGTTTCACGACGTTGAGATACTCCTCTGCTCGATTAAATCCCTCGGGATTCCGGCTTTAGGAAATACCTACACGTACGGAATAGTAATTCCATCCAGTCGTTGTGTACACGTAAAATCTATATGTATCTATATGGGTACGTGTGTATGTGTGCGTGCGTCTGTATATTTATTTATACGCAGTAAATGGAGTATCGAAAATGGAGAAGATTTCACGAATACCCTGAGAAGGCAATATCGTTGAAAGAGGTCGTTATCTTGTTGAATACGCGATTAAATTGTTTTTTGGCAATTAGAAAATGTTTGTCTCATCATTGACGAAATTTTGCTCATTTGAATCGTATATTCTGTTGCTAGTGTTTGAAGAAACGAAATATCGTGTTGAAATTGCATATTTGTTGTTATCGTTGGAAAATTTTCTAGAGTTCACGTTTGCATCGTTGGAATCCAACGAAATTCTCCTTTTCCTGTGGCGTTGCTTATTATTCAAATGCAGAATGTAATTATATGAATGTAAAACGAAAAGTATATCCGTTTGAAAAATTTGGTTTATTTTGAAAATTGAACGAATCTCATGAATGAAGAGAAAAAAAAATTGTTGATAAGTTTTCACTATTTTGTGTTATTTTTATTTTGCATGTTCGCATCGTGAGTATCGCGTCGTTAAAATCGACAAACGGTTTTTTTTTCGTTGGTAAGTTTGTTATTTCATTTTTTGGGATAAATGTCAATAAAAATTGGCAATAAAAAGCACGATGCAAATTAGAGCTCGCTTGACATTAATTTACATTTGTACTCGATTTTTCAAATTTATATAATCACTGAAACAGTTTCAATAATAAAAATTCAAGAAAAAGGTCTTGCGAATTGCAAGGGCGGGCTCTGGACACGAAATATAAAGTCAAAGCCAACAGTAGGGGATTGAAAATTTGTATGCTCACGACGTTGCCAACATTTTTGTTGAAAGTTCCATGAGCTTTTTTTGCGCCCACTTCACTTCGTTATATATACGCGAGCAACGCCCGTCTCGTCGGAGCAACACAATTGTAGGATAAATTATATTTTCACTCTTGGTGCACTGAAAGGATACAGATTCGTGAAAAGAAGCTCTCGATGCACAAAAGAATTTCGTGGAACATTTTCGTTGCACGTATTGCTCGGTTGGTTTTCAATCTTCACGTGTACTTTTCTCGAATCCCGGACAATGTATGAAAAAAATAACGTTCTCATTGATGACAAAATAAAGCGACAATGTCGCGACGAGTTTATTCTCGTGCATGAGATTCAACAAATTTCTTTGCGTTCCGCCAAAATCTATAAATTACCATTCGAGATAACTTCTTCCTCACAAATTCAATTTACGATTATTCCCTTTTTTAAATTGTCATAATTTATTAAAATAAATGAATTTGTTGAAAAAAATAAATCAGCAAAAATCTGAATACAATTTTTTTTTCGTCCAACGTATGGAAACGGAATGTTTTTACATATTCCGAAATGCAAGCCTCGTTTAGATGCATAATGGATATATAATCGAAGACATTTTTTTTTTACACATTGCCGCCTCGCTGATTTTTTTTCGCCGTTTTGGAATTGGATAAAAAAAATTTGGCACGACATTCTCTTTCTGAAAGGTTTAAACTAATATCCTCAATTTTGATGTGTCGTTAGGAACGATACTGCCAGTGTGCGGTGAGCGTTTAAACATTGCGGGGATCATTCCGACCCCGTGTGACCAGGGCGTTATTTCTAGAATGTGTTACCATGGAGGGTAATAACATAATTAATTATATAACGTAATTGGAAAGTGTGTCGATAATTTGTTGAATATGATCGCCGCAGAACTCTTTTTCGATAATAACAAGTTTATGTCGTTTAACAGTATATTTGGTTTGTCCAAACACTGTCCAAAAATTTGGGTTCTGCTGAGATTGTCGAAAAAACAAAAATTTCGAAGCGACAAGTAATTCGTTATATAATTGAAAGAATATTCAGTCGAGCGCGTATTCAGCTAAAATATCAACCTTTTTCAACAGCTTTCCAGTGTTCTGGACATTTTATAATGTTAACGATTATTCTTGTGACATCAGTACAGAATTTGGTAAGAAAAAATATTGGAAAAAAATGCAGGCAAAAAAGTCAATCCACGAAATGTGGCATCGAAATTTCCGGTCTTTTTAGCCGGAAAAAATACAGAATCGTTCTAACTCGTTGTCGAAAAAATGAGGAAAAAAAACAACAATGGGAATATAAATGCGATGAAAAAAAAGTGCGTACTGCTAGGGAATAGTACGTAATTCTAAGGATTAAGGGGCTGAATATACGCACCACATAGTAGACGATAGAGACACTGGGATGAGATGGTACTACGGTACGGTGTATGTCACTCGGTTTTATCGATCGTCCTTCTGGTGTTGCTCTCGACGTCGTTTCTCGTATGCCAACGATGACCGACCTTTTCCCCGTTTTTTTATTCTCTCCCCGCCCCTTCGTCTTACGACGCGATCCCGTCGCCAAAGAACCGGAGCCGGAACGATGAGGAGCCCAGTTTGTGACGTTATCACGAAAGATGGCCACTCAATGAACAACTTGTTTGTCCTCTCATACGGTTAATAAAATCTTCTAGTAGAAAAATAAAAAAAAACATTTATAATGATGAATAACAACAAATGTTTCAAGGTCGTATCCTTTTTTGTTAAATTCGTATAATGAAATTTCGAAATATCGGATGCAATGATAACAAGTTGTTTACATTTCTCTGGCCATCGGAATTGCACGTTCATTCAACGCACGTTTTTCAACAATTTCGTAACAATCTCTTTCCTGCGTTCGCCTCCGAATGTGATGTTTAAATTTTAAGAGAAGAAAAATCATTGTGGTTTTGTTTTCTTGAAATATTAACAAAGCCTGATTCTGGCCGAAAATTATCAAAGAATTGCACATATTTCGGAGAGGAATTGTCATGTGAAATTGTCGTGAGACTAACGAGACGTCCGAGGGTTGGATTTTTTAAAAATCAATTGTTTTCGTATCCGACGACAATCGAGGCGCGTTTTCACAATTTCCCAAAAATTTCCGGATGTGAAGATCAAGTTTATAGGAATTCTTAGTGGATTAGCTTCCGTTTTTAGTTTAGACGAATCCACGGTTATGCCGTTTATAAAGGAAGTAGCTACCGTGTCGGGAACGGAGGACACCATCAGGGAAACCGGAACGCGATAAAATTTTACTCTCAATAGAATCTGGTGCATGGGATTGGACGCGAAGGAGCCAAGAAGAGGAAATCAAGATATATAGATTTTAGTACGAAAGCGATCAATTGCTTTGCACTGTGCTATCGAGATGAAAACCGTTTCTGCTCCACCAAAGACGATTTTCATATCCCTCCCTCTCTCTCTCTCTCTCTCCCTCTCTTTTTCTTCTCTTATTCTTTCCCTCCGACGCGTTTTATCTCTTCTTCGATCGTTATCTTCCGCTCTCTTTTTGTTCGTTTCTTTCCATCAGCCTTGTCGTTATTCTCGTTGATTCTGGCAATATTTTTCCAGACTCGATCTCCTTCACGAGCACATAACTGGCTCAACGCTGAATACACTCTCTCGACGAATTACAGACTCTCGAGAAACCATAGAGGAAGCACGTGGGTGTCTATTTTGAAAGCACCAGCTATCCAGCAGAATAAAAAGCTCGTTTCGCGTTCAATGAATTTTTCGTGAACGTCCAAACGTCGAAATAGTCAGAATTTTTTTCCAATTAAACTTTTTGCAGGAAAAAAAACAAAAACAAAAACTGGTGACCAAAGTGACCAATGAACTTCTTGCGAACGTGCCCGATGGAACCTCCACATATCATGAGGAGATTTTGAAATATAATATGATGTTGGAACACATAATTTTCATAATTCAATAAATAATGAATATAAAAAATAATTTGGTTGAATCTCAATGTTTCAAACTTCAGAGTCATAAATATAATTACTAGAACAATGTTAAAGTTTGCATCGTTGTGATATAACGGAATTCACCATTTTATTTCATTTTTCAAAAGCAGAACCGAAAATCGACACGCAGTGTCCGTCTATGACAATTTTTGGAAATCAAAAACCAACATATTTTCGGTTTGACAGATTCTGCTTCAACTACCCTGGGTCTAAGAGA
This sequence comes from Hyposoter didymator, assembly GCA_037952995.1. NCBI lineage: Eukaryota > Metazoa > Arthropoda > Insecta > Hymenoptera > Ichneumonidae > Hyposoter > Hyposoter didymator. Next base: position 7,386,027 of record JBAJMU010000001.1, on the reverse strand, counting down.
TCCAGGGTGGAAATCCCAGTGAACTGAATGTCAAAGAAAAATTGAGGTGATTCCGAAAATTAATTAAAAAAAAGGTAAATGGATAAAATATTTTCCGTTGGACTCCAACGACGCAAACTTGAATGTCGTTTACTAGAAAGTGTTCAAAAAAACTCGCTTATCTTCATTTTTCACGTTACATCAAAGTTTCCGTCGCTGGAACGCAACGAAATTCTTCTCAGCCTTTTTTCCGGCTTTTCCCGAGTTCACGCAATCTCGTTTTAGACGAAAAATTAAATCTGCAAAGTAAAACTTATGTAAAATTTGAAAATAGACGAAAAAAATCGTTCTGGTCCGTTTTAACGCGATGCAGAGTTCTTAACTATTTTTACGTTGAAATGTACACGCGAGGAGGAAATATCGTTTGTAACTTGGTACGGAGTAAAGTTTCAAAGGCTGTCATATTCATTCGACAGCAAGACAACTTGGAATTCATCGCTTCGCGCAATGTTTGTAAATTGGCTACTAATTGTCTGGTAATGAAAGCGCTCGAAGTTGGTTAGATAGATTTGTGTAGTTGCCGCTTTATTGATTAATACACTCGTACGACATGCTGACGATGGTCATAGCAAAGGATTTATCGAAGTTATCGAGTGGCGAACGGGTTCAGGTGAGTAAAGTCAGTTTGACTCGTCGAATTTTGGTTTATCGATATACGCTGAATATTCAGAGTTTATTAGCGCGATTCGTCGACGATCAATGACTCTGAAGTTTGCAACGTTGAGATTCAATGAAAAATATTTTGTTTATTTATTATTTATTGAATTTTGAAAATCATGGCCATTTTTCGTGTCGATTGAGTTTTTAGCTCGCAAGAGACGATCGTTTTATTGTCCAGACCAAATATTGATTAATAAGTACGAGTTCTATTGAAAAAATAATAGGATATCGGTGCATTCCGACGATGCAACATCATGGACGATTATAGGCATTGTCGTCATGAATTTCAAGTTTTTGCAAATTTTTTTTTTTCTTTCTCGTCTCATTGACAAGATTTTGTTTTTTTGCGGATGTTTCATCTTCTGACGAACTTTGTATGTCGATTTAGTCTTGAAAATACAAACGATGATTCTTTTGATTGTGAAATCTTACAGTCAAAACGGAAATTAATCTCCCGGGCCTCTCCCGTCGTTCGAACGAAAAAAAAAACCAGTGGAAAAATAACAGCAGGAACATCTTGATGGACCAAGCTATCGAAACGTGTGCATGCCTTCACACACTAAAAATAGCATGAAAAAATGTTCGTTTTGTATTTCGATCGAATTTTTAGTCCGGCGAAGCTCGTCTTCTTTCCGGCGAAGCTTGGCTCCTCCGTTTTAATTTGAAACCTTATTTTCTGGGAGAATAAAAAACCTTGCGACTTGAACTACTACAAAGTACCAATATTTTTCCCGCACGTCGCTAACTTTTTTCTTCCTTTTGGCCTCGCGGCTTATTTTCGGTAGTTCAGTCGACGAACCCGAGCTAATGTTTTTTTTCTCGTTTCTCAACAAAAACTCATTTGCAATCGTCAGGTAAAAAATATTATCCTTTTTTCAAGAAATTTTTTTTTGGAACTTTCAAGTTCGCAATGATGGGCTCCAACGAAAAATACGTTTATCAAACAATTGTTTGTTCAATTTAAAAAACCTGGACAATTTTCGTACCAATTTTCCTTTCGGACTCTAAAAACCAATCGATTTACAGTCTTGATAAAATATTCAATAAGGATCTTGAGATTTGTCCAAGAAAAAAGGGAATTTCGTTGCGTTCCAACGATGGAAAGTTCAACATTGTTAAAAACGATACACTCCCCCGTCGCAATTCATGGGATCATCGAAATTGTGACGTTGAAGTTTGCATCGTTGGAATGCAACGAACTTCTATTTTTTCTGTGGCGAAGCTAATCATTGAAATGCAGAATGTAATTACGAATGCATTTGATTGGCTTTGGATTTTGAAAACTCAACAAATGGTCAATAGCAATGAATATTTTTCGTTGGATTCCAACGTTGCGAACTTCAGCTGCGTTCGAAATTTTGAAATTATTTACGATGTTGAATCGCATCGCGTTGGAATGCGAAAAACTCTTCACTTTTCATAGCACAACATTTTCATAGAGTATTTGTCAAGCATAATGGGGGACAGTCTTCTTTGCCATTGAAGACCGGAATAAATTAGATAAATTAAAACAATATTGCATTAAATATCGAAATGATGGATATATCAAATATTTTTTTTTGTTGTATTCCAACGATGAAAACTTCAGTTTGATAATTATTGGCAGCAAGACGCTTCAAAAGAGACGCGACAAGGGGCTTTGGGTTTTGTATAGCGTTTTCCTTGCTCGATATTTCCGGCTGTTTAAATTAGATTCGAGCCTCTTCGTAGAGCCACCAACGCCTTAGAACCTCGTGCTTGTTTATAACCGCTACATATGAATTTACGCCCAATATATATCCAACATTTATATACACGAAGGGCTGTTTCGCATCTTGGAGCACAGGAGAGAAGTTACCAAACCCTCGACTCTGCCTTCTTGTCCTCACTCTTACATTTCCTCGTTTCGTATGCACCACGAAACCACCGAGCTTCGCTTTTGCCTCGCGAGCCGCGCGTTACTTCGCTTTCATTACGATGAGGCATCCAACGCGAGTACTCCCAACGAGGCATCTCCGCTCAAGGGGAGCTTTTGCACATATACATATTCTTTGTCGACGACCTTTTCGAGACATAACTTCTCAGTGTGCTCTGTCGAGCTGTCCATTCTTTTCGTCACGATGCACACAGGGTGTCTCCGAATCAAGCGTCAATACAGTGCCAAAATAATTTCATCAATGCGTTTGCGAAAATTTTCAATTATACTTCGTAGTTGTCATTGTTCTGCTACAAAAATTAATTTTTCCTGCTGATGCATTCATGAAAAATCTGACGCTCTTTCAAATTTATTTTGATCCACTACAAAATCCTCGACAAAATCTCATTCTTATCAACGTTGTGACACTCGCTCGTATACTAAGATTCGTGCGCTGTTCCGTTGCCCATAGAAATTGGTGCAGAGCCCATGCTTGATATCCAGCTCTACGTCGTATGCATTGGAATACAAAGGATCTCATCGAGCTCGTATTGATGAAAAATTTCACTTTCAACGAAATATCGTAATTTTGTTGACTCGATCGTTCATGAATAAATATAGAGAACTCGATGATTCCGAAGTTTGCAACATTAAGATTCAATGAAAAACATTTTGTATATTTATCATTTATTGAATTTCGAAAATAATGGCAACTTTTCGTTTCGATTGAGTTCTTAGGTCGCAAGAGAGGATCGTTTTATTGTCCAGACCAGATATTGAATAATAATTATGAGCTCTACTGAAAAAAGAACAGAATTTCGCTGCATTCCAACGATGCAAGCTTCAACATTATGAACAAAAAAAAATAGAATCAAATGATCGTGTTGGAGTTTGCATCGTTGGAATGCAACGAAATTCTTTTCTTTTTTTCAATAGAGCTCATAATTATAATATTTGGCCTGGACAATAAAATGATCCTCTCTTGCGACCTAGAAACTCAATCGACACGAAAAATTGTCATGATTTTCAAAATTCAATAATTAATAAACATTTTTTGTTGAATCTCAACGTTGCAAACTTTAGAACCATTAAAATGGAAGCATTCCGTCGCATTCCATCGATGCAAACTTCAACATCATCACTTATCGAAATCCATGCGTATGTGTGTGTGGATATATATAGAAAAGACGAATAGCTATATATTTGTGGATCGATACACGTCACGTTGTGTACTATAGCTCGCGTAACATTTCGCCTGTGAATGGACGCTCCCTACGCCCTCATGATGCCTACTTGCTTTGCTTTTGCGTATGTATATATAGGTGAAATGGCGGAGTGGTGTGTATATACAGGGAATTCCAATTGAGGTTCCACGTCTTCACCCTCTTACTGCTTGTCGGCTTAACTCGCCATTTTTTTTCAACCCTCGTACGAAAAATACGCACGTGCCACATTCTCTCTTTCCCGGTTGCGTCTTATTCTTTTTTTTTTTCACCACGAGCTATTCTTTCAATTCCAACAAATCCGTTAAGACATATTCCCAGAGAATTTCTTTCGAACTGCGGCTTTTTTTCTATGGTTTTTCTAGCAATTCTATTTTACAATGAATTTTCACGTTTTTTTAAATCAATGGTCCAGCATCTCGGACATTATAATTTTACTGTACAAAAAAGTGCGGCGGGCTTCCGTTACGCTCTCTTTTTACGCTATTAACATCACGAAACGACTTTATTTAGGGTTTTTTCCAAATTTTGTATAAATTTTTTCAGAGTTTTCTTCCCTATGTAGGAAAATTTCCTGACGTTGAAAATTCGAGATATTTAATTTCCAATTTCGTTATTTTTCCCATTTGAAGTTACGTTTCGTTAAAAAGTTGCAAAAAAAAAAAAATCAAAAGAAAAGCGACGTCAATTAACATGCGTTTAGATGGAAAAAATAACAAAATTGGTAATTAAATATCTCCAGTTCTAAACGTCAGAAAAATTTTGTTCATGATGGAGGAAACCTGTTAGTTTAGGTGCCAAGAACGTTTATGCAAAATTTTGCAAGAACTCTAATTAAATTAGTTTCGTGATAGTAATACGATCCTTGGCAGCGTCGAGCCGCTGCCTCGTCTCTTGATAGATTTTCAGGCATTGGATTTTCTTTGGATCGAAAATTTTTTTGTTTTGAAAAACCGATCGAGTTTGTGCGGGGAGAACGTTACAAAACTCTGGAACGAATTTCGGAAGATTAAGTTTCTCCATTTTGTCTGGAATTTCCTCTGCACACATGCATGTGTCTTCTGCATATACATTTTGCCTGCTGTACTCGCCCTTTTCTTGCTCGTTCTCTGCGACTATACATCGGCGGTATGCTCGTCTATCCTCCTCACCCTCATTATCTCTCTCGCTCCCTTTCTCTCACTACTCTTCTCTCTCGCCCCTTGCTGCCTTCGTGAGCAATGAATCATTTAAGGGCGACGATCCCCCCTTCTTTGTACCCTGCTTCCACCCTCGGACTATGCACAAACCAAGAGAAGCTCGATCACAAGCCTGCATAGATGGCATGAACACCCCCTTGACCTCCTACACCGAGCCCACCAAGTTTTTCGACTCAATAACCTCAGCCTAATCTCATGCACACGATACCCACGAAGTTGGCAGACACTGACTGTTCTCGTTGACGCCACGACAGAATCTAGGTCGATGAATCGAAGGTATTCCACTTTTCTTTCCGTCTCTTCTCACTGAAGAGGAAACTCTGCTGGAGCACATCGATAGTTTGTTGGTTATTTCAACAAAATGTGTTTTTTCCAAGAATGTTCTCACTGCAGCAAGAAATATTCAAGAAAGTCTTTTTCGGAGGCAAATTTTTGCCATTCCAATCGTTTATTTTGCTGAGAGTTTTGTTATAAACCAAATCCACTGAGAAAATGACCAAAATTTAGCATATTTCCGTTTGTGACAATAATTGACAACCGAAAAACTGAATGTTATAGAAAAATTGAGGAAATTCCAAAAATCTTAAAAATTGCGAAGGGATAAAATACTTTTCGTTGGGCTCCAACCATGCGCGAATTTCAATATCGTCAAAATTTCTATGAGACGAGAAAAAAAATGATGCGTTGCACGGAACAGGGAAAATATACAGAAAATGTCGAACGTTTCGCGTTTCTGCCGCGGGAAAAAAAAGTTTTCTTTACTAAATAGAAACATGACAACAATTCCATTCTAAAAAAATCAAGAAATTCCGTACGGGTCGTCATTCTCTTTTACTTTTTACTTTCTCTCTTTGTTATTATTTTTTTTGCTACTTTATTCAATTATTTCTCATCTCCGAGTCCTTTTTTAAATTATTCTCAAATTTCAGTTTATCTTTTTTTTATCTTCGGATGCCAAGTTTTGCCGCGCAATTATCGCCTCGTTTTCTCGTTGAAGATGCTCGCCGTGACGCGATAACCCCTAATCGCTATAATTTCGCCCGAATTAATTAAGGAGAAAGTGTGGGAGGGCGCATGCAGAGACAAAACAAAGTGAGATATCGCGAGAGCATCCGGTTTGATTGGGACTAATGACGATTAAGCGAAATCTACGCGTTTGTCATCTACCGACCAACAAATCTAATTAAATTTAACGACCGAACCAGCAACTCTTCTCATTATTCGTCTCGTTTTTCTCCATCAAAATTAAAAACTACTGAAATTCGAAAAAAAAAAACAAACGAATTGGTAAACGACAATTTTCAGCTTATAAAGGCACTTGACAAATTAGTGTAAAGGACACAAAATAAAACATAACTTCATTACGATCGGCTTGCGTTATGGTGATAATTACGAAAAATAAACTTTCCGGGCTTTTTACTTTACGCTTTGTCGGCGAAACTAAATTGAAAACGAAGACATTTCCGCACATTACTGCAGAAGTTGCAGTATTCTTTAATGTGGAATTGAGAAGGACGAGAACTATACCGCGGCTTTACGACGTAATGTCATGGAAAACCAGGGAATTGGTCCGGCACAACGGTTATTACGTGAAATTTATCACCCGCGTCTTTTGTATCGTCACTATCGTGATGTCGTATATAGGACGCTAGAGATGGGCCGACGACCACGAAGCATTGTCGCTTTCCTCCCCATATTATTATATATACGATTGCCTACCCTGTCGTAAATTTCCTATCGTCCGTATATTTCCATGAAATCCTACACGCAGATATGCGATGTTTCTGGGCTCAACATTCCTCGCTGACTTTTACAACGTTCGAGGGGAAAGAAAAAAATGTCACTGCATTTTTTAAAATCTTGGTAAGATCACAAGCTGCTGATACTTTTCACATACATCGACATCGATCAATGCACGGCCTGCATGTGAATTTCCGGCGAGAAAATTCTTGAATCGCGATTACTTTTTTTTTTTTAATCTTCTCTGAAAATTTATGATTTGAATAATAAGTTTGCATCGTCGGAATGCAACGGAATGCCTTATTTTATTCTACAGTTTCTGAAAGCAGAGCCGAACATTTTCATGCAATTTCCGCCTATGACGGTAATTGGCAATTATGAAAAGCTGGATGTCGTGGAAAGATGAAGGAGATTTCAAAAATCAAAGAAATTTTGTGAGTGGATAAAATATTTTTCGTTGGGCTCCAAATATCGTGAAAATTTTCCCTCCGTTCCTCGTCTCGTTCGTTTGATAAAACATTTTGGTTGTTCCAACGAAATTATCTTGGATAAAAAGAGCAAAATTCGATAACGCCCAACCTGGACGAACGCGTCCAGCATAGCGGAAACTTAATGGATTTTCTCGGCCTGTAGTGTACCGCATTATTTTTCATTTGGAACTGTCTCTCTAATGTTTATGTACCGGGCTCATCGTTCTCATTTCCCAACAGTAAACAAACTGAACGTCTTTTTGCACTTTTTTGCCGCTATTCGTGCAAATGCGGCTGAATAAACTTTGTGCACAGTGAGAATGTAGTGAGCATCTTTTTTAATCTGTTTGGAAGATAGTTTTAATATCCAATCGACAGGGCCATTCGAATCCACTCACGGAAAATGAAATTTTGTTGAAAAACGTCGTAGAGTAAATATTTTTGGATGATTCCAAAGTTTTCGTAACTTTGGCAGTGTATTGGCGGTTTCTAACGGAACCCTCTGCAAAATTTACCATGAGAATGGCAGAAATTTGCCTTCTGAAGAGACTTTCTAAAATATTCCTTGCTGGAATGAAAATATTTTTGGAATTATTTTAAAAAACGTTTAGATGAACGTATCTAACAAAATATCGATCTTTTTCCAGCGATTTTTTTTTCTTTCACTGATTGATGGTCTGTTTTTATGGTTCACTCAACCTCATCTATCGCGGAGGGAAGTGTATGTCTGCCCTTTCTGAGTTCGACTTTCAATTTTTCTGTTGGCTAAAAATAAAAGTTTGTCAGTGTCCTAATTCATCATCTTTTCTCTATGACCTTCGTTGCAACTCGAGCACTCGAAATTCAACGCAAATGGAGTTGAATGGTGAGAACAGTTACAACGGACTAAAACGTGACGATTGTCAAGTTTTATGGAATAACGAAATCGCGAAAATGCGTTGGAAGAGTACAAACTAGTTGTTGCTTTTTTTTTTTTTTATATACAACGAGGTCATGGAATATCGAAGATTCATCGACGAACGTATACACGAGTTAAATATACACCAGTCTTGATGAAATGCACGGATGATGCATTGAAGAGTTATGGAGCTGTCGATACGTCCAGACTCATCATCGGTGCATGTTCTTTCTTTTTCATTATATATCACAGTTAATGCTTGGCCCGTTTCGGTGCGTGGGCACCGTATATATGACATTATTGAGTCCACGTGGCAAAAAATGACTCAACCATGCAGAACAGTCTCAACAATTGTTAACTCGTACCAATTGTTCTGTATACGCCTACGAACCCAATAAAGCGTTTCACTGTGTGCTCATTCATACTTGTCTTCGTGTTTCCGAGTATTTATCATCTTTCGACATTTTTTCGCCTACGTACAGACGTAGGAGTTTCGATTTATCTCGGCTAAGTACAAATCCTCACGCTTCTAATACTTTCTCAATTAGTGCAGTGATCTAAATTGTACTCAACTTTTTCTTCAGTCAGAGCATGGCATTGTCGAAATTTTTCGCCACCGTTTGATCGGAATGAAAAAAATTCTGTTTGTGCAGAGAAAAGGAAAAAATGGACTAGAACTTTTTGCATTTTGATAAGAATAATGTCGAAGTTCGCGGAGCCCACCGAAAAATATTTTATCCACTCACTATTTTTTAAGATTTTTCGAATCTCCTTAATTTTTTTATGACATTCAGTTTTTCGTTCGACAATAATTGTCATGGACGCACATTCCGCGTCGTTTTATTCGAAATTTTGAACTTGAGCCTTGGAACGGCCTTTATGTAATTCCGCGGCTTTATCCAAGCTCACCAATTCCATGAAGGTATTGCGGTTGCTCAATCGTATCGCTTATCGATCCTTGAGTAAATCACCAGTCGGCACCGCCTGAATCACTAAGTGCTAGACAATGATCGATCTCTCGGGCTCCCCGGCCACGTATTAGCTCCTAACGTTTGCTCACCAAAGACGTTAATTAGATTATCGATGTTACTCGTCACACATTGGAGCTTCTACAGCAGGCCTCGTGTCATTGCTTAATCCACAGTGTCTCATGAATTGTTCGGAAGACTGTGTCTTACAAACTATTTGAAGAAACCAACGAAGAATTTGTCTCAACCTTTCCTCACCAAGTTTCTTTCTTGTTCCCGATTGCGATTTTTCCTTCGCCACCGAATTCAGGTTATTAACCGACATGTTAATTAACCGATAACGAGAGTTTCATGCTCGCACCTAATACTTGTATATTACTGTATACTAATTCGTATACTAATTTTTGTATATTTAAATGACTCTGAAACTTGCAACGTTGAGATTAAACAAAAAATATTTATTACCCGCATTGAATTTTGTAAATCATGGCAATTTTTCGTGTCGATTAAGTCGATTTCGGGTCGCAAGAGAGGAACGTTTTATTGTCCAGACCAAATAATGAATAATAATTATGAGCTCTATGTGGTTCGGAACCCACGTAAAATAGTAGGTCCATGTGTGCGTAGTGGAGAAGGAGACGAATGGGGAAGTGTGAATGGTGGAAAAAGGGATGAGAGAAAAAGGTGGAACGGGATGAAAGAAGGGGTACGGGAAGCACACCATGTACAAACCCGCCAAGGGTATGCATGTAAAACTCCACTACATAATTATGAGCTCTATACTGAAAAAAGAACTGAATTTCGTTTCTTTCCAACGATCCGAACTTCAACATCATTATTTTTTTTTCACAGTTTATCCGAAACACTGCATCAGTTTCGCTCTTCCTTCATTGGTTAGTTTACTATATTGAGCTTTTGTCCTTCCAAATCGGTAACGGGGTTTTTTCATCTCGTTGTTGAATCAAATGACGACGAAGTTTGCATCGTTGGAATGCAACGAAATTCTGTTCTTTCTTCAGCGGAGCTCATAATTATTATCCAACGTTTGGTCTGGACACTAAAACTCTCTTACGACCTGGAATCGACTCAATCAACAGGAAAAAATGCCATGATTTTCGAAATTCAATAAATAATTGATAGGAAGAATGTTTTTCGTTGAATATCTCAACCTTGCAAACTTCGGAGTTTTATCAAATTTTGGATAGATGACGAAAATGTAAATTTACGATTGGTAAATTTTTCAATATGTTTGGTCCACGTATGCGTATAGTATTCAGCTATTTCATGCGCATACGTTCTGAATAGATGCGTTTCGCGTAAACAAACGTTGCGAGGAAATGGCCACCTTGAGATATTTCGAAAGCTTGGCAAATCGCCGGTCAAAAAATCAAAAAAATTGATTTATGTTCCATGCACTTTTACGTACGCTGTCTAAATATTATTCAGCGATATTTCGTTTTTTATTCTTTACCATCACATAATCCGTAAAAAAGGAAATTTAGATTTTCCAACTTTCCAAAATCTCTTACAAATAATGTAATATTCCCAAATGTCGATACGAATTTTGAAAATATCATTTCCATCCGAATTCTCTAAAGATCGAACTCTCAATTCAGTTGAATTTTGAAAATATTTCTTTGATACATTTCCGAAGTGAACGTTTTTTATCGTGATCGTTGTCGAAGGAAAATTGTCGCGTTTTCAAGCCGACACAGGCAACAATAAATTTGACCAGCCGCAGCAGCAGTTTGTATCCTTTACGGGTGCTCGCGGTAAATTTTAGAATACGTACCATACGTTTATTCATCGAGAATTGTGCCCCAACGATATTTTCGTGTACAATTTTGTGCGAAATAAATTTTCCAATAAATCACTGTTGATTTTTCTGGATAAAAAATGGAGAGTAATTTTACAAAGTCTTGAGTACAACATCCTGGACACCGATTATGATTAGTTATTAGAATGTCCAATAAATTATTTTATGTAAGCATATGAACGTTTTTTCCATTTACTTTGTAAAACACATTCTTTCATGCATTATTATTTGCAAACGAATAATCAGCATGCATTTTTCATGCACCATCGTTTGGCTTCACTTTGTTTAGCGGAACAGGATTTTAGTATAAATCATTAGCAATCTTGACGCATAATTCGCAAGGATTCCGACAGTTTTGCATGCGTATATACATGGTGTAGTGCACGCGCACACACACACACGACATAAAGCATGTAAATATGTACGTAACGATCATAAGACTCTTATATAGTCCCGTGACTTGCGGGAGTATACAAACGAGATGAAAATAATTTTCTGGCACGCTCCGAGGAAAGCATAATATACCCGGCAACAGAGAGACTGTCGGTATAAAGAGAAATTCCGCATGGTATGAAGCGATAATGACCCTTTGCTGCCAGGTGAAATTTGACACTCGTTCGTGCCCTTTTTGTACTCTCTAATGGAATTGTCAGACATTTTTCGTACGCGCGTTGATTCTGGTGCAACGAGCTTAAATGTCTATTTGAAATATCAAAGTTTTACCACTTTTTAGAGAAAAAAAAACACACACGCGATATTTTTCCTTATTTCTTTATTTTTTTTTTGTTGCCTTGTTTTTTTTTCATTCTTTGATAAACACTCACGATTTTTCAGTCCACTCTCGACTCTGAGGCGTGATGCAACCGCCACGCTTTCTCTTTGCCATCCTCTTCCAACTCCGCTCTGCTTTTGCCGTAGCGAAAATTCGTTAACCCGCTTTTTCCTCCCCTAACATTGTTAATTCCCTCAGTTTAGTCCGCTGGCAGAGCAGCAGACAGTATTCACACGCAGCAACGCAATATAAAGTGCGGCAAAAAACATCACCCAGCCGTTCATATATATGCATAACAGCGAAAATTCTCTTTACCCCCCCACTTCGTTAAACAAGTGCAGAGTTATGAAAATAATAGACCAAAANCCTCAGTTTAGTCCGCTGCCAGAGCAGCAGACAGTATTCACACGCAGCAACGCAATATAAAGTGCGGCAAAAAACACCACCCAGCCGTTCATATATATGCATAACAGCGAAAATTCTCTTTACCCCCCCACTTCGTTAAACAAGTGCAGAGTTATGAAAATAATAGACCAAAAATGAGCTCTCATATCCAAAGTCCGGAAGAATCGCGTGTCTGCAGAGAAAAATGTGTAAAATAACTCTCCGTGTCGGGAACAAAGCTTCCTTCGATTCGACTACGTTTGCGAACAAAAATGAACATCAATTACAGTTTTTTTTGTTTTTGTTTTGGGTTTGGTGTTGGTGAAATTAAAACCGCGCTCTGCTAGTTGAGTGAGTACGCTGGAGACGAGTCTAGAACCGATTCCCATTTTTCTGAGAGACGCTAATATATTTGGGGAAAACGAAAAGCTACGTCTCGTCCATCGATGGAATGGAAACGATCGCGAAACTTTTTTGTTTTTTTCTTGTCAAAAATCGACGCTGTCGGAGAATTCTGCGAGATTCGTATGGACTTGTAGGCGATCAAATGACGACCCTGAAAGTTCGCAACGTCGTTGGGCAACAACGAAAAAAAAGTTTTTCTATCAATCGTTTGTTCAATTTAAAACAATCAGGACAATTCTCGGATCGATTTTGCATTTGGACCTCGAGGAAATGTTGCTTTATTGTCCTCACTAAATATTCAATAAGAATCTTGAGATTTGCAGAAGAAAGAAGCGAACTTCGTTGCATTTCGACGATGGGAATTTCAACGTCGTGGCGATTTATTTTTTTCGAATGATGTTGAAGTTTGAATATCGTTGGAATGCAACGAAATTCTGTTGTTTTTTGAGTAGAGCTCATAAATATTATATACTCAATATATTTGGTCTGGATAATAAGACGCTCCTCCCTTGCGACCTAAAAACTCAATCGACACGAAAAATTGCCACGATTTTCGAAATTCAATAAATAATAAACATACAAAATATTTTTCGTTGAACGTCAACGTTGCAAACTTTAGAATCATTACATTCGAGAGAATCATCATTACCCTTTGTCTGCGCGAGGGACTCAAAGTATTCGAGAATTTTGAATAAAAATTTCCGTCCGTCGAAGTCAGCCGATATATGGGTTGACAAAGTTTTCGAATATCTGTCAGCCCTCGGGCCTTTCGTCGAATTTTCGGGGCAATATATTTCTCTCTGGTTTTCGTTTTCTTTTCCCTTCTCTTTTGCCCTGGAAAAAAGCTTCTGAAGCTTTGCGGCACTGAAACTTTCGCTCTTGTATATACCGCTATCCCGTCTGCCAAAGCCCTTTCTTCTTACACCCTTAACACTTTGCTCTTCCGTATCACGTACTCTTGCCCATACAGCGTGGATACCACATTTCTGAACGTTTATGTTACTACTCCGCGCGGGCGAATGAGGGAATTCGTCACGCGAGAAAAAGCTTCACGAAAGCTCGATAAAAATCCGTGGCGTTGGGTCGTTGACGCCTGAACCCCGCGGCTCTCTATGTCAAACCCCCTTACCAGCATATCGTCCATCCATACGACCACGTTATGCCCCTTTATCATGCGTACAACCATTTTTTGTTTCGCTCCTTGAAGACTTGCGAGTTTTTATATTTTCAAAACGACGAGAAAAAAAATCTCCTTCCTCGCGAATTCCTGCCCCAATGAATCGTCGATGAAAAGTCAAATTCCTGCGATGGTTGATCTGGTGAATTTTTTATGATTACATAGTCTCGATTCATTAAGATTTCGCGAATCGCGTCTATCCCGGAAGGAAAATGTCCAAAGGCTCTTTGATTAAAAAACTCGACGTGACCTCCGTGCCCCATAAAACTTTTGGACTTGACTTTCCAGACACTCGCTATATCTGTAGCTACATATATCGTATTGTACGGATTCACACAACTCTACGGCATTATTTGCGGGGGAGCTGTGCTCCGGTCCGAACAGTCTCGTTGCAAATAAATGGGCCTTTGTCTTCCGATTCCCTCAGTGTGTTGCCACTCGGAATTCTCACTGTAATACTCGAAATCGTATGATGTTTGCATCGTTGGAATGCAATGGAATCCCTCCTTCAATGCCATTTTTTGAAAGCAGAATCAAAAATTTTCACGCAATGTCCGTCTGTGACAATAAGTGGCAAATGAAAAACTGAATGTCATAACAAAATGAAGAAGATTTCAAAAATCTCAAAAACTGTGTAAATATTTTTCGTTGGGCTCCAACGATGCCAACTTCTATATCGTCCTCATTCGCTTTACACGCAAATACGTGGGCGAACCTAAGAGTTTGGATCGCAATTCAAAAACTTTCGAGGACTATGTTCTTTGGATTGGTGGAGATTTTTCTCGCTGCAGGTCGCTTCTTCGTGTGTCATTCCTGATGAGATGGAAATTATAAAACTGTCGACCAAATTGGTCGCGGGAACCCAACAAAATTGTCACGATCATTTCCGTTTGGCAGCCTTTTCATTTTCGAAATGTTATTCTTCGGAAAATTCACATCGAACAACCCATGTACTTTCTTAGCTATATATGGCGCGCAGGCTGGGGAATCTAAGCGTCGAAAGATCTGCTGATCCCTGCAGATATTATATGGTAAATGCTGCAAGGGTAGTCGTGACACTCATCCTCCCCTTGTATTCCCCAATCCTTTGTCATATATTCGCCACCATAATGCTTCGCCTACTTGGTTCGAATCGTAGAGACTTTTTTCACTGTCTCTTTTTTAGTGTACTATTATAAGCGATGGAAATGAAGGAGAAAGGATGAACATTCATACCCAAAAGACTTGGAACCATTGTCGAGCATGTGCAGCTTTTGCCATTCGGAAAATCCGCCATTTTTCTTTGAATGCGTTTTTTCTTACCCTCTAGGAAAAATAATATGTGAAAGCTTCATAGCATTCTTTCGTGAAAACTTGCAATGGTCGTTTTTTAGTAAATTAATTTTTCGTCTAGTGTTTGATCCAAATTTTCCCAATGAATTTTTTTTTCTTTTCGAAAAATTCCTTATTTTCGTTCCTAGCGTTCGAAATCCATGATGTCGAAGTTTGCATCGTTGAAATGCAACGAAAAATATCAATTTTTATTGACGATTTGTTGAATTTCCAAAATCATCCAAATTTTTCAAGTGGACATACTTTTTAGGCTGCGAAATTCGATCGTTTTACATTCGTAATTACATTTTTCATTTTAATAGTAAACTTCGCCACAGAAAAAATAGAATTTCGTTGCATTCCAACGATGCAAACTTCAACGTCATTCGAAATCCTAGTTTTAACAAATTTTTTCGTACTTTTTTGAAATTCCACATTATGTTATTCTTATCAATGACTCGAGCTACGGAAGAGAAGTCGGGGAAAAAATTTCTAGTCACTTGGACCGCTTATACTCTGCGTGTCGAAGGTACTGAGATCGAAACACTATGATTGCACGATAAATTTAGAATGAAGGTGTACATATACGTGTGTATGTATATATTTCATTAGGGCCGTCGAATTTACGTTCATTTCCGTTTTGAGGGACAATTTGTCCCAGAAGCCTAATTACCATTTCGTGATCTCACGTAATTTCTCATCAACGACTTCGACCCAGAGGAATAAGCATGAATCGAAGTTGTCCCATATATAGGCATCCAGAGATGGTCATACATTGGAGCAGTAACACGTGACATATTCTCAGATCGTCTGGCTGATTGGACTTGGCAATATTCGTTACCGAGCTCTATATATCGAGCATTGTATTTCAAGTTTCAAAATCCTCTAGACGCACTCCGACGCGTATGCAGTATTGTTTCTTTGTTGATTATAAAATACCGCGGCCCGAGTCTCTCTTGCAGTGAGAATTTTTTTTTTCTTCATCTTTCTGCTTCTCAAGTTACAGAAAGTTAAAAGAATTCTTGAGTTAAGAAAATCCTTTTTCTTCTCATTGTTCACTGACAGTGCTTAATTTTCAGGAAAGCTAGATGCTCCACGTGCATGATTCTCTTTTCGTTAGAGAACAAAGTGCAACTTTTACTTTTTACCGTTTTCTCTCGGAACATCGAGCGATCCTGCTGTGAAAAAAATAGGAATTTGCTCTTCTTCTCTCTTGCCCTTGCGCTTCTGATGGAGCCCCTTAACACCGCATGCTTCGGAATTATCACATAACACATACGATCTTTGCACTGAGAATAAAATTTTGTTAAAAATCGTCAATATTTTGTTGAATACGGTGAACTAAATATTTTTTGATGATTTCAAATTTTTTGTTATTTTGACAGTATATTTGGTTTCTAACGAAATTGTCAGCGAAATTACGATTGGAACGACTAAAATTTGCTTCCGAAAAGATTTTCTAAAGAATTTCTTGCTGCTTTGACACAATTTTTGGGATTATTCAAAAAATCGTTTAGTCGAACGTATCGAACAAAATATTCATCTTTTTCAACAAAATTTTGTTTTCAGTGTGCAGAGAAGCGTATTCTGTAAATGAAAATCCAAGTCGAGAAAAAGCAGACAAAGTGGAATACTCTGTACAAATTTCGATTGATACGAGATCGCGCGTGCTCATTCAATTTCAAAGAAATGTTTTATGCATAAATAACGTGTCTCGGGCTCCATCACGATTGTCGCCATCATGTGCGCTCTTCTTTTTAATTATTGTGATGATTATAAATGCACACTGAAAAAAGGCACGTCGTCGTTGAGAAGCAATAAGTAATTGCGGCTCGACTATATACGCCCTGTTGGCTACGGCGAAACTAGCAATGACATGTAGTCGTGTCAATCCTCCTGCGTAATGGAAGGAAAAACAATTTCGAATTTTTCGTAAATCGAAAAAAATTTCGAATTCAATAGAGAAATGGAGAAAAGAATTTTTAAACATATACTTTTAGGTTTATGAGGAATGCAGACAACTGACAGTGTGATATTTTGTTGGTTAGTTTTTAAAAATTATATTTTCTTGGAACATCCTTTACTCGCGTATAAAGCGACGTCACGTAACTTCCACTCGGTAAACCCCTGACCCTACATTGTAATTGTGTATATACATATCGATTCTCCTGATATCGACTACGGGCAAATACACTGTCATTCAAAAGTATGTTGCCATCAGTACACAAGGTGGAGAAAAATGTCGAATCGCTGAATTCAAGCTGTGCAGGTTTTGGTATTGAGGCATCATGTTGAAGTTTGCATTGCATTGGAATGCAACGAAATTCTGTTTTTTCTTCAGCTTATCACTGCCATTGAATAGGTATTTGGTCTGGACAATAAAACGATCCTCTGTCGTGACCCAAAAACACAATCCACACGAAAAATTGCCATGATTTTGAAAATTCAGCAAATAGTAAATACACGAAATATTTTTCTTTGAATCTCAACCTTGCACACTTTGGAGTCATTTTTAATGGATGGTATTTGATGAACTCGTTATCCTCCAGTTTTGCGAAAAAATGAAATAAAATACAAATTTCATTGATTTCCGACGCGATGGAGTTATTAATCGTTTGATGGTTTTATTCGCAGATTAAACGCAATTAGTGTCGATTTAATTATACAAGTAAATTACAGTTTTTCATGATTTGCTGGTCTTTTTGTGTAATATTTTGGAGATGATTGCTTGGAACTGCCAGTTACTTTTGACCAGTAGTGTGTATATTATATGTAACGCGATAAGAACTCGTCACATGCGATGACTCAGATACCGCATGGCAGCGAAGTTCTTGTTTGATACAGATTATGGCTTCCCGATGTGTTTCAGTACACAGTCACCGATCGATTGTCGCTAACAGCGGGAGATAGTTCGGTGTCAATCGCCTCTCTCTAAGTTCATAGAAACGTAACATTTCTTTATTTCAACAAGCAACATTTTTTAATTTCATTCCCCATTTTATATTTTTGCAAGCGAGGTTGCAAAAGTCGCTTGAGAGATTTGCGAGAAATTGGAAAATTGTAAAAATGGGCTTCCACTTTGCACACATGTTAATCTGGACCAGATCTTCGTTCTCTGGGAATTTTGTTGGAATTAATAGAAAAATACGAATTCTATGGCCTTTTGAAATTTTCAAAAAAAGGGAACCATCGAGTGTACCTTTTTAGGCAACGCTATTTTTAGTCGATAGTAAATGGGAATTCTGGTGAACTGGACTACTCCACCATCATCAATTCGTTTATTGAATTTATCCCATCGTGCGAAATGAGCGAGATTAGAAATTCCCAGGACGAAGGGAATCGTTAAACACTGTTTCCGGATACACAGAGCATTTCGCTCTGCCTTCGCTATTATGCTGCGAAACCATTGAGCGTATATATTCCGCGTACGTTTTCGCGATCCGATTTAACTTTAATGTGCCCTCGAACCTTTACCTCCTTCGGGTTACCGTCTTCTACCTTTTTTCAGCCCACGACCCACAGAAATCACACTCGAGCGACTCGTACGAATAATAGCACAATTACTCGCTCTGTTCTGAGACGATTCCCGGCGCGCACTTTATATGCATGAGAAACTCCACTGCTCCACTGCTTGACTGCGAATCGATCAACTCGTCATCTTCAACTTGCTTTTATTTCGCTTCTACCATTTTCTAATAGCTGCCTCAAGAAGCTCTTCGGAATTCTTTCACTTTTCGTTCTTTATTCATGCAATGATTACCCTTCCCTCGTTAAAAACTCTTGACACTTCGATTTTATTCGCATGGGCCGTTGATTTCTTTTGTGGGCTTTGTCAACGTGTCGACTAATAAATCGTCTCGATCCTTTGCAACGAAATCTAGTGGATCATTGTGATTTGCATTAATGCATTGATTCCATCTGCTTGATCTTGAAATCTTACAGATTCTCAGTATGTCTGAAGATTTGCTCTGTCGATTAATAGAGTTCTAAGAGTTCACAAAGAGACTCAATGATCTGTAAATTTGAAAAAAAAAAAAAATCCGAAGTAGGTACTGTCAGTTTTAGAATTAGTGTTCAGAATTTAATAAAATTTGGTATAGTATTAGATTATGATTAGAAAACCATACAGTCAAAATTTCGAGAGGCTACAGAGAACTAGAAGAAAAATATTCGCGTTGGAAATTTCATACATTTGACATTGAGTCTTATGAGAAATCCCAGTTTTCATCGTATCTTACAATGAGTATTTTTTTAGAACGAAAATGAAAAATGTCATTCTCTGTAACGAGGATTTTCCATTGACACTTAAAGATATTAAAAGAGTGATTCGACAGTGAAGGTAAGAACGAAACGACTACCGTGGTTTGAAATTGGACCCATTTTTCTGTGCGGCATCGTGGAAAAAAATTAATTAAGCGAGCAAGTTCAATAGGGAGTACTTGCGAGCGCAACTTTTTGGGAAATAAAAATACAAGCCTGCGGGTACTGCATATGGGCACGCCATATGCTTCAAAATTGTTCAGTTATGTCGGCCACTCAACGTTATTCCGTGAACTGCCTAGCCTTGCCTTCTCTTTAACGACGTTTAATTAAAAAATGTTGACGTTAGAAAAAAAAAAAAATTCCGTCCAAATTCTTCGAAACATTTTCTTTTTCCTTCCATTTAATCTTTTTCGGTAATCTGTCGGAATGTGAATCCGAAAAATTTCCTACTCAAATATATTTTCCAACAGAATTTTATAATTTTTATCAAAATCTTTATCAATAACAAGACTTTTTTCTTGTTGTTTGCCATTAATTCATCCCAGGTTAATCGAATACGAATGTGATCATACCACAAGTCGTCGTCATTAGTTTTAAATCGACCGCGCCACCTTTGTTAACGCGCATATTTATGTATGATCTACATATATACAGAGTAATTGCGGTTGTGCTTGTTAACGAGCGCTTGATCCGCGTTCTTTATCTGCACGCTGTGTTTCCGCTCTCCCGGGATTAATTTGGTCAGCGATGGATGTGCGAACTCTACGAATTCTCTATCGCGTGTTTTCCTCGGTTAATCAATCAATTCGTACTTCGTACACTATTTTTTGACTTCGCTCTTCATTACACTTTTGAAACATTTTCTTTCGGAGTTTTCCCCGCCACAAAAAACGTAGATCCAAGTTCCAATTGGCCCACCAATATTAACGATTTTCAATCACGAAAAAATTGAATAATAAAACTTTGAATCTTTTGAGATTCGAAATTTTTTTCTTGAGTACAAACTGGGTCGTTTGGATCCCAACAAATTTTCCCGCACCGATTCTTCGCCATTCAATTTTCGTTTTCGTCAAAAAATCAATTCACGACCGCAAAATATGGAAAATTAGTACGAAAAACGTCTAGACAAAAAAAAAATAAATGCGGATTTACAGAAATACAACGGTTGGAAAAATGCCTTGGGTCAGATGGACCCAGTATACACGTATAGGGGGCACTCGAAGGGTTCAAATGATTTGTTGAAATCGAACGTAAGGAATGAATTTTATTTGCTTATTTGCAACTAGTTGCGACAGGATGACCGTTGAAATTAGCAACGCTGGGTCCCAACGAAAAATACATTTTGTTTGTTCAAATTAAAAAATCAGGAAAATTTTTGTACTGATTTTGTCTTCGAAGCTTGAAAAAGATAGTTTTATTGTCTCGACCAAACATTCAATAAGAATCTCGAGATTTGCCCAAGAAAAAGAGGAATTTCGTTACATTCCAACCGATAGGAACTCCAACATCGTTGCGACAGGTGAGGCTGCAAAACAATGATATTTCGAATCAGATACTCGAGATAACCGTTTGTTCTAATTGACTTGGAACCATCTATGTGCTGGTTCCGATTGCAACGCTTGAAATGAAATGAGAGACGAGAGAATCGAGACGATCCGATCGACCGGGGGGCAGCTTTGTAGGGCTGCTCGGGACACATATTTGCGCCATGTATATCCTCATGTATATATATATATATATATGGATGAAAAAGGATTAGGAAAGAAATGGAAGACACAAGCAAACGTACGTGCTAGTCGAGAAAACACGGTCTAGCCCTTCTACGTTTTATTCTCCTCAGGTCGTCGACCCTTCGATTATAATTGAGAATTGCTGCAATAGAATTGTTATCCGGTAACCGAGCCGGTAACTTAAGAGAACAGAAATCCCTTCGGCAGTTTTTAAAAATAGAAATCGTTTTTGTCAATGATGCATATTCGGTACATTCCGGAAATGGATGGAAAAAATTCGGGCAATATCGAACAATCACGTCTCTCTTTCATTTTTATTAATTTATACATTGTTTTAATATTTCTGGGAGACCTTGTCGATCGGTTCTTGAGTTTCTCATTCAATTTAGTTTTCTTTACAAGGAGATGTTGCGAAAACGAAAAATGTGAAAATTGAGGGAAAATTCTTCGTCGTATTTTAACGATGTTTACTACTATTTTATCAATATCCACGTAACACGTGGAATATATTTTCTTATGTACTCCGCCATAAAACTTCAACTCTTTTATTCGACTGGCTTGCCGTTCCATTACTCTTTTCCAGTTACTATAAACGAACCATATATAATCCTTCATTTCCTCCTCCTTTTCCCTGACGATGTAGCAGGAAAAGGTTAAGGATATAGTTGCATGTTAATGTGGAGACATAATAGTTTTACGAGGGTGAAAGTATGTTAACGACGATCCTGTAAAAATGCATTGGCTACCAGCAGCAATACCTCGCTCTCCTATTATTGCACCGAGCCATTTCATCCACTGCATGATGAAAAATCGATAGGAATTGTTTACAACTCGATATTTCATTATCGAAGCATCGCACGTTGTTGAAGTTTCGATCGTTAGAATGCAACGAAATTCCTTTTTTTCCTGGGTAAATCTCAAGATTCTCATTGAATGGTCAGGACAATGAAACGATTTTTTTTAAGGTCCAAAGACAAAATCTGTACGAAAATTGTCCTGGTTTTTAAAATTGAACGATCAATTGATGGAAAAACGTATTTTTCGTTGGGGCCCAACGTTGCAAACTTCGGGGTCGTAGTATCGCATATTTCGGTATAGACATTTTCCTCAAAATGTTTTGAACGTTAAGGATGGAAACTTATTAGGGATTGTGAAAAAATGTTTGGATTCATTGAAATCGATAATTTCCTAAGATTCTAAGTTTCCCATAAATTCGTTTTCTCTTCTACGTACCAAATACGTAATTGCAAGCATTTTGGAGGATAAACGTTAAAGGAGAACGCGTTACACAAACGTTGGCCCTTTAGACGATAAGCTTTTTAAACTCGAGAGAACCACACCCACTCATTCGTTCGGAAAGACAATATTCGAGAAAGAAGGGTGCCAGTCAGGCTATATTACGGAGACCCTATTATGCTTAAAAGCCCTTCTGCCAGTGGAAAAAGGGTGAATATCTACGTGACACTCGGCCGTGTAAGAAAAAGGAGGGATGCGAGTTGGTGCTGGGTGGCCACGAGCGTAGGTGATAAATATGTAAGCGCCCACAAGGGACGATCTTCCGCATCGCACTAAGGGTCACAATCTAGCTCTTTCAGCCTGTCCTTTGTCTCTTAATATAACGAGCTCAAATTACAGATTATTCCTTTTTTTTTCACTGCACTTTTTGTTTCATCTCTCAACTCGATATCCTCTTGGATTTGATCCCTGAGGTTCGTTGTTTTAAGAAAATTACATCTTACGACAACCGACCACCACAATGTATCCCATTTTTCGCCCTCAGAGTTCTCCAAAGGATGCGCGAGCTCAAATTCGTTTTCTTTTGACTTGAACCTTTGCAATAGCGCCCTATTTTTCCGACAGATCCTTTGTGAACACCATTTGGTACCTCGATTTAATTAGCTTGCAAATTTTACGTACGAAATTCAAAGTTGCTTTTAGCGAACGAAATCCCTCGAGATTACTCCAAAAAGCTTCGCTTTAAGGGATTCACGGTCTTGAAATTTGTAACGTTGGAATGAACATTAATATTTATGAAAATTCTACATCCAAACGTTTTCTGCGAACATTCTTTCTCGACACTCTGTTCATTTCTTATAGTGAACAAAAAAAAAAACAAAAAAACAAAACGACGGACGACTAATTGAAATGCCAAATTGAAATCATAGAGTTCCAGATTTTATTACTCATCGTCCATCACATTTTTTTTCTTCCGAATCACGGATCTGTATTAATCGTTCACATTCCGGAAGACTATTGATTATCGTCAGAAAAAAATGTTATCCGAGTAAATGATGACAAAGATAGAAAATTTGTGGGAGATGGAAAAACCTCGAGGCAAGGACACTGCTGTGGAGCTAGATTTCAAGAGTGGCTCGGGGAATTGGGCGGATAAATCATCTCACTCTTCCTCTTTCACTCTCCTACCCCGCCCCACATACTCGTTGTTCGCTCTACCAATTTTCCTTTTCCCCTTTTAGCTATACGTTTCCGAGAGATCTCGGACTCTTGCTGCTATCTTTGCCCAATCAACTACGAGCTTCATGGAACTATGATATCCAAGAAATCTTACGAACCCGACAAATGGAACGGCGGACGAAAAGGTGCAGTGTTAGCTCAGAATCGAGAAACTTTTCGACACCAACTTTTGTCTCTCATGTGTGCGTTCGCAATGCAACCGAATCGGAACTTTTGACGGCTAATGGTTATTCAAGACAAACTGCTCCTGGTGCAAAGTGAAAGAGAGATAATCGGAGAATTTTCGTTTCCGAACTCATATAGTTTCTTCGTAAACTTTTAAACCGAATATGTGCTGATTGATATCAATCAGTAAACAGTTTCGTTGATTATTTCACGTTTTTTCAATTCGATCTACGACAATCGGGATTCACTATTCTGTGCAATACGCTGATAAGGACAGTAAATAATTTGGTGACAATTAGAGACCGATTTGTGCTCGAACGCCTCGTGTAGTCTTGACCTCCAGACGATAAGTCTACCGATAAGTTGATTTCGAGAGGCACGGCAGGGTTTTGACATCCACATATATGCTCACAAAACCGGGCAGCAATGCTTTTCTATGTATACCCACGTTCATGTATCTGTCAAGGGCTAATTGGATTAACTTCCCATTTTCGTCAGTCAATTCATTTTCTTCAGAGCTGTCCTAGATACCGATATTTGCTGAACGTTAAGATGACAAAATTTTGTTACTTACTGAAATCACGTCCCATAACGTTCAATTTATACAAGACTCCGAAGCTTGCAAGGTTGCGATTCAACGAAAAAAATATTTTTTCCATTCATCATTATTCATTGAATTTTGAAAATTTTGAAAATCATGGCAATTTTTCGTGTCGATCGAGCTTTTGGGTCCCAAGAGAGGATCGTTTTATTCTCAAGAACAAATATTGAATGATAATTGTGATCTCTGCTGAAAAAAGAACAGAATTTCGTTTCATTTCAACGCGAAGCAAACTTTATAGTTTCTACAATCCCTAAGAAGCTCCTGATTAGCTCTGAAAAAGCTCTCAACTTGGGCTTTTGAAAAATTGTTGCAGAGCATACAAATATTATTGAGGCAGTTCTAGCTTTTTGAAAACTCGACAACGCCATTGTTTTTCTTTCTCGGAAAGAATAGAGCTCCATGGTTTCCGGATCCGGAGATTCTTACAAAACAATCCAAAGATTTTTCACAATCCCTTCGAAAAAAAACTAGCCGTGCCCTGCAGCACCATTCAGCGCACAACTCGTAGCCATATAATTTTCAAGTTCGTCAAAATTGAATGTTCCCCATATAATGGGACGATTCACCGCTAGTAACAGGTACATTCGATCTTTGTCATTATTCCGATATTAAGCTGGATACAGGGCTCGTGCTCTTGTGCAAATCAATCGATATTTGCGCTGTGGAAACACTATCGCTGGACATTGTGGAACGAAAACGCTCGAGAGAGATAGAGAGAGATGGAAGCGAAAGATATCTGAGGAAAGCGGAAAATAGGATCAGAGAGCGAGCGCGTGGGAGAAGGAAGATGGATAGATGGTTGCCGATCGCCTGTGCGCTTACTATCACACACGATCCTGGGATACTGTTCCATCCCATCGAAAGTTGTGAATGCAGGCTCATATCCGCAATGGTGCATCCGTAATGGACCGTACCGTGTGTATTCCCATTGTCAAAATTTATTATACAAATAGCCCTCTAATATATGTGTGCAACCTTGTGAACGGTGTTCTCCGTCGCTTATGCATTTATTAACTATATTTATTAAGCCTCATATGTGTGCCCGTACTCAGTGAATACCGGAATGAGCTTCCAGAAACGTGGCTCGTTGTCAAGGGCTTATTGGTCGCTGCTCGTACAAATGCTCTTTTGCTTTATCATGCTTTTTCGTTCCAGCTGTCATCTTCTTTTCCTTGCTCCTTTAAAACGAACCTTCATCACATACGTTGATATCCATCGAATAATGAAAACAGGGCTTTTCGTAAAGAATCTATTCCTTCCATGACGTTGAAGTTTGCATCGTTGGAATGCAACGAAATTCTATTTTATCCGTGGCGAAGCTTATTATTCAAATGCAGAATGTAATTACGAATGTAAAACGATCGATTTTCGCAACCTGAAAGTATATCTGCTCGAATAATTTGAATGATTTTGACAATTGAACAAAACGCAAATAAAAATGAATATTTTTCGTTGGATTCCAATGCTGTGATTTTCAGCTTCACATCCTTCGTACTGTTTTAGTTCCATAACTTTTTGACAGCTCCGAAAAAACTCGCGAAACAAAATGATTTTTCATGCTGTCGCGAAGTTTGCATCGATGGGATGTAGCGAAATTCTGTTCTTTCTTCATCAGAGCTCATAATCATTATTCAATATTTAGTCTGGACAACAAAACGATTCACTTTTGCGAAACCCAAAACTCAATCGACACGAAAGATTGCCATGATATTCAAAATTTCATAAATAACTAATCGAAAAAATATTTTTCGTTGAATCTCAACGTTGCAGATTTGAAAGTCTTGATTTATCAGTTGTTTATTGTGCTGAACAGCATTAAGGCGTTTTCAACAATTCGAGTGATCGGGAGCTAGAAAGCTTCCCACTCATGGAGCCGCTGTAAACGATCTTCGAGCTTTCTATCCATTAATGCTTTTTCATAGGCCGTTGTACAAACAGCCCGCTGTCAGAGATATCCAAGTTTTCATCGTCCATCATAATCGCACTCGTGCATGCAAGAGCTTTCGGGAAAATCGGCAAATAGAACTTTGTTATCTTTCTCAACCTCCCACTGACAGCGTAATAATGTGTAATGCTAGGGAATCGAGTTGGTAAAACGAGCATCATCTCACGGGATAGCCTTCTTTGTATATTATCATATACATATTATTAATATGAAAGAAAATGTGTATTAGATTCTACATGTCGAGCATGAGGGATTTCTTCTTATTTCGTTCGACCTATAACCTCTTGACATTTTCTTTTCCCTATTCCTATATATTTCTCTATTCCCCCCCCTCTCCCCTCTCTGTCTCTCATTCTTCCGAAATCAATATTATCCAACCCCTCAAGGCGAAACTATACTTCTTCTTATATAATCCACACGCTCCAACTTTCGTCGCTATACCAGAAAAACAAGACGCTGCTTTTTCGTCTGTATTAATACGCAACGATTACGCGACCATGAGACAATCGGGTCAAGGGTTTCACCTATAACCTGCTCCCACCACTTTTCATATAGTGATATTTCATTTTTACGAGTTAACGGAATTTCAGTGAATTTTCTCACATTTTTCTTCTAATACCCATTCCTTGCTTGCTCGAGATAACTAAAGATTTCCTCCCACACAGGATCAGACATTTCGTGTGTCAAGAATTTATGGGGACAAATTCTTCACGAGAGAAACTTTTCATTCACAACATCGAAATGTGTTATAAAATGGATACACAATTTTCGACTCGACGATCAAATACCCGAAGGCTTTAATATCCAAAATATATTTCTGGACAATTTAAAAAGTCTGCCCAAAAATCAAATATTTGTCGTTCCAATCCCAAAGTTTGCTGAAAAGTTTCATTAGAAATCAAATATACGAGAGTTCTTCGTTGGGACTTTATCTTCAGTAATAATTTTACGTTTAAAGATTTTACAAGGACCAGCAAAAAAACTTTCGTGTACTTCCGCCGAGCCAACAAATTGGAGCCAGTGAAATTTCTTTCTTTTCGTTATAATTTCCACTTTCTACTTTTTTTTCATTTCTACCTTTATTTTTTCATCAGAAACAACTTTATTTCGTCTGAGTAATTTTTTTTCAACAGAAACAACTATTTGGTGGGAGTGACTTGTCTCAGATCGGTACAGAACTTATGATGTTGAAGTTTGCATCGTTGGAATGCACGAAATTCTGTTTTTTTTTTTTTTCTTTCAGTAGAGCTCATAATTATTATTCAATCAGTGACAAATAATTATTGGGGTCGAAACGAGCCTGTAATACAATTTGAAGACTTCATCATATGCACGTTGCTGAAAAAAAAAAATGCATACGGACCTGAACCCAGCTTTTGAAAAAAAGGCAACGGTGAGCATTTGTGTTATTTAAAAAAAAATGCAAAGCTCCATTGCAGAGAAAAAACAGAGATGAAAAAAAAGTCATTAGAATAGTGGAATAATTGAATAATGCGAAAGTCAGGGTTATAAACGTACGTGGATTATTCATAATAACGGAACAAATAGCGTAGAGCAGGCTTTAATTATTTAAAAAAGTTTCGCGCTCGGAGAGAATCACCGACTTTCCAGCACCGACGGTCCAAACCCGCGTTCGTTCATTTTTTATTGAGCTGCGAACTCCAGATATACCATGCACAGGGAATAAGAGAATGAAGGGGAAATCCGACAGAATAAAGAAAAAGAAAACGGCGCTGTGTACGGGGGAGGTTAACTCGTTTTCCACCCAGTTTGAGGGAAACGACGAGAAAAAGGTAGCGTCTTGCATCCGGTACATTCTCACCCTCGGTGCTTCGATAATCTCCTTACACGTACATGTCGCGTGTATACATTTTTTTCTTCAAATCTTTCGTTATTTTTTCACAACTACGAGCAATGACACAAAATCGCAGAGAAAATGGATGCAAACAATTTTCTCATATTTCGAAACAAAATTTATAATTTTAACTTTCACATTATCCGGTTAATTCCCCATAATTTCTAAGAATTCCGAAAATCGAGCTGATAAGAATTAATTAAATGACCAGTCCGTGAAAAATTATACTACGAAATCACCGCGTAGTCGTTACGCTTTGAAAAATCGATCGCGTAGAGCGTCAACTTCTTGAGGTAGCCTGACGCACAGAATGAAAGAACTCTGCAATTTATTATTCAAATTTTATGAAGTTTATTCTACCCTGACTGGTCATTCTTGATGGCGAATGTATATCGCTGCTGAACAATACCCGGAACCTTTTATCGTCCATTGTATGCAAATTCGGGGATATGCCCGATCATTGAGTTCGAGAGGGTTTGCACGCAAAAATTATGCTCCAAAAAATCGTATTTCAACGGTTGTAATGAGGACATCATAAAAGCAGGATAGCAGGAAAGCATATCAGAGTTATTGTAGAAGAAAAATGAAGGATGTGGAGTGCCAACAAGTGCGTTAAGTAAGGAAATAATGAACAAAAAATGTATTTTTTGTTTTGTATCCGAACGATGGAAACTTTAGTATCATAATATTTTTGAGTTGAGCTGAAATAACCCATAGACGAGATATACGGCCCGAATAACCATTTCGTCGTCTCGTTTGCGGACGTTTTTTTCTCTCGCTCCGCCCGCGTCGAAACGATCGAGCTTTCGCTTTTTTCTCCCTCATCTATTTTCCTCTCAGTCCGTTTGCCATCTATCTCCCGAGGAGGTATTCAGTTTTCCCTCCGTTGGACTGATACACCGGAGTTTCCTCGATCTACGTAACACCTCGAGAAGAAAAAAAGCAGCAGAAGAAAAAAAAAAGATTCCCTCCATGTTCGTGGTCTTGATCCCTCGGTTCACGTTTTTCTCGAGATGGGTAGAGATCAGCAAGCTTGCTTGCACATATCGACCGACTACCAGAGAATACTCAAGGCACAAAAAAAAGGTGGAACCGAAATGGAGAGAAACACTCGGTTGGGAAATCAAAGATTTGTATTTTTCGTGCAATATTCAAAAAGGGAAATGAGAACAAATTTATTTGTTAAAAAAAAAATGTAAAAAAGGAGTGAAAGTATTTTATTTTATTTTTTAAATTTCATCCATACAGAATTTGATAATTTATAGGGGGAGCCACGAATAAAAAATCAAGCAAGCTCGTGGAAAATTCTGCAAATTTGAGAAAATGGATAAAAATACAAAATCCTTGAATGAGAATGTTTAATTTTTTGTGCTAATCGTTAATATGTACGAATCAAATTTCACCTGATAAAAGTTTGTTATCGAAGTATCTTCTATTCATAGAAGTGAATTTTCATTTAACCAGACACGTTTTCATAGGTGTAACGTCCACGGTTAGGGATCGATGGAAAAATGTCTCGTACAACAAAAAGCATCGTGCCTCTTCACTCGTCTGCTCATCAGGTTCTCTCTCCGTTTCTCTAAATCTTTCTTTAAAATTTTCTGTACACGCACGTATCTGGATTTTTTGTATAAAAAATGTATGGAACGCGATGCTTTGTGCATGCTCATACGGGACAAGGAAGTGAACATGAAAGAAAGCTTTTCAAGAGGACTTTCAAAGCTATTCCTTTGATATCTCTAATATCGCGATGTATAAATAAATTCGAGTGTACACCAGAACGTGTTCGGAGTAGCGGTAAACCAGACGGAAACTTGTTTTTCGTTGCCTCAACACGATGTTTCATCTCGTTGGTGGTTCTGTCTGTTAAACGGTCCAGTAGAAACGCTCCGTATGCAGTCAGACCTTGGAGTAAATCTTCTGAATTCCAAAGCACTTTGATTTTCCATTTTTCAGATTTTGTAACTCCTCGAGTGCGTACTGCTGGGTTGTATTGACCGCAACTATTTTTTTTCTGTTACCGATTGTGAATGGCGACGAAAGTTTTAGCATTTAATTTAAAAAAAAGGATCGGCAAAAATAAAATGAAAAAATGTCTATTTGCCAGAATACAGTGATTTGAAAAACGCCCAGGGTCAGATTGACCCAATATGTAATTGTAGTGGAAAAATTGTAATGATACTAATTCAATGTCAGCATGAAATATGGCAAAAAAAAACGTGCGGAGACTCAAGGGTTATCGACATTATTGTCTAATTCGGAGTTGTTCATAGCGAACAATTTAATTAGGAAGCGGAGAACTGCGACTGCCATTTTCCTATTTTTTGGGCAGAGACTCAAGGCTTATCGACCTTATTGTTTAATTACACAATTCTGTTGTTCAATTAAGAGTCGTTCGTAGCAAATAATTTAATTAGAAAGATGCCACCCGTTGCGGAGCTAAAAACGCGCTGATGAATACTCGGTACGGGAGGAATGTAGAAAGTTTAATTGCGAGAGAACGGTTCTTTTGATGATTCGCTCTTGTGGCGGATACCCCACCGGAAATATCATGCCTTCGCCTCTCTTTTCTCTTCGTGTCCCCGGAGTCTCGTCTTTCTTTCAAAGTGAGACCATTACATCGTTATGCATATACGTGGAAATACGACGTTTTATGACAACCAGAAAGGTGGCTGTCTCAACAATAAAAAAAAAGGCAACTCCAAGATGGCCTAGATACGAACTGAGATATCTGAAAAATTCTGTTTAAAAAATGCTCTGGTGACGATCAGTATATATACGGAGAAAAAATAATATCAAAATACCAGTAAAAAGTAAATTTTTTTTTTTCAAAATCATCAAACTGGTTTCACGGAAATCGAGATAAATTTTGTTTTTTCTTACAAACTGGCGCTGGAGCTACCGCTCGTTATCTTCGTTTTCGAATTATTTTCGAATTGGTAATTAGTGAATTTTTATTGATCATCATTTTCTACTTGCTTGTGAATTTCGAAAGTGGAAAATATGACGAGAAATGTGATTTTTTGCTTCGAGTTCCAAAAAAAAAAAAAAAAAGTATCGGAATGGAATACACAGAGTAAAACCTATTCCGGTTCATGAGCTTCATTCCTGTGAAAGATTCTTCAAAGTTTGTTCGTGAAAAGGGCACAAACACAATTTTATTGTAGAGTTTTGACATCGTATAGTTCCCCGATACCATGTCGTCCCTCTGAGCCATTCTCGCAAAAACATTAGTATATTTTTTCATCTGAATTTCGGCTAAAAATGTCTTCCGCCATTTTCAATGGAATATGAATAAAAAATGACCATGTCTCTGCTCAAATCCTTGAGAGGGGCGACA
Source organism: Hyposoter didymator (assembly GCA_037952995.1). NCBI lineage: Eukaryota > Metazoa > Arthropoda > Insecta > Hymenoptera > Ichneumonidae > Hyposoter > Hyposoter didymator. Next base: position 7,354,694 of record JBAJMU010000001.1, on the reverse strand, counting down.
AATGGTGGAAATAAAGGGAACTGCGATGTCCTGGTATAATTTTTGATATTATTTTCTCTCCGTGTACTCTAACGATTTTTCTGCGTTGAAGGAACAGTTTTCGGTTGAGAATCGGAGGGATGTTTCTTCGTAGTTAAGAATATCCATTAGGCAATAAACGAAGCTTCTCATGAGATATGGGAAATTTGGTCTCCTGGTTGCGAAATATGAACACACTTGGTTGCAAGAAAGCTCGAGTTATGTTTTACGTTGAAAAGCGATTTTCGCGTTGATTTACAGCGATTGCTGCTTTCCTCAGCGAACCCGCAAGCTATTTGGGTCAACATCAACACTTTGCTGGAGTCCAATGGCCCATTGAAGATTCGCTGGCTCCGAATGCTCGCTGAAAATGGAATTGGTCGTGAACGATTCGTTCGGACGATGATAAACCTCGTGTCGTCACTTAAAACTCGCATTGCTCTTTATCATCTGAATATCCCAGTCAAGATAAAAAACGTATGTTGCAGTTTCCTTGCGGCGTATATTTCCCCTCCGTTATTCCAGATACGGATAAACGTTTTGTTTTGGCTCTGCGTGGCCATGCAGTGGGAGCAGAATCGAAGGAATCATGGAGCGACATGTCAACTGAGCAAACAATCAGAATAACATTCTGTCTCCTCGTGCGCATCCTCTCGTGTGTATAGACGCATGTCTATAGTGAACGACGTGCCTTACCTTTGGGTCTCTTGGTGTGGTTCGACGACCAGAAATGCGAGACCCGGGCATATTCTCCCCTTTCACAAGGGCAAAGAGGGGAAGAGAGGAGAACTCTGCGAATTCTCTCTCGGTTGTCACTCCCACAATAATAACGGTCAGCTTCTGTGAGCGAAATTGTATATCTGTACGTCCCCTTGGTGCAAATACAATTGTAAAGGACACCATGAGGGAGTATAGATTTCGTAGTTCTCATTGGGGAGAGACAGTCGAGTCTGGATTCAAGGAAATACAAGGAAATTTGCATCGTTGAAATGCTCAAAACTCTTTCTTTTTTCCTCTTCAATGAATCCTGATACTTTTTTCATCATTTTAATCGTGGCTGAGTTTAGAAAAGTTGAATAAAAACATTTTCGTTCGATTTTGTAGAGTTTTCTGAGTTAAATTCGTTCCGAGTGTCGCTAGAAATATTACGCGAGCATTGTACAAATGAATCATTGTCCGTTTAGACAAATGCGTAATTAAAAATACAGGGGAATATAAAGCAGGTGAGAAGAAAATCTCCGCTTTGAATTTTGCAAAATCTCCAACGAACGAGACCAAAACTTTAATCATTCTATTTCATAGTCCCTGGAGACTGACTGACAAAAACGACTTTGTCTCGTTGTGTTTTCCACTCATTGGGTTTATCTGTCCGGAATTCACTAACTACGTCTCGTGATCGTTAGGAAACAATGAACCGGACAAAGCTAAGGCGTCAAAAGGGAACAACAAGGGAACGATATTCTCGTTCCTTTCCCTCTGCCCTCTCTTTATTTCTTTCTCTCTGTCTCTCTGCTCTTTTCTGAATAAGCTTCGTCTCGTGTAGAGAGCGAGATTAGAGAGACACGAAGTTGATGTGCTGTGCAAGCACTTCCGGTCGTTCCAACGATGGTCTGTAAACTACCTCGTTGTTGCTGGTCCCTCTTTCCCTCGCTTTTCCACTTTGTACCTTATTCTCTTCCATTTCTCTCTCCTCCACCTTCTATTCCTTTTCGCTGGTATTTTGTTGAATCGTTCATGTACTTACAACCCAACTGGATGTTTTGCACACAACGAATTTCTTCGCTCACGTTCTTCTCTTTTCTTCTGATTTTTTTCCGACAATAGTGACATTTTTTTCCTCCTTTTTTTCTTCGATTCATCGAAAGGAAAGTTATTGCAAATTTTTGAATCCTTGACTAGCAACTGAAAACTCTCACGCGAAAACTTTGAATACGACCTCGTGATCAGCTGATGCTGTGGGAGAGATTTTTTTTTTTTTTCGTAATCAGAACCTTTTATCTGTTTTTCTCGTTGACCGAAGAGAACGGGGTCCCTGCTTGTTTTTTTTTTTTTTTAAATCTTTATATGGAAATAATATCATGGTCATCATTTTTGGTCGATATCACACGCGCATGCAGTGGGATAAATACACAGACGCGTTCACGAAGCATCTCATCGGTCACGATCCTTTGTTTTCTGAAAAGGGTGTTCAGGCGATATTCATCCGTCCCTCGCACGATTGCATTACGTTGCCTATCACAAGCAGGCCTTATTTCGATCTCGTTTACACGAGCTATTAACTCACGCTGGTATCTGCATTTCAATTTTATCTCTGGAATCGCATCTGCCACGAAATATTCTCCCTTTTCCTCTTCGACTTCGATATTTTCCATCGCTTTTTTCAAAATATTCTCTCCTATAATTTGATACGTGCAAACAAAAAAAATTTCTCATTTTTGAGTTTTCGAAACTCGAAGAAATTATCATTTGAGATTATGTGCAGGTTTCAAGTGTAAACAAAATCGTTTATGTGAAAAATTTAAATTGGAAGATTCAAGTTTTTGGGAATTTATTAACGAAATATGTCGATTTTCTGGGTTCATTGTTGTGCCTTTTATCAGACCTGATATTTCATTCCCTGCATTACTCAGCATGGAAAGCAGCCCTTGCTCGGTGTGCCATTTTGCAAGCAAGAGTTTTAATTGCCCGTGACCTTTAATTAATCCATTCGACAATAGCTTCTGTTTGCAAGTAAATCAACAAGAACGCCTCCTTCGTCATGATATTTTTCTTTGCTCCCCTATCGTTTCATTCAAGCATACAGAGGATAATGTATAGTCCAAATATTCACGAAGAAGCAACGCTCTTAGGGGGTGAGATCAAGACACAAAAGTATTTGTCTGTACCCTCAATCATTTGATCCCGGAAGCGAAATCCACCTCTCGCGTGAGCATCCAATGCACACGTCATTATGTGGCTTTCACCAATACCGCGTCTTCGGTGATTAAAGAAAAAATTCTATAATGCCAAAAGCGACTCAAATTTTCGTAGAAACTTGTCGCGTTATAAATTTTTGCTTTTTATTCTCTCAATCAGTCGCCGGTGACACTCGAATTTTATTTTCTTGGCAAATAATCGATATGCTCGATCCAGGTCAATGCGATTTCCTCCGACTCCATTTTGACTATTGAGCAGTTTGGACTTTTTGAGATTTAGGAAAATCCAGCTCGAAGACGTTACGGAAATCTTTTTTTTTTTTTTTCGTTAACGTGTGTTTTTAGAAACAAACTGCCGAGGTTGTTGCAAAATTTGGCTCGAAATTTGGTGAAAAAACGAAAACGATTCTCATCGTTGTATATAAAACTTGGAGAAAATCGCGCAACGCATTTTTCATTTTTGGCTGTAGGGAAAAGCTTCGAAGGGACAAATGATGGAGAGATTTCCTGGGGGAATGAAACGTTAATCCAATTGATGAAAAATAAATCATGAATCTGAGAAAAAAAACGCGTGTACATACCGACCTTTTCGAGCGACACAGTTGTCCTCGTGTCAACAGGCTCGTGAGAAAATGCGGAATTCCTATCGCGCCGCAAATGTTGCCGAACCCGCATTATTATACCGACGACGGAGATTTATTATCTCGTAGCATCGCGACAGACAAATTTCTCGATCTCCCGTATTATCGATTTTCTACTGCCACGTGATGCTGCGAAAAAATCCAGCTGCAGCCTTCAGATTGAAACTGCATTGTCATGTTTATTTCAAATACTTGTCACGGTGAGAGAAACGAACTGTTTGTAAATCACGAAAGAAATTCCTTTCATTTTTAATTTATGTCTTTTCATTTCAATCAACGTTTGTTCATCCTTCGTCAATCCAACTTTGCTGGGGAGAGTAGAGTGAAGCCTAACATGAAGAATATTACTATCACGAGACGATTTTATTCAGGGTTCTTCCAAAATTGTGTACAAACGTTCTTTGCGCCAAAACTAACAGTTTTTTCCCATAAAGAAAAATTTTCTGACGTTTAGAATTTCAGATATTTCATTTCCCATTTTTTATTTTTCCCATCTAAACGCGTGTAACTTGCAGTCGCGTTCCTTTTGTTTTTTTTTTTAATTGCAACTTCTTAGCGAAACGTGGCTTCAATTTACACGCGTTTGGATTGAAATAATAAATAAAAAGAAAAAACGTTGTACGTTAATAATGTAGCGATCATTTTTAAACGGCCGCCATATAATTTTGAAAAACCATGTCCGTTTTTCATATTTCCGAGTGTGTGAACATTTTCACAAGCTCGCACTAACTTTTCACTCTCATGGACTCCTTAACGCCCTCGATCATGACATTTTGTTGTTGAACTGTTCAGTAGTATTGTTCACTGCACATTTCAGCATTCGTATATGACTTGCAGCACTCTGACATTATGAGTCCGTGAAAGATAGTTTTATTAGGCAGTGTGCATATTTAATGAATCACTGACTTCACATTTCTAGGTTGATAAAAAAAAGCCATTCCAACGTCCATTTAATGAAGCAAAACCCATGCGACCGAAACGAAAATCGTGCGGCGCCATAAAATGGCTCGATGGGTCAAGCATTTTCGTAGTGGTGGATCCCCGAAGTTTTCGAATGTTAGATTATACCTGGATGTGATCGAGAAAATCCAGCAAAAACTAGAACGCATTGATCATTCTCTTATCCCTCGCTCTCGCTCCACCTTAAAGAAGTCCTCGCGCACACCCACTTTTTTTTCAATGCCAAAATAATTACGCTCAATCTTCTCGATGGCTATCTCATCCTCTATACTTACCACGTAAACATTATCTCTTCTGAATTTCTTCTAAAAAAAAACCAATTTACCAGAATTGTGCGAATTGGTTTTATTTTATTGAAAAACTGCTCATGGATAACAATCTTTTTCGATTTTCCCTTTTCCGTTTTTCCTTCTATAGACCAACTCATCTTTCTTCTCCTGTACTCCCAACTCTTATTTGATGACGTTTTCTTTTGGTTTCTATTTTTTCGCTAAAATTTTGCTATTTTTGTTGGAAAATTTTTTGCCAAAGGAAAAAAGTTTTAGCCAACTGAAAATATGGCCGGGCGAGAAACGAAGGAAATGATAATTTTCGTTATTTTTCCAACGATGCAACGATGCAGTGGCAAATTGAAAGAAAGTGCAAATTGAATAGTGAAGAAAGGAGTTCGTTGTTATCCAACGGTGGAAACTTCAATATACTGTAGAAGTTTATGGATGGCCTTCCATTTGTCATCTGTAATGTAGCCAATCTACATAATTTGCCTCGGACATGTATAGATATGGATATAAATTTCCTTTAATCGATTGGAACTGAAAATAGAATCAAGTCGGTTAAGGATACTCCACCTTGTATCGCGGGGCTCTCTCTCGCTTCGAGTCTCATAATTTATAATGACCTCGACGCCATCCGAGAACGCTCATTGAATCTTCCTCGAAGCGACGCGATTAACCGAACGACGTTAATTATTTAATTATGCCATGGAGATATATCGAATCAACGCGCTCTAACGTTTTGCCAGCGTTTGTTCGAGGTAAACAGACCCTGTGATATTCAAACGAGAAGAAAAATAAGCATTATTTTTCCTTTCATTTCTTTTATTTTTGTCACAGAGTGATTAGTGCTTTCTTAATAACACCAACGATCATACGGATGAGCAATTGTTGTATGAAAAGGATCGCATCTTTTGTTGAACACGATAAACTGAACATTTTTTATTTTTAAAACTGTAACACAGTTCGGGACTGTCAGGACTTCCCGGTGAACAACATATTGTTGAAAAAGTTTCGACTGATAATGGACTTTGCGTTATAATGTTTTTGGATTAATCTGGCATCTTAAAATGTTTACTGCTGCCGGTACTGTTGATATTTTTTTAGTGCTTGCTGAACGAACTATCATCGAGTATCCTTGTTCGATTATCGATTTTCAATAATAAACACAAGTTTGCCTCGTCTTGTTGCAGGGTGACGATTCTCGGAGTATTGCTCGGCATCCTCGAATGGGATCGTACGGTAACGTGTATCCTGCTCTTATGGGAATACGTTCTCGGCTACCTCGCGTTATTCATTGCTTCCATGGCTGTCGAATTTTCGATATGCATCTTTGCTACGAGAGGAAGCATCCTCGACACGGACGCCAGAGCACCGATGCAGCATCTTCTCTACATCAGACTTTGTAAGTTTTTTCTTTTTTTTTCTATTCGTACTATAAATATTTGATAAAAATTTTGTCAGCACTACGACTCCCGCAACAATCTCGATTCCGTAATGAAATTCGAACTTTTCCAACAAGCATCAAATATTATTATTACTACCTGCCACAACAGACACCGAATCATTGGAAAATGTTTCAAGGATTTCGATGGAAATCCATTGTGTTTCAAATTTTTTTCAATTTTTTTTTATTTCATCGTCGTTTTTCGATTTTTGGTTAATTTCTCAAAATGGGGGTCGATTTTTGCCATTTTTTTTTGTCAACACAAGTTTTCGGTTGTCATGCCCCTTCATGATAGGAAAGAGCCTGAATTCTATCGTTGATTTTGTGAGTTATTTCTAATCGGAAGATTCGAGCCTCGCCCCTCGTCGGTGCTAATGGTTTTTTTTTTTTTCTTTGTAATTTGTACTTTTTCCCTCGCATAATTATTTACACGCAGAGGAAACCTAACCGTTTGGGAGAAAGAAAATTTCTGTGATCCTGACGTCAGGATAGGATTCGAAAAATATTTCTTCATTGCTGAAGATGGAACAAAGTTGGAAACATCGATGTTGGCAGATTGACTAATTCGATAACAGTGAAAGTTGGTTGGACCGCAAAAATTTGTCTCTAACGAGCTCGAATATAAATAATTCGATTTACTGTCCAACTTCTTACCCTCTGAGCCCCAGCTGCCGGTGATTTTTCCTCCAGGAGGCATGTTTTCATTGAAAAAAAAGTCGAGCAGAACCGAGGGGAGAGCGACCCAATTCTCTCCAACGTCATAACTCAATTTTTTGCGTGCCTCGGGCTGAAAATAATTTTACAAAAAAAAAAAGCAAGTTTACAAAAAGCCATAGTCCAAAGGTCGTACGATATGAAATTCATTTTCTTATGAAAAAATAAAAAGTAAATAACGTTTTATAACATATTGGTTGAACGAAAGTTACGACCAACAGCGAGCTTTTGATCGCTGCTCCAACGAAAGTTTTTATCTACTGGATCGATGTTTCTTAATTGAGTCCCTATCGAACTTGCCACTGTGCCACATTGACACACCCTCCTCCTAACTCTACGCACAAACTTCATGTTACGTCACAAAGGGCACGGTAAAGGAAATAAAAAGTTTCTCAACTAAGTTTGTACTCCATAGTTACACAGTCTACCAAAAGTCTTACGATCGTTCATTCGCAGATCAAATTAATCGAATCTTTTTTTCATGCAGCTTCGAAGATTAAAAGATCGCTTGAAACGCGATCCTCGTGTTTTGACATTTGATAAGGAAAATCATTTGTTTTCATCCTTTTTTATCGATGCCCTTATGCCATTGCTGGAAATGTTAAAAAAAGACGTTCAAGCAGAATGTCGAGTCTCAAATCGCAAATGATGAGAAAATTCTGAAAATCTGGTATGTTTTCGTATGAAGCATTCGAGAGATCGTGTATAAGTTTCACGACGATTAGGAAACTCGTTATTGAAGAATTAACATTAATAAATTAAATGTAGTCGAATGTGGTTTTATGGAAACTGGTACAACTTTGCAATAAGTTTTATTTTTGACCTCTCGTTTTTAAATATCTTCAATATACTGAAAGCAAAGGAAACGAAATAAAGTTTATTGATAATTTATTTTTGCATTTAAAAAAAAAATTGTTTTCAAAAAAATGTCAATTTTTTAATAACGAGCGTCCTCATCGTCGTGAAAAAATCTTCTTATCATTTTATATTTCAACCCTCAAGGTGGTTGACATAATGATGATGGAATTCTTAAAATTTGGTATGTTTTGACATGAAATATTCAGTTAACATTAACAAGTTTCATATGTACTCAACGTCCTTGGGCCTGTTGACTTGCTGATCTCATTTTTTCAGGGTCCGCGATTTCATAAAAAGAAAAAAAAGGTTCAAAAAATCGTATCGATTTTCGTAACTTTTTTTGTTTTTAGAAAATAATACATCGCACGGAACAAATCCGTTCGTACAAGCAGGACCTGAAAGAATTGAAAATATGTCTTGGTTCACGGAGGAGCCAATTTTCGTTCCGATCTCTCATTTTTTCCATGCGAATCTTCATCGAGATGGCGAAATAATAAGAATAAGGGTCGAAAAACGTTCCTAAGGCCTTCGCCCTGTTTACTACGGGCATATAAATTCATATATACGTATAGAAATGAGAAATACATACACCACGTGTGCGGTAGAGCGCCACATAGTTTATGGTACGAGGGTAGAAGCGAGAAACGGGCAGTACGAGATGGGAATATTAATAAGAGCGAATTCTACCCTCGTCGAGTCCTTACCCTAACGAACGACCACTCTCGTATATTTCGAGGGGTGCGAGCGGGAAACAGATCGAAATTACGGGAGAAAAAGAGCGTGAGCGAGCGAAAGAGAGAGTGAACGAGCATTCGAACGAGCTTCGTATAGCAACAGAGAAAGATAAGAGTTTTTTCACCCCTGGAGGAGGTTCATTTGGAATACTTTACCAGCCAGCAGGGCCGAGACTACGAGAAAGATTTTTGTCCCGACGTTCGATCATCGCTAAGCCAACTAGGGAAATACAAAAAATTTATAAAAACACCAGACCCACTGAGACCGAATCGCTTTATCTTGGATTTCAAACGATTTATTTGAAAGCAAAAACTACCCACGTTCGTAAATCTTTTCAATAGCGACTAGCCAGCGATTTTGAGGCTTTGTACATAAGTGTGCGGCTTCACGTTTATAACGTAGTATATCCCGGTTGTGGTTGACTATCAGATCGATCGAATCTGAATTTTATACATGGCAATCGTGCAAGGAAATGAATTTCTAGGATTGGAAACTCTCGTCTACGTCCCGATATATTTTCGCGACGTTGCTTCATATTCAAGCGAATGGTCTACATTTATCATTTGTGAAAAATAAATAAAAACAATAATTGGCTCAATGTTTTTTTGCCCAAATTGAAAATGTTTGTCTCCAAGCTTGTGGACAGCTGTTTAAAAATCATGAATTTGAAGTTTTCAACTTTGGGATCCAACGAAAAATATTTTATATTATTTATTGAATTTTGAAAATCACGCCAATTTTTCGTGTCGATTGAGTTTTTAGGTCGCAACTGAGGATCGTTTTATTGTCCAGACAAAATATTAAAAAATTATGAGCTCTACTGAAAAAAAAACAAAATTTCTTTGCACATTCCAACGATACAAACTTCATCATCATCAAAGATCATGAACCGTATCGATTTCGAAACTGTTGAGATTCCATGAATAAAGCTGGATTCTGCAGTCAAGAAAAACTCTACAAATTTTTCTATCTGACCTATATAAATAACAAAACCCTGAAACTAAAAGTCCTTCAGTATCTTACTCTTCGGTGGACCACTAACGACATGGGAATTTAATAATCGGAGCTTATCCGGTACGTCGATGATGAGAACTCTTGGGAGGGGCTATACCGAAGAGTGCATCAAATCAGTGACGATTTTTGCTTTCCTCGCTTCGTGAATTCGCCGAGACTAACTACTCGATACGGTTTTTGCAAAGAAAAAAAATGATCCTCAAGTTTGCATCATTGGAATGCAACGAAGTTCCGTTATTTTTCAGTAGAGTGCATAATTATTATTCAATATTTGGTCTGGACACTAAAACGATCCTAGAACGAAAAATTGCCATGATTTCCAAAATTCAATAAATAATAAATATACGGAATATTTTTCGTTGGATCTCAACGTTGCACACTTCAGATCAATGGAAAAAAAATGAGTGGAGACTTTTGTCTTCGTATTGTCACAAACTTACCATTCCGGAAATGTGGCTCTTGGTTTTGGGGGACACTCTGTATACAGACGAAGCGATGCAGTACCGTATACGTATCGACCAATCAACTGCACGTGATAGGAAATACTGTTTGTGCACGAGTCTCCGTATTGCGTTGAATTTTTGCGGCAAATCGTCCAGGCACTGCGGACGTGTAGCACAAAGTAATACTCTGGACCAGAAGCTCTGATCTTGGATCGTTGCCAAAACCGTTAGCATCAGATCCGGACTCTCGGAGATGCGGACTGCGCTCTCGAGTTGCGACAACCCAAAAATTTATTCGTATACACATTTGTCGAGCTTAAAGGTCAGAGGATCGGGACGCCGCTCCGTAATCTTCGAACCTCGCAACATCTTTCACGATCTCTTGACTAAATATTCCAACGAATACCGAATCGTCAGGCTGTGCTTTTCAATTCACTTCAGTGCGTCAGTTTATCGCGGAAAAATGATCGACGATTTGAAAAATATTGAAATTTTATTTTTTCATTCAAAACGATGCAAGTTTTTCGATCAGTCATTCTCAATAGTGAGTTAGGACACACATCGAGTTTAGCTAGAAAACATTTCAATACTTTTTGATAGCCATTTCGGAGTATTACCAGAATCAAAAGGTCAGAAGACCGTCCGCAGGGCAATGTGTCCCCATCGGGATACCGCGGCTGCTGGAAATGAAGGCACGACGAATACATCGCTGTGGTTGTTATTCCAGAAGTAACGATATAGGTGGGCTGCTGAAAAGTGCTTCAAGCTAAAACCGGAAATATTATCATTTGTTTTCTAAAAGATGGAATTTTCATTGAGGGGAATCGTAATGGACCACTCTCCTCTAATTGCCCATTTACCGTCAAGTAATTCAATTTTTTGAAATACATTTCGTAAAATGGCTGGAATTTCAGTTTTTTTCAGCACACGAGTCTGTACTTTTTTTTATTGCGAAGAAGCTAAGTGAAAGAAAAAAAGAAGGTTCATTTATAAATACGAGAAACTTTGAATCAATGGTTGGAAAAATAATTCGAATGGTCCAAGAAAACGTGAGCTTTTGAATTGAAGTTGGAATAATACGCACGTAGCTTCTCTACAAATTGCCACAAATCTTGAATTCTTTTTCAGTCCTTTTTTTTATACCATTATTAAGCTGAATTCGTAATCTTTCCATTGGCTCAATTTGTGTGGCGAGGAGATTGTTAAGAGGCGAGATTAAAGAGGCAGGTGATTGGATGAAAATGTAATGAGGAAAAGAGAGGAGAGGATTTTGTAAGAGGGTGGATGAAGACTGCGGAACTGGAAAGCAAATGAGAGGGAGAAAGGTGAGAAGAAAAGTGCAAAGCTCTTGAGGTTCTCGCTACCATCTTTATCATTCATTCGACTCGAGGCAAACACTCGACGTTTGGAACGTGACCAGGGCGACGATTGGCTATTGTTAACTCGGATCTACCATGCTTCTGACTTTTATTCCTATGTACATAAAATCCCTATGGAATTCTAGAGTACCAAGAATTTTCTCATTCCTCGTACCTTTGTAAACAACTCGGAGTGACGAGGTTTCTACTCTTTTGGTTTCAAATCCCTCATCATTCAAGCCGAGGAGGATAAAAAAAGCAATAAACTTGTGCTAATATGTTTGCTTCTCGTTAATATTAAAGGGCCTTTCAAAAAACTAATTGACTCGACACAGAAGCCAAAGGAGGCATCGACGAAAAAGTTAATCCATCCTCCATGCAATGTTGAATAATCGTTGACACTTTTTTTCGCAATCTTATGAAAATATAACAATGAAGCTCCGCAGAAAAATCTTGTAACGATATTTTTGATGATACTGAAGTTTTCATCGTTGGAAAATAATGAAAAATATATTTTTGTTCATTATTTTGATAAATTAACGCGATCAATCTAATTTTTCTGGTAAATTCAGTTTTCCAATGACAAAGAAAACTGTTCCATTATCGTTGACAAATACTCTATAAAATTTTGTACTCTGCTATAAAAAATAATAAGTTTTCGTTGCATTCTAGCGATGCAAACTTCAACATCGTCATTTCTGCAGATCGCTCTTACATTCAATAATAATTTTAACGACCAGATGATTGTTGTTTTTTGGTCTAAAAGTAAAGCAACTTTCTAAAGATTTCTATGAAATATGTGAAACAGAATTTTTCATTTTTTCTCGTTCACTTAATTGCGTAATAACAATTATTGTTTTTTTTTAAATTACAGCTCTGTTACTGGTGGAGATAGGATGGCTTTGCGCTGGTGTCGCGTGGCTGGTCCAGTATTATCAAACATGCCCTGTAGATCAGGCAAAAGAGGTCACATTAGGTACGTCCAGTAAAAAATAAAACACACACTCCTCAACAAGTTTGACGCAGTGGCCACAGGCAAACTTGGAGATTCATTTTTCTTTTAATTAGCTCGCATTTTTTTTACATCATTTTTTTGTCGAGATATGTTTCAAAATTGGCGAAGAGTTCAGGAATGATAAAAAAAAGGTTGTCCTCAAGTGACCAGGATATCGCACCAAGTTTTTGATTGGTCGGCTTGAAATTTTCAGATGGAATGATCGATGGAATGTTGCTAAGCGAAAAATGTTTTTTTTTTTCAAATCACCGAAGTTTTGGTGGAAAATTAGAATTTTCAAAAATTCTTCGATCAATCAACGGTTCTCGGTGTTTAATTATAAGCTCGAAAAATGTAGAGCCAACCGGTAAAATTATGTCTGACATATTCTTTTTCTGAAAATGCTTGGACCTCGCTAACGTTTACCATAAATTTAGAGAGAAAAAAAGCAAATTCTATTTTAGGGTCAATGAGTGCACGACGGAGTGGAGTTCTGTTTTTGAGTGTTTCGAAACTTTTGGCTTTATATAGTTACAACACGATTTCTGTTGTTCGCATTTAGGACTCGTGATATCGAATTGGTGCATCATAGCCTCAGTTATGGTGACCGTATGGTGCACTTATGACGCAGCAGGAAGATCGTGGGTCAAAATGAAAAAATATCAACGCAGTATGAGAGAAGCTGAGTCGAGAGGTAGACCTCATTACAAAAGGAGTGCAGGTCGGAATAGAAATTGGAGACAACGGTAAGCAGAAAAGAAAAACGTATTAAAAAATTGAGAAATAAAATCCGGTGAATGTTTTTGCAGGAGGTCTCTTTGCGAGAATTCGTCTCAAAATTTGAAGCGACGTGTGTGATCGCGGTGAAAAATGATATTAAAAAAAGTCTGGGACCAATTTTCGCTGAGAGACTTTTTCTAAATATTTATCAAAATTGCTCAAAAATGAATTTGTCGGGTTTTCGCATAACTATTCAATTTATTGTTTTCTTTTTCGCACTTGTAAAATTTCTCAAAAAATAGTTTGCACCGTTTGTTCGATGCTAAATCCATAAAATTTCAATCTCTCTATTCGCGCTTCTCACTCTTTTTTTTCAATGATTACATTTCAATTATTCTTCGTTCTTTTTGCTCGCGGTTGAACGTGTGAAATCAAAATTAACAACGTATCGATTCTCTTGCAGAAAGGTCATACGTGCCTACCAAGACAGCTGGGACAACAGATGTAGATTGCTCTTCTGTTGCATGGGAAACTCTGACAGAAATAGAGTAAGAAAATTGACAATTTTTCACATGATACACGGCCATTTATATATCTATGCAGAATAGTATGAGTTTTTTTTTCTCGGTGAATTACTTTTCACCGCAGCAGAGAGTGGTCACACGAAATTGTATTTGTGTCTCTTCGCGATCGATCAAAGTGTCAATTTCGGTTGCAGCGTTCCAATTATTGAGTGGACGTTTCTCGTCATTTCTCTAACAGAGTCCAACCGCACGATTTTTCTTATGGACCCTCGTTCCAGTGTCAGCCGAAAGTTAATCAATTTTGATCCCAAAAAATATTTTTTTCGCTCTCGCGTAAATCTGTGAAAATATCTACAGGGAAGAATCATTTTTTAGGACATTTTTTTAAAGGCAAAACTCTGTTTTTTATTGTTTCAATATTCATCGAGTTTCCATTTGAAATAAAAAAAATAAAAATTCAATATTCAGTTTTGTGGAATAAATAAAAAATTAGTCCAAAGTAACGAAGCAAATTCAATGGTAACTCATACGACTGAAACAACTTCCCGAATTATTAGCTCGAAAGTAACTCCAATCGATTTTCCACCAATTATAACAATAAGCGACGTGGCCATTGCGGCCAAATACACTCTCGAGCTATACTGCGACACCAATTATCCGTGGCCAGTGAAATTAATGAAACTAGTTTCACGGAAATACCCACGAAAAGTTAGTCAAATATTTGAACGTGAAACAAGTTACTTTTTATCTTGCCTTTGTGAATTCGCTATAACGCTTGCCACTGAATTTACCACGATCCCATATTTTCCCCAATTTTACCCTCTACGCACTACTCGTAACTTTTCACACTAGCGTGAGTTGCTCAACGACCTTCATCGTTGAGATTCATAAAAAATAAAATAGGCGAATAATTTCAAATTTTTGATCATTAAAAACTCAATCAGTCATGGAGTCCAATCCAACGAAATACTTTGAGCTATCAATGCAATTGATTTTACGAGACAATGCCAAATTGAGCTCCGTAAAAATTTCAGGATTTTTCACCGACTCGAAATTTTTTGCAGAAATTAAAAAAAAAAAATTCAAAAAAAATTTCTACACGAATAATTGTAACTGCTTAGAGTCGATATTAAGCGATTTTGCCTTGGCAACAGTTCAAAGCTTCTGGCACCATCTGAACCCCATGTAGCCTTGGAGTTACTGCAGAGTGTGGACTCTCAAGGTTCCGTACAAGAATTAGCCAAGCATAGCAAAAAGATATGAATATCCAAAGATCGACGCAGTCACGACGAAAAAAGCTCGAATATAACGACCAAACTGAACCTTGACCTCCCGATGTTGAACAGAACTCATTCACGGACATCGCGAGGTTACTCAGCGACTTCTTCAGGGATCTTGACGTCGTGCCATCCGACGTAGTCGCTGGTCTCGTTTTGTTACGAAAGTTTCAAAAGATCGAACGGGAGCTCATAGTGAAACAAAAGAAAAATGACACTTACGAATTTCTCTCGGGGGTTCCGGTCACACCAAGGACAAAGTTTCTCTCCCTCACTGAGGATGGTGACTTGGGACATTTCCAGTCAGCCATTCATTACATGCATTTTGCACTGGCGGCTTATGGATGGCCACTCTTTCTCCTCAATCATAGCACCGGTCTTTGCCAGTTGTGCACGAGGTAATTTCGATGTTTCTTACAACGCCATAACCATTAATCATCTCCTCAACTTTTCGCCTCCTTCGTTACCAACTAAATCCAGGCATTCGTGTGTAATAATGGCAACATTTTTGTATTAACTATTTCCTTGTCTTTTCTTTCCTTTTATTCACATTCCAAAGAAAGATTTATGATTATTATCCTTTTTCCCACAAATTGCAAGTGTAATCTTTACAGAAAAACCCAACAGTGTATAGAAAGGTTGTTATAAAATTGCACAATCGCTGCAAATTAAAAGTTGAAAACTGCTTCCCCAAGAATTGGCACAATGCTCAAAGCTTTCTCTATGAAGAAGCAAAAATTAATAATATAGTACCTCGTAGAGTAACATTTTGGAATCTTGCTGAAACTTGAGGAAGCAATTTGCAATTTTTAATTTTCAGCGTTTTTTTATTGAACCTCATTTTACTATGAAAACCGTCTTCGTGCTGATTTCTCAATTAAAAAAAACTGGTGTTTTTTAGGCTCAATTGCGGGTGTTTTCCGTGCTTAAGGCGAGACGACGACGCTATAGTCGTCGCTGACAATTGCTGTCAGTGCAATTATGCTGCATTGAGACGTATGATCGACATCGGTGAAGTCGAAGTCGTATATGCGACTTTTCATGTTGACGTCGGCGAGACGCCTTTCTTTGTGGCTCTGGATTACACGAGACAGAAGGTCCGTCCAAATCACGATATCAACTTTTTTTTTTTTTTTTTTTTTTTACTGAATTTCCTGAACACAAGTTTGAACAACAATCGAAAACTTACTCGTTTATTCCTTGTCAGGTGGTCATCAGTATTCGTGGAACCTTGAGCATGAAAGACGTCGTTACTGATCTCAATGCCGAAGCAGAAGTTTTGCCACTCACCCCGCCCAGGGAAGACTGGCTAGGACACAAGGGTATGGTACAAGCTGCCGAATACATTCGGAAAAAGATTTCCGATGAAGGAATTATTGCGACAGCACTTGCAAAGGTAAAATTTATCATCATCGTTCATAGTCTTTGGGTATTGATTTTTCAAGAATCCATTACTGCAAATAGCTCATTTTTGAATGAAAAAAAAAGTTTAGGTAATTTGAAAATTTTTAAGCTCCAAACCTTTTTTTTTGAGAGTTATTTTGCGTAAAAAAAAAATAAACAATTGCTTGTACATACAATTGGCATTTCTTGAAATAATCATTTTGTAAAATTGATGCGTTTTTGGAATAAATTCTTTCGTTTATGATTTTTCTTCGCTCGAAGAATTTTCTTCAAGATTACACAATTTTAAAGTCAGAAATAGAGGAATTTTGTTATTTAAAATCTGTGCGATTCGCAGGATCCCAATCGAGGAACTCACCAATTCGGCCTGACACTGGTTGGTCACTCGTTGGGTGCTGGTACAGCTGCGATTCTCGCAATTCTCTTGAGGCAAGAATTTCCCAATCTTGTTTGTTTCTCGTTCGCACCACCCGGCGGGCTTCTCAGCATGCCGGCACAGCAATACACCCAAGAATTCATCACTTCCGTCGTCGTCGGCAAAGATGTCGTGCCGAGGATAGGCCTCAGACAGATGGAGAGTCTGAGGGCCGATCTCATAAACGCCATCAGAAGAAGCGTCGATCCAAAAGTACGATTTACTTTTTTTCTCTGTCACTCGAGTCCCAGCTTCCTTTGTTAATAATCATTAAACAAAAAAAATCGATCCTCGTTAGCCAACGACTCGCGATTACTCAAGGTCCGAGTTTTGTTTCGTGTTTCGTGCAATAAATGTTATTTGTTCCTCGGAAAATTCACTCGGACGGTCTTTCAATTACCGCAACGTTTTTTTTCTCATAAACCAATTGCTGAATTGGAAAATGAAAAGTATTTAAAAAATCGACGATATTGTAAAATATTAAATTTTTGGGAATCTCCTCAATTTTTCTATGACATTCTGTTTTCCATTTGTCGATAATCGTCGTAGGAGGACATTGCATGAAAATGTTTGGCTCTGCTTTGAAAAAATTGGATAGAACGAGGGATTTCATTGCATCGCAACGATGCAAACTTCAACGTCACAAAAATCGACATGATGAATCCATAGATAATGCTTGATTGAAGAAACAGAATCAGACGTTGTGGATAAAAATTGATTGCCATTTAAGGAAGTAAAAAAGTTTCATTGCTCAGTCGTCGTAAATTAACTCTTTGCTTTTTGTTTCAGTGGAAAACTATTGCTTGCTCGGTAATGTGTTGCGGTTGTGGTTCGATGCCAACGTCCGCAGCAAACTTGGAGGCTGGTGGATGTATCAGCGAATACCAGAGGGACAAGGATCTGGCACGCGAGCAAACTATCGTACCGAGTGATTCCAGCATCGCGCTCACCCTCCACACACCTCTTTATCCGCCTGGAAGAATAATTCACGTCGTTCGCCATCATCCCAACAAGGGAGAGTGAGTTGAATTTCTCTTATTTTTCACGATCGATTTTAAAATATTTCAATTTTCAAGAAGGAAACCTGAATCTCAACGATCGAGAAAATGTCATTATTCTAACGGATATTCGGAAAGCTGAAAATTCTTACACGCTGAAAATCATTTTCGGATAAAATTGCTGAATTCAACTTTTTCGAGTTTGCGTAAAAATAAATATAAACAGCTGACGAGGAAAGTTTTCGCTTGATCGCAATTTCTCCTGGCACTATGATTCAGGGGTTCCTCCTTTAAAAGCCCAAAATACAAAAAGTTGGTATTCAAAATTTGGCGACGAGGCATAGACGTGAGTACAATAATCGGTTGTGCGATTTTTGAAATGTTGTCAGTTCTCTCGTATCGACACGATATTCGGAAAACGTAAAAACAACACACAGCAAATAATGTATTATAGAAACAAAAGAAAAACAAAATAACGTGCATTTGATTTTTTAATTTTTTCAAATGTTTTCCATTTTATAGGCAAAAGTATGAGAGCCGTTGGAGGTACGTGGAAATCCATCGAAGCAACGAGTTTCGAGGATATAGTGTTAACCAATTGTTCATCCTTAACTCTTTATCCTTTGTTTTCTTATTTTTATTCCTCTAGGGCACCGAACGGAATTGGGAAATAATTGCGCTTTTTGCCACAGCGAGAAAAATCTTAAAAAATAGTGTAAATTCGCTGGCCATTAAATTGGTCCCTCTTGCCATTGGCACAATTTGCAACAGCGTCCAATTTCGTTCGATTGGAAACTGCATCTCAAGGAATTTATAAATAAAAGCATGATATGAAAAATTCTTTGAATTTGCGCAGACAACGTGCCTTTGCAATATCATCCCGTAGATCGAGTTGATCGATTCGAGTTGATCCCAAAACTTTTAGGTTTGACATTCGTGAGAAAAAATTTGATCCTTTTTACCATCGCTGAAATTTTTTCTTTTTTCTGTTTGTCACAATTGGCTTTGATATTTGAAGAGATCAAATATTTTTTCAGATCATAGTTAGGAGTGATGCATGCAGAGGGCCCAAGCCAGATATTTTTCTATAAAATCCACGCCGACTTTATCAGGCATTTCAATCAAACTCGACGATTAATGAAACCTCGTAGAAATATTCGAAATTGCATTTCTATATTATAATCGTCGGGAAAGGCGCTCGATCCTGGTTTGAATTTTTCAAATGTATTTTATATTTGATAGATATTAGAGTACTGGAGGGGCGGTAGAGGAGAGATCAGCACGTCAACTGCATACAGTAAATAATAAAGTTGCAGCTTGTAAATAATGTACAAAGGATTATTCTCATGAACGAAGGTTATTCGGGACGTTGAATTTTCACCGTTGGATTGCAATCATACGTTTTCTCTACATGTCTCCGAAGACTCAACTTTATAACAACATGCATTTAAAAATATCAGAAGAGAGTCTGCGTTGCTTCCACCCGTGGGAATTTCAATGCCACGCTTTCGAATAGAAATTAATGCGGAGAACATTTTTTGAGCCTTATTTTGCAGCATCGAAAATGAAAAAAAAAATTAATGTCATGCGTAGTGCGATCGGGTGTGGATTTAATTTGAAAATGTCCAAAATGATAGAAAAAAAAATAGAACGAACAAAAAAGATCGCGTTTCGCATGACAAAAAAAAGAAAAATCAAAGGAACAAAAAATCCTGTAAATTTGTGCCTGTGTTTCGCGTGAGTGATTCCGGAAATTTCGATCGAATTGATAAAAAAATGGAAGATGTTTGGAAATAAAAATTTGTATTTGTTGGGCAAATTTTCAGACAAGTACTGAGAAAACGTGAGCCGGTTTATCAAGCACTTTGGGCAGGCCCCTGTGACTTTGATGAGGTCCTTATCAGTCCCGTTATGATACAAGATCACATGCCGGACAACATGCTCAAAGCTCTCAACAAGGTAAGCCCGCGTGTCAACGACGAGGAGAGAACGAGAAATTTGAGAGATTCGAGATACGAGCAAACACCGGTGAGTCGTAGCCCATCGGTTAAACCTGGCAATTACGAGCCTCTCGAAGAGACCAACGACTTGATGGAAATCGTTGATTCGGGAATCGATACTTTTAGATCTGACGTTGTAATAAGTGACGATACTGAGTCTATCATGCCTTATAATTCCGATAATCGAGCAATTATCACCGGAAACACCGCGATAGTTATTGACGTTGATGTACACGATCGTTCTATTAATTCTTGACCGTTATTTTCACAACGTTACGTCAAACACAAAAATAAACGAATTTACACGCAAATAAAATATTTTTAGTGTCGCTACTCGAGATAATATTGTCGAAGATTAATAAATAACCTCTGAGTCGTTATTTAGTTTAAATTTCATCAAAATTTCACGTTGAACACAAAGCAATTTTGTGCATTGTTAATTCTCGTTTCTTTGCTCGTCACTGGTATTGATTTTTTTTTCGTTTTTGGCAACACGAACTAGCCTCACGAAACATATTCTCATTTGCATTAGTTGAAAGAAAGGCAAGGGCTATGGACCGAATTATTTCGAGAGATTCCGCTACAGAAATGAACGTTGCAATAATTCGCGTGGTTCATAACCGAGAACACGATTCGGTCATACATATTTAGAGTTTTATATTTTATTTTGCGAATAAAAAAACGTAGAAAAGCGCGGTTTCACCAAAATTTATCGATAAAATTGTTTTTTAATTGCCAAAACGAGATCGAAGACTTTGGACGAGATTGTGATATAATTGTTATTGGAAGTGAATGAAACGAAAAAAGTGCCGGTGGCCCTGCCGAAAAGATTGGTTAATTTGTCTTGCCAATTAAAAGATATTTCGTTTTCAATTATTTCGGGTTATTGTTTTTCGCGAAGACTGTTAGTTAGAGAAATAGGAAAAGACCAGATAGTGGAGTGAAAATATTCGTCAAAGAAACCCCAAATTGTACATTTCTTTCATATTTTTTATTTTCTCCTACTTGATTTTTCTTTGATTTTTTCTATTTTTCTTTTATCGATAAGAGTCACGTTGATCCGAGGAACCAAGCGATTCAGGAACCTAACAAATACATACTCAAAACATATATTGTGCAAAGAGATTTGCTAACGACGTGCTTTCACAGAATATCAATATACGTAAGAACTGAAACACAAATAGTATTTATATACGAGGACAAAAGTGCACGACACAATTAGAAGCCGGAGCATCGCATGACACGCATATACGTATATATTAATAGAGGCCGTAGTGCATAAAGGGTAATAAAGATTCTGATAGTTTTGCGGACTATGATACAAAGGCTGTTGAAATGTGACGGTGTATTATTTTGTCATTATTATAATTATTATTTTATTTTTGTCTCAGTTCACGTTATTTTCACTATATTTTTGCTTCACCGCTTTTTCGTGATATGTACATTTTTCAAATGAATTTCATTACTTTGCCGAATCGAATCGTGCAAATGTGCAGACAACACGAACTCTGTAACTGGGAACTTGTATGCAAGTTTCTCATTAGTTTAATAGTTTGAGGAATTAGACAGAAAATGTCATGGCGATTTTACTTTAGCTGTTCCAACTTTAATATCTCGAGCCTTTTACTCCCTTTGCTGGCTACTGCTGTTACGATTGTCCTTTTGAAAGTCTTCTTTTTGTTAAATTTAACAAAAAATTTTTTTTAGTGGAACAAAATATTTTTAATGCAAGGGAAAGGTTGAACAATTTTTCGATCGAATTCCAAGGCATTTTCGTTCAGCTTCATGAAACTTTTAATATGTAAAGTTAAATTTTTGTCTGCAAAATCTTAAAACTTTGATTTTACGGAAATCGATATAACTTTCTTTTTTTTTACAAACTGGCACTCCAGCTACTGCTCATTATTTTCGTTTTCAAATCATCTTTGAATTGGTAGTTAGCGAGTTCTGATTTATTATCATTTTTTAGTTACTTGTGAACTTTGGAAGATGCAAATATGGCGAAAAATGTGATTTTTTGGTTCGGGTTCGCAATAAAAGAAAAAAAAAAGATTATCAAAATTGTATGTAGCCTCAAACCGATTCTGATTCATGAGCTTTATTCCTGTGAAAGATTCATCAAAATTGGTTCGGTAGTTCTCGCGTGAAAAAGGTACAAACACAAGATTGTAGTCAAGTTTTTATAGTAAAAATGTTGCGGACAAAACGCCATGGCATTTTCGTTGAAATGATTTTTGTATAGCTGCTTGAGCACTGTTGATTATGCGTTTAAAAATATTTTCATTTGGTATTCGATAAAAAAAAGTTTATTTGCGAAACACTACTTTGGCTAAAATTGTGATTTTTGTTTTTTTTTTTCTGTTTTGTATTTTATTCTTTGTTGTACGCTGTTGATTTTCAATACAAAATTGATTCTTTGCTATCATTGAGCTGTTTTTTTTTTCTTTGATTATTGTTTCAGTTGATTTTTATTTTATTCATGTTCGTTCGTAAGAGTGTGTGTGCGCGTATTTTATGCGCTTCTGTTTAAGCCCGGATTACAAAAATAACGAGAGAAAGAGCAAAGCGAAATTTGTATGCGCGTGCACTGCACACGCAAATACGATAATTACAATGCTGCTGTTAATAAATGTGGACCGATGCCAAGCACTCGTTCTAACGTATGTTGAAGTTTCATGAGCTTTAAATGGGGTATTCCACGGCTCGTGCTTATCCCTTCGAGTGTTGTTGACACTAACGAGAGACGGAGAGAAATGCTTCTGGAATTTCTGTTTACTCATTAATAACTCATAGACGTGTTTGCATCCGGAAATAGAATAAATATTCATGTTGCTACACCACCGCGGAAATAATATCCTGATCAACACGAAACCATCGAAATATCGATTTCGGATTTTGCAAAATTAAGCCTAGAGATCATTTTCGAGTATTTCTCGTTGGTCATTCGTTTCGGAAAGAAAATTTCAGTCCTTTGAAAGTCTTTTTGGATCTGAAGTCTTCGTACAAGGCTCCATGCCAATTTAGTCTAGTATCTGTTCTTTAGCCAAAAGAAAACAGATTAAGCATGCGATTACTTGTCGTCGAATCGATGAAACATCAAAAGTTGCTATTCTGAAAATTTAATGCTCTCGATGATGTAGAATTTGATGCTCGGATGATGCAGAGTGCAGAGCTGTCCAAAAAATCGATAATCTGTTTTCCAGTTCACAGAAATTACATAGTCGAACGTAGATTTTTTTTAGTTGGAGTTTTTATAAATTAGGAAACGAAATTGTAACGCGAGTGAGCCTTGACGTCGTATCGATTTTTGCGATTTAGATATAGAATTTTTTAACAAATCGGAATAGAAATAAGTCGCAGGCATGGATTTGCCCTTAGTGATATGTTTATATATTTATATATACACATATTTATATATACATATATGTATATATACGTATATAGTGGCTGAGGGCGTGTGGTGTGGATTAGGTGTCAGCGGGCAGAGATCATAGCGCTCCTGAGATCGCAACGACGAGAGCGACAGTCGTCCTCGAAGTATCGGCTCTTGATATAAGGAGCAGGCCCATCGACGGAGTACACCTCAACAATCTACAGCTCCAAGTACAATGTCCAACACCTCGAGACCGCGACGCCGACGCCTATGCCACCACACCCTCTTCTTGCCACGATTCAAGGTACATTTTCTTCCAAGTAAAATGAAAAAATGTTGAAACCATTTCATCAATCACTTCAGATCACTCACCGAGAAGTTGAAAAACGTCAAACCAATTCTAATTTCAAAAGGTCGCCAATTTTTCCTCAATGAAAATGAGTATGACACTGCTGGCAAAGTTGAATTTGCAAATTTGTAAGTTTGATTGATTTCACTACGTTTTTTTGCAACTTGCACGATACAGAACCGGGGTTTTCATGTTAATAACAAGAAAAATGGACATTGGTTAAAAAAATCTTGCATCATTTTCCATTCATTTGGTTAAAAAACTGCAATTTTCCTAAACGTGTTTGTGAATTTCGTTAAATTCGAAAAAAAAATACACCTTTCCATTAGCTCAATCTGTTGAATAAGGAAAAAAAACTGATTCTATTCGAATTTGGTGAAGAAAATGATCCACTGGACATTGTTGAATTTTTTTGAAGATAACTTGCCACGTCGATTCTTGTGCTTTATTGTAGGTACAAATTAATTTTCAATGCATTTCAATTAGCATAGGAAAAGTTGACGAGTGCGAAAGCACACCAGCAATCATTTTGTCGTATAATACCACAGAATTGCACAGTATAATGACCTATGGAACTGTCTATACACGAATATTTGACTCGTAATTACAAACGTTTGGTAAATTAAAGGGTTCCAATTCATACGATAATAATTGACGTGTATATTCATGTGAGACTGTGAAAATTCATTGATCACACGTATTCATGTTAAAAAAACTCGTGTTTCCATATGAAAACATCTAATTTTCGTCTCATTCATCGAAATCACAAACTTCGAAACGAATCACTCGCTGACGTTGAATTATTTACTTTTCATTGTATAAACAACTCCATATTTATTGCAGCATGCACTAGTGAAGCCTCGTCACATTAGTATCTGTACATAAATATCACGTACATTGTAAATAGAAACGTACATATTACAAATTGCATGTGCAACAATATCCAACAGAATGCGGTGAGAAAAAAAATCGTTCGTTCTGTCAATTATCACACGAATTGCATCCCATCCACATTTTCAAGTAGGAAAACTCAAAATCACTCGATCATATATCGTTTTTTCACAATTGCACGAAATAGAACGCACACCACATTATACTCATTCAAACACGTTCCTCAAATATTACACTCTTCTTCGGCATATGAATAAATATCGTATATACATATTTCACTGGATAAATATTTACTGAAAGAATTATATTGGAATAATTACCGCGATCATTAGAAAAATTCAGGGAGACAATGCGAGCTCATCAAATAATTATTAACTGACAAACATGATAATGAAAAAAAAAAAATTAGAATAAGTAACAATTGACAGTGAATTGTTACGCACGAATGCAACATTATCGTTGCATTTGTTATGTGATGATAAAATTGACCTCATAATTCTTTCCGTACTGTCACAAATTCGCAGAGGATCACTAAACTCGTATCTGTTATTTTTTTCATTAAATTTTCATTTTTAATGTACCCCGACTTGGATAGGAGAATGGTAAAGGCCTCATTCGTATACTTAGTATTTATATGGATTCCCTCCCGCCCTCCTCCCCTTATCGGTACGAAATCTGGCACAATTTCTTCGCGATTCATACAGGATCCTACTATGGACTCCGACCGATCTTGATTCAAATTTCGCGCTCTCGCGTGGGTCTCTCGCTACGGTACGCGCTCTAAGTATATAAATGAATATATAAATATATGATCGATAAACGATGATGCTAAACGATGAGAGAGAGAGCACATGTGATGATTTGAAATGACATCGGGATGCGGATCAGGTTGTAACGACACTCGGACCAGCCAAGCCACAACGTTTGCCATCCGGCTCATCGCCGGAAGTCTCGGAAGGTCGGGAAATAAACGATATCCAGGAAATCGAGATCGAACAAGAAATGAGGGCTCTCCTGTCGCCGCCCAGTCCAGCCAAATGTGGATCTTTAACCGCTGGTACACCACCCCATAGACTTTGCCTTGAAACCAGCTTTACTTCTCTTCAAAGCCCTACCGAGTTTCCCCAAGCTGGACGCGAACTTAGCGTCGATTCTCACGGTCTGCCTTGGGAGTACGTCAGCCTCGCGAGCGAATTACTCAACACACCGAAACCCGAAGACCACAAATTGTAAGAACAATACCTATCAATCCCAAAACCTCAACAATAACGTCAAGATTTACACTTCTCCGTAAACCTATAATTACCCTGATTATCCAAATTTCCCGACTATATAGAACGGCCCTTTTTCCAATGGCCCTTTTTTTATCCCACGAGTTCCAATACAAGTTTTTCCGACTTAAAAATATCGTCAAGGGATATTCTTAACGCTTTTACATACAGGGATCAGCTTTCTTTCTGGTTTCGACCAAATGTTTCAAAGAATTTGATCCGATCCAAGATTTTAGGGTCTCAGCATCCTCCTCAACGTCCTTAGAGAATCGTAAGGTCTGTATGATCTTAAAAGTTTCAACAACGCTTAGGTGGACAATGAAAATTTACACATTTCCATTTGGCACTTGTCTCCAATGGCAAGAAATCGGAGCTTGTTTTTAATTTGAACCTTTATTCGGAATGAAAATGAAATTCAGTCGTAAAAACGTGTTGCCCAATTATCCATGGAGAAAATCGAGTCCTGCGCAGAATACCTCGCAAAAAAATTGACACAGTCTTAGACAAAACGTCCCAATCCTCAATTTAATTTTTTTCAACTTTACAAAACCGCGAATTTTCCCAATTTGAAAAAAATCTGTGAGACATACGAAAATATCGACAATTCATTTATTTTCGTCACGAAATTTATGTTCGAACTATGAATGATTAGATTGGAGTTTTTTTCTTTTTCATCCCAAGGTACGTCGCGTTTATATCATCATGCAGTGTGAAAAAATAAAGAAAATCCGAAATCGCATATGACGTCGGATCCATGACCCGCGATAAATATTTGTTCAAATGCATATTTTCGCTCATAATCTCTTTCTCATTTTTTCATTGGGATCATTGTTCTTCAAATATCAAGTAAAACTATAAACGTGAGATATAAAGCTACTGTAATTCTTGCTTAATGTGTGCTAGCTTTTTCAAATTGCACCCTATCACACACTGCTACTCATATTCATAATCATTATATTCTCAAACACTCTATAATGATGATCCATGAGATGTGGAAAATAATATCGTTGCTTGGAATGTGTACTCACGAAATCACATTTAAACTGGCACAATAAAAATTGGAACACGAGTCTGTGGTAGGCTTCACAATAATGAACAGCCAAGCTCGTAGAGTAACGCATTTCACGAGTGCAATTGACGGTCTTGTTACTCACTGTGGAAAAAGGAGAATCCAAAAGACCGGAAATCTCGACGAAAAGAATTTAAGGGCGCATTGCACATTCTGAACCGCAGCCAAGTCATTTGTTCACGTCCAGAATTTCAGTGATTTTTCGTCCGAGCACAGATTTTCTCAATAACCAATTAATTCGACAGTCATTAACAAAATATTTAGACAAACATTTTTTCGATGAATATTTTCCCTCGTGCGGAATAAATTTTGTCCCGTTTTCCGCACACTTTTCCAACATCAATTCTTTTTCATCTCGATGTCTATATTCATAAATCTCGTGTGCAAAAATGTCCTTGCCGCTTTTCACTCGAGAACCATTGAACCGATTGCAATGAATCTTTCACCGGAATAAAGCTCGTGATTCACACTAGATTGCAGATTGTCATCTAAAAAGAAAAAAAGTGACAGCGATTCTCGTGAGTTCAAACAAAATTTATTCTGAAAGATAAAAAATCGTAAAAAATGGAAACATTATGTTAAAAGATGTCAAATTTTGACGTAATTGTTATCAACCGAGAAACTCAGAAACCCCAACAACGTTGGCTCATTTATAGCCAAAACATTTCGTAGTAGAAAGCGCGGAATTAAGTAGCAACTTTGCACTTGTGAAATATTATTACAAAAACACATCGCGACGGCATTGACATAAATATTTATGAAGCTGCGAAGTTCGCAACGTTGGAATCCAACGAAAAATATTTATTTTCATTGACAATTTGTTTAATTTTCAAAATCATCCAAATTTTTCGAACGGATATAGTTTTTAGGTCGCGAAAATAGATCGTTTTACACTCGTAATTACATTCGGCATTTGAATAATAAGCTACGCCACAGAAAAAATAAAATTTTGTTGCATTCTCCAACGATGCAAACTTCAACGCGACATGAATATTTCGTATCGCAGGTGAACTCACGAGGATTCGAATCACTCAGTTCATTTTCGAAAGGAGCTGTCTCCGAAAAATATTGAAAAGAATATTTTAAAAATAATTGAGCAACGAAAGAAAAATGGCTGATGAAGTTTACAGCAATTTTTCGGTTGAATAATTCGATAGAAATTGGTTCGGCTCTCGGTTTAGTGAAAATTGGTGTTCGTGGAAACTGAATTTCTAGTCGTAAGTGATTTATGGCTGCGACTATGTATGTATTAAAGCTCCTTAAACGAGTAATTATTTGTTCATTACAATGATTATTATTGGTGAAATTTCTTCAACAAGAAGAAGATAAAAAATGAGAAAAAAAATAATATTGTCAGGTCGAATCATCCATTGGACTGGGATTGTACGCCAAGGATAGCGCCTCTTGCGACACCGGAAACGATGTCCGAAACCTCTAGCAATCCACCGTCTCCCGTGCCACCGCCAAGACCAATGAGACGTACACCCAAGATCCCGGGAAACTTGTCGACGGCGGCGGACGATCTCAAGAGCAACCTTCACTTCGCAATGCTCTCGGCTAAGAATTATCGTCTACGCGAGGATACCGCGGGCAGCAACAGCAGCAGCGGCAACAGCGAAGCGAGTTACGAGAGCGCCAGAAGTCTTCAGGTTGCTAGTCTTCCGCCGCCGGTTCCAAGAAGACGCGATTCAGCCATTGTTTCAAGGTACTAATTTCCATTTCCGTTCATATAGTCAATCATAGTTTTTGATTGATTAATTGGTCCATTAGAAAATTTTGAAGGTCCATGTGCCAACCCGGGTTGTGCTGGTAACCTCCGTCTGTTCCATTCTTTTTTTTAACTATTCCTTACCTCTGGCAGTTCGTTTTTATACTTTTACAGTGCTCATAGGATATAAATTTGTTAATTACTTGAAATAGGATTCCGTTGTAACATAAAATCTCCTCTTTGTTTTGTAATACATTATATTAATTAGCACAATGTGTAATTATAATCAGCAGAGAACACGCAATATGCACAGCTGCATGCTGCCAGGACGATGGCTCGGAAAATTCCACCCCATCCTCTGGACACTCTGGGAGGATAGCACACGGCTCGCATCGAGTGCAGATTGACTATCGTTCCGAAGATAATGACACTAATGGGTCTAGTCTCGACTTCTACGAAGCAAAGGTAGTACGATTTTCAGCAAATCAACGTCGCAGAAACAATTGAATTTTTTGCCTTTTTGTTTCGCTTTGTTTTTTTCATTTGAGGTAATTTACATTTCTATTCGATTCCCGGTCAATATTGAGCTTCGCGAACGGAATACTTACTGTGTGAGTTCTCTGAAATTACAGATCGGATGAATTTGAAAATGCTCAAAATTTTTTGTAAAGATTGCGAAATTTGGATTTCCGGTTTTTTCTCGCGATATCCATTGGGGAAAAATTCTTGGGCACTTTTTGGAGGCTGCAGAAGTCAATAATCGAAATTTGAGCTAATTTTTTTGTAGAGGTAGAAAAAATAGTTGATCCAAATTGAGAGTTTGCGAACGATTGATTCATTTTGTTTGTAGAGCTCTTCGGGGCAACGTGACAGCAGCAACGACGTATTTCTCAGCGTCAGGAGTTCTCCAGAGTGCAAAGGGCTGATGGCACCAGCGACTGATTTAGGTGCCGAATGGAAAAAGAGGCTCGACCCATCCTCACTTCCGGTCGACGCCTCGCTCCCACTTCTTCGTGGTCTTTCGCCCACCCCAACTCAGGGACAACACTCGAGCTCACCGTTTTTCAATGTGAAACGGAAAAAATACGTTTATCCGATAACTCTCGTCGGACGCGGAGAAAGCAGCGTTTAGCCAACTTTTATACTCCTGGATCGTGAACGAAGGACGATACTATCGAAAAAAAAAATAAATAAATAACACACACACACACACTCGTTGCTATCGAATAATGCAATTGAGCGAGGCGGCACAGACGTGGCTTCAAATGGGACCACGAATTTGCAACTTTAACTACCTTTCTTTCTTACGGAAATTTAATCCGTTCAACAATAATTAATCGTGACTACCAGGCCTGTGCCGCGCTGTCATTGATTTTTTTTACAAACAAGAAAAATCCAAACTGCAGCAGGTAGATGACATTTTCGTCAATTCTAATCTTCGAGTGGCAAATTATTCCAACGTTTCTCCAGTAACTTTAAAAGCATAATAATATTTTTCAAAAATTAGACAAAAACGCTAACGAAATTGATGAAACTCTTTATCCGGAATCATTAATTCTCAAGTTCTCTTTTTCCTGTTATATATAGTTCAAGCTTTTCGGACAAAAAAGCTGCTCATGTATATACACAACAGTCGCGCAGCCCAGTGTTTATTTCATGGTGACAAAGATTTGTTGTTTTACGAACAGAAAACAGAATGTTCCTCATTCTTCGGAATTCTTGATGAAAATTCAAAGCTTGTGAAACCAGAAGAATTTTAAGAAACTGGACCTTTTCAAATGAACTTATGCTTGCAGAAATAAAAAAAGAGACTCGAGAACAAACGTTGACATACATTTTTCTAATGAAATAAAACACTCAGCAAGGCAACACGAATATATATTTTTCAAACGTATCAGAATAATTCTAATAAAAATATCTGCTAAGCTAAAACTTTACTGTAATAACTGAAGGTTCAAATTGTCATATCTGCATTTATATCTATTTGTCGACATCGAATATATTCCTTTTTCCAGATTGGAGGAATGTTAAGTCGCTCGAATTGTCCAGTTTCAAAACTTTGGGGTTCATCGAAAAAGCAGGCGAATTATAAATCATTTATAATGTAGAAAATTTATTCGAGACGGATTGAAAATTTGCACAGGCCTATTTAGAATCGAGCTCTCGAATTTCTTTCAATACATGTTTTTCTTCATACTTTGACACTCATTTGTATATCCTTGGTAAGAAAAAAGTGGAGAGTAGAATTGTCGAGGAAATGTGTTATTAGCATTTTCAATCATTTCGAAGCAAAATCCTCGACAAATAGTAGAGCTATGATATTCATTAAGTAACGAGACGTTCTCGAAGTAGTCTTTGAATCAACGAACTCAATATGACTTTGCTTACACGTCTACACAGCAAAATAAAATTTTCGAATTGCTGGAACGAAGCGTTACGTCGTGGGAATGCAACGACAAAATCTTTTCCTCAGGTTCATTCTCTCGAATGACCATTCATTCGCAGTATCACTCGGTCGGTTCGGAAAGAAAATTTCGACAAAATAAAACAAATTTCCGTAACTTGAGGTAATTTTTTCTTCAAAATGTTTTTTAAAAATATGATTTAGAAATTGTTGTAAAAACGATTGGAAGCTTTGTATGTTTCGCGACAACTATGGGACTTTTCTGTAGATTATTTTCGTAAGAATCTTTTAATACACATAAATTTATGACTGAGTTATAATTTTCAACAATTCTAGAAAATTTCGTCCCTCAAGTAGTTTTTCCACCATGACTGGCGAAAATACTACCATGAAAATGATTTTTGTGTCGTTGCATTTCAACGATGCAAGTTCGACGTCGTTAAAATGAAATTTTTTAGTACATCTTTCTACTGTAGCCTCAAAATGAGAATCAATAAATCGAGCAGGAGAGAAAAACATGATTGTGGCAAAAAAAACGACTCGGAGTATAACAAATAAATGATCTAAAGGATCGCGTTCAGGTGGAAGATCTTTGTTATTAGTTCATATTTTACCATTGAATAGATTTTCTATCGATTTTCTGCCAGAGTTGACCACAGAGAGACAATTTTAGATACCGGAGCAAGAAAAAAATAATATAGGCGAATTCGTAAAAGCGTGAAAAAGTGAGAAAGGCGGTGGATTACGTGTGAAAAAGAGCGTGTGAATATATCAGAAATAAAAAATGAAATATTCGAAGGTACTTTTAGCGACTTGGCGTGATTGCCAAAACTCGCCAAATGCTGAATAATTGAAAGAAAACGTTCGAAAATGTGTGTGCGTGTGGATGTGCCATGTAGGTTGTGTATAAATTAGAAAAACAAAAGACAAAAAGGATATTACAGTCTAGTCAGTATTTTCTCTGTATGCCTAGAGACAGTGAAATAAGTAAAGCTTGTCGCAGAGTGATATTTATCGGTAGTCAGGAAGGGAGATGAGAAGAAAATATTGCAGAGCAGGTGCAACAAAGTGTTAATATTAATCTGTGAGAAAAACAATAATTTATAAGAAATAAAAAGGATAATATGTGATTCATCTTTGGGCATTTAATCTTATTCCTACTATAATTCATGATGTTGAAGTTTGCATCGTTTAAATGCAACGAAATCCTGTTGTTTTTTTTAGTACAACTCATAATTATTGATCAATATTCGGTCTGGACAATAAAACGATCCGCTCATGCGATCTAGAAACTCAGTCGACACGAAAAATTGCCATGATTTTTAAAATTCAATAAATCATCCCCTATGAGAAATATTTTTCGTTGAATTTCAACGTTGCAAACTTCAGAGTCATGTATCGTCCTTGGATCCACGTTTCGAGTATCCTCTGAGTCTAAAAAATCCTCGGGGAAATTAAAACTTCAACGCCGTGAAAAACTAATGATTCTGAAGTCCGCGACGTTAGCAAAAAGCTTTTATTTTAATGATAAGCTTTGCCACAGGAAAAATAATATTTCGTTGGATTCCAACGATGCAAACTTCAACGTCGCATGAAAACTATATCAAAGTAAAGAATCCAATGCATTGCCACACTTCCATTTTATTATATACAGAATCATTAGTTCGTCGATACATTTTGGTAGTTAAACAATTTTCCATGAATTCCAATGTGTAAGGAAAGTTCCTTCTTAAAATGGAAAAAAAATCTTTAAATTGTGGTGAGGCAACTGTCTCCTTCGGGAATGACGATTGAGTACAAAAGTCTTGGAAAATTGTTGATATCTTTACTGCCAAATTATTGGAATCAGAAAAGAGACGTCGCGACGGTGAGAATGGTTGAAAATTTCATCGAAACTTGTTATTGCATCGCAGAAGCCCAGGGAGGAGTCATGGGCTGTGGATTTTGTAAATAACACATGACTACCGCAGACGTCGAGAGCATAAAACTACTAAGTATTTGTTTGGTATCTTCGCTGGCTCGGGAGTTAGCAAAACTTATGCAAGAGCAGTAGAGAGCTGCCCAGGACGACCATTTCAGTCGCATCATGAGGCCGCACATACTGAATACCATCCCGAGAATGTTCATGTAATCCGGTGTCAAATCATCGCCCGGCTGTGCTTGAGTGCTAGTCACTGAAGGTTTGTAGCGAATTTCCTTCTCGGGGCGTCGAGGATCCGATGAATTGATCATTCTAAAAATAATTAAGAGCAATGAGCAATTTTTTCCTCTCCGGTTTTTCGTTGCGGCTTGAAAAATATTTGAGACAATAATTGGAAACGCGTTGACTCCAAAAATTGAGATCGATGACTCTGCGAAATATTCTAATTTAGCGATTAATTGATAATAAATCGTTTCGTACTCTGTTTCGTAACTAATTTTCCTTCGCAGGCATCTTGTTGGAATTTCAAAAGCCATATGGGATTGACAAGTTATAGACTTACGTGATTTTCTCGAATTAGTAAACGGAAAAATTACGAATGGTTTCGAGGTTAATTCCAATTACTTTTCACTTCACTACGAATAAACACTGCGAAGTTGTCGATTGCACAATATCAATACTGTTCAATAATTATTAGCGAAAGTTGTTGTGAATTGCAAAATTAGAGGATAACTAGAATCAATGATAAATAAACAAAACCATAGGAATAATCCAGACAGTTATGAAGTCTGCGTACAGGACGATCGTTCTGCAATCTGACCTAGAAGCAGTTCTTACAGTTCTTATGGGAGCTCTAAAGACAAACTTTCTGCGACTCGAACTGCCGCGTGGCAGCGTGGCGGTCGCTGTGCGGCAGCGATCTCTCTCTTTCCCATTGAAAAGCGCAAACACATTCGAGCCAAGCGCGTGGGGTCGAGTGTTCAAACCTCGCCTCTCCCTTTTTATTTCATTACTGATTGCGTGCGGGTTTAATGATTTTTTTTTCGTAAGTGACAATTTTTCAGACCGGAAACATCGTATGCTGAAAGAACTTTGATTGTAGATGTAAAACATCAATATATATTAGGCTCTCTTTCACTGTTTTTGTACCGGTTTACAGTTCTATATCTCGATGAATACAGTGTGGTCTAGGTACTACCGTCACTGACTACTTTTTCTCCCAATAATTTGGCATAACATAGCGAATAAAAATTCATCTAGAAACGCAATCGGCAGATCCACGATTTTTTAAATTTTTTATTTTATTTTTTTCAGTAAATATTCGGAACTGGGGCTCCTGCTATAATCGGGCTAATAAAAAAATTGGATCCACAAACAACCATTTTCATCATTTTCAAAAACTTCTTGAAATAAATTTGTTTAAATTTCACGACACACACATACAATTCATCAAGATGTTTCATTGTGGGAAAAGATAGAAACTTTTGCTAAATGTCGAACTCAGAAATTCAAAGAATAAGACATCGTTTCGAATTAAAAAAAAAAAAAAACTCATGAGCGCACTCCTGATTTGAATGGTTATAGGATGGATTTTTGAATCGAGTAGTACAGGAAACAAATAGTTGCCGACACTTCCGGAAGGGAGGCGAGAATCGGCCGCTTCTCGTTGATGGTGGATGTGAAAATTGAAGCAGTGAAGTTTTATCGTGCGTGTATCGACAGCCAAACGAAATTTTCTCGACAGTGCGTTTCATTGCAAGTACAAAAGTTGTTTCCTCTCGGTTGGATTCGACTAAAGGATGAACGGTATTGTGGCAATGGTGAGCTTTCAAGTCTTTATCTCCGTGTACGATCGAGCAAGCATCAAAAAAAGGCCAGTCGCGACTATGCGTGAAAATCCAAAGAGGCATCATGGCGAACCCAAATTATCATGTGTTTACAAAATTAAGCTGTTTCGACGACGATTTTTTTTTTTCCTCCCAAATGTGTTCAGGAAAACTTCCAATCACTACACATCGATCTCCATACATGCAACGACAACAGACTTGAAATTTTTGTTGTTACGAATTCGTTAGCCCTTCGAGGATATTGATTTTCCATTCGTACGAGACTTGGTTCCTCCAATCTACAAATTAAATTTCATTTGCAACTTCCGAATACGCTATGATCGCTTGTATAACCTCAAACTGTCAACAATCCTTCTTTTGCAACTCCATGCCATCGAGTACCCAAATATCGTAACAAGTTGATCATTTGATGAATTGTAACAATTTCTAAACAGCATTTTACTTCATCGAAATGTATTATGGATTTTCAACGATCGCGATTCCAAATTTCATCGTGAAAATGAACTGGTCACAAAAATCTGTAAACGTATCTTCATAACCTCAATTTTTCGCTGTTAACTTTCGCGCAATCAACAGTCCCGAGGATTTAGAGCGATTTCCATTGTTGAATGCAACGAAATTTCCTCTTTTTAGGACGGCGTAAAATATATAAGCCGTCGTTGATTATCCCAATCGGACGATTCTTTCTTTTCCACTTGGAAATTGTACGAATTTTTCGAGCGGCAAAGCTCTGTTTGTCTGCGACGCCGTCTGGAGAAGCAAGCTCGTAAAAATGGTATTTGATTTTTTCAGGCCCTACCAGCGAACAACAGCGCCGAACCGCCGACCAAAAGGATACGGGTTGAAGGTACATTGCTAATATAGCAGGATGCTCGTATATCTTCACATAGCCGGATAAATAATATCGCGTAAAACGTTAATGTGCGTGCTGCGAGGCATAGGAGGAAAAAAAAAAAGAAACAAAATCAATGGCAAACATCAGCAAATGAATTGTAACGACATCGTATATTGACATATGTGTGTGAATAAGTTTGAACGCCTATATGTCAATATATGTGAATATTGATAATATTTATAAACGAAATGCAAAGGTTGAGGGGAAAAAAGGAGAGTTTTTGTTTCGTATCTATAGTCAGGCAGATTAGGAGCTAGAAATTGAGTAAAGTGAGCCGGCCTTACGAAATTTCTGAACAACGCACGTTCTGGAACGGCCGGCCGATAAATTATATGATTTTTTAATTTTTGTTGTTTTTCTTTGTTCGTTATTTCTTTGGTTATTTTTTTTTCCTATTTTCTTAACGTGTTACCATCACAAAACGACTTTATTTAGGGTTCTTTCAAAATTTTGTATAAACATTCTCGGCGCCAAAACTAACAGTTCTCTCCTATGAAGAAACATTTTCTGACGTTCAGAATTTCAAATATTTCATTTTCAATTTTTTATATTTTTACCAACTCAACGCGTGTAAATTCGAGTCGCGTTTCTTTTATTTTTATCTTGCAACTTTTGAACGAAACGTGATTTCAATTTACAGGCGTAAGTTTCCCATCTAAATGGGAATAATAAAAAATTGGGAATATTCGAATATCTCAAATTCTAAACGTCACAACATTTTTCTTCATCAGAGAAAACTGTTGCGTTTGGTGGCAAGAACGTTTGTGCAAAATTCTGAAAGAACCCTAAATAAAGTCGTCTCGCGATAGTAATACCTTAACTCTATCTCTTTATTCACTTTCTCTCTGTTAGGCGAAATCAGGCTTCAAGATGGCCCTCAACAAAACTAATGTATGGTTGTCCTTCTGTTCTGAGATGTTACAGCGGAGAGACAGTACAGAATCTGTGGCCTTCGACTGAGCTGTGATCATGAGCGTGCGCCAAAGAATCAAAGAGATCGCTACATTCGTTGAAACAGAAAGAAAATAACGAGTTTTAGAACAAAAACGAAACTCGATGCTCCGAAATGGGCGTGTATTGTCGTGTACGCACCGCCGATACTCGATGCTCGTTCCTCCTTGTTTTTTCTTCTCTTTTTGTTTCTTCCTAGATAGGTCAGCATTTAGGATAGTTAACAATCGTCTCGATTTCTACATACGAGACTCGCTCGCTTGCTCCTTCCACCGTGTTGTTTTATCATTTTTCTCTTGTCACGCCAATTTTTCAACGATTCTGAAGAAATTTTCTAAACTATTTCCAACTATTCGAAATTATTCAAATTCTGTGTTTTTTGAGAATTAGAAAATTACAAAATTATCGTTTCAACTTGTGATTTGTTTGAAAAAAAAAAAAAACTATTTTCAAATCTCTCATCGTTTCGGTATAGCGAGCCTCGTAAGTAGAAAAAGTCACACTCTATTTATGATGAAATGATAAATGCGGGGAAGCTCCAATTTAAAAAGTAACCTCATAGCGCGATTATCAATTTCTTATCAGGTGCAGCCCCACTGATTTATCATTATTTATTCTTTACTAAATACATATATTTTGATAGAAAATAATAAAAATCTGGTCAGGGCGATAAAAAGAGGTCGGGTTCTGGTGATTAGGTTGTCGAAGGCAAAACCACGTGAATGGCGCAGAAAGAAATGCACTTAGCGTGTTCTCCGTTTGCTTTGTGCTTACAGATTTCTGCGTCTCGCCCTCAGTATCTCGGACATTTTGTGCGCGCGATCTTCATTGCTCAGCCCCGAACACGGTTAAACGAGTCGATAAAACGTATACACAAACAAAATTCAAACCCAAACAATAAAATCGTACAATTGACATTCATTTATCCGGTAAATAAGAAATAATGAAAAAGCGAAAAAGGATAAATTTAAATAATTCATACAAGAACAGAGGAATCTTGAAAAATACGTTTCAACCAACGTGTTCTGATTTCTGTTCCAGAGACACTAGCGGTCTACTCGATCGATCTTGTTCAGTTCAGAACCGAATTGTGCCAAACGTTTCAATACTCCATTCGCAAAGCCTCTAATTATTTTTCATGATTGTCTATGGAAATGCTGTCACGATTTTTCACTCTCCAGGATAAAAAAAACGAATTTCCCAACTAAATATTCACATGGATATATGAAAAATATCTAATCAAATTTCTCCAACGTGTATTTGATTACTATTCGAGTTTTCTATTTTTCGTATTTTTCTACGAATTTTCCAACAAAACATGTAGTTCGAAGCCATCAAACTTTTAAATCGTTGCCCTTGATGATATAAACTTCAGTATCAAATGTGTATATTGATTCATTTTCCGGGAGAGTTTGTTATCATGCGTTTTCTAGAGAAAAAAAATGTTGCATCTGTTTTAGCAATTTTACACTCCGAACCCTAAGGATTTATTGATAAATGCAACCGGTGTCGTCGCTTCTGCGTGTGCGTGTTTGTTAACGTAACACATATTGCGATAAAGCGACGATTAACGAAAGAGGAAATTGACAATGTGAACGTTTGTATTTTTTGTAATGACGGCGTGTCGACTGTTTTAATTTCTTTAAACTTACAGTTTGGCGGACGATTCAGCTTTGGGGAGCTGCTCCATTGGCACCGATACTTTTAACAAGCCATTTATAAAACAAACAAATGAGAAATACCGAAAGAAAATTGCATTTGGTCGTTACCGAAAAAACAAACACATACCGAAATGATGAATTATTTATTTCGCCAAGACTCTCAGATCGAATTCCTTTGCGATCCATCGAAAAATCTCATTTCCATTCCCCCCTCTTAATACATCAACTTATTCTGCACGTCGTCGTGCATTCCAGTTCTCCCTCTCTCGCGTTAATGAAAATCGTTCGAAAGCTCATTTCAAAAACATGGTTAGAATAACTTGTAATTATATTTCGACCATCGCGATTGCCAATTGGAGCAATTCGTGCGCTCGAAAGTATTTTTGAGATGGTTGAGAATTCGCTTCAATTTTGACCATATTACCGAGTGCAACCGTCTAATTTATTATTTCTTCGTAGGCCACGCCTCGGATTTCTTGCCCGGACCAATCTATGATCTCAATCAGACAGGGCAGGTCGTCGCTGGTATGTTTTTCCTTCTTTCACATTAATTCCTCGCATAAAAAGCAGTGGACTTTGGCAATCATTCAATGATCCTCACATTCTTTTAACGTTTTACTATCGCGTAACGACTTTATTTAGGGTTTTTTCAAAATTGTGTTTAAACGTTGTTGATACCAAAACCACCAACAGTTTTCTCCTGTAAAGAAAATTTTTCTGACATTTAGAATTTGAGATATCCAATTTTTCATTTGTCCCATCTGAACGCGTGTAAATTGAAGTCACGTTTCGTTAAAAACGTTGCAAGACAAAAGGAACGCGTTGAGATGGGAAAAATAAGAAAATTTAAAATTAAATATCTCTAAAGAACGTTTCTGATAATTTTTGAAAGAACCCTAAATAAAGTTATAGCAATCCCTTAATTTTCCTTCATTTGCTTCCGAGTAAAAAGAAACTGACGACACCTAAAAATCCGAAAAAATTCTAGACAATTAAGAACAATACGAAATAATGTGGAAAATCGGTGTAAAAAGAAAAGATTAAAAATTAATATTTGAATGTTACAATGACAGACGTGACACGCGTTCTTTGTTTATAATTAATCACATCGGCACGTGTTATCAAAGCGGAATAGGAAATGATGATGAAGTTTGCATCGTTGAAATGCAACGGAAGTAATTTATTCCAATTTCTTGCAAAATATTTTTGCTAATGAAAACCTAAATGTCAAAGAAATATTGAGGTGATTCAAAAAATGATAAAAATCCTGAATTGAGTAGGTAAATATTTTTCGTTGGACTCCAACGATGCAAACTTCAATATCGTGAATATCGTAATTTCCAAGATTTATCAAATTATATAACGAACTCATTGAATGAAATATCCCAAGATCCTTAGAGTCCTTGGAGTATAAAATGATGTAATATTTCATCGTGACAATTATAACTTGTTGAGACACTTCGTCTGAAGTTATATCGATGTTGTCTCCAATGAAATGAGCGTTTTGCTGATAAGATCTGATTATTTTTCGTTTAAATAAATTCATACTAGTGAAAAAAACTTTTAGATGATAATTTTCGTTGGAATTTTTGTTTTGCTCCATTTTCTCAAAGGTCCTGGAGCAAAGTACCTCACTTTGCCTGGTATACTCGGCGCCGGCCTGCCGAAAATTTCGTCTGAGCAACAGGACACGGTGACCAGAGCTAAAAAATATGCGATGGAGCAGAGCATCAAGATGGTCCTGATGAAGCAAACGTTGGCTCATCAGCAGCAGGTACGTACGCGAGTTTTGCTTCAACAAAATTTTTCAAAAAAAATGAGAAAAAGTTTAGCTATTATACGAGTCGTGGCGTCGCAACAAAAACAAATGTTTCTTAACAATCAGGGTTATCCGAAAACTCCCGATTTGTTTATCTTTCTCGGAATCTTAGTGATGAATGAATTTATAAAATTTTGACCAATTTCGGGATTAAAAATATTTCTAGAACATTATGAGTCACGAATTTCGCGTCTGCCGCTGAGCTACCAACGAGAAATTAAGATTCAATATCGTAAACGAACTGGAATTGTTTAATATTTAAACAACGATTTCTTTCTCCCCGCAGAAGAATAAATTGGTCCTGCGGCAACAAGTTTTATTGCTGATGTGCAGGTTAGTCTGAGTCAAGATCGAAAATAAGGAGAAAAGTAGTAAGACAACGATTTATTTTTCTTTGCGAACTCATTATCGTGGAAGAAACGAAGAAACGAAATGTTGCTGTGCACAGAGTCACGGATGGGATTTTTTTTTCCGTTCGATCGTGCATCGAAAGTCATTTCCTACTGACCAAAATCTGATGCCCAAAAATTCACTTGGAACTAAAAAGAAATCATGAGAAACATTTGACACGCGACCGAGGCTCGGCTTTTTTTCTTATTTTTTTTTTTCGTCCAGAATCTTATGAATGGATGGTTGTGATCCTTTGTGTTCCAGCAAATGGCTAGTCAAAGGAATCAAGTGCAAAGACAACAGGCTCTCGCTCTTATGTGCAGGTTTGTTCAATTTTTGCCAAGGCAAAAAAGAAAA
Source organism: Hyposoter didymator (assembly GCA_037952995.1). Taxonomy (NCBI): domain Eukaryota; kingdom Metazoa; phylum Arthropoda; class Insecta; order Hymenoptera; family Ichneumonidae; genus Hyposoter; species Hyposoter didymator. The sequence continues at coordinate 7,314,081 of JBAJMU010000001.1, read as the reverse complement.
TGAGAATCCGTGGAATTTTTGGAGCCCTCATGTACAATTTCATTCTTCGAACGAACATTATTTTGTTAATGTTTGATAACCATTTCGCAATCATTCAATATCTTGCCAAACATTCGATTTTTCGTAAAAACAATAATCGGAATATTTATTCAAACTAGAGAAACAAAGTTGGCAACGATGAGCAAATTCCTGATAATGCCGAAAATAAGCAAAAAACTTGCGAAAAATGCTGCCCCAAGAGCTGTGAAAAAAATGTAGATTGTTTAAATAATTTTCGAAACAGGGTTTACGTAGGGAGCATCAGCTTTGAGCTCAAAGAGGACACGATAAGGCAAGCTTTTTTACCATTCGGACCGATAAAATCGATCAACATGTCGTGGGATCCTGTGACTCAGAAACACAAGGGATTTGCGTTCGTCGAATACGAAATACCTGAGGCGGCGCAATTAGCGCTTGAACAGATGAATGGTGTCATGATTGGTGGACGAAACATCAAGGTAGCGGGACGTACCTATATAACGAATTTCCCGTCCCCGCGCAATCCTACTGTCTCGCCGGAGGTCGGCAAATTTTTATTTCGTTTCTCTTTGCATTATTAATATATAATCTTCATAATTCTTTTGTCTCTCTTTAAATTATCCTTTGAGCTAAATTTCGTTTCATTTACTTTGAGAGTTGTTGTCTTCATAAAAGCCACAAGACATTTTTAAAAACAACGTAAATAAGTAAAGATTCAAATTCAGGTAATATTATTAGTTTTAAATAACGAAGACGTCACTCACGTGTAAGGCATCTGGATCAAATAAACTCCATTGAAAAATCATCTTCTCTCATTCCTCAAAAGTCTTATTCAAAGATAAATAACTGCTCCAAAAGTAAATTTTAGTACTGTCGCCACCACCGTGCAAATCCACTTCTTACCCGCGATATCCCTCGAAACACTTGTAATTATATTCCTCTCGTTGACCCAATGTCTTGGACGAGTCTGATATCAGTCTTGTAACATTTAATCGATTTAGTCTTACTGTATTCTCACTGTGTTGATTAATTTGTTGATTGATCGATTAAGAAGGTTGGCTCGCTACATACGACAACATGATGAGGATTTAATACAATTTGGTGACAACACTCTTTAGCATCAAATACGATGATGCATTTTTTTTTTCCAAATTTTTCGTCTTCATAGTTTTCGAATAACTGGAGGATCTGAATCCTGTGATTATGCATGTAAAGTCTAGTGTTGAATTACTCGAACACTATGTAGAAGAAAAATGTTGGAAAATTTCTATATTCGCATTTAATACTAAAGAATATACTCACGAAATTTCATTGAATTCTTATCATTTCGAATTTTCCTCGGCTTTTAACATGGCAACATCATTGTGTGTAGCCAACCTTCTTAATTGCAACGATTTTATATTTCCATTTTGATTATTCTTCGGGGAAGGATTTCTGAAGAATCGTTTGTCCGTCTGTTCAACAGGTAGTTGGACGGCCTTCGAATATGCCACAAGCACAATCGGTTATTGACGAAATAACGGAGGAGAGTAAACATTACAATCGTATTTATATTGCCTCGATACATCAGGACTTGACCGAGGAGGATATTAAATCTGTGTTTGAGGCATTTGGACCTATAACCTATTGCAAATTGGCGCAAGGTAGTTCACCGCACAGACACAAGGGCTACGGTTTTATCGAGTACGAAACAATGCAATCGGCTCTTGAGGCGATAGCTTCGATGAATCTCTTCGACTTGGGAGGGCAATACCTCAGAGTTGGAAGAGCCATTACCCCACCAAATGCTCTTATGGGTCCACCGAGTGGCACTAGCATGATGCCAACTGCTGCTGCCGTCGCTGCTGCAGCTGCAACCGCTAAAATTCAAGCTATGGACGCTGTCGCTAGCAACGCTGCTGCTCTTGGCCTCACCAAACTTGGAGCTACCACTCCACCTCTTCTCAATCCCGGTAATTTCATTTTCAATTGAATTATTCCTGCGAAAATACGTTCGAATCGAATGAACATAATTATTTCTATCAAGTTCTCTAGCAATCAAACGCCATTCAATATGTTTTATCATTTGATGAATTTAATTCGCACTGTACCAGGAATCGTACGACCTACAACACCATCGACGATAGGGATACCTCCGGTTGTGGCCCCGGTAATTGCTCCTCCTGGCATAGCCATACCTCAAACCTTGACGAGACCACCAGCAATTATTCCACAAATACCTGGGCAATCGGTTGTCATACCTCCCCCAGTGGTTGTTGCACCAACAGCAGTGGGTGCACCAGTCGTAAGTTTCCAAAGCAACCAACAGTTACGAGAGTCACTGGAAACTCGTGTAAAAAGAAAAAAGAAACAAAAAACGAATTTTCTTTCATTAGATTCCAACGCCAAATGCTCTCGGAACAGAAATAATAAAGCGCGCTCACGAGCAGGCCGTACATCAAAAACAGCAAGAAGAACTGCAAAAGAAATTACTCGAAGAGACCGAACCCCAAACTTTACAGCAACAAGAAAATATGTCGATAAAGGGACAGAGCGCTCGTCATCTGGTGATGCAAAAATTAATGCGAAAAATCGAATCGAGGGTCGTTATTTTGCGGAATATGGTTGCCCCGGAAGATGTCGACGAGAGTTTACAGGAGGAGATACAAGACGAGTGTTCGAAATTTGGTGTTGTCGAGCGTGTTATTATTTATAATGAACGTCAGTCCGAGGATGACGAGGACGCCGAAGTTATCGTCAAAATTTTCGTTGAATTTTCACAAATGACCGGTAAGTTGAAGCCAATTTCGCACTTTCCACTAATATTTCTCCTCTCTCGTCCACATTTCATTATTTTTTTATTCGCAGAGGCCGAAAGAGCAAGAGACTCCCTCAACGGTCGATATTTCGGTGGACGTCTCGTTAAGGGCGAACTTTACGATCAGGCGTTATTCGACAACAACGATTTTTCCGGTTGAATTGACGCTCCAAGATTCCGTCCAATCGGACACGTGTCAGATTAAACTGTTTTTCCTATGGAAGAATTCCTATACGAAGATGAAAATCAACCATCTTTTTAACACAAACGAATACTCTTTATTCGATAGAGCACGGACAAGCTTTATCGAATATCAAAATTTTCGATAAATTGTATCACTCAATATTTGCGTCCGTAGCACACGATTTAATGAAATTATCCACGTTTTATATCGTATATTTATTATACGTTATGTTCTACGTTGATTTTTTTT
>JBAJMU010000001.1:7277359-7310790 GCA_037952995.1 Hyposoter didymator | reverse complement strand
TTTTTTTTTTTTTTTTTTTTTCGAAATTCGAAGAGATTTATCCCTCACAGCTAATCCGCCGCTGTGTCGACGTGTATTTTTCACTGGTTCTCATACTTTGACGATGAAAACAAATTGGCGGAAAGAAAAATTCGACGTAACCGTCGGGATAATATTATTAAAAAGTCCGAACAAATGTTTACTGATATATTTTGCAATCACCGATACGTGAATTACGATATCAGTATCTGTTTATTTACATCGAAATGATAAAATAAATTGTTTTACATAAAAATATACGTCGTTTCCAAATGTCCTGAAATTACATGCAGTCCTCATCCATTTTTCCTCCTTTCACGCGCTGATTCGAATTATTTGGGTCTTCGGATATACGGTACTCATTTTCAATTTGGTTTTTTTTTTCATTTTTTTTGATACGGCGGAAAAAGCCACGACAAAAATGGTTCATTCCATTTCATTCGTCGCCGATCGAGGAAATTTTTCTTTAACATTATCGATTTTCCACCTTTTGTTTAAAAAAAATCGTACGAGTTGGCGTTACCTTAGAATATGTTATGGAGACTGAATTCCATTTTTGATTACACGCTCACGGTCGAAGAGGTTTATTGGAATCCGTTTCGAGCATTTTCTTTCTACAGATTCATGTATAGTCGAGCGTTGTTTTTATTTATACGACTGATTCGATCGGATTATGAAATTCAAAACTTATTTAGTAGACTGTTTGAATCGAGTAGTAAAAAAAAGTATAGTTCCCAAAAAATCCGTAAGAGCGGCGACAATTGACCGCTTGTTGATGGCGGGTGTGAAAGCTGTGTGGTGTGGGAAAATTCGCAGCTTTCCGTTCGTTTCTCCAAACCCAAAGATTCAAAATAATAAATATTAGTCAGTCACAGCGTGAAAGTACAAAGTTATTAAATCACTTTTGGATTCAACGAAACGATGAACGGAGCAGGAACAATGGTGAGAATCTGCAATCATATAGCAACGCTATTTTTATTAAGTAACAATTAACGACGTTTCGGAGTTTTTATGAGTATCCAAACAGGCATCATGGCGACTGAAATTCATAACGTATACAAGAGTCCAGCGTTTAGCTGGTTCTTATAAACCATTTCTTTGCAAATATGAATGAAAAACCTTTCGTTGATCGAATGCACGAAAATGCTATTACGAACCAATCTATATTGGTTGATAAATCTTTCGTTCCTGTTCCCAACAAATTTTGAGGTTATCAATTAGTGATTGGTATCGGTGATTTGCAATGTTTCCCCCAATTGTCATTTACTTGGAGAACAATACCAAGTTATTTCGAATCTTCAATAATGCAACGTGCATTCGCGTGCTCGGCGCGAACACCATAAAATATAAAAACACCAATTTTATTGCTACAACATCGCGATTTCGTTATGAAATGACAATTTTTCCAAACCATTCTCTTTCATGACATTGATGCCCATTTCTTGTTGTTCTCATTCAAATGGAATTATCGCTTGTTCCATTTTCGAACGAGAAACAGTCGAAGGGTCAATAGATCTAACCTCACTCTTCTATACATATATTTTTTTCCCGATTCTTGTTGTTTAGGCAGCTCGAAAAAACAAAGAAAAAAGTAGTTACCTCCAACGTGTTTGAGTCTCTAAAAACGTCCGGTGCGAAACCGATTTCTCTCGATAAAACGTCCATCTCGGATGAAAACTCTAGGATAATAAATTTGTCAATAAAACCCAAAATTTACAATGTTGAAGTTTGCGTCGTTGAAATGCGCAGAAATTCTGTTTCTTCTTGAGCAGAGCTCAAGGTTTTTATCCAATATTTCCTCATGACAACAAAAACGATCTTTTTTTTAGAATCCAGACAAAATCGTTACGAAAATAATCATGGTTTTTTAAATTGAACAAAAAATGAATAGAAAAATCATTTGTCGTTGGATTCCGACGTTGCGAACTTCAGTATCATCAGAATTCAGATTAACTGGATTGTTATTTCACAGGGATTTCCTTGTAAAAATGTTGCAAAAAATCTCCATAAAATTGCTACGAATATTGATAAATCAATGGGCCTTTTTGACGAAAAAAAAAATAATTTTTTTTCAGGCAACTGCAGTGTCCAACGGCACGGAGTCGCCGCAGAACGCATCATGGGTCTCAGGTATATTGCTAACGCAGCCAGATGCTCGTACATTTCCTTGTAAGCGGATAAAAAATGTTGTAAAACTCTTGAAAATGTATGGAGACACTCGTTCCGAGCGGAACAAACAGAAATTGCAATAAACAGCAATTGCGTCTTATTTGTATTGTATATGTATGGGTAAATCTACTGTATTTTCAAGAACATCGGTTAGTTGAGTCGGTCAGATACAACCTGGAGATTTCGGTACATTCTTTTGGAAATGGAGCCGAAACTCTCAATAAATTCTTAAGAATAGGGCAGTAGAAAATCAATATCGAAAATGAAAAGATGGGAGTCAGATTTGATCGAGTGGAACGTTCCATTGGTAAACCACGAATTGCGTTGGCCAATTCTCCAAATATTTCGCAACGTTCCTTCTGCATTTTGGTCTTGAAACGACGAGTTTATTTGGAAACATCATTAATTAGGAGCTTTATTAATGAGGGTCAATATGATGCATTGAACCGGTTAGTCAGCAAGAAATAGACTTTTATAAATATATGTATTCAGATATATTCTTATATTTATCCATATATATTTTACATGCATAAATGTATAAATACACACACAAACACACACACACACGAGTTTGATTGCTGAGGAGAAAAAGGAATTGTTGACTACTTTTTGGTATTTAGTCAAGCAGTTGAGGAGGTAGAGATTGAGTGAAAAGACGACCTTACGAAATATTGTAAACAAGATACGTTATGGAATGGCCGGCCTATAAATTTTTCTTTTTCTTTCGTTTTTTTTTTGACTCTCCTATTTCTCATTCTCTTTCTCTCTGTTAGGCGAAATGAGGCTTCAAGATGGCCCTTAACAAAACTAATGTATGGTTGTCCTTCTGTTCTGAGATGTTACAGCGGAGAGACAATACAGAAACTGTGGCCTTCGACTGAGCTGTGATCATGAGCGTGCGCCAAAGAATCAAAGAGAACGCTACATTCGTTGAAAAAGAAAGAAAATATCGAGTTTTAGTACAAAAATGAAACTCGATTCGCCGTAATGGGCGTGTATTGTCGTGCATACAGCGCCGATACTCGATCCTCGTGCCTCGTTTTTGTTTCTTCCTAGATAGGTCAGCACTTAGGATAGTTTGCTATCGTCGTTATTTTTTAATAATGAGTCTCGTCTTCCCTTGCTAATCGAATTTACCTCGAATCATAAAAGTCCTGATTTAATTTAAAGCCGAAAAATACAATTTTGCATATTCTTGAGACATCGGAATGATCGAAACGAACAAAATTCTGACAAAACTGCAGAAAATTTATGAAATTATTCAATTCACTTGCATAACTGAATTTTACGAATTCCATCCATTTTCATAATGAATCTCCAAATTCCGACTTTATATTGTGAGCCAAAAACATAATCCGTTTGTTTAGCCACAAAAATAGTATTCATCGCAGAAGAAATGTGTATTTTGTAACGAGACTCATAATTGAAAAAACCCAGTGGCGACATAAATTTTTATTTGAAAAATCAGATAATTGATTTCGCCATCAGGTGTACACCATTGTTTTGATTTTTCTTTTGCTCAAGTAAAAAGTTGTGTTTTTTCGATAGAACTTTAAAAGAAAAGAAAATGGAGCAGGGCCGCTAAATAGACTTCGGTGCAAATTGATAGGTTATCAAAGGCATAAGACGTGCGTGATTGGCGCAGAAACAAAAATGCACTTAGCGTGTTCTCCTTTTGCTTTGTGCTTACAGATTTCTGCGTCTCACCCTCAGCCTCTCGGACATTTTGTGTGCGCGACCTTCATTGCTCAACCCCGAACACGGTTAAACGAGTCGATAATACGTATAAACGAAATAATTAAAAACAGAAAAGAAAGAAAATTCGAATCGTGGTTTTGCGGGAAAATTGAAAAGAAAAAAAAAGAAAAAAAGTAAAAAAAAATCGACAGATATTAATTATTGATAAATGAACAGAGGCATCGTAGGAAATACGTTTCAATCAACGTGTTTTGATTTCTGTTCCAGGGACTAGTAGAGTACGCTATCTATCTTGACCAGTCGAGAACGAAATTGTGCCAATCCTTCGAATTATAAACCCGCTACAGACAAATTTCATCATTGAAATATAAATAAACGAGCATTGGTTTTCCGCGAAAGATACGTTTTTTTTTCGGTAGAAAGAAGAAAAAAAAACACACACATTTTTTGCATCAATTTAATTTTTGAGATGTTGTGTTTGGCTTTGGGCCTGCACGCAATATTTTTTAATTTTCTTTTTCCTACGAATGACACGCTCTAGACTTTATTGCTGTGAGGCTTTAACAGCCAAAATTTTGCAACGAGGGAGACATCTCCGATCAGATGCAATGATTTAACATGACGATCGAATCGTTAATTGATGATAATTTTCCATGTGGCTTCGTTTCTTCTCCACATGCACATTTTCATTTACAAAATAATAACATGGTACGAGGTCAGGATGGAAAAATGAAAAAGACGATTCTACTCGTTACTATCGACAGCTTGTCTGTGTCGACTATTTTAATTTCTTTAAACTTACAGTTTCTGGGAAGATGCAGCTTTGGGAAGCTGCTCCATCGGCAACGTTACTTTTTACGTCCCATTGTTGAAGAAAATGATGAAAAATTAACGTTTCGTCACACGACAATTATATCGTGCTTTTTTCAGAAACTATACTTATCCCCGTTCGCGTCCAAATTTTGTTCGCTCATCGAAGTATCCAAAATATATTGGACTTAAAAATTCACTGGATATTTCTTCACATTGTTTTACTCAATATTCCGGAATAGGTTTTTTTCTGTACACGATATTATTGTGAAATTGTATTTCTACCATCGCCAGTGTGTTTGCGAATTGTGAACAATTCGTTAAACGTGAGTTTTTTAGCGAGATGGTTGAGATATTGATCAAGTGGACGATACAGAGTGCAACCTAATTATGCAAATGTCTAATTCATGATTTCTTCATAGGCAATGCATTGGACTTCTTGCCAGGACCGATTTATGATCTTAATCAAACTGGTCAGGTCGTTGTTGGTGAGTATTGCATTTTATACCGAGTCTGGCATGGGAAATTTTCTAATGAAACGATCGAAAAATAACAAGAATCGGGTGCAAAATTATTTTCATCTTGAGTCGCATTTTCCTTGGAGTCGTCACAATTTTATTTTCTAATGAGAACGTTACAACGTTGAACTCACGTCCGGACAAACATTTCATTCGTTCGCAGGTCCCGGAGCTAAATATCACACTCTGCCTGGCACTGTCTTGCCGAAAATATCATCGGAACAACAAGAAACTGTTAATAGGGCGAAAAAATATGCGTTGGAGCAAAGCATCAAAATGGTCCTGATGAAACAAACTTTGGCACATCAACAACAGGTTCGACTTGATCTGTACAATTACAAACACACTGAAAACAAAATTTTGTTGGAAAAGATCGATATTTTGCTCAATACGTCCAGCTAAACGTTTTTTTGAATAACCCCAAAAATTGTGTCATCGCAGCAAGAAATATCCTAGAAAGTCTCTTTGGACGCTAATTTGTGTGGTTCCAATCGTAAATTTAGCTGACATTCCATTAGAAACCAAATATACTGCGAAAATAACGAAAATTTTGAAATTAACAAAAATATTTCGTTGGACTCATTCAACAAAATATCGACGATTTTTAACAAAATTTCATTTCCAGTGCACGCCCTGAATAAACATTTTCTGTCGTTTCTCTATTACAATGGAACACAATTCTAATGTAAACTTTTGTGTCGTGCAGCAAATGGCCAGTCAACGTAATCAAGTGCAGAGGCAGCAGGCTCTCGCGTTAATGTGCAGGTAAATGAATTTTCTGTTTCAATGAAATTATTTTTGCATAAAACATTAAGACACCAAAGAAAACGCAATCATTGAAGGAAAAAAGCAAAAATACTGTTTTTCCCGATGGAGTCGACGGTTTCAAAATTTCGTCGCTCATGCAAAGTATTTTCTTTACCTATGGAACTGCGATTCCCCTAGAGCTCTGAAAACGATGCAAAAGTCGTTTCAACGATATTAACATTTTCCACGATTTTTCGGAATGTTACAGTCTCGAAACTTGATACTGCAAATTCTTAATAAAATATTGTTACTTGACAGAGTGTACGTAGGGAGCATAAGCTTCGAGCTCAAAGAGGACACGATAAGGCAAGCGTTTTTGCCGTTTGGACCGATAAAGCCGATCAACATGTCGTGGGATCCGGTGACCCAGAAGCACAAAGGATTTGCATTCGTTGAATACGAGATTCCCGAAGCGGCACAATTAGCTGTTGAACAAATGAACGGTGTCATGATAGGTGGACGCAACATCAAGGTAGTGGGACGTACCTATATAATGAGTTTCCCTGTTCCCACGCAATCCTACTGTCTCTACGGAGGTCGGCACATTTTCATATTATTTCCCTTCATTTCACTCAAAATCCTTCCTCAATCTTCGCAAAAAAAATTTTAATTTTTTTTTCTCACCATATAACTAAGTTTTTCGTTTCTTTATAAAGTAATTTTGTTGATAAATATCGAATCAGTGATACACGAATAAGGCATCTGGATCAATGAAAATTCAATGGACAATTTTGTTTTTCCTTGAACTAATAAACAAGGCAAAATACGTAAAATGTGAGAAAATAAAGTTGGTGTGATCTCGACCACAATCCCGCGAAATCGCTCAACATTATTCTAATAATTTGTCTCTATTGACCCAATGTCTTGGCCGAGTCTGATTGCACGCGTCTATAATAATAATTCGTATCTTTCTGGTATGACGAATGAAAAGTCTCGCGTTTGTATGATCAACAGGTAGTTGGACGGCCTTCGAATATGCCGCAAGCACAATCGGTTATTGACGAAATAACGGAGGAGAGTAAACATTACAATCGTATTTATGTCGCGTCGATACATCCAGATTTGACGGAGGAAGATATAAAGTCAGTGTTTGAGGCATTTGGACCAATAACCTATTGCAAATTGGCGCAAGGTAGTTCACCGCACAGACACAAGGGTTACGGTTTTATCGAGTACGAAACAATGCAATCGGCTCTAGAGGCTATAGCTTCGATGAATCTCTTCGATTTGGGTGGCCAACATCTCAGAGTTGGAAGAGCCATTACCCCACCAAATGCTCTTATGGGTCCACCGAGTGCGACGAGCATGATGCCTACGGCGGCTGCTGTTGCTGCTGCAGCTGCAACGGCCAAAATTCAAGCTATGGACGCCGTCGCCAGCAATGCCGTCGCGCTTGGACTGAGTAAACTCGGAGCTACCACTCCGCCTCTTCTAAATTCAGGTAAATTCGTTTATCAACGACGCTCGACCGAATAGCCAATAAATATCGAAACGAAACAATTTTTATGGACGTTTTTTACACTGGAATAATGTCATGCTTCCACAGCGTTATCGGGAATCGTTAGACCTACGACACCGTCGACGATACTGTCACCGCCGACTGTCGCAAGCGTTGCTCCGGCGATTGCTCCTCCTGGAATCGTCATACCTCAACCACTCTCCAGACCACCAACGGTTGTTCAACAAATACCCGGACAAGCAATAGTGATTCCTCCACCTACAATCGTAGTCCCAACGGCAGTGGGTACACCAGTTGTAAGTATCGGAAGCAAATATTTTCAAAGTTGCAACAAGAAAAATTTTCCCATTTTTCCAAATTTCGTCGAGTTGGAAATTTTTCATTATGACGTTTTCGTTTTAAAGATTCCAGTCACCACGACTCTCGCTAGCGACATCATAAAGCGAGCTCACGAGCAGGCTGCCCAGCAGAAACAGCAAGAAGAATTGCAGAAAAAGTTGCTGGAAGAAACCGAGACCCAGACGTTACAGCAACAAGAAAATATATCCATCAAAGGTCACAGAGCTCGTCATTTGGTAATGCAAAAACTAATGCGCAAGGTCGAGTCGAGGGTCGTTATATTGCGTAATATGGTCTCGCCGGAGGACGTCGACGAGACTTTGCAGGAAGAGATACAGGACGAGTGCTCCAAATTCGGTATAGTCGAGCGCGTTATTATTTATAACGAACGGCAGTCCGAGGACGACGAGGATGCGGAAGTTATCATCAAAATATTCGTTGAATTCTCACAAATGACGGGTAAGCAGAAAGAAACATTGCCGCACTCAACTGACTCACTATCACTAAACGGCGTTATTTACGATTCTTTCAAAATTTTGTATAAACGTTTTTACCACCAAAAGTAAAAGTTTTCTCCTCTGAAGAAAAATTTTTTGACGTTCACATTTTGAGATATTTCATTTCCCATCTAAACGCGTGTAAATCGAAGCCCCGTTTCTTTTCTTTTTTTCTTGCAACACTTTTAACGAAACTTCAATTTACACGCGTTTAGATGAAAAAATAAATAAAGAAAACTGTTGGTTTTGGTGCCAAGAACGTTTTAACGAAATTTTAAAAGAACCCTAAATAAAGACGATGTTGAAATTTGCATCGTTGGAATGCAACGAAATCCCTTATTTTATTCTATTTTTTCCAAGCAAAGCCAAAAATTTTTATGCAATCTCCGTCTATGAAAATTATTGGAAAATGAAAAACCAAATGTCAAAAAAAATTAAAAAGATTTGAAAAATCCAAAAAATTGTGAGTGAATTTGATATTTTTGGTTGGGCTCCAAGGATGCGAACTTTAATTTCGTAAATTTTTCTGATTCTAAATGTGTAGTTGAAAAATGTTTGTTTTTTCCAGAGGCCGAAAGAGCGAGAGACTCTCTCAACGGTCGATATTTCGGTGGTCGCCTCGTCAAGGCTGAACTTTACGATCAGGCATTGTTCGACAACAGTGATTTTTCAGGTTGAATTAAACGACGAGCGAGGTTATGATTCCGTTTTATCGGATGCGAGTCGAATCAAACTGTTTTTCCTATGGAAGAATTCCTACATACAAAGACACTGATGTTTTACAGAAACCAAGTCTCATGTATTCGATCGAGTATCGAGAAGCATTATTGTCTAGACTTTCGATTAATTGATATACTCTGAATTTTTGCGTCCGCAGTAAAGAATCCGATTGATCAATTATATACAAACAACAGCTTACATCAGTTCTAACCGTCTGTTTGCAATTTATTTTGGAATTGTGTGTCCTTATATTTTTGGCGCACGAATGACTGTTTTTTCTTCTTGTAACGGAAAAACTCATGATCGGCGGAGAGGGAGAGCGGTGCCAAGCGAACGGTATTGACAAATTGTTTTCATCTCCCCGGTATTTTCGGCGCAAAGTGTCATCATGAGGAAGAATGTAGAGAAATGAGGAAAGAATTGTATAAAAGACAAATATGGCTAGCGAGCGCGGTACGTCTTGCGGTGAAATAAGAGTGACGTTGTCTTTAAATGTTGAATCACATAGAATTGACGAAATAAATTGTTTTACATAAGAAACTGAATTTTTTGTCATTCCGAATTGAGTTAATTTGTGGAATAAATCACTTTGACATTTTTGTAATGTATCGTACGAAGAAATGCATTTATTTTATTTTTTAACGACAGATTTATACGAAAAAGCGAAATAAAAGCTTTCTGATGCTGTTGTTGAAAATCTAATAAAGATTTCAACTATTTTTATTCCTATGAACAATCTCTTTTGGTATTGAAAGACAACAAAGCTCCAAAGAATATTCCAAAGTATTCGCACTGTACATTAATATACTTAACAATATTTATACAATAAATTACAAACTTGTCCATTTGCAACCATGAAAAAACTATTTTTTTGGATTCCTTAGCGGTTTTTTAAGGCTTTCGGTATATTCTTCAAATACCGGGAACGACGAACCAGGAACCTCTCGAGCTCCCGATTGCAATTTCAGTTTTTCGCTTTCATCTTTATTCGCTCCATATTCTCTGTCCAGTTTTGCTGCGTTTTCTCGTTTCGTTATAATCAAACGATAATTTTCTTCAACTTCTTCTTTAGTTGGTGGATCCATGCGTCTGTATCTCAACCAGGATTCCCACTCGGCTGTTATTTCCTGCTCAAAATTCTCCTTATCCAGTGGCTCGAAAAATCGTCCACGCGTTTTTCTCCCGGTTTCTCGTGGCTCCTCGTAAAACTTGGTGCCATAGAAATCCTCGCCCATGAATTTGGCTTGTGGTTGCCGCTTGAACGACCCGACGAAACTCTTCAGGATTACTCGGAAAAGACCTCGAGTTTTTTCAGACATTTTTATTTCACTTTCCTCTTTCCTCCCTCGATTAGACAAGGCGCAGTTCTAGCGACCTGGACAAATAGTAATACGACGTTGAAGTTTGCATCGTTCGAACGCAACGAAATTCTGCTTTTTTTCAGTAGAGCTCATAATTATTATTCAATATTTGGTCTGGACAATAAAACGATCCTCTCTTGCGACCTAAAAACTCGATCGACACGAAAATTTGTCATGATTTTCAAAATTTAATAAATATAATGAATACACAAAATAGTTTACGTTGAATCTCAACGTTGCAAACTTCGGAGTCATACAGTAATTCCCTCCATTGGATCACAGCTCGAATTATCTAAGCAACCTGTAATTGTTGTAGTTAATGCGATAAATTACAAAATCCCCTGAGAAAGCTCGACACTTTGGAGAAACAAAGTATTCCTACGAACTAAGAGGATTATTTCCTTTTGGGGCTTCTCCTATGACTACATTTATTTCGCCATTCATTCCTCGACTGGGAAACCAAGTTTCCCAGCAAATTATTCACTCATGGTAAGTCATTATTTTCATTAATTTAATAAATCGACCAAAGAACTCTCACGCTTATTAGAGTGATTAAAACTCGAGCCAACTCGACACAAATAAATGTAATGGTGGCTAAATTTGCTCTCGAATAATTTTCTTGCCAAATCGTTCAACTCGCTGATACGGAGTTTCGAAAAATCAACAAATATTCTCAAATTTTCATTCAACTCCGTTGCCATTGCTTCCTTACAAATTCCTACAAATCGCGAGCAATTGAATTCTGAGAGAATTTCCAATTTATTCCCATTATCCCACAAAGCAAACTGAATATTGGTTCCTCCATAAACAAGTGAATTTACATTAAACCTTTTAAAGTTTACCCTCAAATGCTCATTTCATAAACGATACTTGATTGCCATCCAAAAAAAAAAAAAAATCATTTCAAGTTTGATTATTTTTCATTTTCCGATCGTTCAACTGCTTCGGTATTTCAACTTTTTGAACCTCCCAACCTTCAGCAATAATTGTTCCGCATTGAAGAGAAGATTATAAATTCCGTATTCCACAGAATCTAGAAAAAGGGAAAATTGACGGTGCAGGCTTGCGCCAATGTGCGGCCAAGACGTTGTCATAAAAAAAAAAGTGGATATCGAATACGCAGTATTTTTTACTAAGCAGATAAACCAAAATCTGATAATCAACTTCAAATCGGAGTAATTACTTGTAAAAGTCAATCAGACTTTTGATTGGGGTTTTAAAAAGCAAATGCCGTCCTTTTATATCGCATACAACTGCGTGGGATGGAATTGCAAAAAAAAAAGCAATGTTCTCTGCAATTGCTGAATCTTCGGAATTTTGAAAATAATTTTTGCACCGCAACAATGTCAACTCCGAAGCACAAGGTTCGCTGCATAGAAAAAATAATATTTCTCTTACATGCGATGATTTTTGATCGAATTGGAGGTTGGGAAAAACTTGTGTAAATCGCGACTACGAAATACGGTTGGATAATTGATCAATATATAAAAACTTGGTGGAGGTTATAAATAACGTGCGATTATGCGTCGCATTAATGTTTAACGAATTGTGGGCTTTGGTTTGTTTCAAAAGTACACTCATTTTCTTCCAAACGCGACTCGCTCGTGTAGGGGAATCGGCGTAAGTATACAACGTAGTATCCATTTATTGTTACGAGCTAAACTGGATTTACTCTCGTGAAAAATGAACTTGATAATTTTCCTACCTTGGTGCTCGATATTTTCTGATATAGCTATTCAACCTTTCTCTTGCTCTCGAGATGGTAATGAAAATTTCTCGTAGAATGAACAACCAATATAGACAAACACTTGATACGAATGCGCAAGCGATTTTCGAAATTTTTCAATAAAATATAACCCCATGTTCACTCTAACGAGACACTAAAGCGATGGGAGAAAATTCTGAAAGAATAAAGCAAAACTAACACGATGAAATTTCATTTAAAATATGGCAAAACGCAACCAAGGTCATATATTTGCAATAAACATCATTTATTAGGGAAAAAAAACTAGGGAAAAAGTGTGCCCCCCGACGAAATCGGCCCTCTGGTGCCAAGTTTGTGGATTACGTCACTTCCCCAGGCGTGGTGTGTATGTGTGTGTGTTCGCCCTCTTGTGGTTTTGTCGCTCCCTACCCCAGTGCCGAATGACGAAGAGAGTGCGTGCGCCGATCTGCTGAAAATGGCCGTGCTGATCGAAACATACCGAGAGTTGTTGCCCCTTGATAGACATGTCTCTCTTCGGTGACTTTGAAAAACTTGGCAAATAGTTTGTTTTTAAAGCGTCATCCCTCGGTATCGTGTTTGCAAAAATCGCGATTCTATCGATAGTTGACTGTTTATTGGGGGACTGTATTTTTTTAATTGCGAATTGGAGCACTCTCAAAATTCCGTTAAAACTTGTCGTGTTCTCTCGTGCGTGAGTTTCGAGTGAAAATCTATCTATATACATAGACCTATATTCGTATATGTATGTATGCATCCATAATACGTACGAATCGTACGATCTTGTTTGTGCGTGTGTGTGCGCGCGCTCGCGCTCTCCGAAAAACACTTAGGAATGAGAAGAAGAAAAAAAAATTCCCCGATAAAACTAGCCGTTGAGTGCATCATCGTTGCGACTGGAGCGAGAGTTTAATTGTGAAAAAAAAATAAGGCTGTGGCTAAATAAATAAAAATACTATCTTGTGATATTCTTTTCGAATGTTCGAGTATTGCCAAGTTTTTTTCACCGATACTATTATACAGTTGCGTGAAAGTTGAGAGATTCAAGTTGAATTTCTCGGTATTTCTCTCCTTTTTTCGCCTTCCACCTTGCGTTCCTAGTATACTCGGGTTTATGACGCGAGCTCACCGCCAAGCCGAAACTAATAACTTTGGGAATATTCAGTGTCAAAGTGGGGTAGTGGGCTTTTCGAGAGGAGAAAATAGTGAAATTACACCAAGATCCGCGGGTGTTTCCCTGTGTACATACAGCCTCTCTCACCGAGGGGGCATATTGGCATTTTCGAACTTTCAAGATCGAGGTTCGTGTGAAATAACACTTTGTGCTTGTTCATTTATTTTTCATTCGCCTCCACAACTTTGGGATATACGTGTCCGTGCAAGTTGTCGAAATTTTCGTCTCAAGTCAATTCGACAACTCCCTTTCATTACGTATACATGTGCGTGTGTATACACACAAACGCATTCGTGTATGTTTATATATATAGTCGTACTGCGTGGAAAGGTGTTTGTGACTAATGTCCTTTTTTTTTTTACGTGATGTTTACTCCTCTGCACTCGAGCAGTGTGGCGAGTTGGTTGAAAAACTTTGAGTTT
This sequence comes from Hyposoter didymator, assembly GCA_037952995.1. Taxonomy (NCBI): domain Eukaryota; kingdom Metazoa; phylum Arthropoda; class Insecta; order Hymenoptera; family Ichneumonidae; genus Hyposoter; species Hyposoter didymator. The sequence goes on along the minus strand of JBAJMU010000001.1, from coordinate 7,297,075 downwards.
GACGTTTTCGTGCCTTAAAATTTGCAAATATTTCGATCTTTTCAACGATTTCACAAGTTTTGCCCAAATTTTCGTATCACGAGGTTCACGTCTGTTACGAACGAGCCATCAGCCATCACCATGGCGTCCGACAGATGCTTATAAACGACCGAATATCTTTTCATGCCTTCGCGCGTGCACAGGGCTTGTCAAAAAATTGTGTCAACCACGTAGTTCCACACGAGTTAAAAGTAAACTGAGATTCCACTTTCCCCCCCTCTCTCTCTCTCTCTCTCTTCTTGCTGTTTCTCTCGCTCTCTCTCGCACGGCCAGAGTCTTTTCGTATCATATACACCTGTCGATTTTGTTTTTCCTCAGAAGTATACGATTGAAAAAAAAACCCATGACTACTCTAATCACGTTTAACCACTTTTACTGTCTCGATTCCGGTTTTTTTCCTTTTCGTAAATATCCTAGGAATCCCTCGACTGTTTTACGACGTTCCGACCGATTTTACGAACTTTCCAATCATCGCGCGACACTCTTCATCTCGAATCAACGTCAATTTTTAAACGCGACCGGAGTCACGCTGTAATAATGATAATAAAATCGCAAACATTTTGCTCCAGTTAATGGAACGCTTTCAGAAATATCACGCTAGAAAAATTAAGCTAATTTTCGCTTTTCCTAATCGTCGGAAATTGGCGTCTCCGTGTCGCCGGCTTAACCGAGCAAATGTGGTTTCCTTTTTTTTTTTCTAGTCGTCCATCATGATTCATCCTTTAAAAACAATTTTTCTAAATTTCATTACACTCGACCGAACGTGTGCGATGATTCGATATTTACTTTAAGAGTCTCCATCATTTTTTTCCTTCGAAATTCATAAGTTTACAAACTTCACGAATTTTTGTGCAAATTTTCATAAAAAACTTGAACTCTGCACAGTAGAAAAATTCGATGGTAAAGTTTACATCGTTGGAATGCAACGAAATTCCGTTTTTTCTTGAGCAGATCTCAAGGTTATTATTCGATATATTTGGTCAGGACAATGAAACGATATTTTTTCGGGATCCAAACTCAAAATCGGTCCGCTTTTGAAATTGAACAAACAACGAATAGAAAAACTATTTTTCGTTGGACCCCAACGTTGCGAGCTTCAGTGTCATAAAAAACAAATTGCGTGAATTTCATTCCTCGATTATTTCTCGTGACCGTAATTTATCGATATTGATTCTCTCGAATGACCTTGAAGTTTGCATCGTTGGAATGCAACGAAATTCTATTTTTTCTGGGGCACGGCTTACCATCAAAATGCAGAATGTAATTACAAATGTAAAACAATCGCATTTGACGACCTGAAAAGTCCATCCGCTCGAAAAATTTGGACGGTTTTGGAAATTGAAAAAATCGTCAATAAAAATTAATGTTTTTCGTTGCATCTTAACGATCCAAACTTCAACGTCACTTCTCTCGATGTGTTGAAAATGACAATTCGACAAAACAACAACGCGATCATACAAAACCACTTCAAAGCCAAAAGTTATGATACTTCGGACTTCGGGAGTATCGAAACTTTTAGAAAAATCGATGCTGACACAACACGCTTAGCCACGAATATCTATGACTAGTTTCCGTATCAAAAAATTCTGGAAAAGTAATGTGATTGCGACTGTTAAAAAAATTCTCTAAAATTTGCAATCATAAGAATTTTTATCGGGAGGAAAAAAAACTCACATGATTGTTTATTGCTCAGTAAATAAAAAATGTCAGCTTGGCATTAATCTGCGTAGTAATCCGTGAGATTAAAATTTGCGCATTATGCGTCACATAATTTTTATGTTCTCCGTATCTCATTCGGGATGACTGAATTCTTGTGACCTTGAGGCCCACAGTCGAGGCCTAAATAAAAGTTGAAAAATTTATTTATCTTTTTGGTCATGAGTCTTTAATCCCGAGCTGAGTTTTTGCATTTCATAATCTGCCTAATTATATATATCCTCTAATTATCGGTAGGGGGACGAAGAGATTTTTTTGGGTTTGCATCCTCGCGATTGGAATGCAAGGGAATCCATTATTTTATTTCATTTTCGAAAAACCGAGTCACAAATAAACTCGCACTCTCCGTCCATAAAAATGATTTGCAAATGAAAAACTAAACGTCAAAGAACAAAATTCTGTTTTTTTTTTTTCAGTAGAGCTCATAATTATTATGCAATATTTGGTCCGGATATCAAAACGCGATCTTCTCTTGCGACCTAAAAACTCAATCGACTCCAAAAATAGCCACGATTTTCAAAATTCAATGAATAATGAATATACAAAATATATTTCGTTGAATCTCAACGTTGCAAACTTCAGAGTCATCGTGAAAGAAAAATTGAGGTGATTCCGAAAATCGAAAAAAGTTGTGAGCAACAATATTTTTCGTTGCCATAATTTACAAAGTGGAACGTAGCGATTCGGAAATCTCAGTTACTCAATCACTCACATTATTTTTTGTTCGCCAAGAAATATTTGTTCCACGTGGATCAATAATGATTAATCAATAGTTAGTAGTCATACAACTATCAGACAGGTTTTTTTTTATCGTCATTTATCTCTGTACGATAATATCGCCGTAATCTGTTTGGACATCAAAATAGCTGTTTCATTTCTCTCCTCTCGCAATATTCTTCTTATCATACGAACATTTTTTTTTTATCTCGCTACAGTGCTCTCGTATCTTTTGATATTGTGAATCGAGAAAAAAGAGTTGATTAGTTCGTGTTTTGGTGGAAGCAACATTTTTCTTCCTAAATCGACGATATTTCGAGTTGGCTTAAAGTGTCTAATTTAAAAACATCGCAAAGATTAGTGACGAAAAAATAATAGATTGTTCATCAAGTGGATCATTCGATCAGAAGTGTGTCGCATGTGTTTTTCATTTGCAACGGAATATAAACACAATTTTTCGAATTCTGCTGATTTTAACTTCTCTGTTGAAGGCGTGGCCACGTCAACAGTCCGCTAGATTTGTATGTGTCACTGTGGCTGATTTTCAAAAAATTAATGACATGATTTTTCTCGTTCATGTGATTGCAAACTTTCCTTCCCCACTTCTTAAAATTCCTAATAGCACTTTTATTTATTTGACTGCTCTTCCAGTTCGATTTTCATTCTGGTCGATGGACCCATCGAGAATGAAAGAATGATTAATTGGTTTTTTGGCTCGAGGTAGCAGGAGAGAAGAGTGACATTCCCTGAAAATAGAAAGTCGTTTGTTATCATTAAGATTACACGTTACGTCATGCCATTATTACTCGTTGATGAGCAGAAAAATCTTGGAATCTAAAGATACGGTTACTTGGAAATTATGTCAACGATTTATCATTCGTTTTCTTTGATTATTTGCAACAATAATCCATTAGTCATGGCAAAAGTAATTTTTTTATTTTCCATTCAACGTTAAATAACGAAAAAAAAATAAGCCTGAAGTTCGCAACGTTGGGCAAAAAAAGATCATTTTATTGTCCTGACCAAATATTCAATGAGAATCTTGATATTTACCCAAGAAAAAAGGGAATTTTGTTGCATTCCAACGATGGAAACTTCAACATCGTAAAAAGAAAGGATTTACAATAAAAATGCATGATACGCCGCGATCAATAATCTTTTGTGGATATGAGAAAGTTTTGTAGAAGTTACGAAAAATGTAGCTCAAATTTATAATGATCGAATAAAATTTATTTTTAATTATGAAAAAATGGTATTACACGATTTTATTAACAACTGTATGTTTTGCCTTTGATTTTAGATCATTCCTTACGAAGAAATGGGCCTTGAATCATCGATGGCGATTCGCGCCAGTTCCAACGGACTTAATGATTGATGAGAAGAATAGAAATCAATTTGTTCAAGATGCGGGAAAGAAACAGCGCGATCCCCTGGGGACCAGTGGGGATCTTAATCGATTAATTAAATCGTCACGAAATTCGTCGTTTTTTTTCTCATTCAAATGTGAGAATTATTAGACGAATGCTCAGGAAGGATTGGAGCTAAGAATTTTTGTTCCCATTAGGGATTATGAGAAAAGAAAGAGAAGGAAAAAGATAAAAGAAAGAGCGAGAGGTCGCCTCAAGTTTTTCTCACATATATTAACTTTGCTTTTGCCAAGATGTCGTTCCTTTCGAATCTCAAAAAAGCCTTCCACTTCGGTGGCAACGACGCCAAAAAGAAAAAACTCTACAATAACATCAAGATCGACTGTGATCCTCAAGAATTTTGGGAAATGATCGGCGAGCTCGGCGATGGTGCTTTTGGCAAAGTTTACAAGGTCAGAATCGTATCCACGAAAATATAACAACTGCTCAAACTCCGACCAATAAAATCAACTTTGTTTTATTCACTGCGCGAAAAAGTCTCAGTCGACTTGCATCATTGAAACACAATGCAATCGATACTTTACCAGCTCTCTCGTATATTTATACATTATACACGTTCGAATATACAAAGTATCCTCAGGGCTTCTTAATCCAATCAACAAACGTATATCGAGGACGGTTCATGTTGTTTCTCTCGGTCTCGACCACCATTTCCTCATTGTATTTCGAAATTCCATTATAAACTTAAAAATTAACAAATAATCGATGAAATTGTATTACCGCGACTGTACGAATACGTAATTAATTATTTAAGCCTTCAAATTGACAGCACGAATTTTGCGACCGATGTTGAGGCCATTGTAGGTAAAAAAAAAAAACGAACTACATGGAAATTTTTTTTTGTTTACAATGGGAAAGTAATCGGAAATATTATACGAATTTCAATCTACGACGAAGAATCAACATTTTTTTCTCAATCTGTGTTGCAAAATGTACAAAAAGATTTTTGCATCCTGTTCAAAATTCTGGCAATTTGTTTTCGGGCAAATACATTTTTTTCTTCCGCCTCAGTCCAGAAAATTTAGTGCTTGGAGTTCGAGAAAGCCTTTTACACAAAATCTCGATTCGTTGCATAACTTGGGTGAAAAAATACGGAAATTCAATCCAATCCACTGAGCTACAAAATCGGTGGAAAGAATAAATGTTATTTGTTTGTCAAATGCTTCGTGTTGATTGATTTTTTATAAATTATTCTTGCAAATTACAGGCTCAGCACAAGCAGACGAACCAGTTGGCCGCTGCGAAAATGTGCGCGTTAGAGGGAGAAGATGATCTGAGCGATTTCATGATCGAGATTGATATTCTCTCGGAATTCAAACATCCCAATGTCGTTGAACTTCACGAAGCGTATTTCAAGGACGGAAAATTATGGGTATGGAAGAACAAACAATCGATTCATGTTTCATAGTATTTAAACGTGGGCAGGAGGTAAAAAGATCTTTGACATGTCGTGAAACAAAAAAATAATAATAATAGGAAGTTATCGACGCGTGATTACGAAATAGCAAAGAAAATTCGAGTCTATTTGTGTGAGTAGAGAGGATTGATTTTATTCTCTCGACTCAATTAATTTCATTCAAAAAGTCACTTTTAAACATTTTTCCGTGACCATTTTTACTAATTGTTTCGTGTAAATAGTTATACAGCGAATAAGCATAAATCGAATAATTTTAACATTAAAGAAATAATAATTATTGGCCCGCAGATGCTCATCGAATATTGCGACTGCGGTGCTGTCGATTCGATAATGGTTGAGCTCGAGAAGGCTCTTACCGAACCTCAGATATCGTACGTTTGTCAGCAAATGACGAAAGGTCTCGCATTTTTGCACAAATCTCGAGTCATACACAGGGATCTGAAAGCTGGAAACGTATTGCTGACGATGTCCGGTGGCGTAAAATTAGGTAAAGTTTCGACGGAAACATCATGCGAGAGATAACAATTAGTCATTTTTAAATTACGTCCTTTCGTTTTTTTTTTTTTTTTTATTAAACCGAGATGTAATTATTTCAGCTGACTTTGGTGTTTCCGCAAAGAACAAGCACACTCTGCAGAAGCATGACACCTTCATTGGCACACCTTACTGGATGGCACCGGAAGTTGTATTGTGCGAAACTTTCAGGGACAATCCTTACGACTTCAAAGTGAGTATTCTCCAGTTATTTCCATCGTCGATGAAACAATTGGCTCTCGAAATAATTCGATCCTTTCACTGTGGCAAATGAAATGCGAAAATGGCTTCGAGTAGATCTGATAATTAGAAAAGTATCTTTATTCGCAGTAATTCGTATAAAGAGTTTTTCATATTTGAAAATTCTTCGGTACCTTTACACCGTGCTTTACAACTGATAAAATAAAATCCAATTAAAAAATTGTATTAATAATCAAATTAATTGGATTTCACTTGTATTTTTTTCCACTATTCAGGTTGATATTTGGTCTCTTGGAATAACTCTGATCGAATTGGCTCAAATGGAACCACCGAATCACGAAATGTCGCCAATGCGAGTTCTCTTAAAAATCCAAAAAAGTGATCCACCGAAGTTGGATCAACCGGGAAAATGGAGCAAGGATTTCAACGACTTCATAGCTAAAGCTTTGATAAAGGATCCGTCGTTGAGACCGACCGCCGACGAGTTGTTGAAACATCCTTTCATAAATAGAACATTAGATTCCAAGCCCATAAGAGATTTGTTGTTGGAATACAAGGCCGACGTAGTTGAGGAGGAGCTCGTCGACGAGGAGGCTGAGGTGAGTGGTCAAAATCTCATTTATTGGTTATTATTATTATTTTTCTTAAAAAAGGAAAATGACGACGATGAATCGTCGATTTGAAATGAAATTTACGTCTAAATGTCGAGCATAGAATAGCCTTGAGGATGAAACCTGGATCACTCTTCCGGAATGTTACAATAAAAACGAAAAAACGAAGTAACCAAATCCCTAAAACTAATTCTGCAAGATTTATGATTGCCAATTATTTAAATCCTCGCACGTTACGTAAAATAAGATTTTTGACGACTAAAAAGTAAGAAAATAAAGAAGCTCGATGAAGCTGAGAGTCGTCATTGATCGTTCGTTTAAAAGTAAAGCACTTTAGGCAAGAGGCATAAATGTACCTTTTCCCCTGTTCATCAACGTATCTGGCTAATTTCAAATGCAAATCGATATTTAGCACGCTAGGGAAAATAATAGAGAAAACAATAAAAATATAGCTGGTACATGAACAAAGTATGAGATTCGAAAATGAAACGACCAAGAGTAGTTTCTGGCTCGATACGTCGATTTAACATTATGAATCCGTTGTTACACGCTTGCACTACAAATAGAAGGCCAAAAAGGCGAAAAAACACAGAGAACAGTATCAGCGGATTGGTAAGCTGCTCCCGTGTGTGTTTTTTTCAAAAACTTCATTAGTAGTTTATCAATGTCTGATAAAATTCTAATTGTTATGCATTGCCTGAAGGGAAAAAAAAAATTTGCAATGAAAAAAGAAAATTGTTTGATTTATGGAAAATATAAAACCACACCGCTCGTTGTACATGTGTAAACTACATTCAAAGTCCCTGCTCCAATTTATATACAAATCCGTAATGCCCTTAATGAATGTGCTGTTGTAATTTCGATAATTTGGCTGTGCATGCGGCTCTCCTGGGCCTCGCCAGCCCCAACATCCGTGCGACTGTCAGGTCAGTAGCTTTTTGCCAAATTTTCTGGGGGCGACGATCTACCTTTGTTTTTTTTTTATTTCTCTCATTTTAAACTTTTTTTTTGTGCATTAAAAATCACTTGAAACTTGCTTCGATTGTTCACGCGACAATANATTTTTTGAATTATGCGCAAAAACTGGATTGGGCCAAATTTGAGGTTGGAGTCAATTGATGTGGAAAATTAATTTGAATTTTTGACACATGATTTCGTTATCGAGATTTCAAGATTTTTGACCTCTTACTAAACATAATTGTTCACGAAATACTTAGTCATACTCGATTGACTCAACTGCGAACTATATTTTTGTAGTTAGTTTAGTAAATTGACTTCGTTGCCTTTGTCATTGGAAAAAAGTATACGCAATATTGTTTTTTCTACCCTCGTTCGGCTCCGATGATTCAAATATGATAATGAATCGTGACACGGCTGTTTGTTATTCTTGCTAATACAAACTGGTGAATTCCAGGAGCAGCGCACATCGCAGCTTCCTCTGGAGCTGGACCAACTCGGAGATGACTCTACATCTATGCGCAGCGACACTGATGTTAAAGGTCAGAATCGATTTTTTATTGGCATTTGACACGTTGTCAGTTTCAATGATTGTTCAGGATATATTGAAATATAAGTTTTCAGGCACTACGTTTCTCAATTATTAACACGTGTCAAGTTTTTTTTTAACTTTCACACAATGACGTAAAATTTCGTTTTTCAATGATTTTACAGTCACGGAGAAAGAGGGTGTTGTTGCGGCAGCCGAGCAAGCTAAGAAAGAGGAGAGTCACAAGCGCGAGATTAATCGGGATGGCGAGAAAGAGGAGAAAAGCAAAAAACTTCGCAAGGCTGATTCGAAAGAAAGCATTCCAGCTTCCGTTGAGAAGAAACCAGTGAGTTGATTAAGTTTTTAAATTAAGAATCGCAGGTTCCATTCTCCTTTCTTCTTCTTTTCATTGAATTTTTTTTTTTCCCTTGACAATTGTAGAATTTATTCTGTAAACCCCTTGTATGATCGCTATCAGAAAATTAAACTTTCCTTCTCATCATTGAACGAATGGAAAGGCTGAAAAAATGAGGAAGAATGTGAAAATATTAAGTGACGAAAAAATGATTTTATAGGCCCCGAAACCTCCGGTTCCGATTGATACGAGCGAAAGAAAATCGTCGCGTGAAAAAGGTCCGGCGCCACCTCCTCCAGCTGTTCGGCAGAACAGCAAAGGTGAAGACAAGGAGAATGTGCCGAAGATGACTGAGGCCTCGAGCGGTACGGAGCTTTCGGTGGATAAACCCTCGGCGATCGAGGACAAACAAAACGACAAGATTTCAGCGGAAAATCATGCCGATCACGTACGACAGAGTCTCAATGGTGACGAACAAAAAAAGAGACGAGCCGACAATAAAAAGACTCCGGATGACAGCCCGCAAGTTCAGAAGAATAAAGACTCGATGGAGAACAAGAAAAACGTCGATGCGAGAGCTAAATCTTTGGAAAACAGTCGAACAACCGCCCAAAAGGATCAAGAGAGTGTGGAGGAGAAAAGAAAATCGGCTCCGGTACACCACCCGGACTCTTCGGAACTTTGGAAAAAACCTGTTTTCAGCAAGCAAAGCTCATTGGACGAAAAACGAGGGTGAGTCAAATGATCATTATTTTTATTTGGATGTCTATGAGATTTTTTCGAAATTCCCACAGACTCATGATTTGCATTTCTCAGTCTAAAACAATTGAGAAATAAAAAATGAAAAACATGCAGCATCGTTAAAACGTTCGCTCTGAAAAATCGAACAAAAAATGGAATTTCTGTGGCAAAAAAAATGAAGAAACTTCGCGATTGCTATGAAAATTCAATAGGCTCGTTCTCTAACGTGGTTTTCATTCGTAGAAACGAGGGCAAAGTCGTCGAGGAACGGCCACGGTACGAAAAACAAAAGTCACTCCAAGAGAGTTTCCAAAGTCTGGAGGAAAAGAGGAAATCGGTTGAGGGTAAGTTGAACGCGGTCCTGGAGAAGCGGATTTCCATGGAAGCGGTGAAACGCATGTCCGATGCTTCGACAGAAACGTTGAAACGTAGTACACAATCGAGCAGCGAAACATCGTTGTTCTCGGAGAAGAATACCGCTCGTGCTATCTCGAGCGAGAATATTAAGACGAGTGGAGAATTGGGGGCAAACAAGACTGAACGACCGGCCAAAAGTCGTAGCGCTGGCTCGTCGAGAAACGATTCTCTCGAGAATTTCGAGCAACAATTTGAGGGTGAAAGAAAAGATGAAACTCACGAGGACACGGTTGACCGCAGCGCGAATCAGGAGAGAAGGGGCTCGGCTGTCAATGTTTCTGTCATTACGTCGACACCGATTAGAAGCAAGAGCCTCTCGAGAACGGAAAGTGGCGACAACGTCGTCGTTATCACGGGTAAGCGTTGATTCGATAATTCATGCGAAAAGAGTATAAAAAATAGAAAATATCCATGAAAACGTGAAACTCGATATTGATTTTGTAAAACTGTTTTTATTTTCTTGGGCGCAGGAAAATCTCAAACGGAGCAGGATTCTCGTTCGAATACATCGACGACGGTGCGAATAACGGCGGATTCGCCGGACCCATCCAACAGTCTAGCGAGCAACGTGAGCCAGGTGACGGTAGTAACGACTCATCCGCCTGTACTGATTGATGCAACTTCGACACCGCCGCCGTTGCGACGTCAGTCACCGATATCGGAAGTGGTTATCGTCGCGAACGAGACGAACAAGACACAAGTGAACGAGTCTTCGACGGACGACGATGGTTTTACTTCGCTGGATAGCCTCGAGTATACGCCGCACGAACAGCCAATCGTAATAACCGAAACACCAAAGCGCATAGGCACGAAATTGGACGAATCGGAAGTGGTGATAGTAAGCTCGATCGTGAACGATGGACTGAGCGAACAAGTTACCAATTCACGAGACACGAGTCACGTTTCGGTGGTGACGGTCGGCGAGGAAGGAGAAAGGGTCAAAGATTCTTCGATGAATTCATCGAGTAAGCGAAACGTTGCGCGAACTATTTCGTCCAACAGTGACAAGAGCACGAACGATCATCATCCGTCAGCGAATCGCGAGGGTGTCGACGAGGGGGGCGTTTTGGCAATAGCGGGAATGACAGTCGCGGGCACGACCACCGAATCCACCGACGTAGACGAGCTCCAAGATGCAAAATCGAGAAAAATGAACGGACAGATTAAAAGTGAGGCGGAGAGTGGACGTAATCGGGAAACGGCGCGTCCGTCCGGTGGAAAAATTCGTGAAAAACATGATTCCAAGGAAAAACGCGTTTCGCCCGATTTTTACGAAGCTTCAAGGTCACAGAGCGATTCAGGCTCGACACGTTCGCACACACCGAATAAGAGCAACGATCGATCCGATGCGGAATCCATAACGACCACTGCGAGCCAAGATAGTCGTGGATCGAATAAAGAAAATCACGCTGGACGTGATTCTACTCGCCAATTTACGGAACACGAGGACGAAGTTGTTCTTCGTCGGAAACCTGAATACAATCGCGAACAACCAAGACCACCGAGGAGCAAGGAGGACATCCAGATGATGAATTTGAAGAAAAAGACTCGGAAACGTACTCGCAAGTTTGAAATCGATGGCGTCGTCGTGACAACCACAACTTCCAAAGTTATTTACGGCGACGATGAAAATGGACGCACTTACGACGATCAAATATTTCGCAAGCAGGAACTACGGGAACTGAAAATGTTGCAGAAAATGGAACAAAAGCAGTTTCAGGATTTGACCCAAAAGTCACATTTCAATAAGGACCAACAGGAAAGACGTTTCGAGCAAGAACGACAATTGTTGGAGCGCGGTGCCGAAACCGATCTCGATACGTTGGCACGCCAACAGCGACAACAGATCGAACGTGCCGAGGCTCAGCAGGAGGCTGACTTGCGTTTGGCCTCGAAAAAAATTCGCGGCGAGCAAGAACGCGATTTGAAACAATTTCGTGATGGCCTCAAGCAAGAACTACGCTTGCTCAAGCAAGAGATCGATCTTATGCCTAAGGATAGAAGAAAGAGCGCTTTCAAAGTTCGCAAAGAAAATCTCGAGGCCGAACACGAAGAGAGAGAAAAATTGTTCCTTGAGAAATTGAACGAGAGCCACGAGACTTCGTTAAGGCGATTGTCCGACAGTCATCGTGAAAAAATCGCACTAATGGAACGTCAATTTTTGCAACAGAAACAGCAATTGATGAGAGCCCGTGAATCCGCTATTTGGGAGCTCGAGGATCGTCAGATTCACGAGAGGCAACAATTGTTGAAAAGACAACTCAAGGATATTTTCTTTCTTCAGCGTCATCAGATGCTCATACGTCACGAGAAAGAACTCGAACAGATGAAACGTATGAATCAACGTAAAGAAGAAGAATTGATCAAGAGACAAACGGTCGAACGTCGTAATTTGCCCAAGCGCATACGCAACGAGATGAAAGCTCGTGAAATGATGTTCCGCGAGTCCATGCGAATTTCCATTAGTTCAGCTTTAGCTACCGATCCCGATGCCGAACGCGACAAGCTCAAAAAGTTTCAGGAAAATGAGAAAAAACGCTATCGGGCGGAGCAGCAAAGATTCGAACTCAAACACGCGAGACAACTCGAAGAGGTCAGAGCTCAGAGCGACGCCACCATCAAAGAACTCGAACAATTACAAAATGAAAAGAGAAAAATGCTCATGGAGTACGAGACTATGAAGCTCAAGGAGCAGGAGGAAGCCTACACGAAAGAGCTTAAAGAATGGAAAGCACAGTTGACACCTCGCAAACAGGTAAATCTTTCGCAAATTTCCTAATCGCTGCCAAATTTAATATTACGTTACGAATAGTCGGTCGATGCAGATATCCATAATAACCAGAGGCACTAGAAACCAAGAAGGACAGAGAGAGCGAGAGAGAGAGAGAGAGAGAGAGAGAAGTAATATTTCAAAAACTGCTTCGTACAGACCTTGGCGAGGCAAAGAATCGATATCGACTCGACTGATAATTTGTATTACCACTCGATATTGCAGTCATAGAAATTTCCCTGAAATAACTACGGAAGCTCTTGGACAATCGGCCATTTTTTCGATTCAGTGAATTCAATACTCCCTCCAAGTTCGTACGAGCAGTTGACTTGACTTTTGCACATCGGAACAAACTATTGAGCATTTCCGCAAAAATACTTTTTAGACAGAACGGAAAAATTGTGATATTTATTAATAAGCAAAGTTTTGTCTCGATATTTTGTCTGTTGTTTATTTTTTATTTTATAGAAGTTAGAGGCTGAACTGGCGAGTCAAATGGAAGCGTTGGAGGGCCGTTATCGAGATTATTTGCCTTCCCGATTATCCTCTCTGTCGTTTGCGGCTTTTACCNGAATTCAAACTCCCTCCAAGTTCGTACGAGCAGTTGACTTGACTTTTGCACATCGGAACAAACTATTGAGCATTTCCGAAAAAATACTTTTTAGACAGAACGGAAAAATTGTGATATTTATTAATAAGCAAAGTTTTGTCTCGATATTTTGTCTGTTGTTTATTTTTTATTTTATAGAAGTTAGAGGCTGAACTGGCGAGTCAAATGGAAGCGTTGGAGGGCCGTTATCGAGATTATTTGCCTTCCCGATTATCCTCTCTGTCGTTTGCGGCTTTTACCTTTTCCGCAATGTCGGCCGCTTCAACGTGGAAAAAATCACCTCATTTGTCACGTTCTATGCCAAATTCCCCGACTCCATTCAGTATACCGAGGGTAACATTGCGAGGCAGTGGCTCGGACACTGGTTCCGTCAATGGTACTCTTCCAAGATCCCACCATGTCCCGACCAATCCACGCAGATGAAACCTCGTTTTTGTTCTGGCTCCTTCAATCCATATTTATATTTTTTCGATTATTTTCTCGTCACACCAAAATCCTACATTCGTCCATGTGTCGCTTGTGAAATAATTATCATTGTTAGTAACGTCCATCCGCTTCGTTGTCTCGTTCATTTCCCCAAAAGTTGGTAAATTCTTCTGAAACAAAACAAGAACACATCATAGCAGATTATCGTTGTTGCTTAACATTCAATCATTACTCGGCAAATCGCCAAGCAATGCCAGGAATCGTTTGTTTTTCGTTTCTCAAAAAATCCATCTACTCTGTTGTTTCTCTGTGAGAAGCGAAAAAATATTGGTACATTCCAAAGACTCATTACATTCCTATCGCTTTTTTCTCTCTCTCGTTTTTTCTTTTTCTCTCGTGTCGTCCACCTTTATGATCCATGTGTGTGTGTGTGTGAGTGTTGTATTTTTCCTTCAAAATTCAATTAGAATTAGAGGGATAGTGCAAAATCAATGTTGGGTGAAGTTAGATAAGTGTTTTAGAGACTTTTGTAATAAATCATTGGAATCGCACAAATTCACGTCATTATACACCTGGGTACGCTTTCTGTCAGTCTCTGAATAATAATTCAAATAAATTAATAAATCGCTACCAATGAACCCCAGGAAAACATTCCTTATAAAAGCGAAGCAATCTAGAACCAGAATCCAGCATTGATTGGAAGGAACGTGTGATTGAGTTACAAAAGGTTAGTCGCCCGCAAAGAAAACATTATTTCGTCAAAATTTCTGTCGAAATGTGCATTGGAGATGAAGTTTTGACACTTGACGTGAAACTCAATTCCATCTGTTGAATAAATTCACGTGACTTGTTACGAGACACGGCCCTCGAATTTTCATGCTATTTATTAAGATTCCAAATACAGAAAACATACAGAAATCAAACGATTCATCATTTTAACTCAATTTTTGTATTCAACTTGAATTACAGAGGCTTGAAGAACAATTCGCGATGCAGTTGGAAGAGCAAGAAGCAATATACGGACCGAGTGCTATACCGCTCTGTTTGCCACCGGATCTTCCGGATTTGACTCATCACACAGCTGGTTCCACCCGGAGTTCTCTGTCGTCAGTGAGCGAGGGCTAAAAAAACGTCCATTCCATGAGCTCTCGCTCTCCCCCGCCCCCCCACACACACTTTTCATCGCAGACTTCACAGAGACCGAAAATCGTATCGTCGATAGTGACTCGTAGGCACATATTTCGACATAAATGGATCTGTGTGCCTCGGTACGAAATGTCGCCAAGTCGTCAAGTGACTTGGTACCTGTCTGAGCCTCCAATTAAATAACGCACTTGGTCGCTTGTTTTACAAAAACCAACACGTGTCTAGGGCAGTGGCTTGGCGCCAAGTTTAAACAGAAAAGTGTTTGAACGGCGAAGGCAAGTCGGGGGCCGCGTATCTGTACTCGAAATTCTGGTCTTTATCGTAATATATTAAAACTTGAACTCGACGCCATTGGAGCATGTATTAATATACATGCACGAATGACATCGTGAGGCAATTTTATTGTCAGTCCACTACCGCCGATCGATATTTACAAATAAGACTGTCCGAGGCGATTTCATAGCGAGAAGATAAAAATAAAACAACGTTCTATCGATTACGGAAAGTCCCGATTTTACCTCGACACAAATAGACGAGAAAAACAGGTCAGAAGAAACTGAATAATTAAAGCTAAACAATAGAGAAGAAGAGAAATAGGGAAAAGTAGTGTACATAGATCCCAATGTTTCTTACGATGCTTGCAAGGAAGAAAGTATACTAAATATTGGTACAATCCACTATAATCCGCCCGTTCGATGTTTGGAAATGTCGTTAGCGACTATTCTATCATTCTCAATGTTTCTTTTTGTACGGAAATACATATTGACGACACGAATTAAACACACACACACACACACGCGCGCATGTTCGCATCGTGTCTTCGAAATTTTTCAATACAATTTTCTTTCTCGAAACGAAGCGGTTTGTTTGCGCAAAATAAAATGAGTTTTGGGAGCTTGGGAAGGGGAAAATGTGCCGCATTTCAATGCGAATGCCAAGATCGATCGGGTTCAACGTTTTTTCTATGTCTTTTTTTCTTTTTCAAGAATAATGCCGATCTAAAGAAAAAAAAACGAATGGATTCACAGTGTCTAAGCATTTGCACGTGTATGTGTGTTTATATTTGTTCACATGCCTTTGGAATGATTCATGAATCATGACTGTAGAGTGACTGGTAAAAAAAGTCAATTCGCGTGGAATTGAATATCGATAAAAATTTTCTTCTCAACCACAAACAGCTGCAAATAAATGAAGCTCCGATCTGTCAATTTTTTATCATCACCAAGACACAGCCAATTCCGCCATCGGGATGAGGGATGGAAGAAAAATTAGATCGTATATTTTGAGAAGAAATAATTGAAGCTTTGATGCTAGACAAACGTGCTCAGCCGACTGTTGTGCTGATTCAATTCGACGGAAAGCAAACCAGCCATGCTGGCATTACGCTTTCAGGTAAAGAAAGAAAAGTCGACGATAACAAATTTTCAGCGAAAAAAAAGTTGAAGCAATGAAAACCCTTTAAAAAAATAGCACAATTCCCGCAATTTTCGTCTCTTGTGACACGTCGCATCGTGAAATATACAAAGTAATTATAACGTCCAGATAGAAATGAAAAAAAAAACAAAAACAACCAATGCAACATGAAATTGCGTCTATGCCGTACGGAAACAAAACGAAACGGGAGAAAATAAGTTTTAAACTGGTTGGCAAAGGTACTCGCCGATATAATACAGGAATTTTGTTCCCTGAATAAATACATACATATATATTTTAATAAATATACAAATGAATCGCACTAGAGATCGTATTGAAAGAAAAACAAACAAACAAATAACAACACCAAATATAATACTTGTAATTTTTGTTTTAAACATTTTCATCGTTCGATGAAAAGCAGAAAAACATATTTCCACAACGTCATAGAGACTTTCGTTTCGGGTAGCAAGAAATGTTCTTCCTTTCTTTTTCTCCTTCCACGTCACGTAAATCAATATTATTTTTACCGTTAATACGAAAAAAAAAAAATGAGGAAGATGAGAGGCCAATCTGTATATAAATATATTTATATATGCTTTGATGGAAAGTTATGAAGATGAAAGAAAAATCGTTTCCCATACGTGCCCCTTTAATTTGAAGATCGATCCAAGCAGGAAACTTGATTTTTCAGGATCGTGAGCCCCGGGAATGTTATATATTATTGGAAAAAGCATCGAGCTTCAATTTCATGAGGGGTTGAAGTTTGCGTCCTTCGAATGCAACGAAACTTTTTTTTTCCTTTTTCTGTGGCGTATTCGGTTATTCCGACTTTTCCATGGACAGTTGAATTGGAAAATTTCATCGGACTGTTTTCCGGTCATTTTTACGCGCGAACCAAACAAATTTACGAAAAGATGTTGAACTATTTGAAGAAGAAACTGAAAACAAAGAAAATTTCGTTGCATTCCAAACTTCAATAAAATTATCGCTTTATCTCTTCGGCGCGATGAGGTGGCGCGCAGTTAGAATGGTTTTATTAACATTCGTTTCTTCGTAACGACCAAAGTATCGCTAGCGCGATTCAATAAATGCGACAACGTTCGAACTTTAGCTAAAGTTTTTTCTTTTTCGTGGCATTACACTGAAATACGAAATATTTTTTCAACAGCCTCCTTGGCAATCATGTTAGAGAAAACAAGAAAAAAGGAACGTCGAATATGACGTCCGAGAATCCATAATGTTATTTTCATTCCATTTTGCAACAAATTTGCTAAATTGAGTGATCCATTTGACAGAAGAGTCGAAGTGAATGACGAGAAACTCGTTGATCACAGCGATCGAAGGGGTCAGAAGTTTTTCCTTCCAATTTTCTTTCCCCCGTGTTTTCCCTCTCTGTCTTGACTATTGCGAGCTTAGAAGAAAGTTATAACGTTATTTTTCTTTGCCCAATTGTACATTAATTTCCACGATAACTAACTATAACGCTTCGCGACTCTTTTCTCGATGGATAACATTTCATTGTTTTGTATATTTATAAAACCATGGCTCGCCTGCTGTTGATTATTTAGTATATTAGACAAGAAAATTTCAAATAAATAAATCATCATTGAAGGCTTGTCGCTGGAACAATGAAAAGACCCAGAAAATTGTTATTTCAACAGTGTCCGTACGACCAAAAAAGTACTTTGTTGAAATATCAATACTTTCCAGCCAACGATCGAAACTGCAGTAATATTCCTCGATATCGCAAGTTTCTCGATTTTCGACAAAGCACCACTGTACAGTGATTCATTTTTCGAGTCTAAAGTCCTTTCCAAATTTTATATATATATTTCTTTTCTTCCTATCCTCCAAATTGCTTGCCACCTATTATAAAACTTCGAAAAAAAAAAAAATTAATAATAATTCATTACGTTTGCAAAAAAACTGAACAAAAAAATAACAAAAAAAAACAAATTGTAATTAGCAATGAAAAAATGTTAAATATTCGATTCAATGTATGATTATTGAGTTTGTTGTTGGGAATAGACTGTTTGTGAAGCGAGCACAGTAAAACAAAAACTGAAAATGGTTATTTGAGACGAGTTCACTGTAACATAAATTTATTATCATTATTATTATTATTATTATTATTATTATTATTATTATTATTATTACTTGCTCAGAACTGGATATGTTTAAGTTCATTATTGATTATCTATATCATTGACTATACGAAATTTACTTATTAAAATTAGGCGATATGTTATTGAGATAAAAAAAAAAAAAAAAAAAAAAAAAAAATAAAAAATNTGCTAAAAGTTCGTTTGCCTCAATCTTGTTACTGATTTTTTTTGTTCGGAGACGAGATTGTGCATCGGAAGAAAAAAAGTTTGATTGTCTGCGATAAGATTAACGGAAATATGCGAGTAAAATTGGCATAAATATTTTCTGATGTCGTGTTGCGTAGTTTCCTTAGAATGCATTTACTGCTTGGGACACGAGCCTGCATTTGAAAAAAAATATATGCTAACTAAAGCGTCTCGCGTGAATATTGACGTCTCGTGTTTGTTTGTCGAGTCGAATGATCTGCTCGCGGTCATTTTCATTATCTCGTGGTCCCTATGTTTTTACGTGCGGTTTCCTGAAGCTTTTTCCTTGCCGTGTATAAAGAATCGATCCGTAAGTTATCGCATGACAGTGCGGAAAAGTTTTTCCTTCGTTGAGGCTCGATCTGACCCGGTTTTCGAGCTTTTTTTCTCGTTGATACTTGTCATTATTTTAATATTCTCTTCTCGAGAGATTTGTTCATAGATCTAGTGTCATTTCAGAGATGGGCGACTCCGAAAAATCGAGGAGAATTCGTGTCTGCGTTATCGGAGCAGGAGCTGCTGGACTTTGCGCCGTTAGACACTTGGCGAGCGAAGCGAGAAACTTCGAGCCCGCGGTTTTCGAACAACACAACGATGTTGGGGGCACTTGGATTTACGACGAGAAAATTGGCCTCGATCAATATGGATTTCCAATACATTCGAGCATGTATGCGAATCTAAGGTCAGCATTTTTCCTCTTCTTATTTTCATAACATTATTTAAGAAGGTCAATTTCTTCGAGAAGTGCAATTGGAGGAAAAACAGAATGCACGATGCTCTAATCTTCCTCCGTGAGGAACTATATTTTTCATTTAATTGGCTTCCTCATAGAGCAAGCTTTGAGCATCGTGCATCTTGAGCATCTTGAGGAAGCAATTTGCAACTTTGAATTTTCAGCGTTTTTTGTATTTGTATTCAAATTATATAATTTCGACAATTTTTCTTGAAAATAAAAAGAAAGTGCAGACTTATAGACAATAAGTTACAAAATTATCAAAAATTAGAGCGGTTGGGAGATTTTTTAAAAAACTCAGATTTTTTTTTAAATTCGAGAAATCATAAAATACTAGCCAGGGTATGCCCGCTTCGCTGGGCACCGTTTGTATTCAACACAAATTTCCACATTACCTATGTGTAGGTGTTTCTTATGTGGTACTGGATCGTTTTATCGTCCTGTTCAAAATTTGCTTAAAAAATACTTTTCCCTTAATTTTTCGTTAAATAAAAAAAAACGTCAATTTTCATACCAATTTTGTGTTTGAATCGTGAAAAACGATCGTTTTATCGTCCTGTTCAAAATTTGCTCAAAAAATACTTTTCCCCTTAATTTTTCGTT
>JBAJMU010000001.1:7203976-7276902 GCA_037952995.1 Hyposoter didymator | reverse complement strand
CTCGAGAGATTTGTTCATAGATCTAGTGTCATTTCAGAGATGGGCGACTCCGAAAAATCGAGGAGAATTCGTGTCTGCGTTATCGGAGCAGGAGCTGCTGGACTTTGCGCCGTTAGACACTTGGCGAGCGAAGCGAGAAACTTCGAGCCCGCGGTTTTTGAACAACACAACGATGTTGGCGGCACTTGGATTTACGACGAGAAAATTGGCCTCGATCAATATGGATTTCCAATACATTCGAGCATGTATGCGAATCTAAGGTCAGCCTTTTTCCTCTTCTTATTTTCATAACATTATTTAAGAAGGTCAATTTCTTCGAGAAGTGGAATTGGAGGAAAAACAAAATGCACGATGCTCAAATCTTCCTCCATGAGGAACTATATTTTTCATTTAATTTACTTGGTCATAGAGCAAGCTTTGAGCATCGTGCATCTTGAGCATCTTGAGGAAGCAATTTGCAACTTCGAATTTTCAGCGTTTTTTGTATTTGGGTTCAAATTATATACTTTCGACAACTCTTCTTGAAAATAAAAAGAAAGTGCAGACTTATAGACAATAAGTTACAAAATTATCAAAAATTAGAGCGGTTGGGTGATTTTTTGAAAAACTCTGATTTTTTTTAAATTTGAGAAATCATAAAATATTTAGACCGTTCAAACGATATTTGCCAAATTCAATACCAACCTTCCCATTGTGATGCTCTTTTTATAGAAACAAAAATTAGCAATAAATTTTCAAATTTGCGAAAGTTAGAGCGTCAAAACCCTTTTTTTGAAAATTTCAAAATGTCGTAGATATCGTAGTTTTCTTGTAATTCCAACAAAATTCGCAGGTAATGAAGAGCTTGTATAGATTAACATCTGTGCAAAACGGGAGCGCTGTAGCTCAAGCCGTTCTCGAGTTATAAACGTTTGAATTTTACAGTGCATGCACACACTTTTTCTAAATATAAAAAATTCACTGTCACATAGCTTCCCTATGAGGAAGCAAAAGTCGATGAAAGTTAAGAGCGATCTTTTTCCATTTTCGTCGTTGCTTCTTATCCAGACTTTGCTTTATTCATTTTAGAACAAATTTACCCTTGAAATTGATGAACTTTCCGGACTACCTGACTTTGGGGCAGTCGAGCGATGCCTCGTGTGGAACTCATCGCGATGTCTTGAATTATTTACGCGACTATGCTCATCACTTCCAACTTCGACAGTATATTCAGGCACGTCACGTTTTAACAATCGTAAACATTCAGCTCTATTTTTTTTTTTAAGCTTTTGATAATTTCAATATTTTATCGAAAACATTTTCAATCTTATTTTTATTATAATCCTTTAGTTTGAGACGAGAGTCGAATGCGTTCGACCTGTGATCAATGCAGACGATTGGAAAAAAACAATTTGGAAAGTTCGAGTGAGAAATCTGAAGACTAAAGTCATCGAAGACAAAGATTTCGACGCAGTTATGGTTTGCAATGGGTAAATAATTTTTTTTTACATTTCCTTAATGTTTCTACAGAAATTACGAAACATTATAATTATAAAATTTTGAATAATTATGTTACTTTGTGCGTTTGGCCGGATGTAATTTGCATCGATTGTTTCGATTTTTATCAGTACGTTTTCGCTCTAGTTCCAAAACCTCTCTAGAATTTTTATCCTCCATTCGGTAACAATGTTCGGACGTAGATTTACTGATAATTAATTTCCTGAAATACTGGAATTCGTCGTGACAATTGATTTCTATTGAAGCTCTCGAAATTCGTGGAAAAAGGCTCGGAACTGGAGCCAAAATTTTATGGAAAAACTGCTTGATTGGAATAGAGATAAATCAGTCGAGCAATTATGGTCCAGCGTTGTCCGACAGTGTCTTGATAATTCGATTTTTCGTTCGAGCATCGTTCGAAGGATTTTCATGAATATGCAAAAAAAAAGAGTCGCCTTTCAAAATGATTTGTTTCTCCTGACTATAAAAATCGAGATGTTGATATTTGGACAATGTCATCATACTCCAAAGGAGCAGCGTTCAGAATTGTTTCGAGATTTTCTTTGTGGAACTTTTGTTGAAAAAAACTGAACAAAAAATTATTTTTGTAGTAGCTCCAAGTTTTCACGTGAGCAGATGACCATGTGTCTCAGAAGATTGAATAATAAACTTTTGCTCCATAGAAATATGAAAGCTTGAAATTGAAATAAAATGAACTGAAATCACTTTGCCCAGCCATTTCTCTGAGCCGAAAATTCCAACTGTGCCGGGCATCGAAACGTTCCCTGGAAGTGTGATGCATAGTCACGACTACAGAAAACCAGATGAATTCGCTGGAAAGCGTGTAATCGTTTTGGGAGCAGCTTCTTCTGGAATCGACATCGGTATCGAGCTCGCAGGCAAAGCGAGTCACGTTTACCTCAGTCACAATCGTCAAAGGTAACAAATTGTTACTTGGCATTTACAAATTTCCACCCGAAAATTACTTTTCGATGATGCTTTTTCGAAAATAAAATAAAAATGAAATTTCCCATGAAAAAATTGAAACTCATTTGATTCGTCGAACGAAGAAATAAAAACTGCAAGCTGGTCCAATGAAATCTCATTTTGTTAACTCTAATTTCAGGTTAATTGGTCCTCTGCCTCGCAATATGACTCAAGTCAGTGGAGTTGAGAAAATAAGTGACAAAACATTTATTTTACGTGATGGTACCAACGTCCAGGCTGATTCCTTCGTTTACTGCACCGGCTACAAATACAGTTTTCCATTTCTTGATGATACGTCCTCGATAAAGATTGAAGAAAATTACGTCAGTCCTTTGTACAAGCATTTAATCAATGTCGAACATCCTTCGATGTGCATCGTTGGAGTTCCCACAACAGTCATTCCGTTTGCCCTTTTCCACATGCAGGTACATAAGGCATTTATCCAATTCTATGAATTCATCTTAAAAAGTAATTAGTGGTCGAGCTGTTTCCACAACTCCCAGAAAAAATAAGAAAAAAGCTGTTTGAGAAATTTTCCTGAATCTCGTATACAATTTCGTTGCATACTTACAAAAAAAAATTAGCTGGTTTTTGTAGAAACAGTTTTTCCAAAAAAAAAAAATAAGAAAAGAGCTGTTTGAGAAATTTTCCTGAACCTCGTATAGAATTTCGTTGCATATTTACGAGAGAGAAATGAGCTGGTTTTTGGAGAAACAGTTTTTGCAGAGAAAATGGGAAAAAAGCTGTTTGAGAAATTTTCCTGAATCTCGTATACAATTTCGTTGCATATTTAAAAAAATAAAAGGAGCTGGTTTTTGTAGAAACAGTATTTTTAGCGAAAATGGGAAAAAAGCTGTTTGAGAAATTTTCCTGAATCTCGTATACAATTTCGCTGCATATTAAAAAAAAATAAAAGGAGCTGGTTTTTGTAGAAACAGTTTTTCCAGAGAAAATGGGAAAAAAGCTGTTTGAGAAATTTTCCTGAATCTCGTATACAGTTTCGTTGCATATTTAAAAAAATAAAAGGAGCTGGTTTTTGTAGAAACAGTATTTCCAGAGAAAATGGGAAAAAAGCTATTTGAGAATTTTTCCTAAATCTCGTATAGAGATTCGTTGCATATTTACGAAAAAAAAACGAGCTGGATTTTTTGGAAACATTGGAAATAGTATTTGACAGTTTTGCATGATGTGGTAAAATTGTCGTGATCAGATATCCCACGACAATTCTGCAATCAGGCAGAAAAAATAATTTTTTCACAAAATGGTGACTCGCCAACCGTTGGTTATTGATTTTTTGTGATATTTTGGTAACTTGTACGGGATGGTGGGAAATGAGATCATGTGAAAAATCGGTTTTATCGATTTTTTTATTGTTACCTTTCCTGAGAAATGACTATATTTTGAAATCATTTTTTCTCACAACAGATACAATATCATTTGAGAGTTTTGGAAGGAAATGTCTCATTGCCAACGAAGTCTGCAATGCTCGAAGATTCAAAGTCGCATTCTGGAGACAAGAGACACGCTCATGTGCTTGGAAATCAACAGTTCGATTATAATGACGATTTAGCGATATCCGGGGGCTTTACAAGACTTCCGGCTTATTATAAGAATGGTTATCTCGCTTGGCACCAAGCCAGGGCCGCTAATCTTTTGAATTACAAAGACAGCAAGTTTAAAATATTGCCGGACAATGTTAACGTCGAAATAACAACGTCGACATCACAAGCGACAGTGTAATCGATTTTTCTGTCAACATTAACCCACAACCCTGGAACAGGGCTCATTTTTCTCCGGCCTTCTTCGCACATTGCTCAATATCGAATAAAAAACAAACAAAAAAATGAAAAAAAAAAATTATTCAAAAATCAGCAAAAGGAAAAAAGTAGATTCTGAAGATTGACCATGATTTTTTTCTCATCTTTTCATTAATAATTGCGTCTTTGATAGAGCGAAACTCTCGACTCACGAAATGGGCTAAAAAAGGTTCAAGGATTGAGGGTTAAGTTTTCAGAGCGTACTCTTGACGCCAGTCTTCTCAAATATCCAATCGAGCATCAAAAAAATGGTTACAAAAACTCCTGGAGATTCAGATTCGCCGCAGCCGTCGCCCCACGAAGTTATTCCGAGTAAAATATTCGAGTTTGTAAACATCG
Source organism: Hyposoter didymator (assembly GCA_037952995.1). Classification (NCBI taxonomy): domain Eukaryota; kingdom Metazoa; phylum Arthropoda; class Insecta; order Hymenoptera; family Ichneumonidae; genus Hyposoter; species Hyposoter didymator. Next base: position 7,272,283 of record JBAJMU010000001.1, on the reverse strand, counting down.
GTCCGCCTGAATCGCCCTTCGGAAAAGTACAAAAAACACGGAATATTATTGCTACGAATTATTATTATTATTCGAGAAAAATTAACACAAAAAAAAACATTTCCCACGACTCAATGATTCTCTTTCGAAATGAAACATTTTTCACGAGGTTGAAGTTTGGATCGTTGGAATGCAACGAAATTTTTTATTTTCCTTGACAAAGCTCGTGATTAAAATGCAAAATGGAATTACGATGATGAAACGATCGGGTTTTGCGACCTAAAAACTCAATCGACACGAAAAATTGGCATGATTTTCAAAATTCAATGCATAATTAATAGAAAAACTGTTTTTCGTTGAATCTCAACGCTGCAAACTTCAGAGTCTTTATTTTTCACTTTTCGAGTCAATCGAACACACATTTTTGTTTTTTTTTTTGCCATTTTTCACGAAATAATCAACGCAGTTTTGTTACCTTGCAGGCGTCTTTTCCGCCCCGCTTGAAACCGTAGCATACTTGGGTCGGTGTCAGTTCGAAACGTCCTGCATAATTCTCAGCACATCGATTTCGATCAAATTTCGGTAAAACTACATATTCCAGTTTTGGCGAGAGTACTTTTGCGTAATTCTAAACATTCATTAATATAATTCAACTATTTAAAACGCTCAACAAATTTTCATTGGTCAAAAACAAAAAAAAAGTGTTCTGGAAAAAATGTGTGTAAATTAGAGAAAAAAAAATCTTTTACTGAATTTGCAATAATTCACAACGAATAATGAAGCTTGGGAAATGCAATTTCGAGGTCTATTTTCGGTCGATTCACTATTTGACATTTGCAGTTTTTGTTTTTTAAATTTCGAGTCGCTGAATCTTTCAGTTGAGATTCGATAACAGCGAAGAGCTCTTCCCGTAACAAATTTCGAGCTAATTACACTCGAGGAAAAATTTATAGCGCGAAGAGTGAAAAAATAGTGAAAATGTTGACAAAAATAATATTTCGTTCGAAACAAATATTGAGAATTTGAAAAAATGAGTGAAAAAAAAGGTTTTCGGTACTTGAACTACAAACCGTGAAATATCCCCATCCAGCAACCGACCCCAAGTCGTCAGGCACCGGACATTTTCCTGGCAGAGTGATAGGCTTCGTAGTTTTGCTGATTCTGAAGGGTTTCTTAACTTTGAAAACGGCTATGTCGTAGTCACTGTTCTCAATGTTGTAAAGTTCGTGTACAACAATATTCGTTATTTTCTCGACTCTGCCACCTTTGTCCTTGTAGGTCGAGCCGCTACGAACGCTGTAATTCTGGGGCTGTAATCCGACACTTTGAAGAAGAACAACATTTCAAAATACCGTAGAACTCGTATTTCTTTACCAATTCTTCCTCGAAAATCATTAAAAAAAAAGAAAAAAAACAGAAATTGTTTTTGATTTTCTAAAAAATTGCAAATTTTCTGAATTTATTTGTGAACTTGAAATAAATTCGCAACACGTTATAAAGTTGCCGCAAACATTTTCATTGATAAGACAAAATAAAAACGAAACAAAACGATTTTGCGAAATATTTCATCGTTTAGCTTTTGATTTGCGTCTCAGTATTTTAAATCGATATTTTCGGGAAGAAATTTTCCACCGAGTGAAACGTACGTGGTCACACAATGGGCAGCCGTCAATCCCCAGGATTTGCCAATGATAGCGGCTCCGCAAATATGTTTATCATTGAATCTCAAGGACAACTGCAATCACATTCATCGATTGGTAATTTTTTTAAATTACATAATCAATTTTTTGTCATTGTTAATGCAGAACGGTGTGTTTGACAAAAAAGTAGCAAAATCGGGAAACACACTTTGTTAAAAACTCACCATGAAAGGGATTTTTTTAATATCTATAAATGTGCCATCGACGATTCTCATACGAGTCGATGCCGAGGGATCTTCATTTCGTGATGGAATAAATCACAATTTTTTCATCAAATGACTAATTATTTCTAGTAATAACTAATTATTAAGAGGGAAAAATAAATTTTCAGTTATTTCGACGACTTTTCTATTATTTTACTCGACATATTTATTAACTGTCGAAACAAAACATTAATCGCAGTCAATCAAAGTTTTGACGAATTATCAAAATTATTTTTTTTCTCGATCAAAAAAAAGATTCAATTTTTTATCAAACGACAAAAAACAAACAATCCATTTTTATTTCTAGTAATAACTAATTATTAAGAGGGAACAATAAATTTTCAGCTATTTCGACGACTTTTCTATTATTGTACTCGACATATTTATTAACCGTCGAAACAAAACATTAATCGCAGCTCAATCAAAGTTTTAACGAATAATCAAATTTTTTTTTTTTTGCTCGATCGAAAAAAGTTTTGCGAGTTTGGTTTCAGTTTGAAAAAAAAAAGAAAAATCATAGCACTTACGAAACCGATGGCAAAAAATGACAACTAGTGATAGAAAAATGGAATGAAGATCCATGTTTTTTCTTTAGAATCGCTCACTGATCTATGCGCAGTGGAAATTTCCAATAAACATTTATATCCCCTTGAAACTTGACAACTGTCTTCTTCGAGCCGTAAACTGGAATACGTCATTTAATACGAGTGGACGAGTTCTCAGCCCGTTTTGTCAAGTTCCCCGTCAGAGAGCCAGAGGTGACAGCCGTAATCGCGTTTTAAGGATGTATCGAACGTACAGTCGTCCGCAAGATTCGATATTAAAAAAAGTTGAATTTTTTGTTGAAATTCTCTGTCAAACTCGTTGCGCCGAAAAATCTCTCGAAAAAAGCTTGAAAATGTTGAATTTCATATTTTTTCGATAGTTTTTTAACCTCTTGAAGCTTTTTATTTTTTAACCTTTCCGTTTAAATTTCTAAAATGTGAAATGTTACTCTCGAGCTTTGTTTTATCGTCCTACGCAATTTGCTTATTTATATTTTACGTTGAAAATGACATTTACGTCCAAATACTAAAGTCATATTTATTCCGCAGCAATAAAAATATTGGAAAAATAATCAACAGCCTGATCCACAGATCGATCACATTTTCAACGTCCCGAATTTTCATCAGACTGTACGTCGTCCTTAAATGCGCGTACGCTAAGCCGATGCACGTGTACTTCGTTCTTGTGTAATGAAAAAAAGAAAAAAAAACGGAAAAAAAATTCGTACGCGAAACTCTACTCCCATCGTTATTAACTTAAACGTATGAGCTATATTGCCGTTGCTGTCCGCGATGCTTAACGTCGCTGAACAGAACAGAGTCCGGAATAACGAGAAAAAAGTCACGCTAACGCCTCTCTCAGGTGTACTTTCTGATAAGCGCGATGCTCCGATCCTCGCAAAACATAATTTATAGCCTTTTACGTTATACAAAATCTGAGGAAAAAAAACATTTTATTTCAGGCCCATACTTTCGTGACCCTGCATTCACTGACTAGATTTATTAGCTAATTTTTCAAACTCATAGTGCGAACGATTTTTTTGCTAAACGATTTAAAAAAACGAGCGATTGAAATAATCTACATAATTAATTTCGTCATACCGCGAGGCGATCGGTTTGGCATGCGATACTGGTGGTGAAATGAGAACGAACAAAGATGGCCGCGACCAAGGGTTAAACGACTATAAATACATTTTTAAATTATATTTCTGCAAACACCTAAAAGTCCGTCAGGAAATTAAATTCATTTCTCTGATTGAATACGAATTATTTAATTTAATTGCAATTTAAAATTGTGTTGACTGGTCGTTATTTCTGTGTCGTTTGCGCGTATAAAGCTCTGCGATTTTCCACCCGACGTTTTAATGCAATCATGGACCGTTATACGTAGCGACACCAGCGCCGTCATCAGTAATTTTCGTTCCGAATTGGTCGCATCGCTAATACTGGCATCATTGCGTACAGATTCGCAAATTAGTGCGGCACAAGTTCGCACGACCGAACATTCTTCTCGTTATAAAAATAAAATCGTAGCTTGAACCCAGTTTCCTACTGTGAATAGTTTCGACGGCAGGTTGCCTTTTCAAATAAATAAAAATAATGTGCTCATACACATGATTAGCCAAGGACGCGTGCAGCCAACAGTCTCAAGTTTCGGAAAGAATCGAGCTCGCGGTCAGTGTCGCATCGTTTCGGACACGGTTGAGGCGTCGTCGCGCTTTCCGTTCTCGTTCCCCACACGGCTCGATGCCAAGAAAAATGCTTTCATTCGTTTGATCGCGTATGTACTTGTGTACAAATAGGCGCGCGATAGTCAATATTTTGAAACGAGCAATAGTGAAAAGTGACAGCGATGATTGAAATTGGAGAATCTTCACGATGAAAAAAAGTTCGAGAAAAATTCATTGAAAAAATCGAAAAAAAAACAATGCAAATTCCTGCTTTCTTATGAAAAATGTACAACGTTTCTAATAAGCATCGAAAAGAGTTTCAATCGGATTAGAAAAAAACCGTTTCTCACGATGTCACGCAGCGAGGTGAAATGAAAAAAAGTCTCGACCGAGGAATAAATTCTGACATTGAAACATTTGATCAGCGCGCTCCCCCAATAATACACAAACTTCAATAACCACGCGGTCTTCGTAGACCGTGCATTTGTTTATTTTTCTCTACTTCGCGGAAGAGTGTATTTTTCGGCGTTTACCCCTTCCGTACCCATCCCTCTACTCCGCCCCTCGCTGGTGCTGCGTGAGTTCGTCAAAGCTCCGAGTAACAGAACGTCGCGTAGTCGACGAGCGAGCGCGCGCGATCACTCGCGTTTACCAGGCCTCGTGGGGCCTAGCTGGTTGCCTTACTCAGCCCGAGTAGCGCGTTGAAGCTCAAACAAGCCAAATCGCTTTGTGAAACAATAGAAGGTCGCTCGCACGCGGAGACTTAGGATCAAGAGGTGTTTTTTCTTTTTTTTTTTATTTATTTTCTTTCTCTCCCTCTCTTTTTCGTAGCGTTCGCGTCGTTGCTCGTGACGATTCCGTAGTGAGTCGGAAACTCGAGGGGCGGCGTTGTTGTAGTTGCGTGACGAGGGCCAAGGAAACAACCCCTCAGTGTGATACTTGCCGCGAAACCTTTCGCTTCATACTCACTCACTCTGTTTCTCTTTTTATCGGTCTCTCGATCGCTCTCGTATTATTAACCCCGTTCCTCGGCCGCGCGCGTTTTCTCTCTCCCCGCCTTTTTATCCACTCGCGCTCCGTCGTCTCATAATTCGTCCCGCGAAACTGCAAATACATCCGCGCGATTTATCGTCTCCCCATTACGATGCCATGTCATCAGTGTAATTATCATGGATAAATTTTTATAATAACTCTACCATGCAAAATTAAACTTTTCCGACGATTACACTTTTTTTTTTTTAATTTATTTTTCTTATTCTTTCTCGTGCAAAATTGTACATTCGGAGAATGTGTTTTCTGGTGTCCTGCTGTAAGCGCAGTAAAAAAAAACTCAGTCGATTCAATAATTTTCAATCTAATTCTTTTTACACGTCCCAAAAAATTNTTCGCTTCATACTCACTCACTCTGTTTCTCTTTTTATCGGTCTCTCGATCGCTCTCGTATTATTAACCCCGTTCCTCGGCCGCGCGCGTTTTCTCTCTCCCCGCCTTTTTATCCACTCGCGCTCCGTCGTCTCATAATTCGTCCCGCGAAACTGCAAATACATCCGCGCGATTTATCGTTTCCCCATTACGATGCCATGTCATCAGTGTAATTATCATGGATAAATTTTTATAATAACTCTACCATGCAAAATTAAACTTTTCCGACGATTACACTTTTTTTTTTTTAATTTATTTTTCTTATTCTTTCTCGTGCAAAATTGTACATTCGGAGAATGTGTTTTCTGGTGTCCTGCTGTAAGCGCAGTAAAAAAAAACTCAGTCGATTCAATAATTTTCAATCTAATTCTTTTCACACGTCCCAAAAAATTTGATTTCTGTTGTTCGCCGACTTTTTCTTTCATTTTTTAGTGTTTTTGATATTCTCAGGAAAATACACTTGAAATATTTTTTTAGAGGAAGGACATTGTAAGGTTTGCTCGTGACTCGGAATATTCGAACGTAATTTATTGTGCAAATTTCAACGAAATCGATAACCGACGAGTTTGAAAAAAAAAACCTTTTCCTTGAGACAATCCTTCGTCGCCGATTGTCGGAAAATATCTGCAAGTTTTATTATTCCTGAGGTCCATCGTCGACCTCTCCAAGGGTCCGATTTATTTGGTTATGAGGGTCGCGAGGCAGTTCAATTTAACCTGGAATGCCTCAACACCCTATGCACTAATATCGACGCTTTGCCACTCATTTTTTTCATGTTTGTCTAGAATTTGTTGTTGCTCGCGCCAGGAATTCCAACGGACATTAAAAATTCGAGTTTTTCATTGTTTTCTTTCGAAAAATAACAATTTTCGGAAATTGGAACTGCGAAATGTAAATGAAGGGATTTTTTTCGACGTTTTTTTTCTTCCAACAATCGCGTGAAAGATCTTTTCGAACAAATGCAAATAAATGTTTAAGAACGAGTTGGAAATTTTCTCCACAATTGCCTATCGAGTCGTTTGCACTTTTCGTCTGCGTTTTTTTCTCATTTATTGTTTTTTTTTCTTCACGCCCACAATTTATGACATTTCGCGAAGATTAGTGCAAGTTGTTGAGTGCAAGGGTTACGTAGAGCGAGCGTGAATGGCACACTTGGTCGCAACACCCCTTGGAGGACCTTTAGAGCCCGCCCTCTTTGACACGTCCTGCAGCTTGTTCTATGCATTTATTGGATCGAACACAGATTGAGAAACCGACACCGTTCTCCAGCAATATCGATACGTCTGTCAGGAGAGATTACGAGATTCCGAAGGATTTGCAATTTAGGTCCAAAAAAGCGAGTACGGTGACGTCACTTTTCATTTTGAAACAACGGAAAGGCGTTTTTCCATATTCTAGTCGCTGTGACTTTCAAAACAAGAAAAAATAAATTCTTTCTCGATATTTCAAGACCGAAAAATAAAAATCGTGACTTTATCGTCGCTTGATATAAAAAAATTCGAGAAAATAATGAAAATACTGGAAAAAATGTTTAACGAGAGAAAAAAATAAACAGGTGTCTGCTGATTTTTAATTGTTCTCCAAGCTGGAGGCACGATGGAAAAAATAATTTTTTTACGTCCAAATAGATGGAATAGAACGATTACAGGGATATTAGGAAAACAATAAAATAAAATGGCTTTTGCGTGTTTTTGGGGAGACTGACCCTTGTCAAATAAATTTCGACAAATGGAATATTCGTAAATATCTAAAAAAAATATTTTGTTTGTCTTTCTATGATTTTCTCGTTTTCGCATTCGTTATTTTGTGAAGCCACCCTCGAGCCTCCGTTTACCAAATACGAGCTTCTAGAACCTCAGGATCGCGAGTTTTCGTAAATTTAACCGAGTCCGACCGAGTGAGCTCTCGTAAGCGCATACGTAGACCGTTGCCTCGATCCTCAACGCACAATGTTCATTCCTTCTTCTCGCGTGTTATGCCGTGTTACACACATCGGTAATCTCGTTCATCTCGCGTTGCCTTATTATTTCATTACGAAATAAATAATAAAAATAGCAGGACCTGTATAGTTTATATTAATCGACGATGTTAAAAAAGTGTTGTGTGTGTTTGTGTTGTGTTAAGGATCTGCACTGATTGCCCGGACGTTTTCGTCGGATCTTTAGATTTAGGCGATTGGTGAGTCATTCTTTGTTTTCTTTTCGCGAACCCTTACTCATTTATTTTCTTTATCGACGCAATCTCGAGCGTAACTTCTCGGTATTTAGGTTTCTTTGTTTTTTTTTCGCTCTACGTTCGGAACTCGCAGGAATTCTCGATCGAAGAAATCGTAATTAGGTTAATTGAATCGTAACTTCGTTACGACATTTTCGAGATGTTGTTTTCGATCCATTTCTGTAGTGGAGACTGTGTTCGCGTGTTTTTTTTTGTTTTTTTTTTTTTTTACGAGGGAACGATCGCTATCATCGGAATGAATGTGTTTTCGTGGCAAAAATTCAAAAAATGTTTTTTCGTTTGTGAGCGCATTGAAGAATATCATGGCGTTGAAGTTTGCATCGTTGGAATGCAACGAAATTCTGTTATTTTTTCAGTAGAGCTCATAATTTTAATATTTGGTCCGGACAACGAAACGATCCTCTCTTGCGACCTAAAAACTCAATCGACATGAAAAATTACGATGATTTTGAAAATTCAATAATTAATAACTATCCAAAATATTTGTCGTTGAATCTCAACGTTGCAAACTTCGGAATCACAGAATATTGCACGGATCAAGTAATTGTGAAAAATAAATATAAACAAATGCAATTTCAAATCTGTTTTTCATTCATAACTCAGTTGCGAAAAACATTTGTCCTCAGCTCTCTTGATGGCAAGAAGCTAGAGACGAATGCAGGTGTCGAAATAAATGAAAAACTAGAATCTGAATCTGTTTATTTACGAAATATATTCTTCCGGGCAAAATAATCAAAATGGCGGCGCGTCGCATCTCAAACTAGTGCGGAAAAAAATAAAGACCGACCAAAATTTCGATCGAAAATAACGAAAGTAGGACGCTACGTTTTTTCCAAAAAGTTTTGACGTAAAAAACGCGCCCAACTTTTTTTTTTATAAAATGTTCGTTACAGGCGATGATTGAATTCCGTCCACACCGCTTGGCTTTTTTTTTTTGAGCAAGCGAATGAGTGCGAGAAATTCGCATCCGCGATCATGATGGAATTTTGAAATTTTTGTTTTAAATGTGGAAAAGTTGGACAAAAAACGGGACGAATCACTTGTACGATTTTGGACTCGTGCGCCAGACAAAATTTTAACTTTAAAGAAGGATAAACCGAGTGGAAAAATTTTGTTCAATTTTATGAATATTTCTGATATTTTTACGACGATATGGTCTTTTCAGTGGCAGGACCAGGAAGCGGTGGCATAAATATGACTTTTTTTTCGCTTTATTTGTGTAATTTTACGACCTCGTAAGAATGGGGATCATGACCGGGTCACTGGGGTTGGCCTTTGACGCGTAGTCGCCTATTCGACACGAAAAATCGAAAAATATGTGACTCGTGTCTTCTCTCTCCCTCTCACTCTCTCGTGTATGTGTCTTTGACCACTTGCCAGCATTGATTAAGGACTCGGCTCGTACGTGCGACGTGCACCGAAATTGGCGTTTCCTCGGCTCGGGAATTAGTAATAAAATTCTTTCGGAGAGCCAAAAAAAAATAAAAATGGACTCAAAAATAGGAAGTAAAAAAAAATAATGCTCGGATGGTTTTTTTCATCACGTACTCGTGGAAGACGTTGTCTACTGATGGATCGCACTCTTGACGAATATTAAACGTCATTTATCATTTTTTTCCTCCTTCCACATTTATTCTTTATTTTTCTTCATTGAAAAATCGGGCGTATGTAATTTTTATGCTGTCAAAGTTTGCATTTTTTAAATGAAGCGAAATTTTGATTTTCTTTTCAATTTTTTCTAATCGTTCCCTTTTTTTCTATTAGTAAATGTATTTTTTATATCGCCAGACAATTCGTCCATTCGTCGTAGACAAACACTGTGTAAAAATTCTCGGCTTGTGGTTATAAAAACCAAAGGAATTTTGTTGTTTTTTGAAAAATATCAACGAGCACGACAGTAATTTGTTGGGGGCTGGTATCGCAATTACCACGAATATTGTGATTATCCATTTTTTCGAGAAAAACGTCGATAAGCACGATATTAAAAATGATGAAAATTTACTTTATAATTGCAAATTGAGTCAATGGTTTGCAGGAATTCTCTTGCTACGTAAATATAGTGCACAGTTTCGAATTTTGTGAAATCCCTTTGCCGAAAAATCCATTTTTTTCATGCGCGAAAATAATAAAATGAATAAAAAATAAAAACTGCACAAAAACGAAGACTGTGGTTTCGTAATGGCTGGCCGTTCAGTTTTATTCTATTCGTGAGCAGTATGTGGCGTGTTTATAACAAATGAGCGACCCGAAGGAGATTTACGTGTTTTTTTCTGGCGATTTTCGGGTTCGAACTAATTTTGTCTCGATAAATAATTGCAATTGTTGCAAAATCATCTCTTAATTTTCATTTGTAATCTAATTTTCGACATTTTGGTTTGCAATTTTATTTTTATTTTTGTTGCTCAAAAACAAACAAACAAAAAATACAGAATGATTATTTTATTTGGTTGATACTCCATAAATTTAAAGAAGGGTTGTTTTATTTCGGAGGGAGGAAATAACACGAAGAGCCATGGGAAATAGAAGCTCGTGTCTAATTTCGTTAATGGGGTGAGGTCAGCGCGAGCGAATTGTTTGTGGGGATGCTCTCGTGATCGAGGGGAAGTTTTTAAGGGGTGAAATGCCCAGTGCGGTCAAGTTCATTGTTAATGAACGCAATTTTTAACGATTTTCTAGAATTGAGGTCCCCGACACACCTTTCAAATCTCTGTCTTCCTTTTTCCTCGTTTATTCGCGCTTTCTCTTTCTCTCTGTCTCTTGCGTATTCTCAGGAGGAGACAGAAATAAAGACAAAGGACTGATTATGCAGACGTGTGTCTCCACTAGCGGTCTCAAACTCCCAAATTACCCCAGAGACGAGCAAGAGACAGAGGCTGAATGCAAGAGAGAGAAAATACTAGAATCTTAAGACAGCATATTCGGGAGAGACGAGCGCTTAGATTCAAACTCTTGACTCTCGCCCTAGAGAACGATCGTTTCGTACGGCTTAATTTACATTCATACCTTCGCAGTTTCTTCTTCATGCAAAAGTCACTTTTCGAGCCACCAAAATGCTTCCTCCTGAATTATTAAACCTCAACTTCTCATTCTCAATCTACACGTCGTTTCTCTACGATGCTTACAATCGTCTCCACGTGTGCATGTACATGCACTTTTTATATTGCTAAAGAATAAGGCTGCAAAACATAATTTTACAATCAAAATGATACAACGATAAAAAAGCTAAAATTTTCAGAGTCGTTTCGTGTATTACCCGCAGTCCCAACTCGTGATGCTCAAATGATAACTTCTGTAAATGTCTTTGAATTTATACGACCACTTTTTTTTGTAATACTTCGTCGGTCGTTAATATTTTCATTAAAATCTCTACAAAATACGATGTTGAAGTTTCCTTCGTTGGAATGCAACAAAGTTCCCTTTTTTCTTGGGCAAATCTCAAGATTCTCATTGAATATTTGGTCAGGACAATAAAACGATCTTTTTTTAGGGTCCAAAAACAAGATCGGTACGAAAATTGCCCTGGTTTTTAAAATTGGACAAACAATTGATAGAAAAATACTATTTCGTTAGGGCCCAACGTTGCGAACTTCAGGGTCATTCTGATTCTTTCTCTCCCATTTGATTATTACATTAAGGAAAATTAAATTCATAGCTCATACTACGAAGCAGTCTAAACGACCAACCGGCGATCCCCATGAGCCTGAAGTTTGCATCGACGCAATGCCACGAAATGAAAAAAAAATTCAACCCCCTGGACAGGGTTGTTCCGGAACGATTTTTTTTCTCAGTCTTTTCCTTACCTTTTTTAAATCTCACGAATCNCGGGCGTCATGCCTCTGTACTTTGCGTTCGGTAAAGTGCCAAGAACTCGAGCTTGCACGACGTGGATCCCAGGCCTGAATACCAATCGGAACATTCACATGAACAAATTTTTCCACGTATTTCAGTCTCGAGTGGTTTGGACGCTCGCCCCAATTATTCCATGACATTTGCCTAAATTTATCGGATTTTTTATGAAAAAAAAAAAACCATTCTAGCAAAAATCGAGATATCGAGGAAATTCCAGGTTGCAGGTCAGTTTTCGGTGAGACGACTCGTTTCCGGCTGTAGTTCATCGCGAAAAAAGGGTCAATGACAAAATGCCCTGCAACGCGATTTCAATTTTTTTAAATTATTGATCCCAATTTTTTTTTTCTATTTTGTGGATAATTCACTATAAAGAACGTTCCACAGAATTTCAATCGGTTTGACTATTTTGCTGAAGAAGAAGTTTCCAAAATAATCGACAGTTTTTATTCACTTTCGCTCGAGCCCTCAACAAATATTTCAGTTATTTCTCAATGATGAAAACTTTGGATAGCAACGCGATTCCTAGCCTTTTTCGTTTCTTTGCTCGAACGATCGGACCAATAATTTTTCATACTCGGTTATCGCGTCTGCAGCTGTCGTTCCGTTATTGGCATTTTTCAAGCCCTGAACTCTTTTTATGACTGAGCAGGCACGAAAAGTATATTGTCAAAGTGTAGATCGCTTTTCACGCTCCACACGCTACTCTTTTTCTTCGTTGCAGAATTATTTTCTTGTCTGGCATCCAGCAGAGACAAGTTTTTTTTTTTCTCCGTCGTGTCTGACCATTCTCGGCTTTTCTACTTGTATTCGAGGATCTCGTAGTTGTCCTAACCAGAACAGCGCATTCGTGTTTTCCCCTCAGGATAGATGGATCTTACGTGACCGTGTTCTCGACAAATTGCCGGTACCGAAACGTGTACTTCGTCTTCGTATTTCAACCAGTCGTACCGAGACTGCGCTGCTTTTACCTCTGCCTCGTCTTACCTCAAGAACTAAAAAGAAAAAACATCCCTACGTGCAAAAGTCATGACTTCCTATCTTGCCCAGGGCGTTACTTTTCTTCGAAATTACGCTTCTATCTTTTGCCAGTATTTAAATACGCTATAGACTTCCAACCAGTCTCTGACCTGCGAGCTTCATATTTCGAATAAACAGTTGAATTATTTCAAATATTAAAATTTCAAATCTTCTCGTTTAAATGACTCTGGAGTAATTTGTCGTCCCAATCGTGATTTTCGATATTCAGTTGAAATCAATGATATTTAAGTTTGCATCGTTGCAATGCAACGAAAAATATATTTTTTATTTATTTTTTTGATAATTAATTGACTCGTTGCAATATTTCTAGTAAATTTACTTTTCGAATGGCGAAAAAGACTTTCTCGTTATTGTCGACAAACACTGTATGAAAATTTGGTCCGATGCTAGAAAAAAATAATGAGTTTTCGTTGCATTTCATCGATGGAAACTCCAACATCGTTGGAATCAAGAAAACTCTTTTGATTTTGCCGAGAGAATATTTAGTTGTTCGTATGCACGAAAACGTCGACCGTTTTTCAATCGAATTCGGTTTTCCTAGTCTCGATGTAAATTATGGAGTTGTGTGTTTTCTTTTCTACAGAGGCGACGCGAGCCAAATCTACTCTTCAATATTTTCATCGTTATACCTTTGGAGTAAAAAAGTAGAACAAATCAAAATTAACAGCCTTTTTCTACAGAGTTTGGCTCGAGCATGACCCTTAATTATCCTCCAGAGACGACAATTGCTTCGTGCTGATTCGGTTATTTGGAAGTTTTCGATTTATCACCCCTGGCACTATTTCAGAGATCGCGTATCTCTATACTACGAATACCAATGGGTCGTTTCGCATTGACCACTCCCGAAGATCGTCATTTTGTTCTATTCTAGCGTTAGTTCCTACTAAGCGAAAAAAGGCTCATTTTTATTAAAAAATCAACAAATTGTCATGCGAAATATGTATTTGGAGTCGTTTCCGGATGTTCTAAAAGTTTCCCATTACAGTCGGAAGAGCACTTACGAAATTTCATCATTAAAAAGTTTGCTGCTGCCATAAAATTGAATTCCTCGCGTTGCATTACCATGCCAAATCCATAAGATTCAAACTACACGGAAAAAAGAGACAAATTATCGATCTGCGAAACTTTGTCGTCGATATTTGAAAGTTTCTGGAATTTATTAAATTAATTCTACAGTTGAAACTGTAAGTCAGTCGTTTCATTGTGTGTGTCTCCCACTGGAAAATAGTGAATCCATGAGTCCGTTGTATTTTAACAAATTACAACTCATTATAATTACAAACTGCAAATGCACAAACAAATTCTTTCTGTCTGGAATGTAAACTGTTTCGGAAAATGATTCTTATCAGCAAAATCGATATATTTCTGTGGCGCGAATGCCTTTTCTAAACTGCTCTACGACGAGATTTCATCGAGAAGGATTCATCACTTCACGTTTTATTTGATTTTTTGCCAAATACATAAAGCAATCGAACTTTTCCACGAGAAGATTTCTCTCCTTCTCGTAGAGCGTAGATGAAAACGATTTTCAAATAGTTTTGAAGAACGCTTAGCTTTCTGTCGCTTTCTTCTTCGCCATACATCTTTGCACGGTCTGCAGTGGAAGTGCAAGCTGGAAAATGCGAATTTTCATACAAAGGGAAGAAAAATTAGTCTGTGGCTATGGAGACTTATTTATTCTTGTTTTTCTCATGGCAAATAGCAAGGTCGGTAATTACGGAAATTCCTTGATAGCAATGACTGGGGAATTCGAGTGACCAACGTGGCAAGCTTCATCAATTCGTAAATGGAGCCAAAACGGTATCATTCATTTACGTTTTCAACAGAATCAACAAGCTCAAAGGCGCAGCGTGTTGATATTGCGGTTTCCAATTGTGTCTATATATACGTGCATGTATAGTATCAATAACCAGGAAGGGTTGCGCGGAGGGATGAATTGTGGTCATTCTCTTCTCACGCTATTTCGGTTCATTTGGGCGTCACAAATGTTCGGGTCCGTATAATCCGATGGGTTTTCCAGCTCTGATTGATTCACTCGGTAGCGACAACTACAAAATCTATTTACATATGTTTCATATGTTCCATGTGCAGACAAGGACATGGGCTCGTGAAACGACGTAGAACTTTGCATCGTTTAAAAACGCAACGTAATTTATTATATTATTCCATTTTTTGAATGACGTTTAAGTTTGCATCGTTGGAATGCAACGAAATCCCTTTTTTTCTGTGGCAAAGCTTACTATTCCTATACAGAATGTAATTACGAATGTAAACGATCGAATTTCGTGACCTAAAAAGTATATCCGCTCGAAAAATTTCGATGATTTTAAAAATTCAACAAATCGTTGATAAAAATATATATTTTTCGTCGGATTCTAACGTTGCGAACTCCAGCTTCATATTGACGCGTGAGATAATTTGATTCGCGATGAGAGCAGGCGTGCAATTTTGATGCTTCTCCAGGCAACCGCGCGCGTCAGGATCGTGTTGCATGTGTGTGTATTGAGCGTACACGCCTGTCTCCTCGTACGAGTGGATTCGTTCACACAAAAGGGTAATTTCGAGATAGGGGTCGAGAGAGTGAGACTCGAGGAATTAAACGAATCGTCAAATTCTGGGATAAGCGATTCTCGTGTTTAGGGAATGAAAAGCTTAAATTGTTTCGAGCCGTGCAGTACTCCAGTGGGTTTCTGCTAACTCTGTCGAAATTCAATTCCTTTTTCATCTCTTTTTCTTCCTCTCTCTGTATCTTCTCTCCCCCCTAGTTTCCCTGCTTTCTCTATCTTTTCCTCTTACACCAAGGTTTTCTTTATTTTAAGTTAATTAAATTTGCCAGCATTGTAGAATTTAAGCTGCTAATCCCTCTGCTTCATCCTCATGGAGAATTCAAGGGATTTCATAAAGATCCATTCCCACGCTTACAATCGTCTCCACGTGTATGCACATGCACTTTTTATATTGCTAAATAATGAGGCTGCAAAACATGATTTTACAATCAAAATGATACAGCGATAAAAAAGCTAAAATTTTCAGAGTCGTTTCGTGGATTACCCGCTGTCCCAACTCGTGATGCTCAATTGATAACTTCTGTAAATATCCTTGAATTTATACGACCACTTTTTTCTGCAATACTTCGTCGGTCGTTAATATTTTCATTAAAATCTCTACAAAATACGATGTTGAAGTTTCCTTCGTTCGAATGCAACGAAATTCCCTTTTTTCTTGGGCAAATCTCAAGATTCTCATTGAATATCCGGTCAGGACAATGAAACGATCTTTTTTTAGGGTCCAAAGACAAAATCGGTATGAAAATTGTCCTGGTTTTTAAAATTGAACAAACAATTTATAGTAAAACGAATTTTTCGTTGGGGCTCAACGTTGTGAAATTCAGGATCATTCCGAAATTGTGTAACGACACAACACATCTTTTTAGAATTTCCATAACAAGAAATTTGTCAAATATTCATTCGAAACGTTTCACCAATGCTCAGAACGGAATAATTCGATGGAAATTAATTTTTTCGGTATCCTTGCAACCATACAAAGTCGTATTTTCGCAATTGCTACTTGCTACTTGCTCATTGCCGGATATGCACTTTTTCCAACAAATATAAATTAGTATCAAGTCCCGGAATACCACAGCAAGGTGCACGTAGAATGTCGTACAATCTGACTTACTCTAGCGTTGGATCGATGAAGCAGGAGCTATAGTATTCATTGGATTATATCCCCAAAGCCTCGTTTGTCGTTGGAACGTACCGGGAACTAATGATAGCGACAATTTTTTTCATCTCCCATCATCAACTTGTCTGGCATTTGCAGGATCATTCGCGGTAGAAACGCGAAAAGAAACTTTTTTTCTCAATATCCATTCAGTGAAATTTCCATCCATCTGATTTCTTTCGAGGTCTGACAAAAGTCTGTGAAATTTTTGTAATTTACAATTGTGAATAAATTTTGGACGTTATTCTGCACAACGGAGAGAATCGCTCCGTTGGCGCGATGTCATTCCACCAAATTCGCTGAGGCTCGAGTTACGTCCAAAGTTTTATTCAATAATGGTCCACCTGCTGCGACTCTAAAATGCATTACTTTATATGAAATTTGAGAAAATACTCTTGCCCTCATATTCAACGTTTTATCGAACATAATTCAATCACGAGGCGTTTCTCATGAGTATTTTTACATCGAGTTGATTTAATCTGCCTCGCGAGAACGTTGTCGGAACTCAATTCCACAAAAAATTCGATACACCGGTGCACGACACTGAAATGTGAATGACGAAGAAGTGTGATATTTTTTTTTTCAAGATTACATGCACATAATGATTTTGCACAAAAAAAAAATAAACAAATGAATAAATTAATTTAAAAAAAAAACAAAAATACCATGACGAACAGTGTTGTGAAAATATGGCGATTCGTAGTGAGGATTCAGATGGATTCCTTGCTACAAGAAATCCCTTGCTACTTCAGCTGCCAGACCATCACAAACCTCCAATTATAAAAAAAAGCCTCATTTTTCTGAGGGAACAAAAAATTTTCTCGCTCCCACAAAATATTCATTTTCAAGAGTGTTTAATGAGAAATTCTTGTCTGAGAAAAATGTCATAAAAACTCAAATAGTCGCGATTAGTTTCATGAACGTTTTTTTCTTTATCGTTCTTGCGTCTATTTTTATAGATTTTCACGAGCCCATTCGCCCCCATACTCCTTGTTGGGAAACTGCGGAAAACGCGAAAGTTGATAAAACTGCATGAAAAACGGATTTATACCCATGAAATGACTTTCCCAGAAAAAAAATGGAAATAAAAAAAAAGAGGAATCATAAAAAAAAAATACACACATAGAAACGACGAGTTTGCCCTTGAGATAGAGCCGTAGGCTTGACGTTTTGCGATGAACAATTCAGCCCATGATTTCGTGCAACATACACGTAAACGATTCGCCTATATAGACGATAAATATATATAGAAGCTTGCATCTGGATTATCTGCATATATAGATATTTAACCTGGTGAACCGATAGTTAGCTCGGCTGATCACCGTTAGGGCTGTAGAGGAATAGAGATAGAGAAACTTGGCACGAGCTCGAAAAATTTATCTCTCTCAATTGGCTCGGAAAAGCCACTCGATTTTACGTCGCTGTATTTTCTCGATATTTATCCACTCCAACGTTTTACCAACTTGGAATATATACGTGAACTTTTCCGAATCTCGTGTCTCTCTTCCTCCTCTCTTTCACGTTCTTTATGTCTCTTGTCGCTCTCAAGATCGAGGAGAGTTCTCGAGTGCTTCTTGAGTTCCTCCTTTTAGATTCCCTCGGCCTGAGACTTACCCCAGTCTCTCACTCGACGAAAGATACTTTAAATATGTCGAGAATTCGATCGAAATATGTATGCGATTTATCGTAGTCGAGGTTACGAGAAAATTGGCTCTTGTGAAACACACAGTCACGATGCTAAAAATTAACTACGAAATTCTATTGTATCCAACAAGTTATACAATCGAATTACTATTTTTTCTACTATTCAAATTTTTCACAATGCAATCCGTCGTTACCCCAAACTATGGGTTTTCAAGTTTTTTTCGTCCACCACAAACGAGGAATTTTGCAGAAATATATATTTACCGAGCAACTTTGATTTCCCATGAGCAAAGACCCGAATTTTAATTTCGCTGACAATATCGTAAAAATCATTCATTAATAATAATAAAGTAAAATGTGAAAAAACTTGATCTTGATTTTATTTATGACTCTGAAGTTTGCAACGTTGAGATCGAACGAAAAATATTTTGTACATTAATTATTTATTGAATTTTGATGATCGTGGCAATTTTTCGTGGCGATTGAGTTTTTAGGTCGCAAGGGAGGATCGTTTTATTGTCCAGACCAAATATTGAATAATAATTATGAGCTCTACCGAAAAAAAAAAACGAATTTCATTGCATTTGAACGATGCAAACTTCAACATCGCGTTTTTATTTGTGAGATGCTAACGTTTACGATTCTGAGTTCACAGACGTCTACGAATCTATATACGATTTTCTCATCCTCTGTGGAATGACGTCGAACCAAGTAATTAATATGAAATTACTAAGACTAATCTTTATTGACCATATTACTGTAATAACAGATCGTTTCGTCCATTAATCCAACGAAAAATCATCGAGTGATGCGCATATCTCACTCGCAATCATGTACGCAATCATAATCGACCGCTCTCTCTCGTTTCTCATGTTGAAAGTCAATATTTGTAACATAAATATTTCTTGTCGCGTTGGTAGCCTAAAAATATACGACTATATACTCCATTATCGATTGTACGAACTCGTACAAACATCGATTAAACGACGTTGGCGACTCGACGAGCTCAGACGCTCCCGTACATCGGTCACATCAGGAATTTGCAGCAAATTTTTCAAACAAATTTCGAGCAACTTATTTAATTTTTTTTCATTGGGCTTTCGAGTGCGCTTTTTATACGTTGTTTACTTTTCCTCCCACCGATAAACTTTTTCCTACTGCGCTAGCGCATTTCGTTTTTGGCATCACGGAAAATTTGATGGAAAACTCGAAAGGCTGAAAATATTCAAGCCGAGTTCCCGTTGGCCAACGGCATCGAAAATTCAGAACAACTGCCTCTTTGCTCCTCAGCGCCTGATACCCGAGCCGATATCATCGCTGTCCGGTCACCCAATCAAGCAGCGACCTCGCCCGAGGCTGCATAACACACACGAACCATTTACCCATTGCAATTGTTCATAAATATCATATCATATCATATCCGTTGCTATACCCCAGATATGAGACCCGCTTAGCCCTCCGGAAATACGTGAAATATACATGTCAAACCTTCGTACATTCATATGCTCCGTTTGCAGGGAAAATATTTTTTTCAAATTATCGAAATTTCATAATTTCCTGGCTCTGTGGAAACTTTGATGAAATGATATTCTTGAGTTGCATTCCCAATCTGTTGAATGCGTGAGCGTTTTTTTTCAAATTGGTGTTGGCGATTATGGGGTCGAGACTTTCTATTCCCCAAAGAAAAAAGACATCTGGGACGTAATAGATTTACGACATTGAAGTTCGCATCGTTGGAGCCCAAACAAAAATGTTTTATCCGCTGACAATTTTGAAGATTTTTGGAATCTCCTTAATTTTTCTTTGTCATTAATTTCTCCATTTCCCATAATTGTCATTGACGGACGTTGCATGAAATCTTTTGGCTCTGCTTTCAGAAAATATAATGAAATGAGAGATTCCGTTGCATTCCAACGATGCAAACTCCAACGTCGTATATAGATTTAATGAAAGAAACTGAATTATGTGTATTGAGGAGGTTCGGGGTCAAGCTCAGGAGCTTGGCAATAAAAATACTCTGAGTTATTTAAATTTCTGTAGATTCTTCATATTTTTCATTGCCATTGATTCCGAGCATCCAAAATCGTCGTAAATGGTCAGTGCGAAAAAATAAACACCAGATCGTCAGCGTCTCGGCAATCGTCGAAAAGTAGGGTTAGACTCGCCAAAAGCATCAGCCCGACTGTCTGCTTATTATGTCAATGTCCATCTTTACCGGAAATTGAAATTTTTTAGTAACTTGTCCTTCGATCTAGACGTCGGCCTTCCGAACTCCATATTTCGTACAGTATTTTGTCCAATGGACGATATTCCAGTTTTTTTTACAACGTTACGTTGATACGCCCGAATATCAAAACATCGAGTCATTTTTTGATAATTAAAAACCCTTGGACTCTCTATTTTTTTTTAGCTAACAACGAAAAGGTCGATAATGATGATGTTCTTTGTTCAGTAGAGCTCATAATTAATACTCCATATTTGCGGTCTGGACAATAAAACTATCCTCTCTTGCGACCTGAAAACTCAATCGACACGAAGAATTGCCACGATTATCAAAATTCAATAAATAATTAATGTACAAAATATTTTTTGTTGAATCTCTCGATGTTGCAAATTTCAAAGTCATCGATAATGTTGGAGTTCAAGTAATATGTGCATTAATCGTTCGGCTACCTAATTGAAAAAATTAACGTCTCAAATTTCGTCGTAACGCCCGATCCTTTCCAAAAGGAAAAAATACGTATAAATTCTGCGTCATGAAAGTTTCTCGATATCCATTGTCATTAGGTCGCAGTGGGCGGTTAAAGATTTCTCGTGAGATCATAGAAGTACATTTATGTTTGCTCGATCCGAAAAAAAATTGAAAGAGATGCTGTCGGCTGTTGTTCATTTTTTCAGAAGTGGAATATTCTTCCTCGAGTTATTTCCTCGAACGTCTCCGAAATCCTCAAAAATTCCAAGGACCATTCGGTAACCGAGATCGACAGAAGAATTTCCGGAAGTATTCCGACGGCAACGTCGTTGGCCGAGTTCCAACCATATGCCTCTTGCAGACTCACGAAAGGACTTCTAGCTCCCCCCTCCCCCTCCCCACGTCTCCTCTTTGCCCCTTTTCATCTTGATATATTCTCCGATGTGTATTGCTTCGATCAGCGTGTCTGGAATTCTCTCATGCAGTGTACTATGTTACTCGAAGCACGTGTAGATGCACGTCGATCGATTGCTTCGAATCGAAAAGTCGTAACTCACCGTGTTCACTGATATGTCGCGCCAATAACGTCCACATGATACTGAAGTTTGTGTGACGTTATGGAATTCAACGAAAAATGTATTTTTTATTCCCTATTTTGATAATTAATGCACTTGTTCCATTTTTTCTATCAAGTTCCGTTTTCCAATGGCAACAAAGGCTGTCCCAATGATCAGTGACAAATACTGGATGAAAATGTTGTGTTCTGCTATAAAAGATAATCAGATTTCGTTGCACTCCAACCATGCGAACTTCAAGATCGTATAACGACCTTCGTCTTCTTAGAGACTGCGAATCGTTGGAATGCAACGAAATTCCCTTTTTTCTTGGGTAAATCTCAAGATTCTCATTCAATATTTGGTCAGGACAATGAAGCGATCTTTTTTTATGGTCCAAAGACAAAATCGGTATGGAAATAGTGCTGGTTGTTGAAATTGAACAGACAATTGATAAAAAAACGTGTTTTTCGTTAGAGGCCAGCGTCGCGAACTTCAGGCTCATGATACGCGAAATACGACATGAATAAAAAACGTTATTTTTTCACTAAAATTCAACTCGTTGCCTCAATAATTAGCGGAAGCTTCTCGATTCAAAAATTTAGATGGCTGCTCAATTCCAACCGGTCGAAGCTGATTCTTTCCACTGTTTTTCTATTTCCCTTCCTCTATCTATTGATCTTCTCAACTGCTTCGTACATCGTGAACCATTCCAGGAATAAAATATCGAGACCAACCCGAAAGGAGTGCGTTTCGCGATCAAGTTATTCCCTTGACGTGCCAATTTCAAACAACCTTACTTAATTTCAGCAAAAACAATTGAATGCTTTTTCCAAGCAGTTTTAAAATAATTTTTCAAATTACAAATTTTAATAATTCTCAAATAATCGCTTATTCGTAATGCTGACTCGATTGATCGCAGGAATTTTTCGATGGAAAGACAACTTCATCGAAAAGCTTTGGTGCAATTGTTTTCGATCACCGGTGTGCAGAGCAATCGCAACAATAGTTTATTCCATTTCTTTGCGGGGTTGTTTTTATCGTCGTTTTTATCTTAGTGCAAAAAAAAATTGTTCTTAATAAATTAAAAAGCAATTTAGTTGCTCCTCACGTTCATGGCTTACGAAAAACTGTGTCGCTCACTTCCACTACTTTTTGCCCTGGACAGCAAAAAAGTTTTCTTGTTTCTTGCGAGCTTTTTATGAACTCGCCGTAGCTTGCTCTTTCGTGGAAAGTTTTTTAGGGACTGAAAAACAAGGCACCAAGAGCTTCTTATGTACGAGAAGAAAAGCCAATGAAAGGGAACTTGCCAACGCAACATTTTCAAGTAGAACGTGGTTTTCGGAAAGGAGAAAATGACCAGAAAAATTGCCACTGCCTTTAGTTTTCCTCGAGGCCGCCCATTTGTTTTGAGGTCTCCGCGAAAAAAATTCTGCAAGTGACAATTAAAAAAGATTCGTCAGCAATGATAAAACAACGACATTTGGAATATCAAAAAAACTACTCTCGAATTATTCCTGAAGACTCTTCTTTCTTTTTCAATCCATTTTAAAAATCGTATCATTATCTATGATGCTTCAGAAATGAGTAAATATAAAATATAAAAATATTCTTGTTTTTTTTTTTTAATTTTTAGGTTTTTGGACAAGTGTCTCATCGGCATCAACCGCTTCCCAATAATCGCTGAAACCTAACTGTTACACGATTCTATCAGAACTTCCGGTTAATTGAGCCAAGTTCAGGATCGATTAGATGTGGGCCCCTCTCGCTTGTTATATGCTTGAGCTTGAGGCGAGTAATAGCTCGAAACTACTTCGAGATGACTTCTGGACAACTTCCGTCCATTGGCCTATATATCCTTCCTAAACGTGGAGCAGATATGCTTATTGTGTGCCTGTTCCTAAGTTAGGAAACAACTCAAAGCCACGTATACACGTAATCGATAAGTTGTGGGCGCAGATGCATTGAACTATTGAAAGTGTATCGACTGCTCGGAGAGTTTGCTCGGTAGTTGCCAGCAATGAACAGCCTTAACTGTGGGACTTTATTTTCACGATGCTCGAAATAACGCTCGTTTCAGTAACGAGACGAGTGAATGAGACGTTTTTGAAGTCTATCGAATTCTATTGATACTGATTTTGGGGGCAGTGTCAAAAACGATGTTTTTGGAGAGTGCAATGAGAATAGAATGCGGCGAGACTGCTCTGGGTTATTTGAATAAAAAGACAAGTTAATGTGAAGAGTTAATATTATTGATCGCCGATTGAGTCGTTTTGAATACATTCGAGAAACAGAGAAAACATCAATTCTAAATCAATGAGTAACGCATTGATGAGTTGTGATGTTTGGATCAGTGGAAAAGTAATTTTGGCAAGTGTTTAGAGAAATTTCAAATGCAAAATGCAGAACTAGGTGGATGCATCGTCGGGGCTTACAAGCCCGTTTTTTCCTTGATCCAATCGTTGAAGGCAGCGACCTCCGTGTACACGCCCGGGTAACCGGGTCTGGCGCAGCCGTTACCCCATGAAGTGATACCAGCGAGACGTCCACCGATGGTCATTGGTCCACCAGAGTCACCTTGGCAAGCGTCTTTGCCACCTTGAGGATATGCCGCGCATATTTGACCCGCAGGTACGCCACCGTATGCTTTGTAGGCAGTGTTGCACGCCTCTTTAGAGACTACTGGAACGTTTACTTTACGAAGTGTTTCCGAAACGCTGCTGCCTTCGCGGATCGCTCCCCAGCCTGTGATGAGTGAAGCAGTGCCAGCAACTGCTTCTTCGTCCATTTCAAAGATCTCAATGGGGGCTCTCGTCTCGTCGAATTCCAGTGGCGTTTCCAATTGTATGAGGGCAACATCATTTATGGGGATTCCGTACATGTTCGTCGAGTACTTTTCGTGCCTGATGAACTGCTTGACCGGATGAACAGAGCCACCTGTCGACATTTGATGTGTTCCCGCTCGTACTGTCACCGCAGAGGCTGCATAAACGGCACAATGTCCCGCTGTCAATATCCATTCTTTCCCGATTATCGAACCACCGCAGAAACCAAATCCGTAATACTGAAGAGACACCTGATAAGGCACTTCCTCGATCGTTGCTGGCTCACCACCCACTATACGACCGTTTGGCGTAAATGGGTTCAGGATACTGTACCCCAGCGGTACCCGCTCGGCTGTTAACATTTTTCAATCAGTTCATCATTTTAACGATCCTCCTTACTCGCTAACAACATTATCATTTGTCCTTTCAAAAGTTTATCATTTTTCATTCAATAATTATATAATACTGACCATGCGCCGTTGCCACTACTACGAGGAGTACTGCTATTTTCAACATCTTTCCTTGTCGTTGCCTTGCTGACTGATTTAACTCCACTTTGAGCTCTTGTATTTATACTAAAATGTTGTTTCGATTCGCCGACATTTCCTGCCAAGATATGAAAATTTCTCCAATTTCAATGTCTATCTTCGGCTCGAGTCTCCCTGCGATAATGGGATAAGCGAAACGTGAAAATCCAATCGGACAAACGTAGAACAAACAAATGATTGCAACTGTTCCTTTGTTCCGCAGCATCATTCCGATCTTCAATCAGCAACGATTGTCATAATCGCGGGTTTTTTTGTCGACGTGAGCCAACTTATCGGGATCGACTAACCCTTTGACGAAAAGATTTACAAGATTAATAATCCTCTCATGATTGTTGTTGCGAGAGAAAGAAGTAGGGAAACACAGCCACAAGTGGCATCGAACAAATGTCACTACCACAAATACGATTGCTGTAATCGTAAAACACATCATGATACGATCATTCATTGTGGATCGAGAGTTTTTGGTATTGAATCCTTTGTCCAATTCGATAACATTGTACAAATATATACCAGTGCAAATTATTTATCGTTCTTTTACAACGACTCGTACAACGGATAAGAAAATCATTTGCCATCGAAGCGAAAGTCGTAGTGACGGAAATTAGAGTCTGGCCAAGTTGAATTCGAATCCCCACCTCGTTATAATATGTGCACATACATTTCCGTATAAATAATCGTTACGAGGGAATAAATCTTCTAGTACTTTACCATCGAAAAGAAATATGAAGTTGTTCTCGCTGGTCATCATTTCTTTTGTAGGCTGTTCCACTGCTTTTGGTGAGTTTGGCAAATGCCCATTGCGAACGATGAGCGTGCTAATTGTTATTCTGTCATCCAAATATGGAGTCGTCTTTCCCCGAAAAATTTGTCAATCACGAATCGATTAGTTTTGGCACAAATGATAATTAGCTCTTCAAACTAATTCCCTATTTCGAATTCGTCACTGATGAGTTCGATCATTTTTCCAAAACCAATCAGAACTTCCTGAAGCTCAAAATAACATCATTACCCATTGTGAGATTTTTTATGTGTCATCGTCTAAAAATTCAGCAACGAGTACTTGCTCCACAATTCATATGCGAAAGCACTTAATGGCTTAACGTTTTTGATTCAACGCGGTCTGACGATAAACGTGCACGTTTTACAAGTCATCGTATTACTCGGAGCGCCCTTTATTCTGTGTTGTTGATCGATTCCAAAGGGAATAAAGAAGATACGGTTTTCCGATTGTGGGAGAAAATCGTTGAGGGGGAATTGCTGATCCCGACTAATGTTGGGCGAGTAGACGAATGAGTGATGAATGGAAATTATTGAGGAAAAGAGGATTTCCTCCAGGAGCAAGTTGTGCAAGCAATCAATGTGAATTTTTAATCTTGCTTGAAATCATGAATACGCTTCGAATTAGTCGGCAGTCGTTCCATTGTAGCAACAATCCCTACGACCACTGTACCTGCTCGTACAATAGTTTCGTGAGTCATTTCCGCGTCACGTATAACCATCCCCTCACGTCAAACTTCCAACGTTGGTTCTTGATCCTTGCTCTGCGGGTTATTGTGGATTGCGAATACACAGGGTGTTTCAGAAATCAGCTGCACAGGTTGAATCGTTCTGATTGTGGAATTAAGAGAAAACTTTATTATTCATTTTCGTTTCCCATCCACCGTTAATGAGCTATTGAAATGATGAAAATAACTTATCGAGATCTTGCCAACTAATCAAATTAGCTTAAGAGACAATGAGCTCCGGGCTATTCTCGGGCTCCGGGGAATGTTACTCTACAAGACTTCAATGAGGGGGGACCGTGAAACTCATTAAAAGTTCATCAACGTTGATGGGTTGAACAATTTTATAATGAATCTTTCTTTCGAAAGTTCACAAACTTTGAATTATCTGTCAATGGGTTTTGGGATGCTGCGTTCGTGGTTCATGGCACGTACGATGTGGTATTGGGTGTGAACGTAAACCACCGTCTCGGAGGGTCTCTCCCAGTCGGAAACATTCAATCCGCAGCTTAACCTAAACATTCAGAAACGCATACACGAATGAGTTATACACACACACACATACACTCTCGATTGTCAGCCAATCCTGAGCTGAATTTTCCCATAAAGCTCGCAACGCATGCAAACCCGTTTTGGGGGTGAAAACCGAGGAATTTAACGTTTCAGCAAGCTCGCATCCTACATGGTATCTAGGAGTCAGTTCCCGATTCCCGAATGGTCGTATCGTTGGAGGTGAAGATGCCCAAATCGAGGATTACCCTTGGCAAGCAATACTCCAGGTCTATGGATTTGCTTATTGCGGAGCGTCTATAATATCGAACGAATGGGTTCTAACTGCTGGACATTGTACCAGTTACCCGGCTTCCTCGACGATGGTCAAAGCAGGAACTTCTTACAAGAGTAACGGTGGCTCTACGCACGCAGCTGCTCTGATCATTAGGCACGAGAATTATGGTTCAACGCCCAGAGGTGTACCGTACAACGACATTGCACTCATCAAAGTTGCTACGCCGTTCGAGTTGGACGCGACGCGTATGCCGATCGGGCTCTTCGACTACCACGAGGAAGCTCTTGATGGTTCCTTGAGTGTCATAACCGGCTGGGGCGCAATTCGCGAGGGTGGAAGCTCTTCCGAAGTATTGCAAGTTGTTAGAGTACCCATTGTATCAAAGACGATTTGCAACGACGCGTATCAATCGTATGGTGGAATACCCGAGGGCCAAATTTGCGCGGCATATGCACAAGGTGGCCACGACGCTTGTCAAGGCGACTCTGGTGGACCTTTGATGATCGCTGGACGTCTCGCAGGTGTAGTCTCATGGGGCAATGGCTGCGCCAGACCCGGCTATCCTGGTGTCTACACCGAAGTTGCCACATATCGTCAATGGATCAATGACAACGCTGGTTTATAAAAGAAAGTCTTCGCTTGAAATTTTATAAATAGATCGCGTTAGATAAAATAAAAATTTTCCGACATTTCTGTTTACAATTCTCTTCATTTCCATAACTATTTACAAATTCTGGTTAATTCCCATATTAGTTTTCAATTCTTTACAAATTTCAAGCTTCATGATTCCGCGACAATGTCGATATCCGTAATAATATTGAAACTAAATTTTGATTTTCTAGCCTTTACGATTGTGTTAAGAAAATGAATGTCAAACAGTATCAATACAAATCGCATTTGTCGCCCATTTGTTTATTTCTTTTGTGATACAAATGTTAGTGCTTTCGGTCACTCGATTGTGCTCCTTGAGACTGAATCCAATTGCGAATGTAGCCTCGGCACTGTGACATGAATGTTATTTTTATTCAGATACGCAAATGTTCTCTAACCATGAAACCATGAAGTGTTCGGTTTGTCTGCTCTCGCTGAGAAATCTGAAACAAAAATGGAAAATCTGTATCTATTGAAAAAAGTACGAAATTCTTAATTAAGTAGACTTTTCAATGAAATTTTCGTAATGGTGACCATGTTCTCGACAACCTCTGGCAAAAAAAAACTTTAATCGAAAATCAACCCAAATTCTGTGACAAGTTATTTTTCATTTACTTTCGATCCGGCCGAGGTCGCATGAGGAAAACATCTCTCTAGAGTCTTTTACAAATTATGTTGTGAAAAGGCAATAGGTCGATTCAAGGAACGTATAGTTCGTTGCAAACTTTCGTTTGCAACGAAAATTGCAGCTATTTCTCTCGCACTCACAGTTGCGAGATAGCGACTGATCCCTTAAGGGTGTAGACCAGATGCAACGAGTGCGTCTGCCGGAGCGAGAGATGTGAATTAATGCGCTTGTTACTTGCCGTTAATGGAGTAACAGAATTCACAGCTCTCGTCGTTAAGAGCTGGAAAGCGAAGCATGTGGCCTTCTTATGCAGAACCGAAATGACCGCAAGCACTTTGAGGTTATTCCGCCAGGTTGGAGGGAAAATAGATTATGCCATTATGAAAAGCATCGCCAACAGCGCCATGGGAATAAGATTCCATTTAGCGACCAAGGAGGACGACCCGCTATACGTTTTCATCGTTTTTTCTATCCAGTTGCGGTGATACGCGACCTTGGTGTATACACCAGGTTTGTCAGGAATCGCGCAGCCATATCCCCAGGAAATAACGCCGGCAAGTCGACCTCCAACGACGAGAGGACCACCGGAGTCTCCCTGACAAGTGTCTTTGTCATCATACGGATCCATCGCGCATATTTCGCCATCACCGATTTCAGAAAGTTGGGCATAATAACGGGCACATTGTTGCGAGGAAATGATTGGCACCTCGACCATTTGCAGTTGACTCGGATGTATTGTTTCCGAGGGTGAAATTGTTCCCCAACCGGTTGACATCGCGATTTGACCGACTTTCAGTTCCTCGTTCTTTTCGTACATTTCAATTATCCGTCGTTTGGTATTCATTACCAAAGGCTTGCTTAGCCGGAACAACGCGATGTCGTTGCTCGGTATTTGCAGCCTATTTACCGTATAATTATCATGTCGCAACACGCGAGAAACTTGATGCAACGATCCTCCCGATTGAGAGAAGCTCGATCCGGCCCGTACCTTGTATACGGATTCTGGCAGTGTTGCGCAATGACCTGCTGTCAATATCCACTTGTCCGCGATTATACTACCGCCGCAGAAGTGATAGCCACTCACGCTTATACTGACTTGATAAGGAGCCTCTTCGATCGTCGTGTCATTTCCCCCGATTATACGCCCCTCCTGATAACTTTGGACTTGGATGATTTTCGAAACCGGATCGCCTGCAAAGATGTCGTCGTTCAGTGTCTCTAATTCTCGCCTATCAAGTATACGAATCTTTTCCCTGCATTCCGTTGCTCCTCCATTTTTCCAGAAGTCGGAAAAGTCACTCTTCGATCAATGAAATTATTTCGTAACTATCGATCCCATCACTTTGTGACAAAATTCGTTTTTTCATGGAAACTAGGAATCTTTTCCTTTCGGAAGTAACATTTTTGTTTTTGTTTATTAAATCATATAACAAATCTTACAAAATACTGCACCGAGATAGCAACACATTGCTATGAGCTTGAACATCTTTGTTCTCGCTTTACCACAAGCGAACTGAGTATCTCGAACACGCATCGTTCATATATACTTAACTAATAAATCCAACTGTTCGAAGAATCTTTATCAGCTGATACTTCAGCGAATCGCGAAGCTTGTATATGTACGTGCATTATTATTTTTTTTTGTCATTGATTGTTGTTGCTCTGGCGAAGATTGATGATATCCGACCGACAGATAAGAACGATTCACGCGTTGAGTAAGTGAGCGTACACTATCGATACTCGCGCTAATATTTCGGGTGATCGATAAACTCAATTTTGACACGAATCGATACGTTGATGTGATTTTGCAATTCATTTTTCTCAACGCTGTCGCATTGGTAATAAAATATTTCCTTAATAAATTGCTCTCCGTCGAATGTTTCACATCTTTGTTTATTTTAATAATTTTTTGTTACATTCACAGAAATTATTCCTCGATAAAAATGCCTGATTACCGTTTATTCCCAATTTATTCACTGTACAAAACGTAAACAAAACACTGGCGCCAACGAGGGCGCCAAGTACTTTTTCTCTTTGCCTGGTTACCCTTTTTTTTTTACGGATATATTGATGTCGGAGTGTCCTTTGATGTTTCGGATCCTAGTGACAGCCTTTTTCACAGTTTTTATTGTTTAAATATCTTTATGAATGGATTACGATGCTCACAATTTTGAAGCTCCTTTTGGAGGGTTTTTATTTTTTACATCATAATTGGGTCAAGAGTCGAACGGATTTTCTGACAACGGATGGTAATGCGATGACTTTTTGAGTTATAAAATCTTTCGAAATTGCTGAACCAGTGGAATGTATTTCCAGTTCAAGTTTTTTCTCACCTCAAGTGGCAAAAGTGAGTGTCACTTATTGGCGAAGATTCAAACGCCCGATTGGCCTTTGATCCAACTACGAAAGTAAGCAATTTCGGTGTAAACTCCCGGTCGTTTGGGTTTTGCGCAACCGGCACCCCACGAGACGACCCCAGCGAGACGTCCATTGACGGTTAATGGGCCACCGGAGTCTCCGTGACACGCATCTTTTCCACCCTCTTCATAAGCTGCACAAATTTGTCCCTCGTCGAGACCTCCCAAGCTCTCGTACAGTTGACTGCATCGACTTTTTGACATTATCGGCAATTCCACCCGATTAAGAATGTCGGGATACCCATTGCCGGTTTCGCCCCAACCAGAAACCACACCAACGGATCCTGCTTTCGTTTCCTCATTCGCACTGTACAAGGGAACCGGCTTACGCGTTGCATCCAACACGAACGATTCGTCGACTCGTAAAAGTGCTATGTCGTTACTCTTTATCGTCGGTTTAAATTCCTTGTGAATGATCATCTCTTTGATGAGATGATGAGAACCACCTTCAAACTGATTTGCAGTTCCAGCCAAAATCATGAATTCTGCAGCATCTTTGCCATGCACGCAATGGGCCGCAGTTAAAACCCAATCAGCTGATATTATGCATCCACCACACCAATGACCGTAATCTTTCAGCTGCAGACTTATCTGATGAGGATTTTCCTCGATCGTCGTTTCTGTACCATTGATTATCCGGACAGACATTCCTAGAGGAATCTCATGCGATCCAGCATCGCTGCTCTTCGGTCTCGGCAATGGAACAGCTTAGAACAATTAGAAAAATACATTACATCGTATTTCTACCTTCAACCTATTTTATATTCTGCTTTATTCTCGGCCATTATTTCGATCGAAATTTCAATACGATTTTCGGAACGCAAGCATAAGCAATAAAAATTTTATTGTCTGCATAAATTACAACAACAAAAAATAGCGCGTCGACCGTTGAAACTTTGATACTGCAAACCAAAAATAGTGAATCCATTATTCGTCAACACGAGAAAAACAATTTTTCACACCCATCGCCGTTTGCGACCCACAAGGGGCAAAGAAAATCTCCAACGACCTTGTATTTGCTACGACCGTGCACGTTTATAAATGAAAAAAAAAAAGAAAAATGAATTAAGAAAAAAGCCTCCGTGCATTCGTTAGAAGTTTGTGATCCCACGATTCTTAAGCGAGTTTCAAACGAGTAGAGCCTTGCTGGCAAGGATTTGATTACCGGAAACAACACCACCGACCAGAATCACCAGGACCAAGAACTTGAACATTTTTTGTTCACAATTCCACGTCCTTGAACGTTTGCAACTGATCGTACAATCGAACTCGTTTATTCTTATATATTTTCGGATCTAGCCTCGTACTCGTTTGTTACGCTACTGTCAATGCCAATACCAGTTGATAAACTTCTGCCTTCATGCGAATTGTATCTTCCGATCTCGAGATCGTGGAACTTAATACGTTATTTTTACTAAAAAAAAAACATTTCATCGATACTTGGAATGAGGTGCGATAAGGAATTATCGATTTTCCTATTCGATAATCAAATGCCATTCGTCAAGTATCGTTTACAGTAATCAATGTTGTGGATTCAAGGCAATTTCGATCGAAATTGTCGATGTCAAATCGTCAAAACGCAGTTTCAATTAATTCAATCGATCTCAACGTATTCTGTACATCTAAAAAGTTCATCTGAATTTCGTAATGGAAATTATCGATGGACTTGTTGAATTTAATAAACTCTTTGTATCTTTGCAATCTGAATGATTGGAGGATAACAATTAGGCTTCGTTGAATGCGAATTAATTCGATTGAGATAATTAATACTTTAAAATACTTGACCTAGATTCAGTGGAACATTAACCACTTAATTTACCAGAAAATCCATATTTCTATAAATTACATCGTTACATCTCCGGAAAGGATGAATTTTCGATGTTTGCATGAAGAGGCTGCTGGACATCATGGAAAATCGCAAGTTCGCAGTCACTTTCTTGAAAAATCGTAACTTTTTACAAGCTGCCGCTTTGGCAGACAAAACAAGAAACATGTGACAGCCACATGTTTATTAATCGAGACCTCAAATGTTAAAACGTTGTATTCCGGTAAATATGCATTTTTTTTGTCGAGTGGCTTTTTGTAGTGAATTATCCATATTTTATGGCCCTGAATTTATTTTTTGATCATTACGAAAATTAAATGCCAAATAATCAATGACGGAAAATTGTTCGGGTCAAAATGACCCAGTTTGCACTTTGAGGGTAAATTTATTGACAGAGTTGAGACGTTTTTAAAAATGATCTCAAAATAGCCAACGGAATGAATGTTTTTAGTCCGTTCTCACGATGCAAACTCTGTGACGCCGTCAATCGCCTGTCGACGATAAGCATATAAAAGTCTTCATAAGAATTGCACTTTCGAGTATGTATCGCGATAATGGATTTTCGGATCACGTTAATGGCATTGGGATCCAATTCAAAGATATGGAAGTACGAGGATTAAACTTTTGTGCGTAGAATCAAAAGTGGAGCACGCGTAATCGACATTGTTTCATATTTTGGCAACGGGGTATATAAGTCTGTGCAAGTTACACAGAACCAGTTTCAAATTAGCGAGGACCCGTGATCAAAAGGATGTTCAAATTCCTCGTTCTAGTTGCTTTCCAAGCAGCGATTATTTCCGGTAAATAGATCAAATGATTCATATGCACTATTTTCCTTAATTGTTACTTATCAGTAACAAAATCATTATTGCTTTTGTTCAATTATAGAATTAATGGATTCATACAATCTGAAATGTTATTTTTTTGAACGATTATCGGTCATTTTTCTGCGGCTCCCAATGCTCAAAAATTTCATCATCATTCATATTATTATTATTCATTCTCTGTTGAAAAAAAAAAAATACGAACGTGGGAAAAATCTCTCTAGGAAAGAACCATTTTGTATATTTCCAAAAAAATATTTAAACAGTTTTTAATTTTTTATCTTTACTGAAAAAGTCTTACTCATCGAATCCGCAAATGTGTTTGTTACACAATAAATGGGAAGACTCGGTTGTTTGACTAATTATTTTTGGCTGGATTGCTGATTACCGTATTACTATCACGAAACGACTTTATTTAGCGATCTTTCAAAATTTTGTTTAAACGTATTTAGCACCAAAACTAACAGTTTTCTCCAATGAAGAAAAATTCTTTGACGGTCAGAATTTGAGTTATTTCATTTGCAATTTTTTATTTTTCCCATCTAAACGCATGTAAATCGAAGTCACGTTTCTTTTGTTTTTTTTTCTTGCAACTTTTTAACGAAACTTCAATTAACATGCATTTAGATGGAAAAAATGAAAAATTGGAAATTAAATATCTCAATTTCTAAACGGCAGAAAATTTTTCTTCATCGGAGAAAACTGTTAGTCTTGGTGCCAACAACGTTTACACAACATTTTGAAAGGACCCTAAATAAAGTCGTCTCGTGATAGTAATACCTGAACCAACCTCCTCCTCCTTCCTCCGTCAAGAATTCATTGTTTTTTCTCGATATCGAGGCCAAATTGATTACTACGGCATATCCTGCTAACTGTTCCTTGCTTTCTCAGCTGGTCCCGTACCGTCGGACCAGGTTAGCGGAATCTTGATGCAGTCGCGTCTTCCGCCCAGAATCATCAATGGATCGGAAACGACGATAGAGGAACATCCTTATCAAATTAGCTTGATGCTGAAAGGCGAAGGTCACATGTGTGGTGGCAGCATAATATCAAAAAAGTGGGTGTTGACCGCGGCTCATTGCGTATATGGTGTCGCATCGAGTGATTGGATCGTCGCTGCTGGTATGACAGACACGACGAAGGGTGGCACGTTTCATCGCATTTCCAGGATTATCACTCATGGCTGGTTCGGATTGAATGATTATGGAATTGTGGTGAACGATATCGCCCTCATTCTAGTTATCGAGCCTTTTGAATACGACGAAAAACACCAAGCCATTCCCCTTTTCAACGTCAACGAGAATATCGAGGCTGGATCGATCGGTGTTGTGACCGGCTGGGGCTTGGACGAGAATGACGATTATCCCGATATTCTAAAAGCTGTTGAAATACCAGTCATTTCGAAAGAAAGATGTAGCCAACTCTATGAATATGTTGGCGGACTCGACGAAGGTGAGTTCTGCGCTGCTTACGAAGATGGTATGAGGGATTCTTGTGCTGGAGACTCCGGCGGTCCGTTCGCCATCCAAGGACGTTTGGCTGGTGTAGTTTCTTGGGGAATTGGTTGCGCTGATCCAGAATATCCCGGAGTCTATACCGAGGTTGCTGCTTTTCGTAAGTGGATTAAGATCCACTCTGGCGTTTGAACCTGTACGTGTCGCTCATCAATGATCATCCTAGTTTATCAGATAAGCACATTTCAACGCTCACCTTCAAACTTACGTTCAACTGATTGTTACATTTCCTTTGATCGATCCGATCTTACAGTTCACGCTGATCGACATCAACGTTCGAACGATCAGCCATGAAGAAAATAAATTTTACTGTCATTCATGTATGCTTCTTTTCAATCCTCTTGTCTAATTGTTTGATTTGTCCACCAAATGAGACTCGAGTTGGGAGTTTTCGACAAACTACTTTCGGAATCGATCAAAAATCCCTATCGATCAAATCGTCACATATATGGCCCCTGATACATGGCCGATGCGAGCGATTTCAAAACCGGTTACAAAAAATTAGCTGCAGGCTAACGCGAATTCTTAGGCAGTCGCTCGGGAATGTAAAAAAAAGAAAATTCATGCAGGATCCATATCACGTATTTTCGATCTATCTCTTCATACGATTGGGATGATAAAAAATTCATCATCGACTAAACGGGATTCAATAATCCAATTTTGGAGCAAACGTGAGAGCGACCTTTCCAGTGTTTTAGTTTCATGCCGAGTTCCTTTATCGACAGTCCGTGATTTCAAGCACGCAATACTTCAACATCGTTGACAAATGATATTCAAAGCTGCTGAAGGTTAATAAAATATACGACAATAAGTATACAAACAATCAGGAAATAAGTTGCTTATAAATATTAATTTTTTTTATTATTGAAATATACAGCAGGATTCAATCCCGTTGGAGGGATAAACATTAATAGAAATTCAACAAAATTAACAATAATTCAACTACGGCGTTGTTTTTCCACAAAGTATTGTACCCAATTTTCTGTCATGTCGTTGCTTATCCACTATAATCATGGATATTTTTTCGGTGGTAGAATTTTTCATAGGCTGCAGAATTGTCCCATCATGTCGTAGGCCTAGTCATGGGGTCTTGAGATTCCCTTTTTTTTCAATTTCCCGTCGCGATTCTGATTCACTGTGATACGGAGACTCCAGATCCAGATTTTTCAGTTGAGTGACATCTTGTGGCAGCGGATTTCAGGGTAAAGTATGCCCAAAGTATTGATTTGACGGTAAAATATGGCACATTGACTGGCTGTGTTATGAGGGTTCCAGGTGAAGAAACGAACGCATAAGATAATGATTTTCAAACTCCAATGTTACTTGCGACCCATTGGCGATGAGCTGCGACTTCGGTGTAGACACCAGGTTGTCCAGGGAGTGCACAACCATTGCCCCACGAGGTGATGCCAGCAAGGCGTCCATCAACGACCAATGGGCCACCGGAGTCACCTTGACAGGCGTCTTTGCCACCTTCGGGAATGGCTGCGCATATTTGGTTAGGTGGGATTATACCGAAGCCTTGATAAGCGTTCCTGCACGATGTCTTATCGACGATGGGTATTCTCACGACTCTTAGAGTAGCTGGCAAAGCCCAACCTCCGGTGGTTCCCCAGCCTGATATGACGGCCTGTGAGCCAGGACGTAATTCTGCTCCGGCATTCATTAATGCAACCGGTTGACGAGTCGCGTCTAGATGGAACGGTTCGTTGACTCTCATCAAGGCAATATCATTAACCGGCACTCCTTGAGCAAAACCGTAATTTTCGTGGACAATCACCGCGGCGACCGAATGTACAGAACCCCCTGAAAATCTGTTTGCCGATCCAGCGTAAATTGAAAGAGACGAAATCTCGTCGCCCGCGCAATGAGCAGCTGTTGCAATCCAATCTCTCGATATAATCGTTCCACCGCACATGTGGCTACCCCAAGATCGAAGACTTATCTGATATGGCACTTGCTCTATCGCTGCATCCTCGCCACCTACTATCCGTCCTGATGGTGACCACGGAAAACGTTTCGATACGTTTGATGGTATCGTGCCAGCTGTAATCATAAAAAAATCCAATGAAAATATTATGGCTAGAGGAATCATTCGAAAATATTGATAAACACATACAGTTGTCACGTCAATACGTATTTCCAAAAACGCGATACAAAATTGACCTTCTGTCTGCTGTGCATTTTGCAATTTTGACAAATTCATCAAACTCTTTCGTTCTCCTGATGGAGACAGTTATGCTAACCATGAGAACAGCACGATGGAAAAGCACGGATGGGATTGAATCGCTTGATCGTGTCAGTTGGCATTAGATGCCTGACCACAACTGAACTGCACGGTCAATGGACCCGTCCATCCTCGCATATACATTGGATTTTCATGACCACCATATCGTACGGTCAAGGACAATACTGTAGGATTGCTATGATAACAATTGGCGTTGTTTAGATTCCTGAACAGGATGTCTACATTTTTTCAGAAAACTCAGC
Organism: Hyposoter didymator; assembly: GCA_037952995.1. NCBI lineage: Eukaryota > Metazoa > Arthropoda > Insecta > Hymenoptera > Ichneumonidae > Hyposoter > Hyposoter didymator. The sequence goes on along the minus strand of JBAJMU010000001.1, from coordinate 7,235,018 downwards.
ACGAGCCACGTGTTGAAGGCACTTGATTCTTTATAATTATAACTGAAAAAACTTGGTGATTGGCGATTATCCTTTACTATCATATTCTTATTTTCACTTTATTGAATTTTAACTTTATTTTACGGTGACACTCATTTTATTTGGTAAATCAAAACGGAAACAATGCTCGATGATAAAAAAATTTACTCACCGGATGCCAAGGCAACCAAGGCCACAAGTGCAAGAAACCTGAACATTTTCGGTTCGTTACCAAAATGAATATAGTTTCCGATCTACCGAACAACTTATATACCGTCTGATGTCCACTATAGTGCATTTAGTTATCTATTGTGTCAAATAGCACGATGTGACTACCGCGTTTTATCGATATTGGATCCTTATCGTAAAATCAATCTAGACTTAGCTACCAATGGAATGAGTAGCTATTTAGTTATAGAAAAAGGGTGAATAGCTGATTGCACATATTTTGAGCCTTCCTCGTTGACATAGTGAATCGAAATTAGGTGAGCAGCGATTGGATCGATCGTTGCCGAAATATTCCAAAAGTAGGTCGATGAATTTCTACTTCGATTGAAAGATAATGGAATACAACCGAAAAGTTTGGTTTTCGTGACTAGACCGTTTCCTCCTTTGTATACACGTCAACTTTATTCAATTATGATAAAAAGTCGATAATTATGCGTCCAATATGTTCCTTAGGAAGCGAACAGGAATTGGTGTTGTATCAAATTTCCCATGTGATGGATTTTTGTCCCCGATCTCCGTCCTCGAGCTGGAACCGGGTGTGTCGAAATCTCGTAGTTGCGTTGAGTGTACACATCACGATTTCATTGATTATTTCTGGGTATCAATGGAAAGAGTCCTTTATAGGTCAGATTGGAGTGAGTCAAGACAAAAAATGTAGAACACAGTCCGTGTCTACGTGTTGGCTCCACTATCGAAACGGTTACATTTGATTTTCGTCGTCACATAGATACGATGTTCGTGATGACGTGTTATCATGCCTGCGGGCTTATGCATTTCCATGCACGCCTTACATCGAAATTACGGGTATCGAAATCGCTCACATTAATATTATTGTCGTTTGTCCTGCCTCAAAGCATGACAAAAGTTGTTGTGTCCAAGATTTTTGCAGAACTCTCGGGTTCATGAAAAAATTTTACCCGTTGGACACTAAAACATGAAAAATTTTAAAAAACTTAAATTTGCAAATTGCTTCCTCAAGATGCTCAAGATTCATGATGCTCAAATCTTCCTCTGTGAGGAAGTATATTTTTTACTCTGGCTTCCTAATAGAGGAAGCTTCGAGCAGCGTGCATCTTGAGGATCTCGAGGGAGCAATTTGCAAATTTAAATTTGCAGCGTTTTTTTTTTGTGTTTGCATATAAATGAAATATTTTCGACGACTTTTCTAGAAAGTAACGAGAAAGTACAGGCTTATGCGCGATATCTTATGGTATTTGCAAAAATCAAAACGGTTAAACCAATTTTGAAAAATTTCAGCTCTTTGCGTAACATTCGAAAACTCATAAAATTTAGACCGTTCAACTGTTCTACCATAGATACTTTATTTATATAATAAAATGAGTAATGAATCTTAAAAATTGCGGAAGTTAGAACAATCCTTCTTTCGAAAATTCCAAAATGCCATAGAATTCGTATTTTTTAGCAAATTCAGGAAGATTCTCAGAGAACGAAGAGCTGGTATGGATTAACATTTGTGCAAAACAGGAGCCCTGTCGCTCAATCTCTTCTCGAGTTATAAGCGATTGAATTTTACAGTACCAGAACGTACACATGGTATATTTTTTCTAGATATGATTTTCCGATGTTTCGGGACATTGTAAGCACATTGATATTGGAAACTGGAAAAAAAAAAATTTCACCGTCACACAGACGAGGAAGCAACATTTGATTCATTTTGACCCTTTCGCGGGCAAGTTCGTGTTTTACTTTCGATTCGTGCATTTCTTTGATCGTGGAACTAAAATAACAATCGCTTGCTCATTGTGCTTATTTCGAATGCACGACCGTTCGAAGAAGGTGAATCAAAAAGTTACGAAACGTTGCTAGTTCGTAGAACTTGATAATAAAAAAGACAATGATTGTATAAGACGCAACGTTTTCCTCAAATTTTTCATATCTATTCCGGAAAAATACGTCAACGTGTTACACTTTTGAGAGCTCGTAGCCATGACTTTAGACCCGAGGGAATCTTACGATCTAGTTACGTAGCCGGAAAAAGCACCTACAGGAAATATAAATAATATGCAACATAAAAATATCAGTGCATAAACTAAATAAACGAAAATAAAAACTTGGAGAATGCACAGCCGAGTTCACGCGGCTTGCACCGTTCAGCCGAAGCCCTCTGGCAACATCTTTCGCACCCAGAGAATGCGCTTCTCCTACGAGAGACTGCGATGTACATGTATATACTCGTATGACCGGAGGACATTCTAGGTCAGATTGGTTGAACCGCAACCCCAGCCTCAGGCATTTGGTTAACATCTTTCCCTATTTTCCCATTAAAACAAAAAAAAAATCAAAAATCTTTTTCATATTTCAGGAAATGAAAACAAAATGGTACGACATTCAAATTATCATGAGTGCGCGACTATATTTGTGAAGCAGTGTCGGGCTCAACAGGAAGAATTGTTTGATAAAAAACTTGTAAATCATTCTGCTGGATGTCGTCAAATTTTGCAATTGTTCTCTGTTCTCTGCAATATTTTCGTCGCTATTCATCAATTAGACAAAGTTCAGAGTAATTTTTTATCATTTCGAAAGTGGAACAGTAGTCCGGTTTCTTTGTTTTCAAATGATGTTCTTACGGGAAATTTTCATTTCCCATTAATAAGCATCTTGGCGTTGCTGGTCGATTTAAAAATTTGTGAATGACATTGCAGAATTTTTGCTGTAAAAAAAAAAAAATTGAGCGAAATGTTAAACAGCCTCGATGCTTTTACGATTCATGAACTGTTTTCCTGCGAAAATTCATCAAAGTTGGCTAGAGTGATTACAAAACGTTGGATTGAGAAAATAAGTAGACAACATTTTTTGCTTTTAGTCTATTCATCGATTAGCATTCGAGACACGACGCTGAATAGCGGTTCGACGAAATGAATTTATTTTGTTTCTCAACGTTCGTCAGAGCATCATTTTCTTTTCCCTGCTATTTTTTCCTCAATCGAAAACAATTTAAAAAAAAAGAGTACTCGATCGCCAAAGTTGAGCCGTAAATTTCATTTTTTTTTTCTAACTGCTGCAACTAATTATTGGCGCAAAGTTAGCACGTGACCCCCAATTTCTTGAATTCGGGCTATACGTCCCTCTGCGCATGCACATAGTTGCAGTTCGCATTCATTTAATGTATGCACGTATATATTTATCCGGTCTATGCTTTCCAGCAACTCTGCAATGTTTCACGTCCCTGCTGCATTTTCCCATCCAGTTTACGAGTTTGCAACAAAAGCGTATGTACGTATATTTCATCGCCGTTTGCACGGTCGTCCACCTGAGAATAAAAAACATTTATTGCATAACTTTAATAGGAAAATATATAGGTTTCCGCATACGAATGCATAAGCATACAGATCTTTCATTATTCATCACCATTGGATATAACAGAACGGTATATTTTTTGACAATATTAACGTCATTAATCGAAAGTTCCGCGGTCATTGATATTATTCATACGTCAGCCTAAAATAATTTGCAATTTGTTAAATTGGAAACAAGCGTTCCCCAAAGTGCAGAACCGAAAAGTTACTCGAGTCGATGGAAAAATAATCGACATTCGAACAAATAAATTTCCGATATTTAAAATTCATCCAAACAGTACTCCCCGTATATTTTTTTAAGATATACAATTACGCGAACGCAAAAAAAACGGTTTAAGAAATCAAGGAAAATAATATTATTCCAGAGAGTTTCGAGATTAGTCTCCTCTCGTTTGTACAGTGTTCCGTAAATGTGGATCAGCGTTGTAGTATTCTCATGGTAATAATAACAATCAATACCAAGGCAAACGATGTACAATCAGAGAGAAACAGAATTGAACGTTCATGCAGTATACATATTGCTCTTTAGCTTGCTCGAAAATACACTTTCTCCTTTAGTTCGCAAGAGATATTCCGAACTCTGACAAATATATACGTACGTGGATGAACATTGTGTAGACTAATTCAAAATCGAGGGTGTCGGTAGGTTTGTACCCAGTGCTGAGTAGACTTGTGGGTACTTCAGTAAATTGGAATAGGCACGTCCAATCTGTGTGCCTCGCGTCATGCTGCACGAACTGTTAATCCATTACTATACGTTCGAATTAACCCCAATGGCGGTTTCGTGATGACGCTACTCGTCATACAACGTCATTGGCCTATCGACACTGCGTTGTTCATTTTCCTGACGTAACTTCGTTCGATAACTTACTCCGATCAAATAATTTCTGACGACCCTCCAACACCATTACTACTGAATTTTGAGACGTTATTGCGTATGACGAACGCCAACCAAAAGTATATTTCCAGGACCTTTTTCCATGATCCATTATTTTTTCACGTGTAAAATGCTTTCATTACGATTGAGTGACTCTCATTGTATTAGGAGGAAAGGAATTGTGGGGAAGTACAGGAATGAGATGGGATATTAATTTAATCGGATAATATAAATTCGAAGGGGAATTAAACGTGAATCGATGGAGCTGGGACTAAGATTGTAATGACAGAATGTTAACTTTATATTTATCATTTTCTCCGTTGATGGTGCATTGGAGTAATATTCCGATAATATATCGTGAAGATATTTCATAATGTTGAAGTTTGCATTGTTGGAATGCAACGAAATTCTTCTCTTTTTTCCAGTAGAGCTCATAATAATTATTCAATATTTAGTCAGGACAATAAAAAGATTCTCTCTTGCGCCCTAAAAACTCAATCGACACGATAAATTGCCATGATTTTCAAAATTCAATAAATAGACAAAATATTTTTCGTTGAATCTCAACGTTGGAAACTCCGGATTCATGATATTTCGGTATCGAATAATATAAGCATTCGGTAGGAATATTTGGTAAATATTTATTGACACTATAGAGCATTGATATTTCGATATAATAAATTCGAGCACAACAGCTTGATCTTGATTTACAGTTCCTATGAAATTTGAAAACGTGACGTATGTCAATCGGGTTATATTTTCAATACGCACCGCAGTCTCCGAGCCTACGAGGCGACAATATGTTTTCCCGGCGACGTTTTTAAAACGCAAGAATAGCACACTCGTCGCCCAGACGTACCCGCCTATATCCGCAATGGATAAAAGTCTCTCCCACACCCATGGAAAATACCGGAAACGCCATTCCCGAGTCCACACACCGAGAATGTGCTTGACAGTTTTTGATAAAACTTGCATGTCTGTCGTTCCTCACGATCGAACAACGTCCAGACTGGGAAATTTGTATTTGCTGAGGTACTTAATGTATTGCGGCTTTTAGATGAATCACGGATTGAAGATGATTAAAAGTGACATGACGATGGATTTTTTTGGCATATAGAAGCAATAGAACGATATTCAAGTTCGCATCGTTGGAGCCCTACGAAAAATATTCTACCAATTTACAATTTTTTCGATTTAACAAATCTCCTTCATTTTTCTATGACATTCAGTTTTTAATTTGCCAATAATCGTCATTGATGCACATTGCAGAAACATTTTTGGCTCTGCTTTCAAGAAATATCATAAAATGAGGGATTCCGTTGCATTCCAACGACGCAAACTTCAACGTCACACAAAGACATTTTTAAGCAATGACATTAAACGAAGCCATTAAAATTTGCTCCGAGAATTCATATTTTTCATAATGTTCTCTCTGTGCCTTCGATAATAAACGCGCCTGGTACATTAGGAAGGTTTTCAATAAATTCCTTTTTATAAATGTGAATCCAGAGCGTTCCCCTTAAGGTGAACAAAAAAAATGATGATCGAGAGATTGACCTTCATAAACTTGGAGACGTTTGTTTTTTAATTTCTCTATGGAAATGTGTTTGCCATCGTTCAGGCTACGAATGAATGGCTCTTGTGTGCTAATTAAATCCGTTTCAATAACACTTTTGAAGCTACTCTTTACACTCGAAACAGCGAATCCAAAACGATATAAAAAAAACTCTCAGTTTTATCAAAAAAGTTGGGCATTTGTTGAAGAAAATTTTTTGCACCGTAACAAAATTTTTGTGATCGCAACAGTACGTTTGCCTTTTTCAGAGACTGCTGCGGGTTCAATCAAAATGACGACCATCTTGTTTCTTGATAATCGTTCAGCAAAATGTATTGTTGAAATGTATTCGACAGAGTCTCGATGTTTTTTTTTTAAATTGCGTTTTCAAGGGATGAAAAGAAACCGAGGGAAAAAAAACGCGATCAACAAATGTGTATGCACGCGACATGGACGAGCATGGCGCGAGTGACAATGTTTGCAATTGTCGATTTATTTCAAATTATTACTCTTAATTGATGAATAAAAACTCATTAACGTACAGGGTGACGAATGTTTTGCCAACAATGCTTTTGTCGTGTTCGGATTGAAATCGGTTGCAATGGGGTTGATATGAGAGCCCGAACGGAGCTTCTACCCTCTATTTATGGTCCGCAGGATCGTCCTGGTTGTACAGCAGTACGCTCCTGACTCTATGACGTCATACGAAGAGTTCAGGCTCGTTTCCGTACTGCTATATATACCACACCATACTATACATACATTGATGGAGGTATATACGTGTATAAACGCTGTTGTCTGTGAAGCCAATGGTAAATTTGTAAAAGGGCACGTAACGAACGAAATAGCTGGCGTTTGCATCGACTTGAGTCTCTTTGCTCGCCAGGATTTGGTACAGGGGTATAAGGACAGTTATATGTACACAGAGGGCGTACTCGGGGTCGTACGAGGTCACTGTAACAGCGGCATATATATTCGGGCGAAGGGTACAACCCAATCCAAGATCCAGACAGCGTTCGTATAGCAATAGCCGCACGAGGTGATCGATGAATAATTTTACTTCCAGCGACTGCGAATCTCTCTTTGTATGCATGAACTTGCCATAACTCGGAATTTCGTACTGAAGAAATAAATTTGAAGGAAACATTTACTATTTAAGACACGGGCGGCCGCCGGAAATGGCGAAAATGAGCATGAAAATTGGCGAGAGCTTGATTGATTGTCGCGGTTGAAATTCAATGTTTTCTCCATCGGTTATTCTTTTGTTATTCGAATTAATTTGAAAATCTTGCGCCAACGGATCACAGGATACCGGCATGTTTTTATTAGCGCCTTAATTTTTTATGGCTTATCGTTAAATCTGCTCAACGTTGAATTACCATTCGCACAATGGCTCCGAGTTCTTATCGTTAGGATATTCTCGAAACTGAGAATTCAAAAACAAGTTGATGCTTGGAGCGAACGTAATTCACGGATATTGCGGAAAAAAAAACGTCTTTCCAGCGTGCCTCCCTTGTCCTGGTTGTTTTCATCCTTTCAGGAAATGGGAATGAAAAGAGAGAAAGAGAGGCAGAGGAATGTTCGGTATTCCCGGTCGTTTGTCAAGAAAAGGGATTTGCTTCGATCTTCGTTCTCCTTTCCAACTGGCTCCTTTCTTCCGATCTACAAATACGGAAGTTTTTATCCATTTCATTCAAAGCTTCTGGGACCGCAAACACTCGAGAAAAATGCTAATTTTATGTCTTTGATATGCCTGCCTAGACCGGAGGCGATGCATGAATCCCAATGGCTTTATTATGCTCTAAAAAAACATTATCGACTCGCGTTTTTCTTTTCATTTCGCCCGTATAACCCGAAAGTGAAATATATCTATTCCTTTCATTTAAGTTTTCAATTTATCTCTCAATAGAAACAATGTATTCAGAAATGAAATTTTGGAGTCTATAATTGTACTCAACGCACTCGAACATATTCTGCAAAATTAATCGTTCATCAACATGAAAAATAAAAATATTATGATGTTGAAATTTGCATCTTTGGGATGCAACGAAATTCTGTTCTTTCTTCAGCAGAGCTCATAATTATTATTCAATATTTAGTCTGGACACCAAAACGATCTTCTCTTGCGATCTGAAAACTCAATCGACACAATAAATTGCCATGATTTTCAAAATTTAATAAATAATTAATAGAAAAAATATTGTTCGTTGAATCTCAACGCAGCAGAACCTGAAATCGACCACTTTATACACAAAAAAAACAAGCGTTTCCATTTCTTCGTCGATGACATATCGAGTCTTGTTGCTCAATCATTATTATCTCGATCCATCAACGGATTTATCGTGAAAAATTGTCTGAATATGGGAGCCAGTGTTTAGACGAGTGATCCAATGGACTTTTACGATGAGACTATTTTTGAATGTAATACGAGGATGACGTAACGTCCGCCTACACACCCCATAAAAAGCTACTCTCTACTTATGAAATTTTTATAGCTGTCTCCATTTGCTCTATGTATATCAGGCATTTTACGATACGAGCTGCCATTGTCGTGCACAGAATAGTTGTATCATCGCAAACAATATATTATTATATTTTGACGGGCGATATGATATTGCTGAGCCCTTAGTCCAGGGCTTGTCCGAATAGCGACAAATTTTACAAATATTATATAAAGTATGACGCACATTTCTTTATTGCGGTACTCGACCCTTCAGTTCAGAGTCTGAACGACCCCTTCGTGCCCCGACGTTCCACCAGCACAACGGAATTGCAATATTTTTTCCCCGACTTTCAACCCTCCAATGATCAACGTTGCACCGTCGAACTCAGGCCACCTGGGAACTTATAAAATTAGTAGCGCGATGTCAATTGGAACCAGTTGATAAGATGCATGTCTATGAAGTTCGAACCACCGACTATTAAAAACTGAAAAAACGTTCAAATTCATCGAATTTTTTTTTGGACATTCATTATTTATTGAATTGTGAAAATTATCGCAATTTTTCGTGTTGATTGAGTTTTTAGGTCGCAAGAGAGGATCGTTTTATTGTCCAGACCAAATATTGAATACAAATTATGAGCTCTACTAAAAAAAAACAGAATTTCGTTGCATTCCAACGATCGTACTTAACCTGCTGTTCTTTCTAAGAACCTTGACATCGTCGAATCTCGACAAACTTGCGCAATCACTACGGTTTTCATTTTATTACACCATAACGGCGACATGGAGTGCATACGCTTTTTTCTTCACACGAATTTCTTTTCTGTGTTAGAAAATGAATTTAGTTGTTAGGAAAGAAACTTGTTCTATGATGATTCTGTAAAATTTCCCTGACCTAGTCAAATCAGAAGAATTTATATTCAACAATGTAACACGGAATTGTTAGTTTTTACGTACAAATTGATGCGTCGAAATGCATAAATTAAACAAAGGTTGGCGAATGTCTGCGGTGGTAAGGGAAAGATGATTGGAGGTACATACTACACGCACAAGAATCGTTCGCGAGGAGATAAGATTAGGTAGACTTTGCCTGGTACGACGAGACACCATCGTGTCACGGTCACGATATTCTTGGCCTTTATAGGATTCTCACTGAATACCGCAATGTAGTTCTTGAACCTTATAACTTCACGGTGAAATTTAAACGTCGACTCTTCTCGTTGTGAATTCTCTGTGACGAAAGTTGGCTTTCGAGCTTCGGGCTTTCGGTACACTGATAATTAAACGTCATTTGCAAATGGTAATCACAACATTCAGGAATAACTGATTAATGAAGCTGAATTTAATTTCCACATCTCATGAGACGGTGCAGAGTGAAAGAGAATTTCTACTCGATCTAGTCTTCGAGTTAAGGTCTAACTATCACGAATTGACTTTATTTAGGATTCTTCCAAAATTTTGCATAAACGTTCTTGGCACACTGGAAATGAAATTTTTTTAAAAATCGTCGATATTTTGTTGAATACGGTGAACTAAATATTTTTCGATAATTTCAAAATTTGCGTTATTTTGGCAGTATATTTGGTTTCTAATGGGATTGTCAGCTAAATTTACGATTGGAACGACAAAAATTTGCTTCCGAAGAGACTTTCTAGAATATTTCTTGCTGCGACGACACAATTTTTGGGTTTATTCAAAAAAACGTTCAGTTGAACGTATCGAACAAAATATCGATCTTTTCCAACCAAATTTTGTTTTCAGTGCACCAAAACTAATTTGGATTTTGATATTCCATACGATTTTGTATAAGGAGAAAATCATGTCGCGAGGAATAAAAATGAATACGGGAATCGAATTTTCTCTTCCTCATTCGGATCAAGCGCATTCTAAAGGGATTATTGTTCCGAATCGCGAATGCAAGAAAGTGATGAGACCATTCGTCGGTGTGGATATGTCCTTATTCCATTTTCATTCTCTTTTCCGTACGTTATTTTCCCGGTGATTCTCTTCTCCCGCTTTGTGCGGATACACCCTTAATGGGTACCTTCCAGTTATACTGCAACTTCCATTTGATGTGCACATGAGTCTGGACTTGAGCTTTCTCTTTTTTCTCACTTTCTTCCTTCTTGCGCTCTCTTTATATGTATTTCCGCCTGGAGTGTGCCTCGTAAGCGTTTTTACTGCTCCATATACCTAAGCAGAAGCTTTTCGCTACTGGTTTTCGATTGTACAGAACGAAGACCTTCGCACTGTTAGTCCCGATGCATTTCTCCGTCTTGAACCCAATATCTTCTTCGCTCTTTCTTCCTTTTGCTGAACTTGCCATCAGAGACTTTATTTTTTTTATTTCGTTGTTAAGCTTCATGGTACATGGCTCATGCCATATTCTACCGCTGGAATGACACCTTAACATTCTACCCAAAGCCACTGTGAAGACGCCATCGACATAGAATTACGGCAGTCTTTTTTTTATGGATCTCAATGATTCTAAATTTTTATCTTTCGATATTCTTTTCCACAGCAAAACAGCAATGCAACGGAATCCCTTATTTTATTATATTTTTTGAAATTAGAGCCAAAAACTTTCATGCCCTGTAGTACGTCTATGACAATAATTGACAAATGAAGAACTGAATGTCATAGAAAAATCAAGGAGATTCCAAAAATATAAAAAACTGTGAGTGGATAAAATACATTACGTTGGGCATCAATGATGCCAACTTCAATATCGTTGTAATTAATACCCTTCGAGTGCACACATCTCCCAAGTGCATATTGGGTCAATCTGACCCAAAGCATTTTTCAAATCGTTGTATTCCGGTGAATATGCATTTTGTGTTTTTTATTGCAGAGACGTTTTTTTTTTTAAGTAAATTGTCCATATTTTATGGCCCTGCATTTGTTTTTTTTTAGGAAAATGAAAATTAATTGCCGAAACATTCTTTGTTATTATAAATTCCAAAATATCGGTGATGGAAAATTGTTGGGGTCAAAATGACCCAGTATGCACTCGAAAGATCAAGTCTCCTCATGATCACGTCTATTCACTGTTATTAAGATAAAAGTTTGGAAACAGCGTGACAGCAAAACGTGACATTCGTAATTTTCTCGCAATAAATCATCGACCCCATCTCTCAGATTGCTGGGCATTGAAAAAGCACATTTTGCTCGTGGCTCGTGATTAATATTGAGCAGGAAAATCAATGAGTAAAAATCCCGATTTCGATCGACCGTATCTCGGGGGTGCAGAATGAATGACCATCCATCGTTTTGTCACGTCGCAAGCCATGCGAATGTGTCCAATGTTGACAAAACCCTGGGATATTCTCTTTTGCCTCTCTCGACATTTACCCTTGCATATTACAAACTGAAATATTGATGTCGTCAGATTGTATCCAGAGAGCAACGTTTCTATGAATTCAAACTTTACAGACTCAAATGACAAAAATAAAATTGTTTGCGATACCGTAATGCAACGCGTACAAATGTGTAACACTATTGAAACTTTTATTCCTTTTCTACGACATCAAGTTTCAAACTTTGTGAATATTTGCCAGTATTTCTATACATTCAAAAACGCACTCCGTCCATCGACTTCAACTTTTGTTCTGTGCAAGAAACTCGGAAAGAAAAACAGAATCGATAATACAGCAATAGCAACGAAGAACTACTCAAATTTTTGGTGATTTTTATTGTCTTACGATGGAATATCCGTTGACACTAAATCTGCAACAGAATATTCGCGTCACATATCCTGGAATTTCGTTCTAATATGTTCGTTCTAAATGCGAGGAAAAACTATAGACGAACCTCGAAAATGTCTGCGTGTTTGTTTGTTCAGATATTTTACTTCGAATATTGTGTTTAAGAATTTTACGTTACAGGATCGATTTTTACAGCAAAGGATGTAAATTTTGATGAAATGGAATAAGATTCCACTCAAAGGTTTCAAGTGAGCCCTTCCCTTCGAAAGATAAAAATATAATATTTCTCTATACGGCGTTAACTCATTCCTACTACGGAATGACATTAATCGAATTGGTTCGATGTGAACTATTGAAAAGTTTTTTCAATTGTGTTTTGTCACATCGAGCCGAAAATCAATTTACTATATCGACCGTACAATTATGCATTGTGTCTTTGTACCTGCGCATAAATATGTGTTTCTTTGTGTATAGCATGTTGAAAAAATGTGTCTTGCCTCGAACCGTCGTTCTCGTGGGAAAAACCCGAACGATAAAGTACCGTTGCACCATGGCTAATCGATTATCGATGATAACGGAGGATGAATGTATAGTGTCTGTATACATCGAACAAGCCTCGCGCTCTGGCTCGTATGGTATACAGAGGTAGGGAAATCTCGATCTAACCAGGCACAGCTTATTGAGATAACGAGCTCTCAAATCGATAGCACTTGGTATGCAGCAGACGTACATGTTGATCATAAACATTTGTACCAAACGGTGTATCCGTATTATTCTTCGCGGTTCCGCGAGGATGATAGAGGAACATTTTTCTTCGGCGTTCATGAGGCTGCGATCTATTAAAAAAAACATCCGGATATCCCGTTCAGTCTTTGCTCGCATCGTCTGACGTTTTCGATGAATCTGCACTTTCTGGCAGAAAAACTCTTTCGTTTCGAACTTCTCGCCAGTAATGGAGAAAAAAATAAGTAAATGATGTTGAAAAGTTTGGAAAACGATGTATTTGTGATTTTTACAAATGTGACAAATACTGTAATCGAAAAAATGGTGACTGCTCTATCGGTTGCTGGCTGGCGCAGATGGATTGCCATTTTATTTATTAGCGATAAAGGAAAAAAAATTGAGGGCAACGAAGATCGCGAGTAGAAAAAAAAAAAAAAAACCATAAAAGATTGAACTCTCGCGCCTAATGACAGGTTTTCGGGGTCACAAACATTACTGCAGTGGCGACGCGCCGTCGCCACTAAACGGCAAAGCCTTTACTATGCTCTATTCGCGTTATATGTATATGGAAGGATTTCCTCCTTCGTGCTCGCAATTCTCGATACTTCCGGCGCACAAGTCCTAAGTGCCACTGGGTGAAGGTCACGGCCTAGTCGTGATTATGGCAGAAAGGAGGCTTTCACCCAACCTTATAGAGCCTCCTTATTCTCCTCTACCACCCATCACTGAAAGCCTCCTGCTGCCACAAATCGATTTAAACAGAGGCACTAAGTCGCGACGCGAAAACAAATGCCACACACGAAATCTTCACTCTCTCCTTCTCTACTGCGCCCTTTATATACAGAGTTGCAAAAGTCACGTCAAAACTGGAAATGCAATTTTGTTAAAAATCGTCGATATTTTGTTGAATACGGTGAACTAAATATTTTTTCATAATTTCAAAATTTTCGTTACTTTGTCAGTTTATTTCATTTCTAACGGGATTGTCAGCGAAATTAACGAGTGGAACGACAAAAATTTGCTTCGGAATAGACTTTCTAAAATATTTCTTGCTGCAATGACACAATTTTTGGGATTAAATTAAAAAAAAAACGTTTAGTCGAACGTATCGAACTAAATATCGATCTTTCTCAACAAAATTTTATTCTCAGTGAAGAGATTTTACCAACTTGGCAAGTTGCAGAAATTTCAAACCAACAAAGTCTTTTCCAACATTTTCTGGAAATCAGTCTGTTGTGCTCTGTAGAAATCATGATAGTCGTGAAGCAAAAACGCCTTGCAGAAAATACAGACGTGCTCGCGAGCGCCTCTCTTCGAACATCCGGTATAGCACCAAAGTATTTATACATCAAGTACATATATGCAGACTGTATTTTGTACATAAATCGCATTGTTTCTCTCTTGCACTCATTTGTTTCCAATTTGAATGTTCCTCAATTGCGAGGTGCTGCCATTGTCGTCCTCGACCACGAGAGAAGACCAGATGGTCGAAAGTTCACAACTAATTAATCGCGTTCTCGTGGTCAACTTTGGTAATCACATTCCGAAAAGTATCAAGTATTCCACCGCTATATATTCACTTCACCGAAAACCTAGTTTTGCTGAAAAATGATCGATTATTTTATACAGTACAGTTAACTAAATATTTGTGAAGAATAATCAAACTTTTTACAACAACTAGGGTGCATCACGCGCGCTAACGCGCGCGAACGGTTTTCTAGTAGCGCTGCAGCGCTCCTNTCGTTTTAGTGTCCAAATATTGAATAATAATTATGAGCTCTGCTGAAGAAAGAACACAATTTCATTATCTTCGAATGATGCAGACTTCACCATCATTGCTGACGTCTCTATCGAATGCATCGTCGAAATGACAAGAATATTATTTTTATTCGGAAATACTCAATAATCATAGTCGCCATATAAAAATCCGTTTCCCATAAATCTTCATTCATCGATTCTCTCCCTCCAATCCATTTTCTCATTGATATCTTAGTTCTGATAAATTTTATTTATTGGGTCAACAAGATTTTCGTTGAATGCGAAAAAATTCTATTGGGTCAGAAATCTGCGATCAACAGATGACACTCTGATCATTCCAACAAGTATTCGATCGTTCACTTCCAATCAAAATTAACCGGTTGTTTATCAAACAAATTCCTGCGAAATAATTGACTCGAAATATCAGTTTTGTTCGTCAAACGAATATTGTTTTCGAGTGGTTTGCACAAATCGTCGAATTAAAAAAAAAAAAGAAAAAAAAACTCCATTATTGTTACCGCGCGTGAAACTAGGCCTGATCTGCATCGTAGAAAGTGAAACAAAACAACGAAAAATTCGTCTCGATTGAGGTACATTCAGCTTGTTGAGTAGAAAGTGCGTGTAAAATCGCGCTCGGCGACGTTTTTTTTTAGCGAGGACCGAGCCGTTCGCCCTCTTACCTCTCCACCTCAGCTTCTTGAGAGCGCGTACGAGCTTTCTCTTTCACGGCGAGTACCCAGTACTGAAGTACATGTTCACTAACTGTTTTTCTCTGCGGATACGCATTATAGTAAGGGCACGTGGAAAAGCGTTATAAGGAGATGTCGCGACGAGTTTTTTCGTCGAAAGTTCAGAGCCTCTCGAACAATGCCAAGGCACACATTTCGGTCCGCCTCTGTATGCGTACAGTGTATATTTACTTTTTAAAATATATTTAGACCGGGATTTAAACGATGCGTTCATCGAGTGAATTTCATATACTACTTCGCACATATGACGCCTGTATTTATTACTGCGACCCACAATTGAACCACCGAGTGATTAGCGATCGTACCATAAACGAGAGTACGAAAAAAAAATGATAACAAATGAGGAAAAAAAAAATTCAACGAGTTTGATTTTTTATTTCACGCCTATACCGAAATTTACTAATAACGTTAAGACAGAAAAGTTAAAAGGCTCCGGGTGTACTCTGTGATATAGAGAATACACAATAAATATCGTTTCTTGCGAGGCCTTTCTGATCCATTATTTTCAAACCAAAAACTACACTGTTGTTTTGGGTGGGGGTTAATATTATGAATAACCAAATTGTCGAACAGCTAATAATTCGGAATTTTGGTATTCATAAAATTAAATAAAAGAAAAGTAAGAAAGTCGAAATCAAATTTTTCAAATGACTAAAAATTCGAAATACAAAATAGCGAACGTCAAAAATGGCGAACGTCAAAACGGCGAGCGCCAAAATAACGAATTCTATTCTATTCTATTCTATTCTATTCTATTCCAGCGTTCGTTATTTTGGCGCTCGCCGTTTTGACGTTCGCCATTTTTGACGTTCGCTATTTTGCATTTCGAATTTTTAGTCAATTGAAAAATTTGATTTCGACTTTCTTACTTTTCTTTTATTTAATTTTATGAATACCAAAATTCCGAATTATTAGCTGTTCGACAATTTGGTTATTCGTAATATTAACCCCCACCCGTTGTTTTGCGACAGTAAAGTTATCGGTTTATAAAATATTATATGGAATTGTTACTACAAATAATGTGTCAACGCAACGAATTGATCCCTGGGAATACGAGGAGAGAAAAAACTTGTAATTTTTGTATGGATTTCTGGAAAAAAAACGTGCTTTCTAATAAATGCGATAAGAACTATGCCAGCACGGAATCAAAACTGACCGTGCTGCATCAGAAAAATTGTTTTAAAAAATTCCAATTTACAAAATTTTCAACATATTTTTTTGTTTGTTCATTTAAAAGAATAAAAGCAGTAAAATTCTCAAACAACAGTGTTACCATGCTGGGAGTTTGGAGTGCGAATAACAACAAACACGATCGATAGGAAAAACTAATCGATAAGTCGTAAAATATAATCCAACCAGGATTATTCGAGAGGTGTGGCTGCTTGTGGTTCGATCGTTCTTATACCCTGATTGCTGTGGTGTTGTCGAGTAGAAAATTTCTCATTCACGTTCGATCGGATATCTCAACCTACATATGCTTCGATTTATACACACTCACATATCGCTGCACTCATAATGCAGAAAAAATATTGTGCTATAGGACAGAGTTCGATTGAGAGAGTTCTGAGATATTTTTAAACTTTTGAGCCATGTTTTCCATTGGTCGAAAAGATAAATAGCAAAAACCGTAATTTATTCCCTCAGTCGATATTTGAAATTTCATGGAATACGTCACTCAGGATTGAAGGGCATTGATCCCTGATTGAATTTCATTTAAAAAAAAGGATCGTTGACATTTCACGTTATCGGCGCGAGCCACGAAATGCATGATGGTTTTTGGGCGTTTGTACTCTTCTTCCCTCGCCTCATTACAGCCTCGATCACAAGAGACGAGAGATCACGTGAGGAACAGCGGGAGCAGGGACACTGGCAATCAAGTTTTCTCGGAATGTTTAAAGTGGAACGGCAGCATCACTAGACAACTTGTCTCGCGTCGAGCATTTTGAATCGTTTATTTCTGGCCTTGGGGCGCAGGAAAAGCCCAAGAAAACTCGGATACGAATAAAACCTCCTTCTCGTGATTCTCTTCCGCAAAATACGGATAGCAGGGAACTGCTGCTTCGAGATAGATTCCGGGAAAAAAAAGAAAATGAGCCACCAGTACGAAAGGAAAGCTCGCATCGCCAACAAACAATTTTACTAAATTCCATCGTTTCACGTGGACACACGTATAGCAGCAATGCTAGTAGAGTAGTGTCACACTACGTGCTATTATATTCTCACTCTTATGCAAACAGGGACACGATGAGCAAAAATAGCCGAACGATCGATGTGCTGCGGTCTCTTCTCTTTGCAAGTCGACCTTCTTCTTTCACGCATTCATGTTCTTCATATGGATATGAATTTTCCTCTCGATTTCTCTTTCTCCTTTTCTCTTTTAGTGTCACTTTTCTTTTTCCAGCAGAAGTAGGTACGTCGTCGAATTACGAGTCTCTCCATTTTCATTGAAAAGCGAAGACGAGATGACAAAAATTCTGAAAATGCTGTATATTTTCAAATTGCTTGCACGAGATCGAAGTCATTTGGATGCTGACCATTTTTGGATCATTTGATCATCAAATGATGATAATATATTATTCCGATGATTGAAATGTCTAAATCGAATGGGAAGTTATAATTTCATTTTAAAAAAGTGGAACTCATTTTACGATTCTTTTTTTTTTTACTATTTTCTGGGTCAATATTCATGATTCTGAAGTTCGCAACGTTGGGCCTCATCGAAAAATTCGTTTTACTATACATCGTTTGTTCAATTTTAAAAACCAGGGCAATTTTCGTAAAATCGTCGTATTGTCCTGACCAAATACCCAATGAGAAACTTCAAGAAAAAAGCGAATTTCTTTGCGTTGGAAACTTCAACGTCGTCAATATATTCAATGACTTGTTGTATTTTTACACACTTTTGAAGTTACGAAAAAAAAAAAAATACTTTTAGGAGATTTCAACATTATGTAGAACACGATTCGAACTATTTTTTAGTGTTGTCCGTTTTCATAGGAAAGATTGAAGCTATAAAGGTCGATTTGAGAGCATTTGTTCACATTTTCATTGATAATTCATCAAACCGCCCCGAACACGTGTATACTCCACTCACTTTTATCTCGACCCTGAATCGATCGGTTTCTTCTCTGAAACGAACTCGTCTGACACGTGAATTTTACACGAAGGAAGAAATAGCTCTGTTTCACGTGAATCGTATAAACAAATTTGTTCTGTATTGTTCAATATCGCGCATCGTCCGTGCAAATGGAGTTGGCGCTGCAACTGAATTGCTGAACTTTGTCGATCTCTGGGAGTCACATATGTGCAAAAACAGGAAAAATTTGTCATGAAAGTATCTCCAGTAAGACGTGTAATTATGGACGTTTGTGATAACAACGTTATATCCTCGGGGGGAAAAAAAAGTTTTTGGCTCAAATATCGCGGCATAAAATGTTCTACATGACCTCGTTAACGTTATGCTCTGCGGCGGTGACACAGATGTTTAATCATCCGAGGATTACCAAATTTACATTTCGTTTTAAATAGGTACTTATGCTTGGGAATATCCACGTGCGTTCTCCGAAAGCTTTTACGTCCGTAAACGATCAAAAATGGCTAAATAGCAGGGAGAGAAGAGATTTTTTAGAAAATTTTAAAACGTCAAGAGTTTGGAAGGTTTTATGGAAATTTTAGGTAACGTGACTTTTTACTGGAGTATGAATAATAAAATCTAGAGCATGATGATACGTAATGACAAAAAAAATCATTGCAAGTTCCATATTTCATAAGCAGGAAATGTAAAATCTTTCCGCACGCGAATCATTTTTTTCCGCAATTTTTAGTTCGAGGATATGACATCAAAAATAGTTCATGACGAGGCCGCTGACCCTCTTGTCGCGAGAGCAGTACAGACTCGAGTAAGCCTCCAATTACCATGGAGCGAAGTTTACAACCCCGAGGCATTGCCAACAAGCAAAACGGACAGAGATGAGAGAAGGAGAGAGAGAGAGAGAGAAATGAGCAAAAACGAGCAGGGAGAGATGATAGGCTCCCATAAGAGAGATTCTATCGAGAGGAAGTGGATAAAAAAATATGTAGAGAGGGGGGAAAAGGGTTGCATAGATGACGTCAAGAGGGTGGGAATTTTCGGAACTTCTGCTTTTTTTTACCCTCGATTTGGCTCTCCCCTTTCTCTCTATTATCTTTTTAACATTAATTTTTTTTTCTGCTCATTTTTTCTTCCACGTTACTGAAATCTTCCATCATGACGGACCGAGTTAACTATTTCATTTCTCAGCACTGATCTCAAGCTACACTGGAAATGAAATTTCGTTGAAAATCGTCCATCTTTTGTTAAACACGGCAAACTAAATATTTTTGGAAAATTTTCATAATTTTCGTTATTTTGGCAGTATATTTGGGTTTCCAATGGAATCGTCAGCAAAATTTACGATTGGAACGACAGAAATTAGCTTTCGAAGAGACTTTCTAAAATACTTTTTGCTGTAATGACACAATTTTTGGGATTATTAAAAAAAACGTGAACGTATCGAACAAAATTGATGATTCCGTTACTGACGAAATTCTCGTCGTTGCAAACTCTCAACGAAAATAATTGTAAGTTCCAGTATTTTGATGTCATTCATATGCAAAGAGAGCTGAGTGAAAAAGTGTTTGTATGTCAAGTGAGCGAATTTTTTTAGACACATAGTGAAGAGAGCGTACTTGATACGCATTTTTTTTTACATTTATCGCAAGCAGCCTGTTCGAAGAGTACTTGGTCAAAATTTCTCGGGGCTCGGGTGAAAAATCCACACCTCGTTGTACACGAATTCGCGAACTCTTATGTTGACATAATTCACACGCCACAACATGTCACGATCATGAATGTAGTCACGAGTCATTAAACTCGCGTATGTTGTTCATAAAAAATCGATCCGTTTACGCTCTCTCGAAATTCTCTATATGAATATTCACCCTTGAGTAGAATATTTCCTTTGTAATTATGCACGTGTGCTAAAACATCGAGAATAATAATTCATTTTTTATCCATACGTGCTACGAATAGAAAACAGGATCTTTGATAATTTACGGACAAAGCGTGGGAGAACTTGTTTTCGTAGAACGTTAAAAAAAATCTCGTTTTTCTGGATTCACGATAAAACTTTCACCATAAATCTCAGGCATTCTTCCTTCCAGGGGCGAAATCTAGGCCAATGTATATTTATTTTTCATCCTTGTATCTATATCGGTTTCCACGACTTATTCATGTTCACGATCACGCCCGGCGAATGATAATACCAAGTAAACTTCGCACCGATTATTTTCCGGGATCCCATTACAGGCTTCCACGTCCGTCAATATGAATGTATTTTCATACATCGTGTACATTACATTATACATCGAGGTTTAATCATCCCGGATAATAACTTTATAATCCCCAGGCTATGGCGAATAGTGTGCTGCCCGTTATATTAACGGCAACTTCCGTTTCGTTACCCCAATCTTAGTTTAGTAAAATATCTAGAATCTCAGGGAAGGTATAAAGCGAAAAACCTGAAAAGTTTTCCAATCGCCGAATACATTACATTTTTTCTCAAAGTTCGAAAAGTAGAAAAGGAAAGTTTTACGTTAAATTTTCGTGCTGTCCCAGGCTAAGCAGCGGAATACAAGGAAATCGATTCAGGACGAATGGCTTAGCCGATCGCATGCAGTGTTTATTATTCATGAACTTTTTTACATTCTTTTTAAAAGAATTTTTTTGACAATTCGAAAACCGGTTATTAAAAGGTTAAAATCGACCACAATGACCTCGACCGAAAAATGCCATTTTCGGCGTTGGTAATATTCAATCATCAGATTGTTAAATGAGCTGAAATATTTTTTATATAATTTTATTTGTAAAAATCAAGTTTGCCCAAAATGTGAGTAAATGGCAGAGAGAACCTTGGCAGAATTTATGCTAATTCGATGAAACGGATTCCCTTGTAATTCGGGATGATTTGCTCATTTGAAATCAAGTAATGAATCTTTGAAATTGTTCGTTCTTTTGTATGCGCTCAGAAAATAATGCAGAAAGGCTGAGCGAATGAGAATAACCGACAAGAAGCAGGAACGAAAAAGAGAGAGGATTAGTCGTGGTCTCGCCAAAACGAAACGAATATTGGATCCGTCGTGGATCGATCACAAGAACCTAAAATAGGTTACGAAAAGCCGTGTGGAAGACCGAATTGGATGAGAGCACGGATATCGGCTCAATACATACACGTATACGGATTAGGTTAGCCTAGAGTATACTTTCGAATAAAACAATGAAGCTTCCGATGATTGCACAAAGCTGTGAACGATTGAGGACAAAAAATAAATCCTTGAAGTCAATTTGGAAACGTGAAAAAAAACCGTTTCAATTTAAACCGTTATTCCGCGTATATTTTTATCTAAAATTTATGCATAAATATACATTTCATAATTTTCAAAATAATAAAAATCGCAACGCCAGGAATATTAAAAAAAAACACACACACAATTTTACTGCCAAAAATCTGTCACAGCCAAAACCGTATCCGGATGCATTTGGGAGCCATTCCCAACGCTGTCACAATGACAGAAAAAAAACACAGAATAATCCTAAAAATTAACAGAGAAAAAATCCTTCTCCAAACGACATTTTCGTCTAATAAATTTTTTTCGAGAAGCATTATTTATTAAAATATTCAACTTTCGCGTGTGGATAAATTTCCAATTTTACAACACGAAAAAGAACTTGGGGGCTTTCTTGGAAACAGCATAACGTTAAAAAAAAAGAAAAAAAAATGTTTATGAAACGAGGTGGACAAATTGGCGTGAAATGCTTTATATCTATTCGTAATTATACGCGTACGAACGTATACCTGTGGCAGGTAAAACGGCAGGGGGTCGTGCTCGCGAGCACATAACAGCGCTATACTGAGAGCATGCACGAATCGTGTCACGGGGCCAAGGCTGACACAGTGCGGCTATTACTACTGTGACTCCCTGCCACCACACACCCGTGTATTAACGAGCCAGAAAAAAAAATCACGTCAATATATTTGAGCGGCGGTAAAAGTTCGCCTGCATCCAATGATTAATCTTCATTTCGATCGAACGATCTGTCAATTACATTCCATACATCAATTCTGTTGAATACCATGTCACAAATAATCACAAAAAATGTTCACACCACACTTTAACGATCGATCGAGAAGAACGCGTCATTCACGTCGATGAATAGAGTACGGAGAGTAAAAACGATTTAGCGGAGAGTAACGAGTTAGTAATTTTTCTAGAAATTTCCACAACAGTGTTATTTTCAATTACATTTTCGAATCGATGACAAAACGAAATAGTGGATGACAGAAAAATGAAGCAGCATTCTAATAACGATTTGTTGCAAATTCTAGAATTTTCATTTCCGTTTCCTGTTGAAAAATTCATCCATCGGACTCGTTGTTTTACCATCACGTGAATAACATCAGTCAAAAACGATCTACGCTATAAAAATAGATTGCAACAATTAATTTTGATGCAGCCTATATCGGAGTCGAGCAAAAGAAAACAGTGCATACCAGTCTCGTGCGGATATACCTGTACCCTAGTGATGCTTATGAGAACTACGCCTCTGACTATGTCTCTCGTTCTCTCTCTCTCTCTCGCTCTCTCCCTCTCTCTCTTTCTCGCACCCGCGTTCTCTTTGACGTGGATTATAAATAACACCCCAGGCACACGAGAGTTCCACAATGCCAACGACGCGCTCAGGCTGCACAGTTTTGTTGCTTTCGATGCTTTAGCTTTCACGTTCACGATATCGTTTGTGCAGGTGAGCTCTTCCAATGTCTCGTCCATAAATACCAATATTATATTTATATATAGCCTACACACGTTTCATCTCATAGGCCGATACTTATAATTTATTACGACGCAATAAGACGTTGGGTTGCACGAAATTTTTCTAGTTTCAAATCGATGCAAAAGAAATTATTATTTATGCAAATCCCTTTGATTCGGATTGGGGAAAAAAATCGTTCTCGTTGAGAAAGTCATTATTTTATTCTGAAGCTAATGGCATATTTATTCTTTCTATAATGATGAGAGTTCGAAGAGAATCGAGAAAAGTTGAATCTCGAGGGAAACGATACGTGAGGCGGCTCGCTTTGGTCACATATTTTTTGAATTTGTGGTACGAGCTCCTTTCTGAGGCTTTTCAAACAGGAAAAAACAGGACCTCGTGGTAGTGATGTTGGGAACGTTTGTGATTATCAGAGAAAATAATAATAATTATACAGGATCCACGTTCCCGCAGGTTCTTTGGTTCTTGGTATCATTTCCAACTTGAATTTGGCGATCCTTTTGGAACTTTGACAATAACAATAAGTTCTCGAAATGATTTTTCAAATTTCGAGTGTGAAAGGTTGATTTATGAGAGATATTCTTTTGTGGTATCCGGGGATTCGAAATCATGTCCGCGTTCGTTTTGATTCTTGTTTTTTTCTTCATCCACATTTTCTCACTTTATTGTATTCCTAGAGGAAGATGTTGGCTGTATATTGCTCTTACATCGAAGAGACCGACAGAAAAGCTTTATCTCTGTGTACGATTGCAAGAATTTTACGAGGCGACATCCTGGCGAGCGACATTTTGCTCGCTCGCTCGAATAATCCGGAAGTAATCCAAGACGAGTCGAACCATCCGAAACCACCGCCACGCTAAATCCGACTTTGACCGATTCCTTATGCCACGAAAACCTCCATGGCTATACATTCGACGAGGGAAAAGCGGCTCGAATTTCCTGATCTCACCACCCTTCCTCAAACAATTCTAGCCCATTTTTTTCGTCCTTGTGCCTTTTTTCTTTCCGTAGGACATTTTGAGACAGGAGAAAATAGAGAACAATCTCAACAGGAGAACGTGATGAACGACGGACCATTTTTTTGTCGTCACAACCAATTATCAATGATGTTGAAGTTTGCATCGTTGGAATGCAACGAAATTGCGTTCTGTCTGGTGCAGAGCTCATAATTATTATTCAATATTTGCTCTGGACACTAAAACGATCCTCTCTCGCGACTCAAAAACTCAATCGATACGAAAAATTGCGGGGATTTTCGAAATTCATTAAATAATTAATAGAAAAAATATTTTTCGTTGAATCTCAACGTCGCAAACTTCAGAGTCTTGAATAATATTCCAAGGGCATTACAGAGCCTCAGACTAAATTAAAAGTGTTTCGCCAGCGTTCTCGGTATCTAAATTATAAGAATGAAACAGATGAGCAGACAAATTTGTTAAGGTGCATGGTATCTGCAAGGCCGCCTTAAGACTTGGTCGTGTGGTTGAGAGAAAATTGACGGTATACGGGAAACGATTATAAACATCGACGAAAAGATATGAAAAAAATAAAATGAAATAAAAAAATAACAAGCTCATGAAAAAGTATATCCTCCGAAAATTTACTTTAAAGGTCAATAAGAAATAATTGTAAAATCCAACGGGTATGATTTCACAATTGAGTCGGATCGTTCGATTTGCTGCTTTTTCTGGAATTTTGGAATTAATCATTGCAATCTCGTGGCCACGAAAATGTCGACTGTCCCGAATTATCGGTTTCCTCGTTGTCGAAATTTCCTCGAGCAGAATCAGAATTTCCAAACGACCTCTTGAAAAAACTGCAGCACCAGCAAAATTAGCTAAAAATTGAAAAGAAGCGAAATTTTGTTAGTAAAGCTCCCCGAAAAGTTTGCATTCGCAGGTTTACAGACTTAATCGATGATTTTTCAAACCCAGTAAGAATAACTTCGAAGGAATGACCACAACGTTACTGTTTCTTGTGTTTCAGAATGATCGGTGACATCCAAATCATCGTGTTGCTTCGTGCAATGTGATAGACATCGATCCAAGAGATTTCAAGGCGTGACGAATTATCAAGTGCATCAATAAAGACAATAAACTTTGCGAGAGAGAATCAAGCTGAACGGTGAAATTGACGCGATAAAGAAAAAGAAAAATGAGAGGGTGCAAGAGTTGAAGGAGCGTGGTATAACGAACAGCAGCAACCTGCCTCGTCCGTTGGAACCAGCCACACTTATCACGCTAAGGTAAGAATATCACAAACCATAAGACTCTAGGACTCGCGATTAATGAAAATCCGAGAAAATCCCATTTTTGTACTTCCAAATTTTTCGGATGATTTCGACTCGAGAAAACAAGATTCCAATTACGATTTTTTTTTCCTTCAACAGAAAGAGTATCATTTTCAGTTTTTTGTTTTTCACTCAAGTCATGACGCGTGCTCCGAGGATCGTAATCGCATAAGTATATGAAGAATATTTTACGTATTACGTGCGCGTCGATTGTGACCTCGATATCGATATGCCAAGATGCCAAATGCATATAAAATTCGTTCCCTACTCCATATGTGCTGCAATACACATTATTCCGTAATGCACCACGTTTCACCGAAAAAGGCCAGCGAACCAAAAAACATAGGTATTGTTTATCCACAGGAAAAAAAGCTTCGAACATTGCCTCATACAGATTCCATATCCAACCTTTTTGTTTCTCATCTTCGTTCGTATCTCCCTATTTTCTTCGTCGTCTTCTCGTTCCTCGAGGTTGGTTGGTACGCGGGTATTCCGCGCACAAGGTTCGACAAGCCGAGGTCTATCCAGATGCTAGTGAGACTCTGTGTTTTGAATTTCAAATCGTGACGTGAAATCAAGTTTGCCGCGAGAAAAGCGACCGCCTCGGGAAAGCAAAAGAAGAAAAAGATACGCGCGTGAAACGAGGAAAAGGACGCGAAGTACGTGGCGGTGGAGCGCGAGCAATACTCGACGAGAATAACGGAACAGAGTTGCATGGACTGGAAATTCGTCAAGGCATAGTTCATTTGAGAATGTTGAGGACATTCTCTGGATATATTGAGTTTATGCATATATATGAATATTTGGAATCCGAGGAATGTTGAAATTTTGACATTATCTGAAATTCTGTTACTTCGCGTTGTCACAAGAAAAAAATTCGACAATAATCCCGAGCCATCAGATTCGAAAAAAAAAAAAAAATGAAAATTTCAAACATGCACTTTTACTACATAAAACACACATTGTTTGGCATTTTCTCCCCACTCGTTCACGCGCTGCTATTTGCACTGATTATTATACTAATTATTTTAGCGAAAAATACAAATTTTTTTTTTCATCGTACGCGTAGTCCCTCGGACAATTGTAAATGCACAGAAAATACAAGCAGTCAGTATTTTTTAATTTTACGAAGATTAACATTGAAAAAATAGTCAAATTTCGTGAATTCCGTATCTCTGCATGAAAAGAAAAAACGTCCTTATCTGCGAAACTCCTACGGCCATTGGAAAGGCAATGTGTTTCCTTCATCTCCGTGGAATCTGGATAATATTTCGAAATTTAGTACAAATTTTCAAATTTTTAGTTCAAATTCGTAATCACGGACTCTCGAAACCCTCGGGGACCGAATTTTAACTCAATTGCTTGCACGTAAGAAAGAAAGTATATGGGGCTCGAGCAATTGAAACTTATTACGATGACGCAGTAAATTGACAATATTTTGCTCGCATCGAATGCTTGAAGATACACAGTGGAAAATTATGATGAAATAAGCTCGAGTACAAAATTTTTTATTCAATATTTGCAACTACCTTTATTATTCTTACTTTTATTTGGTGAATAACGTGAAGAGACGTAAAAATGGGAAAATACATTACAATGGATCGAGTTTTTAGCCCACGGAATCCCAGAACGTTGTACACGAAAGACTCTTTAGTCTTAGATCGCGTTATATTTAGTAATTTCGTACTATAATAAAATATCGTCGTCAGGTAACCCCCTTTTTTCGTGCGACCTCGACCATTTTTATTTTCTACGCTCGCGGGTGCGCACGTGTGTTCGTGTCGATGCTTTTGCACGAAAAGCCTTTCTTTATCGATTACTTTACACCCAAGTTAACTAGAGTTAAGCCTCCATGCTCGCCTTGGAGATCGTCGGTGCGTGTAGTTTTCATCTGATCGCGTATTATAACAATAACGGTGAAATTTTTCACACACGTAAAAGCTGCATATACGAGGATAGTCGATCAAGATATCTCGGTACATGCCTCGTGCTTTTACCTATTCATGAACCTCTCGTCACCTCGGACAGAAATATCACACCGATGAGAGTCAAGATCAATTTTTCTGATTGAATAAGCCACAAACATTGATTTTATTTCAACGTCCATTTTCATTGAATTTTTCAATTCATTACGAAACACCGCTCACAATGTAGCACGCAAAAAATTCTCTACTCACTCTGTTCAATTTCGTTCGATTCCAATTGAAAGTAATTTTTTCGAACCTGAAACTCGAAATAGTTTTAGCAGCGATTTACGCAATTTTATAAACATTTAATAAAAGTCCACAGTGCTTTTTGAATAATTGGAAATGTATATTACTATGCAGTGATTTCAAAATACGAACAAATCGAGAAATTCGTTTGTTACACGTTGCGCAAGATTATGGAGTTGAAGAATAGCATGGAACAATTTTTCGCGGTCAACAGTTTGCAATCCTGAAAGAAATTTGCTCCGGAAACGTCGCTGACTTAGCCTGCTCAACAAATCCATCTGCCAACTTTTTTCTTGTGGACACGAGATCATCTTTTCTCATCATCTGTATAGATATATAGTTACTGGATCTTCTTCTTCCTCAAAGCTCATTCTGATCCCTTCTGCTGATGCCTTCTCACCTTAACGACGAAGATCAAGCAGCTTTGCACATCCTGGCTCAAAGTCGTGGTCTCACGGAGCCTTGCAAGGTCACATGTTAGTTGTGTGCAGCTTAGATAGCATATCTTATCGTACAGTTGCTGGGCTGGAGATTAGAGAATGTCAACAGGGCTGAAATAAGACGACACATAAATTATGCCTCAAAAGTGACGGGAAATTAGCTGCTTAAACCCTTCGAGTGGACACGTCCTATAAGTACAGTTCGGGTCAATTTGACCCAAGGCATTTTTCAAACCGTTTTATATTCCGATAAATATGCATTTTTCGTTTTTTCTTTTTTTGTGGAAACGTTTCTATCGTAAATTATCCATATTTCGTGGCCCTGAATTGATTCTTTCTCGCGAAAAGAAAATTTAAATTCCAAGACATTCGTTGCCATTAAATGCGAAGCAATCGGTGATAGCAAATTGTTGGAGTTGTAACACCAAGTATGCGCTCGAAGGATCAATATTGTTGGCAGTGATGCTGGCGAATCGTCCCATTAAAAGTTACTGGTTCCGCGATATTCTGGTAATCATCGTACTCGAACGATTTTTTACGTCCCCATTGTGGATTATTTGGAAGAAAATTTATTCAATGAACGCATGTGTATTTCTAGAAACAAGAAAGAGATTTTTTGCTGCGTGATACGAAATTATACGAAGGAGGACTGAAAACTTCGATTTATCAAAATCGATGGCCGCGTAGTTCGTTCTACGTTTCAAAAGATACTTTTCTAGGTTAATCGTTTCGTCATATTTGGAAATGAATAAGCGTGTGAATATGCGTTCGGAAGTGAAGTCGTAAATTCAGTGTTTCCTCGACCCTTTTCCTCCTTCACTGGTTCTCACTTTTTTCGCAGCTTGGAAAAGATGGCGGAAAATGTTCCACCCAGCGATAGAATTCCCTTCTGCGTTCATTCTCTCCTTTGCTCTCTTTCGTTTTTTTTTTTTAATTTTTCTTCTATCTCTCTTTATCCCATGCGTCCCTACGGTCTTACCGGAACGTTGAGAGAAAAAGAAAAATATGAATGAGAGGAAAAACGATAAAAGAATGACGGAGTAAGTATAATAACGGGCGAATGGAAAAAGTCAAATAGCAACGGGCATGAAAAGTCGAAATTCCGGGTGATTTCAACGCCGAGTATTCGGGCTGTACTTCATTTGCGTGAAGACAGCAACGAGAGAAAAATCGTCCGAGGTGTATGGACAGAATGTTTTTTTCTTCGAGAATTAGAAAAAAGAACACGCTTGAGCAATAATAATTGGAAGCTTCTCTCTTTCCCTCGCATCAATTGGGAATTCCCATTTATCCCCGTGAACCAGAAGATGGCAGATTTTGGTATTGGCTTTCAATTTTTGAGTCAAAATAAAAAAACTCAAGAAATTCCGTAACAAAAATGCTGACGCGAAAAAAATGATGAGCAAACGAGAGCAACTAAGAAAATGGGGCGTGACCATGGTTGCACATTAAAATGCTACGAGAAATCATTTTGGAACGAACTTATTTCGACTCTCAATAGAAATATCGATATGAAGCCATTTCGACTCGCTTTCTAGAATATTTTTCCATAAATTCAGTTTTGACGTCGGTGGCCACAGTCGAATTTCAGTTTTTCGAACTTGTGTTCCCGCATGCGAGCGTAGAGTCATTTTTTTCGAGATGAAACTGATATTGCTAGCGAAGAGATTGCGAGTAAAATGGCGTGTGCATAACTTTTGCATATTTTTTTATCGATTGCCAGGCATTGCGCGTTGTTATTTTCGGATGGTCTCAATTATGAAAATCCATTTGGCTAAGATTCCCACGGCGTACGAGTCTTCATGGCACTTGGCCTTTCGGCATATATTTTTCAACGCCGCAACGACCGATTTAACAGCGAGTACACACTCGACTATCCATACAGCGGATTTACTCGGCTACTTCAATCGTAATAGAGAATTCCTATACAGAGGAGCAATGCAGACTTATTCTAGATAATGTAACAATAGTAACGGCAGCGTGTCAGTGGAAAATTTTCTACATTCATGCATCCTGGCACATCGATGTTCGTATATTCTTTAGCTTGGCCTCTTTTTTCCACCTTCATTCTCGCCCCTTCGGGTTGTTATTTTCAGTAGTACATCCCGTTGTATGGTCAGACGTCACGATCATACCGTCCGCATTAAGATTATTCTCACGAATGGAAATAAATTTTCCGCTGCTAATACTTTGAAAACGTGGAAATCCAGACGTTGATGAAAATCTGGAAAATATATATCTCGGATTGAAAGAAAAATTTAAGAAATAATTTCCCAAACAATGAAATCGACGTAAAAAATACGAATCGGAGAAAATTTTTCCATTTGGAATGAAAAATTGTAAAGCAACAAATTTCATCTTTCGTTAAAACTTTATTTCTCGACATCCTACTCATCTGCCATGCGAACCTTGATAAAATTCATATCACTGCACTTTCTGCAGTTTTTTTGTTTTCACTTTCCCATGCGCCATCGTTAATGTTGCCGTTCGCGTTGTCTTCCTCTTGGGGCAAATCCGAGAATAGAAGTTTGAGAAACACGAGGGCAAAAAAAAGATGGAAGCAAAAATGAATAAGAGCGTTGATAGTGGTGTATATACATATATATATATTGCAAAGTAGAGTTTTCCAGTGTAGAGAAGATAACGGTCGTTATAACTATACAAATGGCACCCTGCGGAGAGCTTTTCGCATTCGCTGCTATGGACCGATCCTACTATTCTCGCCCCCAACTCCCTGCTTTACCACAGCGTGAGAGCAACCGTTCGTCGTCGCTTCATCTCATTTTCGTACTTCCGGTTGTACGCGAATTCAAAGCCCCAACGTATTCGTACATGACCGCGCGCGTGGCTGTTCGCGTACTCGGCTCTTTTTTTTTTT
>JBAJMU010000001.1:7064613-7203965 GCA_037952995.1 Hyposoter didymator | reverse complement strand
TTAATTGTTTTTTTTTTTGTTCAACCCTCCAGCAAGTAATGCACCCCGGTAAAACTGCGTATGTGCTTTGCATAGGTATATACATGAGATCCGAGTGAGTTGGACACGCGGGAGGTGACCTCGGACAGGTTGAACATGATGTTGAAAAAATTTCATTACCCCAAGCTCGCTGGCGCGTCTGCAGGCTCTGCTGCTGAGTTCCTCGTTCAACTTTCCCATTTCTCTTTCTCTCTCCCCATTGTGCAAACTTCGCTCTGCGCTCTGTCTTTTCATTTTCACGTTTATTTGTGTCCATGCAGACACTTGATTTATATTCACACATGCGTGTACTCTCCACTCCTCGTAACAAAAGGGTCCAACGTTTCCCTCACCCCGGCCGATAAATCCAAATGTTTCCGCCACTTCGTCGGCTCGATTAATTCTCAACTCGAAGTGCGGATAGTGCCAGATTTTATCACCTGCTTCCGCTCGGTACATTCAACATAAATACAAAGATTTCCACCGCCCGTATCGACGTTTTCAATTTCTCTTTGCAACCCTTTTACAAACTTTCTGAAAAAATTTCATCAGGCTTTTCACTTCTTAGCAACGGAAATAAAGAAAATTCTTATTGTGTACATTTTTTTTTTCGTCAGTATTTTTCTGGTAACTCTGATATGCATGCGGCGTATTTTTCGATTTTTCGGACCGACGCGGTGATGGACCTGTGGCACGATATTGAAGTTTGCATCGTTGCAATGCAACGGAAAATATCATTTTTATTTATTATTTTGATAATTAATTGACTCGTTCAAATTTTTCTAGTAAATTTACTTTTCGAATGGCGAAAAAGACTTTCTCGTTATTTCCGACAAACGCTGTATGAAAATTTGGTGCGATGCTATAAAAAATGATGAGTTTTCGTTGCATTTCATCGATGCACAACATCATCCTGTGGCTATTGTATGGCACCGACGATCTCTTCAGCTGAGCAACCTCAAGTGCGAGGCGAATTCTTGGTTCAGTGACCGATTCGCTATAAAACGAACGAATCAATTGTTCAAGGACACAGTTTTTCTAAGTTTTGAATTTCTCTAACCAAATTAACTCAACAAAAATCCTGCCGTCCGTGTCAACCGGATTTCCCAGCACAGATTCCCTCGGCACTCATGCTGCTATTACGATACCAAATAGTGCATCAAGCAAAAGTCTTCGCGGAGGCCATACTCGAGGGAGTCTCACAGGAACAGGAACCGCGGAACAGAGTGGAGTTGGGTTAACAATTATGAGATCCACGGGTTCTTGAAAATCCGCAAGGGTGCATGAAGGAATAATGGAAACCGAAAAAAAAAAAACTGATGAAAATGTCAAAATTTTGGAATTAAATATCGAAAGTTGAAAATGATCAAGTATCACGTTTGACGAGAAATAATTCAATGATGCTCATCAAACGGAGTATTTTGACTATAAATTCGACTTAATCCTACTAGCTGCTGTCCCACGATAAATGAATGAAAAGCGGATGAAA
Organism: Hyposoter didymator; assembly: GCA_037952995.1. Lineage (NCBI taxonomy): Eukaryota > Metazoa > Arthropoda > Insecta > Hymenoptera > Ichneumonidae > Hyposoter > Hyposoter didymator. The sequence goes on along the minus strand of JBAJMU010000001.1, from coordinate 7,202,458 downwards.
CTTGCAAATTGCCGCATGGATACTTCGCAAGCATCGTTCAAATTTTCATGCCCCGGGGAAATTAATTCAATTTCCGTTTATCGCCGATGATTGATCGAAATATCGCGAGAGTTATTCACCGCTTTCAACATTTTTTCTATATAAACTCCATTGAATGAGGAAAGCTACATTTTTTAACGTCATTTATATTTCGATTTAGCGGAGCGCAGTCGGGGTGAAAGCTTTTCCAAATTACATGTAACCGCCCTCAGCATCCATTCGCGTGTTGAAAAAAATAAGCATAAGCGTCGAAACCTTTCTCCACCTCGTCGTGACGACGTCTGCGGGAACAGAGATCGACAATATGCACTCTGGTCGTTGGCAAACAAATGAATCTTTCTACATAAAAGGCTCTTCCTATTTTTCATCATAAAAATTCACACCAAGACTTGTCTGTCTTGAAAAGAAAACTTGCAAAAACGTCGAGAGGGTTTGGATCCGTATGTAAAGAAAAAAAAAGCGATTGTTGAAATTTTAATAAAAATGCACACACACGCGATGCATACGAATTGAATGGATTCCATATATACACAAAATGACTTTACACGCAATCGCAGCGAGTACATTCGTGTGGGTATGTATATCTTGAGGTGTCGAAAATAAAGTGGAAGATATAAAAGTTAATATTTGAAAGCAGAGAGCGAAAAGAATAAAGGAGCAAGGGGAGCGAGGGGTTACGGAATTAAAAGTATACCAAAAGAACTGAGTGGTATGGGGGATGGGCTAAACCACGTGACTAACGTTGTATATACCGTACCATGCCGCAACGCCCAGTATTGATCGAACAGAACATCAGCTGTACCGCGTTGGTAGCATTGCCTGACTACCACTCGTCTTTACCACTGGGCACGTCGCCCTCGGCTAAATTTTCATTGACTATCACTATGTTATACTGTCATTACTGCTGCTTGCTTATCACTGCTGACACTGTACCAATTCTGCTATCCATGCCAACCACATATACACTCGTTCGCGTATGGATGTCTTTCCTCACTGTCACCCTTTCTCCTCCTCTCTTTATATTTTCGTCTTCCCTGATTGGGTCTGGCTGTCTCTCACGCTGTCGTTTTTTCCCCCATTACTTTCTCTCTCTCTCTCGCTCTCTATTTGTCTTTTTTCGTATCCATCAACATATCGTATTACTTTTACCAAAGATACTATTCCCCTAACTAAAAATAATTAATCTATGACTGCGAGTGATTTCGAAAAAAGGAGACATAAAGAGAGTCATTGGGAATTATGATCCCAGCTGATGCTTCAGATCTTCAGAAAAGTCCGCTCGTTATCTTTGTCACGTTTCGTTATAGTTCCTCTTTACACGATTTCAGAAACGAAGGGATTTTACACTTTTAGAACTTTCATGACTCAAATGACTGTTTCTAGGATTTTTCAGTATTACTAATCTTTTTTTTTGCCCACTCGAATCGGATTTTTGGTTGTGTCATGTCTTCGAAATAAACGAACGAAGAATGAAGAATATTGAAAAAAAAAATCTTTACTTTGGGTCGTTTCGACGATTGACTGGAAAGATTGAACACGAAGAACATAAACGCAACATTTAACAATGGAATATTAAGCCTGTTACCGATCTTTGAACCCCGTGACTTTGAACTAATTACACGCTGGACCAAAACTCAACTATTTTTATGCTTTGTTTTGAAAAATGAACAAAAAAAATGTTCGAAAGGCTCCAATGTTTCATCCGTTGGAATGAAGATACGTTCATAGATGAAGCCAACTTTACGCAGCATAATGAATTACCTAAACGACGAAGGATTATTTTCAAGAGAACACTGAAAAGAAAATTTTGTTGTAAAATATCGATATTTTGTTCGATACGTTCAACTAAACGTTTTTTTTTAATAATCCTCAAAATTGTGTCATCGCAGCCAGAAATATTCTGGAGAGTCTCTTCCGAAGAAAATTATTGTAGTTCCAATCGTAAATTTTGCTGACAATTCCATTAGAAACGAAATACACTGCCAAAATAACGAAAATTTGGAAATTTTCAAAAAATATTTAGCTCGGCGTGTTCAACAAAATATCGACGATTTTTAAAAAAATTTCATTTCCAGTGAAACTTTTAATTTTGTCGAGTTGAAAAAACTCACCACAAAAATGTAGCATAACTTGATGTTCCGTTGGTCAGTGCTTTTGTATCTAGTCCAAGTGTGATTAGAATGCAGCTTCGTGGTGGCTCGTTATCAGACAATTTTTGTAGTTCCAATCGTAAATTTTGCTGACAATTCCATTAGAAACGAAATACACTGCGAAAAGAACGAAAATTTGGAAATTTTCAAAAAATATTTAGCTCGGCGTGTTCAACAAAATATAGACGATTTTTAAAAAAATTTCATTTCCAGTGAAACTTTTAATTTTGTCGAGTTGAAAAAAAAACTCACCACAAAAATTTAGCATAACTTGATGTTCCGTTGTTCAGTATTTTTGTATCTAGTCCGGGTGTGATTAGTATGCAGCTTCGTGGTGGTAGTTATCAGACACCCTTTATACACAGGCGATATAGTCATGACTAAGATTCACCCGACAGGATGGACTTATATCGAGCAAAAATGAGAGAAACAGTGATATGCAGACGAAGAGAAAGAGCAAGTGGATTAAGCCCTCCGGTAGGGTTGGCAGGATACGCTTACGTATAGTTTACGATGAGTTAGACTAGCGCACAACTGGCCGACTGACCTCCACCAGACGCCGCCACTATTAGCTACCGTTGCTGCGACTAACGTGGCCTACGGCGTATATAAACAGCGATATCGTCTTCCTAGCCCTACATCCTTTTCATTGCGACCGCCATTCCCGAGTTCCGTTGCCTCTGGCACGTCTGAACATCGCTCGTCTTTTCTACTCGATTTGCATTGTTGACTCGGCAAGTCTTATCGTTCTGTATACAGGAACGTCGTACAAATTTCAACCGGGTGATTAAATCAATCAAATTCATATTATCTAAACACAAACTTTAGCACTGTACTTAACGTTTTCGACAAATCGGTGATATGTTTCCGTAAATGGGTCAAACACTAGATTTTCATTTTTATAAAAACATTCATTATAATGACCGTCGCAGCCAATGATTCAGTTTTTCGTAGAGCTCTGCGTTGATCATTCAGTTAATTCTTAATTTAACGTTTCCAGTATTTTTTGATGGTAATGACAAAAAAAAATTGTTTAGGTTTTTCTGTTTCGCAGAAAAAAAAAATGCAAATTTCATTTTTGTCCTTTTTGAGCTTGACATTGATTTCTCTTTCAAAAATGCATTCGTCTCCGAAGAAATACATGTAAAATGGAAACGTTAATAACATCGAAGCGCGTCACACGTTCTAATCCAAATTTCATACAGTCATTCAGAAATGATGAGATGCAACATCTGTGCAAATAGAAACATAATTCCTTCAATTTGGAAAGTGAATAATTAAATTATTAATCGATATGGTTTCCGAACAATATGCACATTTCCTATAATTCATAATTTTTATGCTAAAGGAATGAGAAAAAGTGATACGAAAATTTAATTCACATGAAGAATTTTGTTGAGTTTCTGGAATTACGAGAACGATTATCTTTCTCTTCATGCCCTATTCAGGCCTCGTTTCTTTTCATGCCAATCTTTTTCCGGCTTGTACACTGTCAGTAGATGCTTTTCATTCAGATATAGCGACGACTAGCGTATGCTGCAGGTCAAACAAGGCTGCGGGACTAATTAACGTTCGTTTTCATTTTGGCGAGCTTTTTTTCGGGTGCTTGCTCTCAACAAGCTCATTTCTTTCAAAAGTTTATTCTTCTCTTTACAAACGATTTATTGCCCACGGTCAAACTACGTAAAGCAGTGGGCACATTCGCTCTTGCCTATTACTGTCGTTTTGTATTAAAAGGAAAGTGATTTTTAATGTTTTTATTCTTTTGGTAAATTAACGTCGCGGAGTGGAGTTCCAAATGATATTTTTCTCTTCACAGTGACATTTCATCTTCGCATTTCAATTGCTGAATTATGATTAATTTTGACAATTAACTCATTAATGAATAATCCGCTTGATTGTGCAACATTGTATTGTTTTTTTCGCTACAATTTGCTCAACGGATTTGTCGCCTCAGTGAAAAAAGTTGAATTTTAATATTTTCACTTGACAATAAATAATTCAAAAAATCGTTTGATAAAAATGACGCAAGGTGAACTCTCTTCGAGTACGGAGCTCCTCAAAGCGATTATTGTTGTTGCGAAAGTAGCGACTCTTGATGAGTTCCCTGTGGAACATGTCGTTTCGCAAATGTTACGATTTGCATAATCAGAACTTCGAGAGCCCCGTTGCTTCGAGACTGCCTCGTATCAGGCCCGGAAATCCGGACAACCTTAACCGAGTCAGGGGTCACCAGGTCAACTCGATGCTCTTCAATATGTTGCTCATTTTTTTATTAATCGGTAACCAACGGAAGACCATGGTTTGCCGATGGAATTTTGGGAATAAAATGAAAATTTGAAAAAATTTCCTCGATATGCCGACACTCTGCAATGGAACTCTGGGAACTTGTAAATTCGATTATTGCTGCAAAGTGGTCAACCCTCCGTGAGCACAAAAAGGACTTTGATGGATAAATTTCCGGGTTGCAGTTACAGCGCAAAAGATTAGAGCTCGCGTTGCCTAAAAATACTCAAAAATCTATTGGAAGCTCCTGCACAAACATTATGCAGGTACCCGTCTCATCTAACGATTTATTCGGGAGCAAGATTTTTTTCTGCACACACGTTTTTCGGAAAAATTATTTGATCGGAAAAAGTCAGATGAAACGTGAAAAAAAAACGTTGAAATATGGATTTAATCGCGTTCTCAAAAGTGCGAGAAGGGTAGCGCCCAGAGACTTTGGAATCGAGTTAAAAATATGTACAAACAGAATGAGGTTGAAAACCGGAAGAAAGATAATGAGGGAGAATGTGAGAGCGGTGAAAAAAGCATGTATTGTCGCTTTCTCTGAGGGGGAGTTGCGACGTCGGCTTTCCAGTGTGAGCTGCCGCTTTTGTATGCCATGTGGCTTGCCTCTGGAGTCTTTGCTAAGCTTGAGGGCTCAATGGACGATTCACGACACGCGACGAGCAGGAAAGACATAAACGAGTGGTACGAGAAAAAAAAACGTCTAAAAGCGAGTGATGAGCAAAAAATTAAAAATAGCAAGTGAGATCCGAATGAAAATTCGCTCATTCGCTGATAATACAACCACCTTAACAAGAATCGTTGGATATTATATGTGTGCTATACAATTCTAACCGAATTTTTTTTTTCATGCTATTCATGGGGTTCATGGTTTTGGTGAAACTTTGGGTTCTCTCTTTGAAAAATTGCATGACGAATATAAATTTAATTTGAAAAATAACACAAACGGTTTGTTGCTCGCGTGCTGGAAACAGACGAAAAAACGTTTGAATTAAAGCAGATGACAGTCTCAACTTCTCTCGTATTCTCTCTGCAAATACTTAAGTGCGAAATAGCTAATTAAAAAAAAACACGAGACAAGAGACGAGAAGATTTCAAGGCCATCACGATTATTAAGCCCCGAAGGGTGAGCTCACTGCTTTACAGAAAAGCTCTTTATGCTACTGACCGTACTTTCATGCGCGGCAGAGTGTTTTGAAAGTTTTACATTGCCCAAGGGAATTTTACACCATCTTTGCTGCAAACAGCGAATCTCAAGCCTTCCTCGTTGACATTTTTTTCGCTTGATCAAACAAAACAAGAAAAATGCTTTCGGCTAGTGACTTTCTAAGACGCGGAGGTCCCTGTTAGATCGAGGTGAAAAAAAAACACACCTAAGATTTTTAAAATACTTATCACAGCAGTCTCGGAAATGCTAACAAGGGACAACGAATTCTCGAGATCTACGAGAATTTTTTGAAAAAATATATTACAGCATGACAACGTGTAATAATTCAAATTTCGATAAACGCTGACGTTTCAACTGCTGAAAAGCATTTTCAGAAAATAAACTTGTTGGCACTTGTATACAAAATCCGTGTCTATCGGATTTTTCCGCTCCGTGCAACTTGATAAGCGAGCATCGATTGCGGGTAATTGTCAAACTCATACAGGGGCTTCGCCGATCGAACGAGCAGGCACTCAATGCCACCCTTGTCTATATAACCACATTATATACATGGATATAAAACGGAAAAGTCTGCCGGACTCAATGAACGGTAATACGCGATCTCGTGTGTAACGAACTGTATAGAGAGTGAACGCGATTGGATAATTGAGGCGGGCTTGCAGCTTCTGCTATTAAATGACTGGTAAAATAGGTCTTAATGTCCGTGAAGAGCCCGATTCGTTTTTTATAGTTTTCATCGCTTCTCTCGGGAATTTTTTTTTGTTCCATGAAAAATCCAAGAGCGGAGATCCGCGGAGATCACACTAAGACTTTGGTTATAAATTTGTCGATATACGAACATTATTTCGAGATGAGTTCGTATTTTCTATTTTTTTTTTAAATTTAAACTTTATAGTCGTGCCTGATAATTTGGTAAAAACCGTATTTTTGAGGGCATGAGTACGTCGTCCATTTCAATGTTCGAATTGGGCTGTTTATCTCGCGAAATTTGTCGTAAATTTATGTGGGTAACGTGCGGGGAAACGTTTATGGAAGGTTTTTCGTGAAAATGCCCACGGAGTCTTTTTATGTGCAACAGAAACGTACGCGTTTGGGAAACCTCTTGAAAGCTTTTTTTATAACGATCATGGAAGTAAACGGCTCTGCGTATGCAAATTGGTAGGTGTTGGCCGTCTTTATAGTCCAGGGCTCTTTATCTTTCCCCCCATTTTATATTTTAAGCCTTCTGTCTTTTCTCTCGCGTGCGTTTTTTTTTCTTATTTTTTTCTTTTTCTCTGTTCCCTTCCGTCTGGCTTTTCAGTGCCTCCGTTTTTTTCAACCCTTGTGGAGGTATTACGACTTTGCATGCTTTATCGAGCACGATCGTCGACTTAAAATTAACATCGGATCAGAAGCCTCATTCTGTTTCGGTGAGAGACGCCCAATTGTGTGAAAGTAATAGGAACAGCGACAACGACGAAACGAGAGATTAAACTTGCATGTGAAAAGGGGGTAAAAGAGAAATCAGAAGAAACACTGAAAAATCCAACCAGCTCGTGATTTTTTGCATCTCTTCGATCTTCTGTGTGGCTCTCTTCGTTTTTCTTTCACGCTGCTCTTTCTGCGGGCACGCGTCTCTTATTCTCGTTGGACTTCGGTTGAGTCCAATGCCAAACGAAATTACGTTAATCCGGTTCAGAGGAATTAAGGCCATACACATTTCTCTTATTTTCTCCGTCGCGTTCAGACAAGAAACGTTATGTAAACGCCAAGATATTCAAGTAGCAGCAAAGCTAATTCGACTGGTATGAAAAAAACTCATCAATTTCTACGATTTTTTTTTATTAATAATGATTGCTACTATTAGGGCGATTCGAAAAACGTGTAATTTTCTTCTTAACTATCTGGTTCAAAAGTTCAACGTGTAAATCATTTTGCGCCTCGTGCATTTGAAATTTCATATCTCTGTAGCAAAGTTTCCAATGAATGCTGCAGCAAATTTTTGTATATAATGCAATAATCTGCAAAAATTGATGAATTCACTTTTAGCCACTTATCGTGGGTCGTTCTTATTCAGTTTTTTGTCACTTTGAATTAATCACCTAAAACTTAACCGTGAAAAATTGAAAATTTGAAAAAAAAAATCTTTCTCGTGTTATTTGAAGAGAAAATCGAAATCCGCGCATGAGCCAACGATAAAGATTTTTCTATCGAAAGCTCTTCTTTACTGTGTATTTTCTGATAGTACCGAATCGACTTTCATACAAGTGATTGCGAGGAAAAAAAATCTTGCGTTTCCATGAATTATACTTCGTTGCAGCTTGTGGCAAAAAATAAGATCGAAGACCGCAACTTTACTGCGAATTATTTGAGAAATCATTGGCATTTGTTCGATTCTGTAAACTCGAAAGCTCTAGTTATATGTTACGAATGCGTAAATCGACTTGACGGTAAAATAAATTTTGGGCTAAATGCTTGCGCTGGACCATGACGCAATTAAAGCTTTAGGGTTGTAATCCGCGTTGGCACTTAACTGCATTAGACCACAAATTATTGCCCGACCCGTGGGAGCTCAAACTGCGGAGATCACGGAGACTCGGTTACTTTCATTCTCTCGTTAACAGCGGCTGAATCGTGACATTGCCTTCCGGAAAAAAGGCTGATGCCCGAAATGTCAAATTAAACTATGCAAACTTTTTTTAAATTTATTTTTCGATCTTGACAAGCAAAAAAATAGAACGAAACGTATATGAAAAAAGGACATTTTACGGTATTCATCGAGCTGGACAAACATTTCACGGAGTCAGGCAAGAAAAAGAAACAGCAAATTTAAGGCAACGAGAAAATTTCATAACCATCGAAACATCGAGCTTCACTCGGTTCCATAAATATTCAATTCACACTTTTTGTGCTTGTTTTCTCATTTCGTCAAAATTCGTATACCAATTTAATGAAATTATGATATTTGCTTTGTTATGTTCCAGATGACATAGAATGGGTTGGGTGGCGCTAGGGCGGCGTGCGGGTGGTGGCGGACGCCTCCCACCCATCCTCTCGCTGTCTCTCGCCTCCCTTGCAAGTTCCCTCATCTTCACCACCCTTTGTGTCCTCACCCTCGCCCTCACTCTAGCAACTTTCGTTCGTGCTGACGACATGTACGTATAAATTAGCAAATTCACACAAACACTTTTGTATAAAACAAATACACACACACAGCCACACGAAAAAAAAACACTCAGATCTTAATTATAGAAATAAGATTTAATAGGCAGATATGAAGTAAATATATAAATGTCATGTAATTCGTACATGAAGTCGAGGCTGAAAACGTTCAGTCATTTTGGCTTACAAGACTAGAAAGGTCTCGCATTGAAAAAAAAAGAAACGGATTAGTTTTCAGTCTCGACACGATTTTTCATTAACGTAGAAATTGCTCAGAGTAAAAATTTAGTCTTTCGATCTCTCACAAATGAAATATTCGTTGTTGAAAAAAAAAGTTGAAAACGAGGGAGATTTTTTTGGATAGTTGAGAGAATTTAGCAGCTGAGAAGGGACGCAAGTCATTGTATGATATTTACCATAGAGCTCGCAAGCATTGCAAATGTTTTTTGTTTGTATTTATGCCCAGGTAGTTGATAACTTTGCTGCGTTTTGTTTAGAATACTTGTCGATTATTAGACTTGGTTATCGCGTCAACTTTCGATATTTCGGAGAAGGTGAAATAATCGGAAATGCATTAACGTATCCGATCACGTGATATTTCGAGGATGCTTGACGAAGGATTTTTCCAACGGTTTTTTCAAGAGCTGAAGAAAAATATACAATTATCGGTTTTTGGAATACTGAACACGTTGCGTCGCTGCGTCGTCGAGGATTATAACCGACGGAATTAAGCAAAAAATTGATTGCAGCTTCGAGGAGGGGAAATCGGACAAGGAGATCCTGGACGAATTGCTGCTATCAACGCGGTACGACAAGCGGCTTCTGCCACCGGTCCAAGGTACACTGAGGCCCCCGCCCCATACTCGCCAAGATGACTACACCCCTGACCTCGAACCCAATGACCCCGATAAAACCGAGCACCTCAAACATCACCGGCACCATAATCATCACACCAAAGCACCACCGACACACAACCACAGTTCAATGCTCAATTCACGACGAAAGGGTACTTGATCAGCCAACTGATACGACCAAATACGAGCGTAATCAAGTATATGACAGAAAAAAATGAGAAAAAAAAGAAACAAAAAAATGAAGAAATTACAGTAAATTCGCTCGACGTAAAGTATTGTATTTGAATGAACAATTTAATACGTGACGTTGAGTTTGCGTGCACGGTATACAAGAAAAACTGCCCTGGTCGAACTTTACGACATTCCGAATAATTTAGAAAAAACATTTTCTATTTTATTTTCTTTGAGATTTTTTTTGAAATTTCGATAATTTTCTGCCTGGAAAAAATTGATGTGGAAAGTACGAAATTTCAAAGAAAAATATAGTTTGCTCGTTGGAATTATATTTTCGAACAGTTCGAATAAGAATATTTCCATTTGGATTTCTTTAATTTGCGAAATTCGTTGCAAGGAAATTATCAATTCGAGTCATTACCACGACCATTGCTATTTTTTCAAACGTATACTGTACACTTTACTTAATAAATGCAGCAGCTGGAAACGCTAATGTATTTTAGTTGGTCGAGCCAGATGTTCGCGCAGCACCGCGAGGCACAAAAAAATTCCTGACGATCTATTTTTTCCAGAATTTTTATCAATAGCATTTTCAGTTCTTCAATTTTCTTTGTTTTGACTCGATCGATTTTTTATTTCCTTGAAGCTCGAGGTACTAGAAATTTTTTTTTTTTCAATCTTTTATTTTGGAGTGAAATACCACGGCGAGACTTGACGATTATCGGCGCGAAAAATTGATTTTTTCTTGTCCAGCGAGTCAATGGGAGTTTATAAAAGCTAAAAATCTGAAAAGGAGTATTCGTACAGTTGATGCCACGGTCAGGCATGTAATTAATCATCCACAATCAATCGGTGTAACGAAATCACGTAATCACGTATCGCGATGTCTACTCGCGTTACTTCAACGAACGTTTCTGTGCTGATCACATTGTGACCTCAATTACTATACGGTAAAAAGAAAGAGAAGAAAAGTTTGCTTTTCACGTTCCAATGGACGTTTTTCGTCGAAGGCTGCGTTCTCGAGCTAAACCCTTTTTTTACGTTTCAAGAACGACTCGATGAAGAAATTAACTCGTGACTTTGATAAGATAACATTGTTTCGATGTTTTGTCTGATTCCTCCGGTAACTTTCGTTCGTAGTTAGAAATCAATCGATGTGAGCTGCATGCCAAGAATTGAGATAAACAAAATTACCAGCACAGCGATATAATCAGGAGCAACTTTGGATTTTGGTGTATTTTTTTCTTCATGCAAATTAATATTTTGCGGAATGAAAAATACTCAAAATTAAAAAATGAGTCCCCACAGTTTCTTTTGCTCTAACGGTCGTTTTGAAAATTTTAATTTTCTACGAGTTTGATGTCAGAGAAAGTTGGGAATGTACCGTTTTCTACCTTTATATTTTACTAGGGTGCATCACGCGCGCTAACGCGCGCGAACGGTTGTCTGGTGGCGCTGCAGCGCTCCTTTTATTCGCGATAACTTGAACTGATACGACAGCGTCATAAAGCCAATCTATTTTAGGGCTGTTCGATGAGAAGAACAGCTCTAAAATCGTCAGGAGGCCTCAGCCTCCGTTTTTNAACGGTCGTTTTTAAATTTCAATTTTCTGCGAGTTTGATGTCAGAAAAAGTTGAGAATGTACCGTTTTCTATCTTTATATTTTATTCACATTCATACTTTTTCTTCTCAATTCTCACGCGGGGTCGAAAATTGAGATTTTTTTTTTTCAACTCTAGACTTTTTTTACTTCAATTTTGGTGTACCGGGACAATTGGCAATGCATAGTATTCACTGTGAAGCGTATTTCTTTGACCTCGAAAAAAAACCTTCCGTGGATATAGAAAAGTCTGCAGACTTAGTTTTTGTTTATTTGATAAAAGATCGTCCGAAATTTTCTTGCCAACGCATCATCACTCTGCACTTTGTTCAGGATATTTGAATCCCTGATCCTCGCACTGAAGAGCTTGGCCTGGCTCTGCGAGGCTTGTTCGAACAATTATTTCTTCTTCTTTATTTCGTCGGATTGTATATCCAAGTCTGCGAGAGCACCGCAGTATGAATTTGAAGTAAAGTGAAGGAAACCCAAAGCCTATTGCTAAATCAGCTGCTTGTAGATTATGGGCGCATTAGCCGTATGAAGAAAATGGTTTTGATCATCGTCCGACACGACTCTGACAATTAATCGAATAAAAATAAACGCGGTAAAAGTATTTTATCAGTCGCCGTATGATTTGGTTGGAAGGATTCTTTTGCTCCTCGATTCTGAACACTCTTGCCACGACATGATACAAAAAAAAAAAGTAATAAGAATTTTGTAGAAATCCGAATTTACAAGGGAACAATGATTTTTTTTTTTCCGGTCGAGTCTTTTCACTGGTTACTCCGACGCGTTTGTTCAAACCCATGATTACGTGGTTAAGTATGACACTTGGCTTCAACCGACTCACCCGTGGGTACTTGGCCTCATGATTAAACCCTGTGTCTCAAAGTTATTCCGAGACACGAATGAGGTTCGTGCTTTTCTATATTTCACCGATCTTATTAAAGGCGTATCGTCCTGTTTTCTTGGAACGACGAGAACATTCTGCACCGGCGAATGACTTTGCTATCGCCTCCTCATCTACATTAAAATCCAATTAGATCCATGATGCGACTGCGAACTTTACAACGAGAGATAAGAGAAATGGAGATGAGAGCGAAGGAATTCCAGCGAAACGTTCGGATTACTGAACGCAATTGCTTTTTTCTTTATCTCTAAAAATTATTCAAGAAAAAATCAATCGAACAGTGGTTACGATGTTTTGCCTTGGAATTTAGTGGCCTGGTTTTTTTTTATAATTTCATCATGGGTTCGTGGAAAGGGGAAACGATAATGAGAGAGAAATGCAATTTATTCGGTAGTCGATTAAATCAATAGCAATAATTATCATTTCGCAAATTCCCAACGGAGTAGAATTACTTGATAATCAAATGATTATACATTAGGATTAGCGTGAATGCAATTTCGCTATTGGCAAGAGTGTTCGGTACCTAAAAAAATGTGCATGCAATTTTTTTTCAGAGACAACAGGGAGGCCACTTTCTAAAGATAAAAGAAAAATATTTATCAAATGCAACGATGACGAGGGTGGGGCATGGTGGTCAACTTCCCAACTCCTCTATGAATTTCAGCGAAAAAGCCTGAAATGCAGAAATTTACGTTTTCAGGAAGATTATATATTCACTGAAAACAAAATTCGGTTGAAAAAGATGGATATTTTGTTCGATACGTTCGACTAAACGTTTTGTTTGAATAATTTGAAAGTCTCTTTTAGTCGCTCCACTCTTGAATATCGCTGACAATTCCTTTAGAAACCAAATGTACTGCCAGAATAACGAAGATTTTGAAATCATAAAAAAATATCAACGATTTTTAACAAAATTTCATTCTCAGTGTTATTTCGAGTATCGGTCGAGAAACGTTAGAATTTGTTGTCGATAAAATATGATATAAGAATTTAGGAAGAAGTGAGTTTTCCCTACGATTCGTAACCCTTTTAGAAGGATCGTTGGCAATGCAATGTACCAGAGGGCATAAGTTTCGATGCATCAGATTCGTGCATTGACAGCACACGCGCTCCACAGGAAATAAAATGAATCGATATCGAGTCCAGTACGAAAGTTTAAAGCTGCTGGGAAAAAACAACAAACGTAGCCGGAACAAAGAGAAGGGGAAAAATGATTAAAAAGCAAGAGGAGAGGAGGTTCTACCGAGGCTGAAGGAAACTGCATAATTCAAAGTTCATTACCCAGAATGCTTGAGCCACGGACTCGTTGACGTGAACGGTTGAAAAAGGGCGGGGGAAAGCTTTTAACATTCAAATAGTACACGTCGACGCTCTCGACCGTTCAGGTCGACCCAATTTTTTCTTCTTTTTTCCCCAGTTTCAACTCCTTCACCACTTGCTTCTCATAATCTCGAAGAAAAGATAAAGAGTTCCGAAATATACTGTTACCAAACTATATCTTTACCAGATTTTTTTTTCCATTGCTCCCGCATTATGAATTTATGGAACGTACCCGTTCGAGCCTAAGAGACTCGGATTGTCAGAGGGCCACTTTGATGCACGAACGAAGTAGAAAAAGAAGAAAAATTGACAAGAGTTGTCTTTGCCTTTCGATTTTTTCACGCGTTTTGAGGTCATCCGGTTATTTCCATTTTGGACCAAAAACTGAAAAGAAAAACTTTCATTTTTTTTTCAACGTGAACATTTTTTTTACGAACATGAATAAATAGCGAGTAACTTGACGTTTACTGAAAATAAATTTGGACAAAAAAATCCATTTTCCAAAAGCTCTTCAAATACATTCTTCTCCGAGTCAAAATCGAAATTAATTCATTTTTTAAATCAATTTTAAATCAATCCTTATTGTTAAAATACAATGCGCGTGAAGAATAATGGGAAAAAAAAATGAAAACTTGCATCCAGGACTATTAATAACGAAAAAAATGCCCTTCCCTATACTGCTATTTATTTTCTCAATGATATACGCCGGATCGTTGAATACCTATGCATTTACCATATGCCACTCGATCGTTCTATCGGTTCTAGCGGATCCGAGTGGAGCAGGTTACTCGCTTGACCTCGCTGACCATCGCCTCACCCTCTCCGTTGCTCTATAAATTATAAATAAATTCAGCCTGGTGAGGAAAGGAAAAATAAAAATACAAGTCAGCGTCAATAGAAACGCACATACATAGAAAGAATTTTTCTCCCCGTTGGCCTCGTCACGGAGAATCGATTTCTCGCCTTTTTCTCGCGTACACTTCCCCATGGATTAAGGGCTTTCATTATAAATACCAAGAGTTATGAAAACAAAGTGAAGAAAAAATAAGCAATGCGAACAGTTGACATACAAGATCGATTGCTTCTTCAAAATAACTAAATAATAACAAAACGATCTTACCGGCTATTGTGTAGCTCCGTACGAACATTTGTGCTCGTAGTTTTTCAGTCTATCGCAATCAGCCAATATTTCTAACAATCAGATACGTATTTACGATTTTTTTATCGACTCTATCGACTGAAAGAACCAAGATTTACAACACACATACACACATTTCCGAGCATTAATATCCATCCAATGAACTCGCTGACACACATAAATACAACCTGCCACGCACCCTAATCTTATTCCCATTGTGTTCTCTAAATTTAATGCCATAGAATGGAACAACATTTTTAGTTCAACAGCTTCAACGAAGTTACTCCCAGATTTCGGAGATAATTTAAATTTATTCGCTAGTCAGCTCGAATTTGGGCCATCGAATTTTTTCAAAGTTGGATTTTTAATTAGTCATCGAAACTTTTTGAGCATCATAGCGACGAGGCAAACATTTTATTAGACTCTTCTTACTTTCGTCTTGTTTCGAAATTTTTGTGACCAAAGATCTTGTGATTTAGGAACAAACCAGAAGAACTGCTAGTAATTTCGTATGAAGCATTTGTTGCACATTCTATGGTATGAAATTATACAATATGTATTTTTTGCCTTGACACTCGCTTCGTAAATCATCGAAACGACCTACCGTGGAATGAAATTTCCATTAACGTCCAGATCATGAGTCAATTTTCATTCGTTTTTCCCTGAACGTTTTCTCAGTCTAAACGTCTCAACGAGAATTCAAAATCCCTTTCATGTTTTTCTTTGCAAACTTTACATCGTTGCTGAAATATTTTCTTTCTCTTTTCGACGTGTCTAATATTTGAATGGGGTATTTTTGCGAATGTCCATCTTGGCCCTTGAGAGCTTGAGCTTGATTTCGAATTGACACTACGAAACTAGATCATTCTTGATTTTTAGTTAATCTTGGTTGAGTTAACAACAAATGTTGCAATTAAAATGAGTACTGGAGGAAGTTGGATTGCTGCTTATTCGCTCACGAATAATTAAGTATTATTTTATTTGTTTACTGTGATTAAGTTTGAACTTTTAAATAATAACCTCGTTTTTATTATCTCGCTTCTGGTTTAATTTCTTAAGTCAACGCTTAAATTTGAATTCTCTCAACAGTGCATTCAGAAGATATGGTGCATATGTATTTCTAAAAGCTAGTCTGTTTTGATCTCTCGGCGATAACGGTCGATGCACCGGAAAGGCGAGACTCTCTGCAATTAATTAGTTGATGGGACTCGTAAAGTGTATACATGCTATGCGCGAATATACGCGGAGCCGCTGCGTACCGAAAGGTTAGGGATTATGGACCAAGCTTGAACGAGAAATTTCAAGCCAACCAATAGGAATATCTATGTATCGGAGTCGGAGTGTTCTTCTTATGGACTCTGCTCGCTTTACCGGTTTCATTCGTTTTTCAGAATCTTTGAAGAGGAAAAGAATTGCGAAAAACTGTTCTACTTTTTTTTGTTCTGTTTAAGTGGAAAGCGAAATAAAATCAGTAATTCCGTGTTCGGATCTTCAACCTTAACGGTCTGAATTCATTAGAATTTTTTTCTTTCAATGCAAATAAGAACGAAAGATAAAAAGTTGGTTGTACGAAAAACTTGAAAAAAAACGGTGGGTTTATAAAGCTCTCAATGGAGCACGTACGAAGCGAGTGACAAGAAGGCAAAGAAAACAAAGCCAGTGATAATTTTTTCGCAAATTTAAATAACTTTGGTCCAAGACACGAGAGAGAGAGAAAGAGAGAGAGAGAGAGAGAGGTAAAAGGGCTAGAGGTCAAAATGTTTTTATTTGTTAGTATGATACGTGCGGCAAGGGCTATTGGGTGTTACAGATGCGGATTTCTGCTGCGGATTGCGATGGCCTGGTGACACGGCCGGCCTGACTAACCGGTCGACGACCCTTAACGACCCGAACAACCAGAACAAGAACCAGAACAATAACCACTACACGCCGCACCAACACCTTCGCACTCACCTTCGCGGTCCGTCCCGATATTCAATTTTTTCGTAATGCAAAAAGAAACAATTCATTAAAACGATAATGCGAAACTAACATTTGAAAAATACGCATATCGAGAGATGACAAACTTGCCTCATTAACTCTCGCTGGATAAATACTAATTCACATTAAAGACAAAACAACTAAATGGATAAACATACAACCCACCCACACGCCGGAGACACGCAGTTCGTTCGGAGGACGCCAGGCTGTCTGACCTAAAATGACTCGTACTACTTATGATTTTTATAACACGGTTACCTCGTTATATATACGTGAATAAGTCTCTTTTTTCTTTATATTCGAATGAATTCTTGGTAACACACGCGTCCCAAAGTCACGTGAGGCCTCAGTAATTTTTTATATATTCACGTGTCGTGATATTTTTTCAAACGGAATTGTCACAGCTTTCTGAGCAATAAGTTCTTTTTTTTCGTAGCTCAACGACCGTTTTTTTCCATTTCATTCGGATTTTTATAGTTTTTCATCGTTTCATTTCGTTATTGACTCCATTCAGCGGATTTCTCATACGCGATACCGTTATTCAAATGTGTGCAAATTTTCAATTTGTCATTTCGAATGCGCTTCGCTTACTCCGCTCTTCCGAGTTACGTCTATAGCTTTTTCGATATTTTCTGTTCCATTGACTCGAGAATTTTTTTTGTTATCGAAAGTGCGCTAATCTTTGGTACAAATTCCGGGATTTATAATCTGTGCTTTTGTTTATTGTCCTGAGTTTTGAATATACGTGGAAAAATTTGCCAATATGAGAATTGAATTGATCCAGTTTGCTGGGAATTTCAACAATCGTTTGGAAGAGGAATTCCTGTTTATTATTTATCAAAAGTATCGGATTTTTTTGCCAATTCCCAGTTTAAATTAATTTCCCTAAATGCGGCTGTGGGATAAATGCCTATGAATACGTATTCGCGTTACATTTTACGTAATTACATTCGACAAAGCTTTCAGACGTAACAAAACTTTCTGCGCTCCGAACGTTCTGCGTGTATTATCGATCTGAAAGGTCGTGAGGTTAAGAGGTCGATCGATGAGCATAAAAACATTTTCGTTCCATGACAATGTAACGATGTCTAAATTTTATTTCGCTGGAACGATTTTTTTTTACATATTTAGTTAAAAAAAAAAGAACAAACAAACAAACAAAACCAAAAATGATCGAGATCTTTCGGCCTCTTGTTGTCTTACACAAATTATATATATTTATACACACACACACACCAAATTGTTCATCGCCTCTCATTCACCAACACATCACAATCGACACATTTATAATAATGAAAATACGCCACATACAGTAAAGTCTTTCTTGAGTTGACAAGTTCATTCCCTTCGATATGGTTTGCCATTTTTTTTTTGTTACGATTGAATTACGAAATTATAGCAAAACTATATCCTTCATTCTTATCAGACTCCACACGGAAAATAATGTTTTGTTGAGGGCAGAATTGCCGAAATGGATTGGAACAGATGAAAGAAATTTTTCCCGAGTTAAAAATTTTCTTTTAAACGTCATCGATAATATTTTGAAATTAATTTTTCAAAATATTTGTTAGTTTTCAGAAATGGAAACATGTTGCCTGAATGTGTTTCTTTCTGCACTCAAAAAAGTGTACTAATTCTGAGTGTAAACTGTTAAAAAGATTTTAGGGTCATGGGGTTAGAATTGTTAAAGAAATTGCGACGCAGTCCTCAACATTATTTCCGTGTCGGGTGCAGAAGGATAGAAATTTCAAATTTCAGAAAGAAATATTTATAGGAACACGACAAGAATTTGATGTTGACAGTGTGCAAATTGATGTGAAATTTTTTTACCACAAGTATGATGCTCGCGTTTGGCGCGATTTGTCGTTGTTTTTTTTTTTTTATTGTTTCGACCACGTGTGCGATTGTCATTAAGCACGAAGATTGTGCAAATCGTCCAAAAATGTCAATTCCTTTACATTCAAGTTATTCGGACTGTGGCTGTATGTGGCTCGCCTGCAACAAATCATCTCCATTTTTTCCCTGACTATTTTATTAATTTTCAAAGACTTTCACACTTTGCTACAAAAATGTACACTCTATTTTTTCTTCTTCAGAAGGCAGTCCTTGTATCGTTCAAATTTTCGAATTCCAATCACCTAAATTTTCAATTGCTATATAAATGTTTTTTTTCTCTTTTGAAATGTCTCTAAAATTCATACAGTCTTCAAAATGAAATTTATAAATTGGCAAGTACTTGTCTACGAATTTAGTTGAAAAAATGAGTGAAATTTGACTGAAAAATAAAAAAATAAAACTTTTAGATTCACTCGAAGCGTTGAACTTAAAATGCAAGTTGACAAAAAACAAGGATTGCCTCGAATTTTCTATATTTCGTGATAAAGTTTCAATTTGCTAATTGCCCGCAAATTTTAGCGGATGAATTTGTAATCGCTGAATGTTTTTGTTTGCGTGATACGACACCGGCGATCAAACTTTAACAAGCTATCGAATTTCTACTCCGAAGCAAAAATACTTTTTGTGAAGCATTATTCTTCACTGTGAATCGTCACGCGCGCCCTTTTATCGCATATTTTTCTACACAACACATTGTTGTTGATTTGCATTTGAAACTGCATCACACGTGAGGTATACATGTTTTCTGTTCCACCCCCGATTCGGGTGGAAATTACGTGCCAAGCCCCAATAGAACGCTCGAAGTTTCCGTCTTATCGTACAAAGTTTTGAGCTTTCGTGTTGCATACACCGAGCGAGCAATTTTTTTTTTCTTTCCAGTCGTTGCTTTTCTCCGCGATATTGTACGTCGCTATTTTCCTATCGAGTTACCGTTCGAAATTTCTTCGCGATATCAATATCATTTTTCCCGCTCAATCGTCACATTTTTCTTTCACCGCGTTCGTTCCTTCGTATCTGCGAGTCTCGTTTTAGACACCACTCGGAATGCGACATAATACAAAAACGCAAAAAAATAAACTGTGAGCAAAGTATCGAAGGAGAAGACGTACGACTATTGGGAAGTGAAAATGACGAAAAATGTTGTACCCTTAATGGTTGCACGTTCGTGTTTCTGTTTCGTATTTAATTGATAGTTCGATACTCACCTAATAGCCGGGCACTTGTTCCAAAACATACGAAACAACGTTTCGACATGCTGTCATACTCACTCACAACTTTAAACAAATAAGACTTGGATATTTGTTTTGAAAATGTGGGCAGAACATTTTTTTTTCTTGGGTAAAAAAAAACAAAATTCGGTGTCTGCGATGAAAACGAAAAAGAAAGAGAAACCCCGAGTTAAGACTCGTGGAGATTTTCCAACAAGTTGATAATCTTGAAAGCGCTTCTCGTTCTTCGAATATCTGTGAAAACTCGCGCCTGAAATTCTATATACACATGCATAAACGAATATGTGTATAAATGCTTGTGGTGTGTAACTCGTAATATATCGGTGAAAGCTGCAGCATGTGCACAGCATGGCCTTGAGTGATTCAGCGAATTTAGTAATTAGCTTAGAAGCAAAGCAAGAAAAGAAAAAGAAAAGAAAATAAGAATAAGTAAGTGAAGAATTAGCTCAAGGCGATTGGTGCTCAGTCAACAGTGCACGAGCGAGAAAAATCTTCTTTTTTTTCGATAAAATTTCTTCATCTGTGTATAACATTGAAAAATGACCTCAGCAGCCATTTCTCCTCATCAAGTATTTCCATTCCAAATATTTTCCATACTGTTGTTCTTTTTATGGGTTCCCATGCATCATTTCACACACTCGTGTATTCCGACAGTCGAGAATCACCAGGGCGAACATGCCAGCGGTGAACGGGTTGAATAATGACGAGAACCGAACTCGTTTTCTCGAACGACGTGCAATAGTGCGGGAGTCGTATGTGTAAAGAGAAAATAAAGATCGAAAAATTACAGTCACAGAGATTCGACGGTGCAGAATTAAAACTTGCACGAAGAAAAAATAAAACAACAAGAATAATTGCAACGTGTAGAAAAATATTGACTTTCTTTTCATGAAAATTTCCATTGCGCACCGAAAAGTAGTCTGAAATCCAAGCTGATCCTCCGATTCGATGCTCTATCCATAACTTTTCTATTTTTCCGCTGTCCGTAAGAAAAATATTCATTTTTTGACCCTTTACCTCCGTTCGTCAACGTCGATCGCTCGCTCGTGTCACAGTTGCATATGAAAGAAGGAAAAAAGGGATATTGTATGTGTTGGGAAAAATTTGAAATCGCAGCACGCTCGCACGGAAAGGTTGGCCCGCATTCTCGCTATATACGTATACACGTAGTATGCAATTAATTATGTAATATTACAAAAAAGGGAAAAACGTTTGAAACGACACAGCAACGCGCCTCTTGCACGTTATATTTAATTGTATGCTTATTCAGGTTACGTGGGCGTTTCGTGTACAATCCGCGATAATTATAAAATTTCGTAGATTTTTTTGAAGAGAAAGATAATTTCTTCGTTGCCAATTACATAATCCTGTCAAATTGTTGTCTTCCCTTTGAATATTTTGTCAATTTCAATACGTATCGATCCCTTTATTTTCATTGACAGTTTTATTCATATCGACATATTTAATCAGGTGTTTATCCTTCACGTTCCTTCAATGTATAACGTCATCCAGTATTTATTATCTTGAAAAAAAAAAGATTGAATGATTTCCGACTTCCATATGGAGCGTTCCTATCGATACAAAAATTATCAAGTGATCCGTACGAAAGTTATTAATGTTATTATTATAATCATGATTATTATTAATTTTTATCGTCAATTCCGAGAAAGCCCTTCGCTCCCATAACATATACAGTCTGCACACGTAACCATTCTGTAAAGGTCACTCGACACAACAATTTTCTCAATATTCCGTTGAATGGATTTCCATCGTGTTTGAAAATAACATTTTTCTTGACCGCCTAATGAATCGAAATGAAAAACAAAGCAAGAGCGATAGCAAAAAAAATTGAGTGTCATAGTGCCCTTCGGAATTTGCTTAGCTTCAAGTAAAATATCTGTTGGTGTGCCATGAGAGAGAAAAAAATTCAAGTGTTGAAATACGTGTGTGTATGTATATATATAAATCGTATGAAAATGTATATATATATAAATTCACACATGTGTAAATGTCGGCTCGTTTCTCGTTCAATGCCGATTGAGCAGGGAACTGTTGTACTAATGGATTTTATCATTGCCATGTTTCAGGAACCTTGACCGTCAACGTGAGCGTGTTGCTGTTAAGTCTGGCTTCACCGGACGAGTCCAGTCTGGTAATTTGGCGTGAAAAACGAAATACAAAAAATAATGAAATTAAGAATTCGTAGGACAATCCAATCGACCAGGATATCGATTATTTTCTGTAAACAAAAATATCATTCGAATCTCGTTTGAAAGTAAAGTGAAAAAAATTCAGCTGCGTATAAAAACGTAGAACGCAGGATTTTGTGTTTTTTTTTTTCTTTTGCTTCAGTTCTCAATTAAACGGCTCATTTATTCAGTCTTTGTTTCTTTCGTTTTTTTTTCTCACTTTTACAGAAATATGAGGTCGAATTCCTACTTCAGCAACAATGGTACGATCCCCGTTTGCGCTACAGTAATCGATCACGTTACGAATTTCTCAACGCTATCCACCATCACAATGACATCTGGCTACCGGACACATACTTCATCATGCACGGTGACTTCAAGGATCCTCTCATACCGGTCCACTTCGCGTTGCGGATATATCGCAACGGCACCGTCAACTACCTTATGCGGTATTTCTAACCCTCTCCCTCTCTCCCGCTCTTTCTCGTTCGCTCTCGCAACCTTAATTACATGAAACAGGATCGTTGATGGCAGTTAATCAGTCGAAAAAAAAACATCACCGCACCAACTAAAAAAAACTCATAAAATCTCTGTCATCAAGGGTTTAAGGGGGTTGGAGCGGTTCAGTTTAATAAAGCATGATAATTCATACATTTTTTTTTTCGGTTCCGATTTTTTTTCCAATTTGATGAGAAAATGATTTTCGTCACTGGCAACTTGACGGCTTATGACGTTGTCGGAATGTTGTCGGATTTTGATACTGTCAAACTTTTGTTGGAGTCCAAAGAAAAATATTCCGCTCACAATTTTTTAGATTTTTGGAATCGCGTTAATTTTTTTATGACACTCGGTTCTTCAGTTGCCAAATATTGTCACAGACGGACATCGTACGAAAATTCTTTTCATTGCTTTCAAAAAAATTGAATAAAATAGGGAATTCCGTTGCATTCCAACGATGCTAACTTCAACATTGACTTCAATTTGTGACTTTCCATGAAGTATTTATCGTTTAAAATGTAAGGGTGGAGTTGCCACGATTTTTTTTCATTCCACTTGCAATATGAACTTTCAATTTTGTTTCATAAAAAAGATTTGTTACTCTCTAAAATTGTTTTCTTGTTGCGTAATTGAGTGAAAATTGCAATGACGTTCTATGAGAATTGTCGTATTTTTGAGGCAGTCGGTTCACGTTATCTAACGCGATTTCAAAGAAATTGAAATTACTCCTCCGGGCTAAATTAAATAATGGAACATTTTTTCGCCAGTAACCCAACGCGCAGAGCAGCGTTCTACAAACTCAATGAACCAAATAAGAAAAGGTGATCGAGAAATTGTGTGTTAAAGACGTAGGAAACTTTGATAAAAAAGGAGAAGAAAAAAAAAGTGAAAACCCAGACGACGTGCCGTCGGAAAGAAATCATGTTCCTGGCTGCTTTTCGCTTCCGCTTCCCATTCCATATCCGCATATATAACCAAGTCTTTTTTACAAACTTATTGGAAATTCACCTCGCGCTCCGTTCTTACATTTATTTTCCTTTCTTATTCGCTTTTCTTTGTTGCAGACGTCACCTCATCCTCTCGTGCCAGGGTAGACTTAATATATTCCCCTTCGACGACCCGCAGTGTTCATTCGCCATTGAGAGCAGTAAGTACATCAAAATCGTTACGTTTCTACTCTCTGCTGATGACAAAACGACGATAGAAAATTCTCCAGTTATCACCATTTTCCTCTGATCCCTGTGAAACGTTTCAGGTTTTTTTTTCAATATTTCGACCATTTTATTCTTTTCAAATATAAATAATCCGCTATCAACTTGTTTGGGCTGAAAACTGTCGTTCGCTTCATATTTATACGGTCCGTACCATGTCAAACTGTCGAAGCAACGAATAGTCGTGTATTCCAATGAGCAGGAGTCTCCGGATTTGATCCTCGTGGAACTTGGAGCGTGTGAAGCATCGAAAATGAATTAACTTGCTCTCGACGGAGGATAAGCTCGTGCAGTGAATATCCATGTATATATATATATGTTATTCGGTGCATGACGATAAACGTACACTTTCTGA
The DNA here is from genome assembly GCA_037952995.1 of Hyposoter didymator. Classification (NCBI taxonomy): domain Eukaryota; kingdom Metazoa; phylum Arthropoda; class Insecta; order Hymenoptera; family Ichneumonidae; genus Hyposoter; species Hyposoter didymator. Next base: position 7,178,317 of record JBAJMU010000001.1, on the reverse strand, counting down.
AACGCGTCGTGACCCGGAAAGATACAGATTCTGTGGTTTCCACAGTTTCTATCGCGTTTGTGTACATTTTAAGTACATACACAACGTTCTATGTTGCGGATTATGCGCTTTGGTGGACTAGTATATAGCTTTACATGTTCCGAAGATAGGTTGGAATATTTTAATGCTCCGGTAAATATCTTCGTGTTAAAACAGCATATACGTATACTTGATACATTTATGACCCATCCAAGCTCTTATCTCCACGACTAAAATAGCGTCGTTAACACGTGGACCTGATATCCAAAGATATACGTGCAAGACAATATTTCGGCATGACGTCCACCGTACCATGACCATATGTTAATTATCGCGAAATCGTAATTAGACTCCTTCATAATTTTCCAATAAAAATACTCCTCGAAGAATAAATCAACTGCCAATAAAACTTGCGATACAGGAAGCTATGTGACGGTGAACATTTTTTTTCTCCACTTTTCAATGTCAATGTGCTCAAAATGTCTAGAAAAAATGTTCGGATGTGTGTGTATGTTTTGACACTGAAAAATTCAAACGTTCATAACCCGAGAATGGTCGGAGCTACAGGGCTCCCGTTTTGCACAGATGTCAATGTATACAAGCTCTTCATTCCCTGAGATTTCGGAATTGCTAAAAAAGCACGGATTCTATGGCATTTAGGAATTTTCAAAAAAAGGGTATAATCGCTCTAGCTCCCGCAAATTTTAAGATTTAATACTGACTTTTTTTTTTTATAAATAGAGTATCATAATGGGAAGGTTGGCATTGAATTTGGGAAATATCGGTTAAACGGTTGAAATTTTATGATTTTTCGAATTTTACGAGAATATGAGTTTTTTTAAAAAATCGTCCATCCCCTCTAATTTCTGCAAATTTTGTAAAATATTGTGTTCAAGTCCTGTACTTTCTCTTTATTTTCTAGAAAAGTTGTCCAAATTTTATAATTTTGAATTCAAATACGAAAAACGCTGCAAATTGGCTTCCGCTCTATACTATTTCATTTAAATACTGTTTTTTTTCCTTTTCAGTATCGTACGAACAAACAGCGATCACGTACGTTTGGAAAAATGACGAGGCAACCCTGCGCAAGAGTCCGAGTCTAACGACCTTAAATGCATACCTCATTCGGAACCAGACACTCACGTGTCCGATAAAAGCCAGCTGGAGAGGTGAGTTTGTTTACGATGAAAAAAAAAAAAAATCAATTTTCAACGGTCATGTGGGGTACTCAATAATTCGACGTCGAATCCGGAATCACCCCTTTGCTATCCTCCGATAATGATAGTAATTTCGTTATGTACAAACATATACATATATATTTATATCTCTCTCTCTTTAAACCCTTCCATAATGGCGGCAATTGTATTATGAATTCTCTTCCCTCGTTGATCACTTTCTCATAAACGTTTTTTTAAGCGGATATCAAAATAATGATATTACTTATTCGTTTACTCAACGCTATTATCACTCTTTCATAATTATTCCATTTTTCTAAAGCACTCGGGCGTTTTCTCTTTTATCGTTTCCTAGTGATTATGTTTTTCAATAGCGTATATCGAGATGCGCCCGGCTTATTATTGCACTTTGTCGGTTCGGTTATTTTTCTTCTTACTTTACACCTTGGTATACGCAAAGGCTTCATTTTTCTCGTTTAATTCGGCAGCTCGATCGATCACGATCGATGACAATTATTACGACTATTAGCCGGAGGAATAATTTACATTTTTATCCGAATATCATCTCGTTGTTGTATTTTCAAAGTTGAAGCAATCGATATCGACAGTTTCACTTGCAACCTTTTTTCCATTAATTTTTCAACTAAAACTTTATTTCTTGGATTATCGAAATCTGTGAGAATCTTTTTTGAGTTCGCTTTGAAATGCTTTCAGAATACACGATTTTTTTTTGTTTTTCATGCGAAATTATCATTTGACTAATCTCACCAACCTCTAATTTCGCTTATGACCATATCGAATCGATGGCTTCAATTTCCATTGAAATGTGACAAGAGAAAAAATCATGAGGAGCACAATATTATTGGTCAATTTTTGGAAAAGTTATTTCCACCTCGTACTTTTGTTGTTTCAAATGAAATTTTGGAATACTTAACAACCTTTATCAATACACTTGTTCGTTTGCTCCGTATTCCTCATTTTTATTAATTTTACGGTAACAAGAAGCAAGCTTCGCTGAGTTCTGCGTTGCTGCACATTTATACTTTTAGAGAAATCACGCAGTTTTCAAAGAAACCTTTAGAATTACCATCTGACGAAGAAGCTGTACGCATTTTTTCGACGACACTGAACACGAAAAAAAAAACGAAAGACTTTATTTTCTTGATATCCATCGATCAATGTCGTTGGATTTTTTCGTTCAACAGGTTTTTTCGGTTGTCCAAAGACTGCCAGTAAAATTGAAATGATCAAAATTTCTTTCCCATCAAAATTTACTCTGTTGACTGAGAGTTCACGTTAATTTTGGACACAGTCATTACCCGGATGATGGCAACAAAGTTCAATCGCAATGATGACTAGAGACGATTTTGCCAATTCAAGTTTCGCTCGCTCTTTCGAAATACCAAGTATTATTAAAACCAACAGTGACCAAACGAGTCGATGGTAAATTCGTGTCACGAAGAATCCAATATGCCAACCGCTCCGTCGAATTAGGCAATACACTGGCAACAGCTCGTACACACACGAAATAAAACTCCAGGTCACAGAAAAATTTAGAAAAAAAGGACTTGGAGTACAATTGCACTCGTCGGTATAGAAAAATGTAGAGTACACTTTTACGTCCGACAGATACGGAAGGATCACGATCCAACTAACGGATCGTTATAAATTCGACTCAAATTCACAGGAAACTAAGCATCAACCGTGCGATTGTTGGGAAAAGTAAAATCAAAAACTATGTACCGAATTGATTCATGCGGAAATGATAAACGGAGAAACGAGACTGCTTTGATAAGAATCGACTACCAATAGTCCCATTAGCAACAATAATTATTTAACTTCGACAGCAACTTCAATGTCGATGTATTTCCGTAAGGACGAAATTGACAAATGAGTTTTAACTTTTTAATTCTTTTGTAAAGAAAGAAAAAAATGCTTAACGCGACAATAAAGTAATGACGATATATCGGTGGGCTTGTTTCAACTGTGCGTACAACAACTAAATTTTTGCTCGTCGGGATGCTTCGCCACTCACGAATATATTTCTTCGTTCTCTTTTCCTCTCTCTCTCCCTCATTTTCTTTTTCTTCCTGTTTGATATACGTGGAGACACGAGCACACGTACAAAATCAATACGGACGTGCAGCAGATACGAAAAATCTGACCAATTTGAATTCGCAACGTCACACTCTCGGAGCTCGAGCCCGTCCTACCACAGAGCGCGATAGCCAAGAGCGTAAACGCGCAAGAGGCAAGAGCGTAACAACGGAAAAGGGAAAAGAGGAAAAGTGCAAGAGCAGAATAAACATCCATACGTTCCTCGGCTTTCAACCATGAAAAGCTTGTTTTTTATTTTCACTCTTTTATTTAGCTTTTTATATATATTTTTATTTATCTATTCTCTTTTTTCATGAAAGCTCGCCACGACCGTGGCACATTGCAGCTTCCGTCGTACAACTAACCCATTTTCGTTCACGAAGCTGTTCCGGAAATGGACTTTTATTCCGAGAAGACTTGGTTCGAAGCACCCGAAATTCTCACGTCATTCGATTATTCTTTTTCCTTTTTTAGCCTTCCAATTGGTTCTCAACTATTTAGAGAACATTTCTATTCGTGCTCGGTTTTCGACTCGGAAAAACTGAAAAAAATGACTCTGCACTAAAAGAGAGAATATTTTGTTCATTTTCATCTCGAGCAATGTCGAATCATTTCCCAAGTTTCCTGTACTGATTCGTGTGAAGAACGGTACGACTGATTTCAAATACAAAATCTCATTTCGAAATTCAAACTCTGCTCGAAAATTCCAACAAATAATGAATTAAGGTTAATCCACATCGATTGCTATTCAAAACATGGTACGAAAAAGCAAGAAATATATTAGTTGTCCGATTGAACTGAAACTCGGGAATGAATAGACAGCAAAAAGTCAGCGAGGAACTTGAGCATAAACTCCGGGGCCATTGAATAACTTCTATCGCTGGAGAGGAACTGTCACAAATTCTTTTTTTTAACGAATAAATCCTCTAATCCAGAGCATTGAATTTCATTCCAATTCGAAAAGATATTATCAAATTGTCCGAACCGAAAAATCGAAATTTCGAATTCGAGAGTTTTTTTGGCTGTTTTTAAAAAAGTCAGAAGAAGCCCAAGAACCCTGATGGTTCGAAAGTCAGGACTTCGAAAACTCACACACCAATTGGATCAATTTTTTTCGCATCAAAAAGTTTCGGAATAATTGGTTTTTTTTTTTCACCACGTTTCGAAAACTCATCAACAAAGTGCGAATTTCGATGTTGCACGACACAGATGCACGTGAATGCGCATTGGATCGAAACAAGCAATAGAATGAATAATGAATGTCCGCATTTCGATTGATTTATTAATTACTTAATTGATCAATTAATAATAATAATAATATCAACTATTATTGTTATAGCACAAATGCAACTATCCATAGAAATATTCTGGTCTATTCATAGTACAGAATCCGGTGAATGTCGAGAATGCGAATTGCGTGCATGCTGTGTGTTAATTATTTTCGTACAATATGGTATCATCATGCCACATTGATATGACCAAGGAAATATATACATGTATCTATTATTTAAATTTACATTTTCATAATTAGACAATTATAACAAAAATGTTATAAATAACGATTTTAATATTTTATAATACGTTTGTATATTTCTGTGCATAAACTAGAAATAATTCTGTACAATTGAGTGACTTAAAGTTTTATGATTTAGTGCGTTTAGAAAGTTTGCAGTAGTGCGTGTCCTGTCCCTGTATTTAGAGGTCTCCATTGGACAATCTTGGTTCCTGTCTCGCTTTGAGCCAGACCGTTGTGATTTGTTTCGGACACGAGTCTTTTTCTGAAATGTCAAACATTCGTTTTGACTTTTGGTATAAAACAGGAAAAAGTCTCTGTGGCGTCGATCTCACGTGTGGAAAAAAAATTTTTCGTTGCTTTTATGCGAAATCATTTATTTTCTCTCATTTTTTTTTATAGAACTCGGTGACCTGCTGTGTTTTCCGGTTTTAAAAAAATGACTCGGATTTGTTTTTTGTTCTTGGTTTATTGTCACATCTTTGTGACCTTTGGAAACTCATCGTCGATGGATAGCACCACGAGCATAATTATTAGAGTGGAAGGGAACTCCATATAAAGGTCAGGGCATAGAGGAATCGAGCTTCCATCAGTTCTGGCCACGTACAACTTCACGTGCGGCGAATCTATTTGTCACTTTTTTTATATATTCGATCCGTCTCTACAATCGTCAATTTTTCATTCTTGGCTTTATCACGTTCCGTAGAATAATCAAAAAATTAAAAAACTCCAAACACCATACTTTTTGAGATTCTGCAGTTGAATTTTTTAAAATTATTATTGATATTATTTTTTTTATTACATTAGGAAACTGAAATAATAATTGTCATTCGCAGGCTGATGATGGAAAGGTTATTCAGGATGCAAAGATTTCTTGAAATTTTGAAAAAATGCAAAGAAATGTTTGAATCTCGAATCGTGTCTAACTGACCGAAGCCATTTTTCCAAATTTTGATTTCCATGGAAAATCGTTCTCGTTCTCCGTTGCTTAATTTTCATAATATTTTCATGTTCAAATCGTTTCCGCAGTGATTTCGAGACGCCGCAACGCGACGTTATGTGCCTGAGCACGAGAAAAAATCACGTCTGACGAGAGACTTGCTTTTTCCACTTGAATGAGAAAGAGCCGAAACGAATCACGAAATATCTGGTGTGCTTGGTCTAGTTACGAAGGTTTGAGCATTATTGGACGATAACAAAAGAGAAGGATAAGTGAAAACATTCCAAATTTTGACGTGAACGTGTGCACACGCATATACACGAATACACATATACTAGGGTGGTCATTAATGTAGATGCCGATATGTTTGAATACCAGTGCTGTCCAGACAGGTTCTAGCCAAAATGGAAAATAAATTTTGTTAAAAATCGTCGTTTTGTTAACTTACAAATTTTGTTTTTACTTTTGCAGTATATTTCGTTTCTAACGAAATTGTCAGCAAAACTTACAATTGGACCGAACAAAATTAGCTTCCGAAGAGACTGTATGACAACATTTTTGGGATTATTAAAAAAATAAACGTTTAGTCGAACGTATCGAACAAAATATCGCACTTTTCCAACAAAATTTTGTTTTCTGTGCAATTAATTCAACATTTAACAATTTTGTGCAAAGGGCTGGTTTTTTTTTTTATCACAACTATCACGAGATGCGTATTTCTCAAAATTTTTATACAATAAAATGGAGTCCTTGAATATATAAACTATAAATATTTATTACGTGATAAGGTTATTCAACTTTTGGGGGAAAAAAATTTTTTTTTTAGAAAGATGGGAAATTGGAAAGGATGAATCGTTGATTTTCCAGTAATTCGAAAATTGAAAATCGACTGATATGAAATGGTGACTTGTGGTTGAGACGTTTTTGTTGCTATTGATTTCGAAACCATCTAGAAAGCGCTTGTAACAAAACATCGCTCGGAACATGTTCATCAAGGGCCACACTAATGTAATATAGTCGGCCGAGGCGAGGAAAATTCGTTTAGGAGAAAAAAAAGAAGTATTGGATTAGGAATTGGATTAGGAATTGGCAAGTTCGGGGCTGTTCTGTTGCAGCTGGAGGACCTCTGATCGTCGAGGACGAGGACGAGTTCGATGAATTTGGGGAATCTAAGTGTTCGCTGTGCCAGCGGAGGTTTGAGGAGCAAGGTAAAACAGACGATACAACGAACGAACAAAAAAAGGAAGAAATTGGAGAGGAGCGAAAATTGCCAAGTTCTCTCTTCATCCACGTAGTACACGAGCATATTTTTTCCAGGCAACTCATGCTCATAAATTTTGGTCGTTAAGAAACGTGAGTGAATGATACGAGGAAAGAAATATTACAGGCGAGAACGCGGGGACAAAGAGAAAGGGAGACAAGGACCAAGTTTACCAAATGACCCCCCCCCCCTCCCCCCATTTGAATGAACAAACTTATTGTCCTCTCAACCCAAGTTACCAAAAACCTCACCCAAAAAGTAGCTTCGATGTCGCTTGTTAGCTCGATGTTCACCGGAATCTTGAAGTTTTTGTGTACCTCACGTAATTATTCATCGGTGTTAATTTTCCAGACACGATAATATTTCATCATTCACACACAAATGTTCTTCATGTATCAACAATTTTTGTATTTTGTACATTTTCAACTAGAAAATTCTTGGATATTATTTAAATTTCGTATCAATGTTGATACCTTCGGTATATCTATGTGTCTCGCCATTGTCATTTCACATTAAAATTCCTAGAGGCGAGAAATTCTGACGAGTCAAATCCTCGTTCTTTTATCATTTGTTTTTCCCAATATCCGAATGATTTATAATGAGATGCCACACGTCTATACTTTATCCTTTTATAACGTGCTTACATTAATGTTTTTTTTGTCAAATATTACTTGTGCCCTCGTGCTCCTGGTAGGACGCTTTGAACGATCAAACCTCGTTAACGGATATGGTAATATCGATTTTTCCTCAATTCCCAAGCAATTTCGAACTTTTAGTCGCAACGTTATATTTTAATCACGCCAAATTTTACAGCTGTACTTTTTAGCCTAGCCGACACAAGAGAGAAGTGCAATATGCAACTTTGACCATCAACGAAACTTGCTTTGATCCTAATTCGAATTTTTAGGTACAAATGCTTTTCTCACACGATTAATAGAACGTCTTCGAAACTTTGACTCTGTACATAGAAGTCCTGACACATTTTTTCCTCACACTTTTTTGGATGCTACTGAAACGCGCCATTCAAAAAAATGCTGAGGTTACGCAAATTTATTCCTGCGTGACCAAATTCAATGCCAAACAAAAATCTTTTTTATCTCGCTGTCCGAGCATTTTTATTGAACGAGTAAAACACGAAATTTCCAGCGCATTTGCATGTTCATTAGCGAAGCTCAACAAAGTGAAAATTTGCCAATGTCATTCGTATTCGAAAAAAGTAATTGCACAAACTAAACAGACGAATTTTTTAAATACTATTGAAAGGCTGCTCAATGTAATTGGACATTTGTATTTTTTTACATCGCTGCCAATAGAAAAACGGTTTTCAAGTTTTTCTAATTTTTTTTCTTTTCTTTCCCAATAGTTTTGAAGAGAAAAAACATTTAATATAAATTACAAACAAACACGCGATTCTCAGCGATTTATTTATCTGGAAACCTCGCAATTTTGCTCTCTGGAAAAATGTCGAACACGATTTTGCTATCCTCCAAAGAGCTTTACGTCATGAGAGACAGAGACATACGAAGGATTGTCTTTCCGAGCGCTAAAGCTGCTCGTGCCGAGATCGACCGACTCCCATCTCGTTCGACGTTTTCCTATCATTACGCTCAACTTCCTGCTGAATTCATCCGAGCTACTCGCGAGCTCGCTTGTTTTTCATCCTCTACTTCCTGAAAGATAATCCACTGAAGTGTCTCCAAAGCTCAATCAGAAAATTATCGACAACGCTCTTCACGATCAGATTAGAAAAATGACTCAATTGTTACGAGACAATAGCTGCAATTTATGCAAACAATTTTTTTAAATAACTATAAATCTCATTCCTTCAAGCCTTTGACAAATGGTTCATAAAATTATTCCGATATGTATGCAGCACAAAGAGCTTTTTATATTTTGTTTTATTTATTTATTAGGAATAAAATTACTTATTAGCTGAACACTTAGTAAATTTTATAACGTATTTCCAAATTTTCATATCCAACGAAATCACAAATATTTTCACATAAAAACAAATTGACTGAATTAACTTCTATTTACGGTGAAAAGGGGGCATCGTTAGAGGGCAAATGGGAGGAAAAAGAATCTGCTGAATGAATAAAATATTCTTAACCTGCTGTGCTGTCGGGGTGCACCTCGTGTTTAACGACAAGTCTGCAGCTCGATTAATAAAAAGTGAAACAAAACGAACGCCTTTTATTGATTTATCAAAACATTTTTATTCCCATTCGATCGGAACATCTAAAGGGGTATTTTCCATTCTTTCGTTTTCTTCAATCTTGGCCCACAGAACGTGATAAAGTTGGATCAATAATCGAGAGGGAAGAGCACAATGAAATCGTGTGAATAATTCGTCAAATTTTGAAATAAATAACTTGCAGAATTGAAAAATGACCGTTTGTTGAGATTGTAATGTAAAAAAAGTTTGGAAGGTCGTTCTGTGACAACACATCTCCAACCGAGAGTCTTGTTTTGTTGAAAAAAAATTAGGTAACTACAGCTGCCTTAAGGTGGATCTCATCTTTACGCGAGATCGAGCCTTCTACTTCACCACAGTCTTCATTCCGGGGATTATACTCGTAACGAGCTCGTTCATCACGTTCTGGCTCGAGTGGAACGCCGTGCCCGCCAGAGTCATGATTGGTGAGGCTTCTATTCGCTATTAAAAAAAGAAAAAAAACATTCTCCTGCTCCGAATTTTCTAACTAATGAGAGTACATTTTTTTGCATTAAAAATTGCTTCAACGTATTGACTTTAAAAAATGGAGTTCGAAGGGAATTTGCTCGCAATTTCAATTTCTCCGGAAAACCTTGGCATTATATTAATATACTTTTTACCCTCATAACCAACAATGTGGAACGTTATTCTCCACCGAATTACTTTTTCATGAATTTCATCAAAAGCGATCGTAATTCATACTCGGATCAACAATTCCCGATGCGTTAGTCACTTTATCAATCAAAATTACAAATCTCTTTGGCAACTGACGCTGATTAATGAGCAATAAGAATTGAAACTGATTAACCCGTAGCCACCATATGGGTGAAAATTTGCACTCACGAAAACTTGAGGCGGCACGAACTTTTGTCTGCGCGGACCAGCGGTTTTTCTCATAATCGTTCCCGAATATTTTTTTCCTCAAAATATGACTCGTTATCTTCAATCTCACGCAAATTAAATGTCAATATCTTAATTAGTATTGAAATGCCGTTAAAACAAAAAAAAAACTGATTTTCAAAATTCATTACGTGATTTTGACTATTTTTTTGCGAAAAATATTTAATTTTTTAGTTTTCTAATGGTTGTAATCGATGGCCCAGGTTTCGCTACCCCTAAAAAGTACCCCACGAATTCTCAATATGTACAAATTTCGATGAGACAGAACGTTTCGAAAACTCAAAGTGCAAATTTGCACCACATGTGGTGAGTTTATTAGGACCCTGAGGTGGTTTGGTAACTGCATGTTATAATCGATCTTGTCTCTATTATTTTGTATGGTAAATTAATATTGAGCTCATAATGACATTTTATTATGATTTATTAATATTAATCAACGAATTGAGTGACTGGAGCAATGAATTTTTAGTTGCAATAATATTTCAGAATGATTGAAGGATCGTGGAGTTTGTTGATCGAATAGTTTCGTTCATTTGAAAAAGTAATTTTTTTTTTCAGTGCTTCTCTACCAAATTACCGCATATTGAAAAAGTTTCGCAGGATCTATCGCGTCGATTTCATGGAAATTTGTTGACATTTGAAAAAAAAAGAGTAAAAAAAAGTTGAAATTGAAAAATTGTGTGGTCGGAAATGGAAATATTTCAGGTGTCACGACGATGCTCAATTTCTTCACGACGTCGAACGGCTTTCGATCGACTCTTCCGGTGGTCTCGAATCTCACCGCAATGAACGTCTGGGACGGTGTTTGTATGTGCTTCATATACGCGAGTCTCCTCGAGTTCGTGTGCGTCAATTACGTTGGACGTAAGAGGCCGCTTCACAACGTCGTCTATCGGCCAGGCGAGAATCCCGTCACCCAGGTACATTCCGACAACGGTTTCGTATTTATTATTGTCTATAAAAAAAATTTCATAGCTAATATTGTTTGCGAAACGCCTTTCTCTCTCGCGCTCTCTCATCTTCGCTCCGATTCTTTTTGCGACGTTTTGAAATTTACGAGAATTTTCCTAGGTCTTAATTTTTGATGAAATTTATTCAGGACGATGACGTATTTTCGATTTTTACGACCACGTAACTAAAAAAATCGTTAAAACGAAAAGCCTGTCGTTTAGTTTTTCGTTGGAAAGATAACGAGGAGGCTACGAATTAAATGACGAAGAAATTAAGTCGCGTCCAGTTTTGTGCTCGACGGTATATTGCGTCCATCTCGTTACTCGCACAGTGGCGAAAGGGGAATCAGGGCATGTGTACTCGGAGAATAGTCCCTGGAGTAATATACTATTCGTATAATTGCGTAATTGGGAGTAAACTTTGAAACTCGCTTGGTTCGGATCTCAAATGTGGGTAACGAAGTGCCCGAAGAGGCAAACAGGCAATAAGAGTATCAAGAGAGCGCGTGCTCGAAGGAGAGCGCAAGTAAGAATGAAAGAGAGCGAGTTAGAGAGAATTTTCGCATCAACTTTCGGGTCCCAATGAGAATTCTCGGCTTAATAAGAACGGACTTTGCGATTCGCCGTCGACGCTGAGACTATTGTCGTTAAAAATTCTTGCTACGTCTCGTTGGTAATGCAAAAATGAATTAAGAAAATAGAAGAAAAAAAAAATCATCGAGAAGTTATGGAACAACGGGAAGCAGTAAAAAATGATATTCAACGTTCCCAGGTTGAAAAGATTGGATGCCCCTTGTTTTAGAAATAAACACGTTGAGATATTTATGTCAGAAAACATATAAAAAATAGGAGCCAACGTAGAAAGCTCTTTTTTTTAGCTTGAAGAAGAGTTATTTAAATATTTTACGCTCGTCCTGAAATTTTGCAGTATGTATAAAATGTCAAGGTTGCTACGAAGTAGAAAAATTATTTCCCTAAAAATAACGTTCGTTTACTTTTTAACGTATGAAGAATTTATTACCTAACGGACAAATTTTTATCTACGTATAATTTTTTTCAGCTATCAGAGATAATTTTTTATCGTATTCGTTATTGTAATTTTTTTTTATTTTTTGTTTGATTTTTCTTTATTATTTAAGGCATAGACGTAATTTTTTGTTTCGTCATATTTTTTTGTCAAAGTTAGTGTAGCCGATCGACTGATTCAATTTTTAATTGAAAGATTGAAAAATGAACAACTTTGATTTTTTGCTCACTCGTGTGATGGTTTTTTTTCATTTAGTTCCTTTATTTTTATTAAATCGACCAGGTAAATGTAATTTAAATTTAAATGGTAAAATCATACCTCACATCACGTCTCATCTGTGCCCCGTAAACCCATCATCGATGCTGATGCGATAAAGGTGTTTGAAGAGCAAGCACTTTTTCTTACTTTTACTTCTTAGTTTTATTTTCACACTAAAATTGACCATTTTCCCGTCACCAGGGTCAAGGTTCTGATGAGTAAAAACATGAAAAGAATTAATCGAAATTCCAAGCTTGACAATTTCATTATGAAAAAATTCATTTTATTGAAGTTGTACATCTCATTATTTTCAACATTTGGTAGGGATTTTTATGGGCCCATAAATCATTAGTTTATCACGATAATTATATCATTTTTTTGTTTGTTATGGAAAAAGATGAAAAATTAATAAAAAGTACTGTTTAAAAATAATCACGAAAGTTTTAGAATTAAAAAAAAATGCTGAAGTATTGAATCTCTTGTGTTGAGTCGTCAGATACTTTACCCTGTGGCGAGTGTCCTATACGTATTTTTTGTTTGTTCGTTTTTATTCAACATGTAAACTGCATTTGTTTAACTTTTATCGCGTTCGCATCGTGCACTTTGTGAACTTGTTGGCGTGACATATTGCACAAACACGTATGACTTGTTTATCTTATATATTACATATACTACTTATACAACTGTTCACTTACCTTACTACTATTGCGTGAAAACCTTGAACCGAAAGATTCCAACATGATGAAAAAAAGACAAAATAGGTATTTCGTTACATACACTCATTAGTGTTGTTAATTTTGAATTTTATTGTCAAAAAGTTGCCACAGCACTTCAACTAATTATTAACTCATTTCTTTCTTCTGTTTGTTTTTTTTTTGTTTTTTTTTCTTCAAATTTACGTCTACGTTTTTTTTTCCAAGTTAACTTATTGGGACACTAATTTTTGATATCTGTCCTAGGACGAGGTAAAGACTTGGTGATTTTTCCCTTTTATCGTCGCACAAGATAAAAACGAAAAGTAATGGCGTTGCAAATCGTGCATGCACATTTCTTCGTCTTTATTATTACGTCTGTTTCTTTTTTCTTCTCGAATATTCCCCTTAATATTAGCGACTGTTTTCGTTGAAACTCGAAGTTCACAGCCATTTTAAAATTGTGACCTGAAAGGTCGCTCGACCTCGGAGCCTCTTTACGACAATCTATTAAATTTTCGCTTTCTCTAAAGAACCACGTTCTTTTCGTTCCGAATTTTAGAACAATCTACATTTTCTTCTCTCGTGATGCAAATTAGTAAATATGGCCAACTACTCATTTTTGCCAGATATACAGATACACTCAAGGTCACGAGTTATAAACATAACTTGAAAATACTTTGCATTCATTTACTTTTTATAATAATACAATATCACAATTGCAACTTAAAATACTAAAACTCAACAGATACTGCAACTGTACTGTGGGCAGTGCTGCTAAGTCTTGTTCATATTGCATGAGTGAATTTTTACATGGTTGTACGACATTTTGCAAAAGGACGTCGTTTGCTAAACATCATTATAAAATCGACACAATTATTATTCGCTTATTCGAAAATATCGAACGTTTACAAAGAAAGAAAAAAAAAAAAAATTGAGACCAAAAGTACTCTCGCGAATTTACAGCTATTCTAATAAACCGAAAAAAATAACAAAATTTTTTTCTCGTTGGTTCACCTCCAATTCGTAACGAATATCAAAGTCTGTCAAATTTGGAATCGAATCAATTCAATCAGTTTCGCCACTTTTTAAAGACGAAATATTGTCAGAAATATAACGAACAAGTCCACATATTTTTATTATTTTACATTTCATAATAATAACCGTTGTGCTCTCCAGCGAACGGTTTTTTCTATCTGGGTTTATTGTACTTAACAAAATGTCGTTGGATATTTTTCTCCAATCCCTATAATTGAACATTTCTCTTGCCAAACCACGTTTGGAAACGAATTATCAGTCCAATTGACGGTGCACAAATACGTTTTCTTTGCTGCAAAAGATTTTTTTCATCAAATCTGTAATACGGGGTTACGACTGTCATTGAATCAATGAAATACTCGAATTAACAAAAAAAAGAAACCATCATTTGGTCACTCAACCTTCACTCGATTGACATGATTTTTTCTGCCGAACCAACTTGTCTGAGACGTTAGTTTAATATTCAAAAAAAAAATGAGATAAAAACTCGGCATTCCAAAGAAAGGGAAATGGAGGTTTCAATGTTGATATAAAAGCTTGCTTCCGATATAGATAACTAACTGCAAAGAAAAATGGAGGATTGAAAACGTGGCTAATTGAGTCTATTGGTACTTTTGATTATCACCCCCCGAACACAATTCCCACGGAAAAAGAAATCTCTTACTAAGTTTGGTTGGTGGAATGTAGCGGTGAGTAAGTCTCTTTGTTTGGTGTCTGTGATGTTGCAGCGGCTTCCAGCGGTGCTCAACAGGATAGGGATAATATTGGCCAGCCCCTTGGTAAGATCTCCCGTTCGCCTTGGGGCTCGATACGAAAGTCACTTGCATCTCTCCCGACCTCAAAAAATGTTTTTTTAAATGATAACAAAAGCCAAGCCAAACTTAAAAGTAGAGAACCCCGAACAATAGCTGCAATACTGTTTAATGTTTCATTTCATTGAGAGAGACGAGGAAAAATTATTTCGAAACAAATCGAGATGCATGTGGTCCACTATCGTCCCTTGACACGTACACTTTGCCCTCCGGGCCTTAAGCCTCGTGTTTTCTAATACAGAAACAAACACAAATATAAATATATAAATACACATATATACGTATAACTTTGATTTTTTTTCCATCTGTCTGTTTAACCCTTCTGCAAACGTAACAAAAAGAAACAAAATGTAAGCATGACCACACGTTTAATCGAACAATAACACGAGTTTATGTCGTTGAAAGCTTTTTTCCAATGTTTTTGTGTTCTGGATTAAATGCATAATGAATTTTCCATTTTCCGCACCTCACGTGGATAAACGATAACGAAGAAGTGAAAAGAAAGAAAAAAACACTGTCAGTTTTGTTTTTGTATCGAAAAAGATCGATCTTTCAATAACACAGATGAATTATTTATTTCGTTTCGTTTCGTCGATCCATGAATTTTCAAAAAACGCCAATTAACTCATGCACGCAATGAATAATCGTTCCATGGGCCGGAAGAAACGAGATGTACTATATTTTTTCTGTTATGGATTGTCAAGTACTGGATATCACTATGAATAATTATATGGGCGCAAATAGACGCATGATCAATCAAATATTCTACAGTGCGCTTAATCGATACGAGTCTCGTTATATTTGCTCGATTCCATCGGAGAATGTTTTTCATTTTTTTATTGGCGTTAGGCTTCGATATATTAGACAAAAATTGTTGTAGCGTATCGCTCGTATTGCAGGGACCGAATACGACTGGCTCCCATCACTCCTTAACGGTTTCTGTTCTTTTTTATAGCAACATACTTTTCGTTCAATATTTTTTGTTGGAAAATTCGAATCATGCAGCAATCTCACGTACTAGTCGACACGATCAACAAAAATTCCGACTCTGATTAGTCGAACCGCTTGTTTACCCGAAATAATAAATCGCACAATATCGATCGTTCACCAAAGAATGTCAGTTTTGCTGATTCTTATGGATTTGTAGGTCGAATCGTTTTTTCTATTTTATTTGTTTTTCAGAAGATGTAAATGAAGAGTTACTTTAAAGATTTTTTAATCAACATTGATACGATCATGTGCCCTTCAAAAAACATAATTAGCTTGGCTTAAAAAAAAAAAAAAACTGTCTTTATATTTAATTGTCAACTCCCCAAAGAGATTTTTGAATTTTTCCGATGCTTTGGAATCATTTTAATAACGTTCTACTCCGACAAGTACGTAGGGTTGTTGCTTGCTTTTTACAGTGGATCAAAAATTGTTGCATTTGTTAAGAAACGTGCACGATCTCTCGCTTACGTAGGAAAGAATCAAGTGGTGAACTATGTCGTTGTTTAGATGGGCCAATCGTTTTGTCAATGAATTCACGCACAACACAGCTTCCATCACGAATCGAATCATTCAAACTAAAAAGAATTGCTTAAACTATCAATCTAAAAAACATATTAGAAGGCGTAATCTTGTGTAATCTTGTTGACAAACAAAAAACATGATAAATTATTGACACTGAGGAAGAGATGACGAAATAAAAAATACATACATACAGGACGAACTTGGACGGTAAATTTGATGTGAAACAATGTCTACAATTTTTTACGTTGGAATGAAAAGAATCGCAAGCTTTCAGTGCTAGTAATACATGAAAAATATATATCGATATACTATGGATGTAACATGACGCATAATTTATCGTAAATATGCGTATATATATGAATATACGTAATTTAATCCGTACATCGGTACATAGACAACCTAACATGCTGTCCAGCTTTCATTAGTTAGAAAATTAGTAGATTATCTTTGAGGGTTTGTCACAGGAAATCAATTTTTTCAATTGAACAATTCGTCCCTGAAATTTTGTTTCCTTCACTGGCAAATTAGGGATAAAATTATGCTCAAAGGATGAAACGATTTCCTGTGTATTGAGGCTAACAGAATCGACGATGAGCTCCTTGATTTTCTCGTAAGGGAGTCAGGAAAAAAACGAAAACGATTTGGAAACAGTTGGAAAAAAAAAGAAATAAACTCGAATCGTAAAGACCGACGTCGTAATGGCTTCGGTATTATTGTAGACGTTATTGTAGCATGTAAAACGTAAATGGAAAGTTGTGAGGCATGTTAAAAAAAAAAAAACGTATATTCAGGATCATACTAACGTGGAAGGGAAAACAAGAGAGAAAACGAACGATCTACTTTTTCTAATTCGTTTGTAAACTCTGATCGACGATCGATCTCGTGCGGAACAAAGTTTTCATGTTTCAAATTTCATCGTTTTTCTTTGCGCGTGGAAGAGAATACTGTGCACAAATAAACGTCGATCAAGCATGACAGCCAAATAAACAATTGAACGGTTTGAAGGCAAGTCAATGAATGACCGAATCGAGACTCGTGCTTCAAAAAGACTCATGTTTTTGAAAAATTTGACGAGCAAATGAAGCTTGTGGCAGTATTAGAAATAAAGAAGTTTAGAGTTTTATAAATGATGATAGTTCTGGATAAATTTATAATCAATGAAGGAAAGAGTAGATTGCTTCGGAATTGTGTTGTCGTATATACGTTTTCTGCTACGGGGACCCTGTCGTAGGGTGAAAAGAAGCGAGAGGGTGGCAACACAGCCGGTACCGGTCCAGGGGCGAACGAGATAATCGCTTGCACGAACTGCGGTCCAAATCCTTGTACTCACACCGCAACAAATGGATGTGCCGCCGAGGTATGTATTAATCCTTAAAAAGACGATAAATCGACGTGGCGTGGATGGGTTCTGTGGTAGCGAATGAGCGAACGTTAATTCTATTTATTGAGTGATAAAGCGTCTGGATATTTAAAGTCAATCTTGAGCGAGTACCTTTCCCTCAAAATATCATCGGAGCTTTTTACATTTGGAAATGCTTTATTTGACAATTCAAATAATAATATCCATTTGAAAAATGTAATTGATTAAAATTTACGACGAATTGATTTGGTCTCATTGGTCAGTCGTAGTGACTGAAAAATAATTAACAAACCTGAACCAATTTTGAAAATACCCGAAGGCTTTATCGAAAGAAAACTGTGTATATAGAGTGACGGAACGACGAAAAAATAACCACAAAATATTGTACTATAGGATAAAAAAAACGAGCATGCTCAAAGAAATTTGATCTGATGGTGTTTAGTTAACACGTAGCCTCACTGTAAAATTGGCTTTATTCTCAAAATGATGGGTTTACTTTCTTGACCGTAAATAGTTCGACTTTTGAGCTTATTTTTAAATAGTTAGGAAATCTCCATGTCGTTCCTCTTGTTCTACTTTTTAATTACAAAAAAAAAACATTTTCCACAACACTTTTTTGGATATATATTTGTTACTTCAATTTTTACATGTATTCGTGATATTGTTCGTAGACTTTGATTATCGCCGAGTCGTATCGAATCATACATTCTATTCAATTGCTCGAAAATATTCACTGAATCAATCTTTCGAATGTCAGTTCACTGTAGACTAAAAATGTGTTTTTTATCTAGATTTTGTCTCACAATCAAATTTCTGCACCCTTAATTAGAGAAAAATGAAAAATGACATTTACCTGCAAATCCTTAACAACGAGAAGAAAAATAGTGACAATTTTCATAATCTAGCTATATTATCTTCTTCCCGGCATTTTTGCATCACCAAAACTGAGGCAGAATAAAAAATAAGCTAATGCAAAAGTTAGGATAACGGTTAAAATGGAGGTAGAAAGAATTTTCAAAAGGACATTCTGGAAGTTAATCGTTGTAAGGAAAATGAAGCATTTTTTTTGTTTACATTATAATCGCCATTATTTTCGTATATTTTCCATTATAAGCTTTAGATTTATTTGAAATTCAATGATTTAGTTGAAAAACAAAGAAATAAATAGAGTGTGATAACTGCATGTGTGGGTTACCAACCCTGTAATGACCCTGAGTAGTGCTGCTTTGTCCAGGTACGAAAGAAAGAGCCACCGCATCCGATAAGAGTTGCCAAGACGATCGACGTTATCGCAAGGATCACCTTTCCGATCGCCTACTTCGTGTTCCTCACATTTTTCTTCATCCACCTCAAGGGAGTCTCGTAGATCGAGCGATTATCGTCTGTTGCATCGATCATCGAATATTTTTCCGCCACTCGCGTCGGAGAACGAAACAGTAAAAAAAAGTAATATACTGAAGCTATTTCTTTGGAGAGAAAAAATGGTATAATGCGCCACTCGCATCGACCAAGAAAGGGAGGACGATAACGAAAAAAAGGGGACCTTGCTTATCCTGTGCATTGTGATTAATAAAAAAAAAAAACTTAATTCAACGGGATGTGTGCTACCGAAGAGTATAGTTAACTCGACGCACCGACACTTAACTGCAATAAAAAAGCAAGAAAATGAAGGAGCTTTCGAAAGTGGATATTGGAAAGAAGAAAAAAATGCTTTGACGATTGTAAGGACATGCTTAGCCTAGTTGAAGGATCAAATTTCACTCGCATTATTTCTAAGTTAAGCAAAAAGCGGAAAATACGGATACTTCACGTAATATCGTTAATTTTTTGTAAAGAGGGATTGCAGATGAAAGAAAAGCGTGCTTCGATAATTCATCAGATGGATTGTTCTGCAAGTTGTTGAAGAGTTTGTAATTTCGGTGAGCAATATCTGATACGAGAAGTGACGCGAGAAATAATGATCTCAATTATTGACACTTTCGTAACAAGAAGAATACTTGAAAGTAATATACATGGTGCTTTTTCCGAGATCGCTGGGGATTTTTCAACAGATAAGTGAAAAAAAAAACAAAAAAAAACAGATGAAACGAAAGAAAACAAAAAGAAGAGAAAAAAAAACAAGCGGCAAGGGTGAAAATGAAAAAATGCCATGAAACATGACAAAACTCAAATGAATCAAACGTAGCTATTTGTAAAAGTCATTTAATTGCGTCTATATGGTAAATATCTCAGTAGAGCATATTTTCTAGGAGCGTGAAAAAGAAAAAAGAAAAATAACGCTAATGATCACACTATTACCGTAATTAATTATATACCAATTATTGATTATTACGATTACTAGTCCTGCTACTTGTAAATTAATATCATACTATAATTATTATTAATATTGTCCTTTAATGCCATTAATACGATTATCAATTAACAAAATGAAAACAAAAAAAAACGAAATATAGAAAGAAAAAATAAGAGGGAAAAGCAGAACGTGGAAAGATGATGAAGAATCGTACGAGTACGCGAGCAAACGGTTATAAAAACGCTGCGTGTTGATTTGTGCCCGATGAGTATTCAGCAATATTTACAGACCAATATATTTAAACTAGTGTTATTTCGCTATATTAACGACGGTCACCGTGTTTCGAGAACGATGACGTAGTATTTATTGAAAAAACTAAAATAAACATTAATAATTCATTGCAAGGCAGATTCAGTAGCGAAAGATGCGAATTATTCTATAGTCACCGTAAAAAACCATACCGCGAATTATTATTTCTGCCATACGAGGCAACAAATATTGGCGAACAAATATATAGAAAATCAAGGACGAAGAAAAACCGTGAGTCTCTTACAAGCTATAAAGTTAGTAGCGATTTAATGACGTGAGTAATTTTCTCGGTTATCTAATTTCTCTAGTTTCGGGAGACTCCAGTCGCCTCGAAAGCAAATCAGCATTTGGTGACCCATTTTCCCCTTTTATCAACGAGATTCATGACCATTTTCAATTGATCCGCTGAATCAACTTTAAGTTAACTGGGAGGACGAATTGAGAAATTATTACTTTCGTGTCACTTGTAAAAAACCAAATATCAAACTTCAATTCGATAATGAAATTACAAAAAAAAAAAAACAAAAATCTTGGATGGCACGATAAAAATTGAAAATTTCATCCCCAACGCGATGCTGAAATCTTTACCACCCGCGATTTAGCCCATTATATTTTCGACTAATCGATAACGAAGAAACACGTAAAGAGAATCCAGTCTGGTTGCATATCGTAATCATTGAGACCAACGATATAATAACCGAGATATAAAAATTACTGCGTTCATTATATATCAACACTGCTATGTAAAGATAAATATATCCTAAATATCTCTCTCTCTACACTTCAGATCTCATCTGAAAACTGACTGCCAAAAATTCAGTAGATGAGGCGCACTTTTTTTACATAAATCAAGGGAATAAACACGACATGTACATGTTGCATCAATTAATACCGTCTACACACGAAAACACGAGCGTTATAATGAGGAACGGTAACATAGAGCGATTTTGCTGAATAGATCGACAAACAAAAAAATTTGCAAGAGAAATAAACCCAAAAATAAAGGACGAGAGTTTTCGGTTGGAAATGAAATGGAGAAAAAAAAAGAGGAGAAGAATGAAGTATGCGGGAGATATAAATGTTTAATTCAAACGTCCATACAATAATGAAAAAAACAAAAAAAACAAAACAGAATAATTAATGCACACACGCGATTATCCAACCGACTAAACCGACCAGAATTTCAAACACCCAGCTCGACACAGAAAACGCAGGAAAAAAACAACCTTCTATCGTGACACAGCTTTTTTATGCAACGTTCACACCGCGGTACTAGAGTACCTCATCCGTAGATCCTCGTTGATTGAAATAACGAGGGGAAAAACCACTAAACTACGCTGAGTACGGAATAAAAAAAAAACTTATTACAATAAACAACATCTGGCTATATATGCCTCGCTTTTTTTGGAATTTAAATCATTTCGAAGGAATATCGTATGGTAGAGTATATGGAGCTTTCACCCTGAATCAACTCATCCGCGATACAGTTTTTTTTTTTTACGCAATTTTCCAGAAAAGTTTACAATTTTAATGAACGAATTTGCATCACATCGATTCCCGGCACAATAAATAATTGAATAAACTTTTTCAGCTGTTTGCTTTTATTTACGTGCATGATGGATCCCGAGTCGGAGTTTGTAAAATCAAAATACGTTATTTTTTCATTGTTTACAACAAAATTGTGAGGAAATTCTTGAAAGATCGTCGGACTGTATAGAGTTTGTGGTAAAATTACAATTTCGATTGCTTACAGTAAAATTTATGGTTCGTTGGAAAATTATTTAAACAGAATAAAATCGAACACGTCGCGGGGGAGTTGATTCAACGAGAAACGCTCGACATAAATATAAATCTAAACACGTAAGTCGCCTCTCTAGAGAAAATGATGCCTCACGAAAAAGTTGCAAATCCTCATAAATTTTGTACACAATATAATGTCCATCCAAAAACGAGACATGCTCGCTGAACTTATTTAAATCGTTATCAATTGAGAATTAGATACACTCCAGAAAAGAGCGTGTCCACTGTAAATGATCGCGATTAATAGTTGCATAGTTCGTCATCGCGACGAAGCGCGCGATAAATGGATTTTTTAACTTGAAAAAAATTGAAAATTATTCCAGCAAAATTGTGACTATTGAAAAACACTATCGCGAATACATTGAAAAACAACAACAACAACAACAGCAAAGATTTATTGGCTCACGTTGCGCGCAATTGGTTTGAAAAAAGTGATTCCTTGTTTTTTATCGTTCTCAATCGAGCACGTGTACGAAACCCCACGAAAACTGCATTATAATTTCTATCACGACAAACCCAGGATAAAACGGTTTCTTCAATGAAAAAAAGTGAAATATTTCTTCGCGTCCTATGATATTAAGCCTCAAATTAATTGTAAACAATTGTTGCAATTTGACACAACGAATAGGCATGAGACTCAAAAGTGAGATAACTGGGAAAAAAAGCTCCGTGTGATTCAGCAGATTTTCTCAGATTCGACTTGACTGTAATTCGAACAAATCGGAGGGAAAATATCAATATCGAGTCCAAAATCCTTCGTGCGCAGGAAAAAAAAAACGATCGAGAAGAAAAAAAGTGTTGAAAAATGTTTCAAGATAAAATCAAGTGAAAGAATTTCTGGACCTTATAACCACTCCGTATACCTCAATAATACCGTTGTCGAATGAGAATATCCTGATAGTACATACGTAGCTTATGAAAATAAAGTTATATATTATTGAACGATACTTCATTATCATTTATGATAACTTTTAATGCTCCACGGACCAAAGACGTAAATCCTACGATAAAAACAAAGAAAAGGAAAAAAAAACAAAAAAAAAAACAATGAAAAACTTTTATTATCGTATTAGCTGCACTTACTAGGCTGTGGCCCACATGTGAAACCCGCATATATTGAATGCTTTCACGTTGCGCATCGTTACACATAATATATTATATATTTATTACCCATCCAACATTAAATAATAAAATAATACAAATTATAACGATAATAAAAAGAGTGTATAAAATATTGCAGGCGAGAGACATCGTCGAATCGATTTATTTTCAACTTTCATGGTATCAAATTCCATTGCTTTGAAATTCAGCTTAATCTGTTATTTAAAACGAAATTATAATAAGCTGATGAATGAAATATGTGTTTGTTTATAATATTTTAAGTATATGGACGAATCCATCGAAGATTACTCTTTCTTTTGCAATGTGTATCGCGACGACAGTCACTATTGACTTGAACTTGAGTTTGTTACCTCTGCTGTGCAGTTGATTGTTGAATATAAAAACGAAATACATTGAACCACACGAATACACGAAACACACACACACACACACAAACTGGCACTGGAAATAGAATTGATGTGAAAAATGAATTTTCTTCAAAAATGACGAAATAACTGTCTATAGTTGTTAGTAGAGAGTATTGTATTTATTGTTGAAAACGTTGTTATATCGCTCGTATTCGGAAATTACGACTTTACACTCATTTCGGTGCGTTCAGCCTTTGTTTCAAGTTTCTTGCTTCTGCTAGAAAATACCATTTGGTCAAAGCAATCAATAATATAATAAATGTCATCCTATTTTCTCGATCCCAAAGTCTTTCTTTTTTCACACGATATTACTCCTTTCTCAGTACACGTACACGACCACGATAAAATAAGTATTCCAATTTGCCATTAATGCTAAATGTGGAGGAAATTTATGGAAAAGGAGTAAAAAAAAAAAACGATTCAAAACATGTAAAATCGTTAAGAGAGAGCAAAAGAAAATATGCAAGTGCTGATTCGTTCCAGGAGCATTGTTGGGTTTTGTAATAAAGTTCTGCGTGTATCTTTAAATAATGTACAGTCCAAGTTATCACGGTATGTCAAAGTACTGGCTAATTAGTTCGTAGTCAAATCAGAGGTTGCACTGGACGAAAAAAACAACAAAAAAAAACATGATTTTTGCACTTTTCAATGCTAAGCCAAAGTTACGAATGCTGTATTTTATTCGAATAAAGCGTCCTTGACACACCCACCATGTTAAGCTATCACCTTACAAGTATTTTCGAAAAAAAAACATGCCACAGGTACCCGTTATTCCTTTTAGGGATGCTCAATTATTTCATTCACTGACCAAATCGTAAATCCGTTTGATTTATCGAAAAAATTTTCGTCATATTTGAAAAATACAATCTTTGTGTAATTTTCATTTTTTTTTGCTCGTCGATCGTACTCGGAAGATAGAAAAACGTTATTTTTAATTCCATTGAAACTTGGAACAAGAAAAATTCGAGACCGAAGAAAATGAGTCACGAAATCGACTTTGAATTAACGAAAACCTCAACAATTATTTTTCTCTTCTTTTCTTTATCGCTAAAATAACATATTGTACAAAGGAATACAGCTTGGCTGATATATTTTTCGAAATTTAATTTTTACCGTTAATATTCATTTAGCTGCCACCTGGAAATAACTTAATGATTCGAAGAGGGCGTAGAGAATCGTACGAAAATTCGTGAGAATGCTTAAGCAGTGAGAAAACTAAATCAATAGGGTTCAGCCTTCGAATATTCTTGACTACATTCATATAAAATCAGGACACCACCCTTGGCTCACACCCGAATAAAATCTCATATCGAAAACGCCAGACTCCGATACGATTGCTGGCTGTTTTTTTTTCCTCAAACTTTACGAGGAAACAAAAAATACCCTTCGATTTCGTTCAAAATAAACTTTTCGACAAATTTGTTTTCGTTTTTAATTCGAATTATTGTCATCACAACCGCAAAATAAAGTTATTAATTTCTCACACGAATCGCCCTTCACAGACAATGTTGATGAAAAATGTTTCGTTAATTGGAATGAAGCTGGAATGAAAAATTCTATGGTGAGGCTTTGCGAGGATATAAATGAGAGTTCGTGTCTCGTTCTCACAGACCATATGAAAAAATGAAAATAATTGAAAAAGAAAAAAAATGGTGATACTGTGAGATAAATCTCGAGCACTGCCGAATTCGTTATTAAGGCTGAACGAGAAGTTATAAATGATTGAAAATTATTTGCAAAGAAATGATCGAGTTGAAAAGTGCCGTGAAAAATAAAAAAGTTCGTCAAAGTCCAACGAATATTGTAATTTAAAAGCCGAAGCATGTAAAAGCATTAAAAATTCACAAACATTTTTGAGTTAATACTGTTATCCAACTACGAAAATGTGTTTTTTCAATTATTCTAAGCATCACTTCGGATTAACTTTGTGAAAGAAAAAACATCCGAATATCCATGTTGTTGTGTTCATCATCATTACTTTTGTACCTTTTCAAACTTGCAAGGAATATTTTAAGTACAATCATCAATTGGCTGAACGATTACGCAAAAATTAATAAATATTGAAACGCATGATATCAGTTGAAGGTTTTCGAATTTTTAACGTACTTGCAACTGCCTGCTTTTTTACATTCGAAAACTGCAGAAAAAAAACGGTCTTTCTTTTTATAATAAATTTGATGTTTCCGTAAAATAAATTCCACTTTTGGAAATCGTCATACTGAAAAGCGTAAAATGTGAATCATCATAACGGATTGAGAAAAAAGTTGCTCATTGATTGTGAAATTTATAGTGTAACCATGTTTTTTTTTCTAGTCATTTTATTGTCATGGTTACGAGGCTATAATTTGATATTTATTCGAAAATGTTGGTTCGCCTCGGTTGACGAGGAAATAAATCATCGAGTTTCGTGCAAAATTGTACTAGAAACTTAGCTGAATCTTTGAGCATTCCATAAAGATATACCGACCCTTCATAAAATATACGTAATTGTTGGGCTATAGTAAGAGAACGAGAATCACGTTTTACTGTGGTGCTAAAATTCGAAACTTATCGACTGAGATCGTGCGGTCGTAAAATTGGAATCGCCTAAATTTATAAATATGTACATATGCGGCAAGAGAAGAGAAAGGAGAATGAGGAAGGAATAAAGGGGGGGAGAGAGAGGAAAGGATAATAAAACAGAAATAATTTGCGAAAAAGACGAGAAAGATTTGTTCTAGGGCGAGCCTTATGAAAAAAAAAATATATAGGTATATGATAAAATATGAATATATATAATTCGATAAATATAATAGGCAGCGATCGATATTACTTATGACGCGCGTATTAAAATTTTACAACATATTCATTGTTAAAATGTTTATCAGTTTTTATTCCTCGTTAAATTTAGCAAATTATGGAAAACCATCCTCATTATTAATCGTG
Organism: Hyposoter didymator; assembly: GCA_037952995.1. NCBI lineage: Eukaryota > Metazoa > Arthropoda > Insecta > Hymenoptera > Ichneumonidae > Hyposoter > Hyposoter didymator. Next base: position 7,151,693 of record JBAJMU010000001.1, on the reverse strand, counting down.
TATATAAATAAATATTAATATGATACATAAAATATAAAAAATATTAAATTTGCACTTGTCAACGCCCAATGAGTTTGTCGATACATGACACGATTATCATCCCCTTGATTATTACCCGAGAGAAGAAAGTGCTGTGGACACGCAAATACCTGTGATTATATAACTGAGCCGAGACCACGGCGCGTTGTGCCGTTACTATTTTTCGCTAAAAAATATAAATTACATAAAGTCCAAAAATAGAATTACGATTGAAAAACATATTGAAACTTGCGCTTATTTATTTGTATCCCAACGGCGATGAGGCGTTACAATTTAATTATCCACGTCCACACACTTACACTTATTTACATGCATATGTAATAAATATATAAGGATATAACACACGACGCGTAAAACACACCGATTGAAATGCTACGATAACGCTAAATATCAAGGATTATCTTGAATCATCACAATAGAGTATAATACAAACCTATACATTCGACGAATAATTTTCAATCGTAAGCGATTTTATTGATTATTATATAAATAAAATGTATATCGTAAAAATGATTTATTATCTGATTTTCTCGGCTGTGTTTGTAATGTACGTGATTACATAATAAATTGTCGATTAAAAACATCGAGATATAATTTTATCCTTTATTCGCATTTCAATATCAACCAACTGCATGGATGTAAAATAACCGAGACAAAAAAAACAAAGCTGTGGCTACTCGTCCGGATATCGCGTACACTGAAAGCACATCCGGACGAATAAGCAACCCTTGCTCGTCCGGATAAAGCGGATATCATTGGATAAAGCGTGTCCGGACGAATATTATTCTTATTCATCCGACTATTCGGACGACTAGCCACTGCGAAAAACAATATAAACGTGCAGATGGTTTTCTTATCAAAAATAATTATGTACGTACTTATTTTCCTCAGCACGGCGGGAATCCTGATTAAAATCTTCTGAATGTAAATATTTTTCAGCTCCGCGCATAGTTACGCCGCAATGCATTTAAAATTTTCTTAGAACTTGATACTTAATCGCGCAGACGACAATAAACCACAGACTATTTTGCCTCCGCGGGATAAACTCTTTATAAAACCTCAAATATGACACAATTAGTATTTCTTTAAATATTGCTTAATTACAAGAGAAAAACCGACATCGAAGTGACTCGATAAAATGGCCCATTTTTTCAGTACCATGAAACATTCTGAATTCTGAATCGAAAGAAACGTGTTGCAAAAATGAGCGTGGTGCGAGGAACGAATAAGTGAGGTTATGTTCATTTATTCATCGAAAGTGCCGGTACACATTTGTATGCTTTATGCGGTATAAAGAGAGATCATGGTGTTGGTATCTCTCAGGCATAGCGTTTGGAATTGCCTGAAAGTATCCCCAAGTAAAATCAACAGTACGTCGATTAAAAAATGCTATTGTTTTCTCTCTGGAAATACGCGTACGACGAGCCGGGCTAGCCATAAGCGACTATCCGCTCCATGGAGAATCCTGTTTTTTGGAACCGACGATTTTGCTCTGCACAGCTTCAAAATGCTCAACGAACGATAGTTAGTGTTTTTCGAATCTCTACTATATTTACCCAATTATCATAAATTTCCCGAATTCATTGCGAGCTCAAGAAATTTTTTTTTTTACGAATATCAAAGAAATTAAAAATACTATTTACGATTCTTTTAAAATTTTGGTTAACGTGACGTTTCGTTAAAAATTTGCACGAAAAAAGCAACAGAAAACGCGACTTTAATTTACACGCGTTTAGATGGAAAAAATAAAAAATGGGAAATTAAATATCTCGAATGCTAAACGTCAGAAAATCATTCTTTATTGGTGCCATGAACGTTTATGCGAAATTTTGAAAGAACCCTAAACATAGTCGTTCCGTGACCTTGAACAATTCGAAAATTGAGCATCAAGCATCAACTTTCCACAAATATACTTTAATCCTTTTTCATTCCATTCAGCAGGTTGAAAGATCTTATTCAACAATTGGAAGTTGTAACTGCATACAAAGGCAAAGAGAATGCTCTAATTAATTATGCAAATAAAAACGGCATTTCCATACATACTTGGCCACTTGCCGTTCCGGTTACTCAATTCGATTTGGGCCTGGTCGTTTCCTTTGGTCATATGATACCGGCTGAAGTCATAAATGCTTTTCCACTGTGAGTTTCATGAAAGAGACCTAAGCTCGCATCCTTGGAACGCAACGAAAAATATATTTTTTGTTCATTATTTTGATACTAGTAAATTCACAACTTTCCAATGGCAAAAAAGACTGTCCGGTGGTCGTTGACGAATACTCTACGAAAATGTTGCACCCTGCTTTAAAAAATAATCAGTTTTCTTTCGATTCGATTAGCGAAATTTATTATCTGGAACTTTGAACTTTTCTCTTAGAGGAATGATAAACGTTCATGCGAGTTTGTTGCCAAAACTTAGAGGCGCAGCACCGATCATCCACGCCATAATGAATGGCGATTCCCAAACCGGAGTTACCATCATGAGAATAATGCCGGAAAAGTAAGTTTTATGGATTAGTCTTCTTCTTGGAGAATTGATAGCGAAATTCATATTTTTCCGAATGAAAGATTCGACGTTGGTGAAATATTGGCTCAGGAAAAAACTTTGATTAATCCTGACGAGACAATGCCTGAATTATACACCAAATTAGCCAAACTGGGTGCTGAGTTGTTGATGAAAACGGTGGAAGAATTACCGGAAGTGTTGTATCGAGGAAGAAAACAGCGCGATGACGAAGCAACTTTTGGTAAATATGAAACAATTATTCAAAATTTATAATTCAATCCATTGGAGCCCAGAAAGTAACGAGAGTTCGTAAATGCAGAAAAAAATATTTTACGTCTCGAGTATTTTATCCAACGATGGAAAAAGCCTTTTCCAATCGATTCACGTATGACTATTAGAAAACGACTATTTAGGGTTCTTTCAAAATTTTGTATAAACGTCTTTGGGCACTAAAACTAACAGTTTTTTCCAATGAAGAAAAAAATTTCCAAATTTTTTTATATTTCCCATTTAAACGCATGTAAATTGGAGTCACGTTTCGTTAAAAACGTTGCAAGAAAAAAACAATAGAAACGCGACTCCAATTTACACGCGTTTAGATGGGAAAAATGATGAAAATTGAAAATGGAATATGTCGAATTCTAAACGTCAGAAAATTTTTCTTCAATGAAGAAAACTGTTAGTTTCGGTGCCAACGACGTTTATACAAAATTTTGAAAGAGCCCTAAATAAAGTCGTCTCGTGACGTAGCAACCTTCAGAAAATAAAAGTTGATTATTTACAGAAGCGTTTCTTTGTTAATGTCAGAAAGTATTTTGCCCATTGATAGTTCGTTCAGATTGAGTTTTTCAATCGATAGAAACGGTCGCTTGTTTATTGTGAGTAATTTTGTGCTTGAGCAAAGAGAATAGAATTTCGTAGCGGTCCAACGACGACAAACACATTGTTTTGGAGTTAATTGCGTTGAAAGTACTCAGACTTGTAAATAATCAATATTCATAAATGATGGGAAAGGTTGGATGAAAATTTATCTCTTACAGCGCGTAAAATAAGTGCAAAAGCTTCGGTGATAAAGTGGGAGACGATGACTGCTAAAAACGTGTATGATTTACAACGTGCACTCACTGGACTTTATTCCCTGACGGCGAACTTTAGAGATAAATCGATAAAATTGCACGGAATTCGTATTTTCGAAGGGCCAATGAGCGTCGATCCCACGGAGGAAAAGCCAGGTATGAATTTTCAATTTTTATGGACTCGAGGAATAAAAGTTGCAATTGTGCACCGAATGACCATTCATAAATTCCAGGTTTCGTAGTATACGACAAACAAAAGGGTCTCTTGTTGGTACAGTGCAAAAATAAAACGTGGATTTCGGTCGAGGAAATAGTCATGTCCGGCCGAAAGCCAATGTCTGGGAAAGATTTTAAAAACGGTTTCATATCGAACCACAAAAAATTGTCCATTTTTTTTCATTGAACAGAAATATGTAAATTTGTATAAAAGCGAGGAAAAAATGTTTGAATGTATAGTTTTAATGTAGGCGAGTGATGAGCAAGTTCGATCGCAGCAGCGTTATTTATTAACATGCCCCTTTTTTTTGCGAAGTTCGTTCATCAATGAATCATTCGATACTGTTTCCGCGGAATGGGCGACACAGTCTGGAAATTCATATCATAGGTAGGATGGATTTTAAGAAATCGAATAATGTTTTGAAACGTTTTCGTGAAAGGTGTCACACGATTCGCAGAAGAAAGTGAATAAAATGAAACTCAGGTTGAACGATAAATGTGTTTTTTCGTTTTTGACTTTTTCCATTTATTTTTTCTTCAGTTATCCGAAAATAATGTAAGGCTAAAGTATGACAAATAAAAGAATACACAGGCTATCTAGTTTAGTTATAATTTCTCGTCCGTTGTAAAGACATACAACCGAAATACAGTAATTAATAATTTTCTTGTTTCTCCTCAGAGAAAATGAATGGTAAATTGGTAAATAAATTGTAAAGAGAATATACAATATTCGATATAGAATGCTGGGAAAATTGGAACAGTAGCTGCGTGATTAATATATATTTCGTTCGGTAAAAAAGAAAACTAAATTTTGGCTCAATAACGAATCTCCATTATTTCATACGCAAGATGTACCACGACACAAACAGGCTAAATTATTCGAAGCGTAAGAAAATAAAAATAACGGATAATCGTTCTATTCGAGAGCGACTCGAATTTTGTCACTAATCATGATTGCAGATATTCTACAGTGCTCGTTATTTGTGATTCGGGAATAAAAAACAATGAGAAAAACGAAACAATAACGTATTTGTATTATTTTGGAGTACAAGTAGTTCCAAAAATGTTGTTGTTTCGTCAATTATTCTATAAAAGGCAGTACCGCTTTTCGTATTCCCAAAATCGACGAACATTAATTCTCGGATTCTGAGGCCTGAAAAAGAAATCACGATAATTACATGCATTGTTTTTTCTTTCTTTCTATGTACAGTGGGATGAAATTTAAACAGGATAAATACAAGAAAAGAGAGATGAAGGCAATTGAGAGTGTATTGTCGTTTGAAAAGTGCAGAATAATCTTTTTCAAAAAACCTTAAAACAGAATTTTAATGTTCATGATTTTGGTTAATATCGTTCAAGCTTCCTATGGAGACTTTTTTCGTGTCTGTACACCAGATTCATCATTAACCTGATAATGAAAGAGGTACGAAATACAAAAACAAATTAATCACGCTCTGCTAACTCGATTATCAAGAGCCAAACATTTCGATAAAGCCTGCTATTATTTTTCGTAATGTTTACAACAAGTTTGAGGCTCGAACTACTCATTCGATTGGAGAATACTGTTTCTTACTCTTTCTCTTAAAAATAAATGAAGAAATAATCGAATGTACAAATGAGTAAACGGCAAACCAATTGAAAAATCGAAATTAAATCAATCAACTTACACTAGGATCACAGTCTGCACAGTGCCAGGAGTAGCCTCGCCTTTTCGGGGATTTCTTCACTGGAGGATCCAGACACGTGAAATGATAGCATTTTTTGCACTCGTCACACCTGATCCAGAGAGGACAAAGAAAATGTTTTTATTTTGTAAAGCAAAAGCAAGATTATTGAGATATTTCAAGAATCACGAACATGACGAGATTTTGGGGTGTTCCAGGCGTTTCGCAAACGTTGCATTGCGTCAATAAATCCGAATCTTTGCCCTTTTTCACACCACCTGACGAAAGTCTGCTGTTGTAACTGCTGCCCGCTGTGTTTACTGGAGTCACTGGAGTTGTTGGCGTCGGTGGTGGAGGAGGGAGCAAAGGCGTTGGGAATACAGGTGCAGGAGGCGGCGACGTTATTTCTGTGCTCGTCGAAGTTGCCACAAACATTTGTGGACTTGATTCCGAAGCTATGTCGCCCTCGGGTCGGGGAATTGGTTTTATCTACAAACAATAACAAATGCAACAATAATACGTCAATTATAATTGTGTACTTTCGTTAAGATCTAAAAAAAAAAAACAAAAAATGAAAAAAAATGAATTTCTTCGGATATACGATCACCGAGCTCAACAATTGGCATCCAAATATAAAATGAATTCACAGGCAATACCTTGATAGTGATTCTCCTGTGAATTTCCGGTTGTCCCGTGTTTTCAGGATTTTCGATATCCATACTCTTTCTCTTGTGCTTACGTTTTCGTTGCTTGACTCCGGTGATTGGATCGGGTGTATATCTTTTGTGCTTCTCTCTGCAAGGAGAATTGCGTTTGGTTATGCGGCTATATTCTCGAAAATTAGTTTAAACGAGGCCATTCATGAGTTGCGAGAGTTCGAGAAAGGAAAAGAAGATGCAGACGGAATCGGAAAAGGTCCAAAACGATTTTTACAAACCTTCGACGTTTTTTTGCGCTTCTCTGTGACACGGATTCCGTGCCGTCCGCCGAAGCAACCATATACTCGGGGGATCCCTCTCGAGGAGTTATGGAAATGTTGTTCGAAGTTTGTTGTTGATTATATGACAAATCCTCCACTTGCATGGGTTCTTGAACCGAGGGCTGAGGTCCCATTGGTTTGAAAGTTAACTGGAGAATGACAGTAAGAATAATCGTTAGGATTCTTCATAAAAAAACAAAAAATTTGCTCAAAAAGAATGCGATAATCATTTGAAGACTCTGAAGTTTGCAATGTTGAGATTCAACGAAAAATGTTTTTTTTTTCCATGAATTATTTGCTGAATTTTAAAAATCGTGGCAATTTTTCGTAACGATTGAGTTTTTAGGTCGCAAGAGAGGATCGTTTTAGTGTCCAGACCAAATATTGAATAATAATGATGGGCTCTGCTGAAGAAAAAAGAGGATTTCGTTGCCTCGAATGATGAAAAATTCGGCGAATGAATTTGCTTCACGAATAATAATTACTTTGGGAGTTACGGGTGTTTCCGATGTAGTGACATTCGCGGAGCTACAAACGGATGAATTCTTAGGTGTCGTTGGAGTGCTAGGGGCAGTTGGATTTTGCTGGATATCCTGTAGCGGTGTCGGCGTAGAATTGGTCTCGTCTTTGCAATGGCGAAGTTTACGAGGGGCCGAAGTATCGACATGCTCGACTTCCGAGCCCGAAGACTCTTTGTCGCACTCCGAGCATTGCCTAAAAAAATTGGTTATTTAATTTGTAAATTGACGATAAAGAATTTAAAGTTGTGGCTTCTGTTGATCAGACTCACCATCCCATGAGCTTCGTCTTTTTTGGCATACGAGACAAGGGCGGACTCAGGCACGAGAGATGATAATGCAAATGACACGTATCGCACTTTGCCAACAAATGTTGATTCGTCGCTCTCCTACAAATTCCGCACTGATGTCGCAATGTCAATTCACCTTTGTGATTTTGATCTTGTGCTTGACTACTTAATACACGACCTTCTCGTGCACCTTCTCCACCTTTTCCAACGGGCAATGGAAAGCCAACGCCCATTTTGAGAGCGGCGGCGGTTGGAACACCGAGACCTGTGCCTGAAAATCGAATAAAAACGTCTTTATAAATCTTGGCGACAATAAATTCGAAACAACGAAGCCGATTCTGCACGGAGAGAAATGCGGAGAAATTTATATAAAAAATTACTATGCCCCATAGTTTTCTGGTGACAGTTTCGTCTCTCTGAGAAATTTCAGCAAAAACATAGTAATTTTTCATCCGAAATTGGGCGAAAAATGTCAAATTTCCGCTATTTCCGATAGAATTTTAATAAAAATTATTATGTTTTTCCTCAAATTTCTCAGAGGGACGAAACTGTCACCAGAAAACTATGGTGGCATAGTAATTTGTGATATAAATTTCCCCGCATTTCTCTCCGTGTGGAAAAAGCTGGAAAACCTGCCAAGTCCGGAATCTTGAGAATAATCGGTAACGTGTACAAATAATATGATTGATAAATCTTTTCAATCTCAATTACCCAGAGTCGGAGCGATTCTTGGCTTGGCGAGATCTCCGACCATCGGCAATGGTTTCACGTATCCCGACGCTCTGAGCACTTGATGGTACATGTCGATTTTTTCCTTCAATGTTACGTTAACTCTAATCTGTTCCTCGTTGTCCTTCATAACTTCGTCGTATCGACGATCCAATCTCTGCTGCTCATTCAACAATTGCGAATTAATGTCAAGCAGCTCTTGGAGACGTCGTTTCATCGATGTTACTCGAAGGTTTCGATCGAGATAATAACCGATGAATTCAACACTGAACGCCGGTGGTATGTGCCATTTTTTTCTCACATCGACCAAGGCAACTAGTTGTGCTTCTTGAGCCTCTAGAGCTGCTGTATCGATTCCCATCAATTCAGCTTTTTTCGCTAATTGACGACACGCCGAAGCCGAAGTTGTTAATAATCGGGGCATTTTTTGAGTTGGCACTAAAAAAAAAAAACAAAATCAATGAAAAATAATGAGAATTTCGTTTCATACGGAAATTCCAATAAATTAATGAATGATTGAAAAAAAAACCACACGTACCCCACGGCGGTGGACGTGACGATTTGTGCGCCAGATATTTGTGACGATGTTTGGCAAGTTTTCTCTGAATCCTACGCTGTTCCTCGGTATCCAAGTGATCGGGTTGTTTCAATAATTGTTGTCGATACTGAGCTCGTATCTGAAGAGCCAGCCAATTGCGACGCCGTCTGCGCACGAGTGTTTTGTCCGAATGGAGTTTACAGTGAGCGTAAAAGGGATCGGCTTGGTCAACTTCTTCACTGTGCGCCTCGGACAAAAGTCCTTCTCGCTGGGCACTGTTTCCAAAATAAAACAAAAATGTACATTTAAAAATTCAAATTTCTGAGTTTTTCAAGAGATCTGCACAGTTCTGCCTAAAAAAACTGGTTTCCTTTTTTTTCATCAACTTTCATAAGACGAATAGACTGTATCGTTGGAATCCAACGAAAAATGTATTTTTCATTCATTATTTCGATAATCAATGCACTTGTTCCAATTTTTCTACAAAATTCAGTTTTCAAATGGCAAAGAAGACTGCCCCATTATCTTTAACAAATACTCTATGAAAAAGTTGTCCTCTGCTTTAAAAAATAATCTAATTTCGTTAAAAATCGTCGAAAAACAAAAACTTGCACGATTTCTTTGTTTCTTACCAAGTGACATGAAAATACGTGTGACACATTCCAGCATCGCATTCGATGCACACACCTGTGCGAGCATATCGCGAATCTTCGCACAAAGAACATTGCTTCGATCCCCATTTGCTGTAAGCCATTTCAAACAGCGTGACGCTCGCCAAGCGGTCGACCTGAAAAGTTCATTTTTAAAGCCAATTGTCAAAAATTATTTATGGCTTCATAGAAAAAAAAAAAAACACAATGCGTGTTTTTCGTTTTTTTCGGTATAACATTTGCGGCAATTAGTGCATCTGGGTCTAGAATAATTGGGATTGCATAAATGGACTTGGATTTAGAAACATGTTGAAGTTTTTTTTCAACGAACCTCTCCGAACGCGACTCCGGGCACGTACAAGGCGCACACTAAATGAACCCACTTTCCCACGTCAGTTTCTTTGAAGATTCCACCTTTGTTCGGACACAATTCGCAGGAAGGATCTTCGATGCCAGCACTGCAAGCTTCGCAGAACCAAGGCGCGGATTGGCAAAGAGAATCCGTACTGGAGAAACTTTCAACATCGGAAACGCCGTAGCAACCTTAATCACAAGATAAAAAACAGTGAAAATATAATTACAACAAAAACTTCATTTTCCTCATTTTTCATTCGACAAGATTTCTGAGAAATAGCGAAAAAACAAACGTTCCAACTATTCTTCGTGATTGTAGGAAAAATTATCATCGCATTTTCACTGAGCAATGGAACTTTCTTACAATTGCTCCCTCTCCAAAGGAGGAAGTTGAATCTACAAATTTTCATTCGTCTTTACCTTCGTGCACCGTAACTCCACAACCATCGCACTCGACAATCTCATTAATGTCGTCGCTTCGGTCACCCAGGCATCCGCAACATATCAACATTTTTGTAAGTTTTTCATCGAGATGAACTCCTTTTGCCGCCTGTTGTCTAGCCTGCTCGATAACATCGCCGACCGTCATCCCAGCATTCTCCTTCCCAACGATCAATGGATCCTCCATGGAATTGTCGGACTCTCCTGAATCGTCCTCCTCTGTAGATATGGATTATTTATATTTCAGCGACTCAATAAATGCAAAAAAATGGACACCGTACATCGAAAAGAATAAAGTCAATTTTTAGAACACAATTTTTCATTACATTGCACTTTGTTGCATTACGTTCAATCGGCTCAAAATCCAAATATCAATCAAGATTCCATGGACAAGCACTGTCCCCGTGTTTTCGTTTTTTATTGCATAAATTTTACAGATAATGGAATTTTGCTATTGCAGTATTTTTCTAATGAAACTCAATGGACATTTCGCGTTTTCTTATCCCGAACAATAGTCGGACAAAGCAAAACGAGTTGCTTGACGAAAATGCAGAAATTCTTGGTCAGAACGATCGAGAGACATAACAGTGTGACTCTGAAGTTTGCTACGTTAAGATTAAACAAAAAATATTTGGCGTATTCATTATTTGTTGGATTTGTCGATTTAGGTCGCAAGAGAGAATCCTTTCAAATATTGAATAATAATTATGAGCTCTATGGAAAAAAAAACAGAATCGTCATGACGGTTGAGAGCGTCGTACAGAGATTGTTACTGCAAAATGCAGAAGGAAGCAAGAAATACGTCTCGATGATAACAAACGTACCTTTTCCTGCGTCGTTGGAGTCAACAGAATCATCGTCCGATTCCTCGCAGTGATCTTCTATTCTGAAATCGCTGTCGTCGGAGCTTTCGCCGAGATCAAAATCCAAGAGCGATTGATGAGCGGATTCAACGGGTTTGACTCTCCGTTTCTTTGGATCTCTCTCGACTGTTGGAAACAAAAAAAAAGGGTGAGAACGAGAGAAATGAGTTGAAAGCGTTGAAGTAGAAAATGAATCGCAGGAACATGGTTATATATGAAGGAAAAAAAATGAGTGAACTTTTTACGTACAAGAGTTATTCATGGTGGAGAAAATTTCGTGGAGGTTAATCGGAGCACATGAAAAATTTTGAAACGATCATTTAATCCGACCGATTTAATTTTTATGATTTTTCCGATGACGCGCGAAATAGCGTTCGCGCAAAAACTCTTGTACCGTACTTTTGATTGCCACACCACACGGTGCTCAAGCTCGTACTCCCTCTCCCGTGATACATGCACAATAGCCGGCTAACTCGCGTTTGACAAGAAAAAACTTCACCACACATGATCTCAAAGAGTTGGACATTATTTTCCAATGTTTTTCAAAACAGAAACGTTGATCGCGAATTTACTGAATTTTTCGTTGTCGACGTTAATGCCCGAACGTAATAATCACCCAGAATCTCATAAAATATCAATAAACACTGTTAACGCTTATACGCACGAATGACAATACTATAAAATAGCAATAAAACGTGTTCGATGCAGTGTCATGTGTACACGTGACAGTACGAAGATCGAAAGGGTGTGTGAATCTAATTCGCGAACATAATAAAGTTGCATGAATCGTGCCCAAAGAAAGCAAAACTGCACGGGCGAAATTTGCAATGGAACGCAATTTTCAAACGTTATTCTCGACGAGCCCGAATGACAAGGATAAAATTTGACAGAGTTCTACGATTCAGTATTCTTTGAAAGGTCGCTAAATAATTAAATTCAATTTTTTGGAGCAAATCGAAGCACAATTAAAAAAATGAGTTGTCGGTGGATTTTTCTATGGCGCTATAACCCATTAAGCCGGATTAACCCATACACGTGTAGGAACATGCTAAGTGCATTTGCGTGTTACGATGTATAAGTGTGTACTCGCTGTTGAGCCGAGTGAGAGGGAGCGTGACAGAGAGAAAGAGAGAGAGAGAGAGAAAGAGAGAAAAAGAGAGACGGAAAGCGACCGAATTAAAACATTGTGTTCCGGAACAAAATTCAAGACGCGTGCAGAAAATTTGGAACATTGATGAAATTCAAAAGCAGAGAAGAGGGACGATAAATTTAGTGATTTTCTCTTGGTACATCAACTGCGTATACTCACTCATCGTTTTGTACAAAAATCCGACATCGTCGTCCTGAGACATTTTCGTATTGCCGAGGAGGTCCTTTGGGCCTCACGTTGAATTTTATCTTGCTCCGTATTCCTCGTCTCTCCAATGACTTTCGAGACTTGAATGAGGAGTAGACGAAATAGCAACGATCCTTTAATCCATCGTGCTTGTTTTTTGAGTCTGTTTAACTTTAATGCAGCATGATTTGACGCGAATTGAACGGTGAAAAAAAATCGTGGTTGCCGAGGATACAAGCAAGAGTATTGTGTATATTGTATTTCATTGGCAATATATACGCCAACTCTGTCTCTCTTTTCCCCTTTCATCCCTCTCGGGATATACGTCAGGCCGGTGCGGTGTGTACTGCGCAGGTCAGGCACGGCCAGCGCCATTTTAAACGTAATGGAGTTTTTCCTGTGGCGCTAAATTCAAATCCAAGTCAGCAATTCAATGCAGTCTTCGCACCATTTCTCTTGGCGAAAAATTAAGTATCGTAACCAAAAATGACGAGTCTCCTGATTATTCATCAGTTTTTGGAGTCGCGATGGCAGAAAAAAAACTTTTGCAACTTGCGTAGAATCTGGAGTAAAAAATTCTACTGCAGACCACGGTCTCCCAAATTTTTCTCAACGTTTCATGCAAATCATAACGTGAAGACAAACGTTGAGTCTGTGTATATTGTTTTGGATCTAAAAAAAATGTCCAACATTAAAACTTGCATCGCTACACAAAGTATCCAATAAATTTACGATTATATTCGATCGATCCTTATCAACGAATTTGATTCTGGTCGCCCATGAACTGCGGTATATCGTAAAGTATTCGTTCGTAGGAAGTGAAAAAAAACTGAATTATTCATTGAATGAAATTTTCTTCAGTGATTATTCTCGGACTAGTGAGTAGCAAGACATTCGTGCTTCCCTTTATTTCTCAATACACTGGAAATAAATATGCAGTATGGGGTAGAAGCATGAAAATCGCTTAGCTGCTTGTCTTTTTCACGTTCTGCAGTCCTGTGTGAGCTAGGCAGCTAGGCAGGCTGAAGGCAGTGTAGGCAGGGTTGCGTGTGCTTCGAAGTGGGGGAATGTTTACAGGTTTACAGGGCCGGCACGAACCTCCGTGAACGGAGAAACGAAAAGTGAGGTTAGGTCACGGTCTTGTCGTTCTGGAATCACGGATTCCACATGTTTTGTTTTACTTTACGAAACTGCTTCGATTGCTAAATAGGAGCTTGTCGAATTTTCGACATGATCAACAACAGCGAGGTTCGTTTTATCAATTCTAATTGCATGAGAATCCACTCTAACTTCTGTTTCATTTAAACGTCACCTGTAATCCAAAAATTTAGAATGTTCTCTTTCTTTCATCGAATCTCATGTTGCAAAACGAAAATTTGATTCGACATCCATGTAAATATTGAAATAATTGTTTATTCAAGCATGCAGGCGAATGCATGGAATCTCAGGCAGTAAAAACTACAAATAAGCAACTAGACACAGCAGACATAAATGAGGCTTTTGAGAGACTGTTATTCGCTGAAGAACTTGCTGAAGAAGTTGGCTACAAGGAAGGTTACGAAGCAGGAACAAAGCAAATAATCAAAGGATACCATTTGGGTTATCACAGAGCGTCTCTGCTCGCCGCTCGATTGGGCTATTACTATGGAATTCTTCAATATTGTCTAAACAACAAAGAATTCAGCGAAAAAGTAAAACGTCAGGCGATCAAGTTGCAAAAAGATCTTGAGAATTTTCCCCATGGCAACGACGATTCCATCGACATATTGTCCAAAGTAGAGGACATAAAATTCAAGTACAAGCAATTGTGTTCTCTGGCAAAAATAGATTCGACGTATCCGGAAGACGACAAGCTCGACTATTGACAAAAATTCTAATAATTTTGAAAGACGACTTTTCAAAATGGTAGAGTGGAAGAGGCATTTTGAAAAAACCGTTTCTTTTATGGAGGAATATCAGAGCCTGATAGATTGTCACCTCGTTGACTTTATCACAGAAAACTTGTGGCTGAAATGTTTGTCCGATTCCCTAAGACTCCAATTGGAAAGTACAGAATTTCAAAAAATTGACGAAAAAAATGAAAATCACAATTTGAGGGAACTGAGAGGGGCGAGCTCAGAGTTGGACCGTTTCCTCAAACAAGTTGAATCGTTGTCATTGAAGCACAGTTCGATGGTCACAAACCTCAATGACGTTTGCTCGGTCGTCTCACCAAAAGCAAAATGTGATTATTTTATGGGAAAGAATAAAAACATGAGTTTCATGAGCAACAAAAAACAGCATGAAACGGAAGCTTTGGCCAAACTTGTTGCACACTTGGCGGAAGAAAATGCAATAAATTTGGTTATCGACGCTGGAGCTGGGAAGGGATATTTGTCAACAAATATTTCACAAAATCATGGAATCCCTGTATTGGCTATCGACTCTTCGGAAATCAATGTCAAAGGAGCTATCAATCGTCAGGAATTGCTCAGGAAAAAAAAGCTAGAGAATAACGCTCTAGTAAGTATTAATTAGTAATTATTAGTAATTGATTGGTGATTAATTAGCAATTAATGGTTAATCAGTAAGTAACTAATTCCATTTTTTCATCAACGGAATTCTGTTTCTCTTTTTGGTTCAGGTTCGTTACTCCATCCAACATATCGATGAAAAAACAGATTACAATGCAATTGTTCGAGAGGAATTTGGCGATAAAGAAATGAGCGATAATTACATGCTGACTGGATTGCACACGTGCGGTCAACTCGCACATTCGATGATCAAACAATTTTTAAGCACCAATTCCCTCAAGTGTATTTGCTTGGTGCCTTGTTGCTATCATCTGACCAAAGAATCCCTAACCGGCGATTGTAATTTGACAATGAACGCTCGAATGATAGCCCAACAATCGGTGGAGAGGAGCGAATCGAAAGGAAGTGATGGGACTCATCCTCCTTCATTATTCTATCGAGCTTTGTTGCAAACAGTTCTAAAAGCACTCGGTGAGTTTCAAAGCATTTATTAAAAATGCAGAAAATAATGAAATTTTCAAATCTTTGCTATATTTCGATTTTCGTTGATTTTTATTCAAAGACATTTATCCAATTATGTTTCTACAAATCGTACAGAAATTCCTGGTGCCAAAGTCGGTCGAGGAGCAGCTCCGACCCAAGATTTTCCATCCTACGCTCAATGGGCTTTGAAAAAAATTGGAGTGGAACAAGAAAAGGTACGAGCATCCCATATCCCATTAATTCGTGAACGAGAAAGTGTGAGATATCGTTTCTTCTTGCGTTTTATAGATACCATCGGCCCAAGATCTATCCCATCTTTACAAAAGTCACTCGAGTTTACGCTGGAAATTTAACGTCTTCCAGTCACTGAGGATTCACCTTGGATCGGTCGTCGAAGCTGCTATAGTCTTAGATCGCGTTACATTTATACAGGCTAGTGGAAATTGTTCTAAAGTCGCATTGATACAACTATTTGATCCTTTGATATCTCCTCGTTGTTATGCCATCGTCGCATTCAAGTGAAATATTCGTCAGAGCGTTGAAAGCGCTTGAGATAATTTAGGCGATAATCATGTGGAGCATGGTCATCAGACTTTTCTTGCTAAATGTACGGCCAGTGGGAAGAAAATGGAATAAACACATATTTTTGGACTTGGGAACGCGTTCGTTCGACTCTAGTCCCGGCTAAACGAAAGCATTTGAACAAACAAAGCACTGAGAGTGGAATTGGGAAAGTAAATTTTGATAATGCAGAAACGACGTTTCTGCGTTATCCGTCGAAAAGAGTTGACGAATGAAAATATTCCGGTTCGTGGCGAAAGGAAAAATGTGTCTGAAAATCTCGTCGTTTATCAGTTAAGCCTCGTACACAATCTTTACGCGTGTTTATCACGTTCTGATCCAAGCTTTTCGGTATTTTAAGATCCCCAGCCATCCGATGCACTTTAATGATAAAATATTAGCTGAAGAAATTGTTTTCATCAAGTTACTGCTCGCGTATACAATTATCGAGCCATTAAAAAAATTCCACGCGATTTATCTGTTTTCTCTATGATGGGCAGTTGAGAGACTAATAGAAGAATAATAGAGAAACGAAATATGGAAAATATGACGTATCGTGCATGATGATCACTCCTTGTCTCTTATCTCAGTTGCTTCTTCACTAAAATCTTATCGGCTTTCGTGAGATACGAAACTCGTGGGAGACTTGTGTATATTAGTCAGTCGATAGTGCAATACGAAGACTGTTTAGCTCATTAAGGGGTAAACACTGACTAAGGGAAAAAGTGTGTGAGAGCTTGGATAAAAACTGAATGTTGAACGAGCTCGTCTGACAGTTTTCCTCGGACCACATCGGCCAGCTTTTCCAATTTTCTCATTCGTCTTGGTCCATTCCCGGAGACTCGTAATTTCATATTTATCCTCTCCATTAACAAATAATCCGTAAGTCTATAAATAATACACTCAACGATTTTCTTCTTTATTTACTTTCAACTTCCTCGATGCCTTGAGTACATGAGAAATCGGAAGATAATGACCGAGTTGCAAAACTCGTTTCCACACATAAAAACAAAAAAAAACAA
This sequence comes from Hyposoter didymator, assembly GCA_037952995.1. NCBI lineage: Eukaryota > Metazoa > Arthropoda > Insecta > Hymenoptera > Ichneumonidae > Hyposoter > Hyposoter didymator. The sequence continues at coordinate 7,134,918 of JBAJMU010000001.1, read as the reverse complement.
TCTCACTTTCTCTCGTGCCCGACGAAAGTTCAAGGCGCCAAAGTGTACTCACCAGTTTGTCGGAATAATTGTCACAATTCAGTCCTTCCGTTGTTCATATCGAGTATTAAAAAAAAAAAAAAAATAATTAATTCAGTTTCGTGCAATTTGTTTCATGGTTGATGTTTTGAAATTGGAATTTAGAATAATTTTCTAATCCAAGTTTTTGAAAGAATGGAACCCTTGGCCGGAATTGCGTTGAAATCTTTGAGGACAGGCGTCGGATCATCTTGTCGAGCGATTGATCGAACATGCCGACTATTCAGCAGCCGCCGAGAACTCAGCTCTCAACAAGTTTTCGCCCGCGAAGAAAAATATGGTGCCCACAATTATCATCCACTTCCGGTCGCTATTAATCGTGCCGAGGGCGTCTTCATGTGGGATGTCGAAGGAAAAAGATATTACGATTTTCTCAGTGCCTACTCGGCGGTTAATCAGGGTCACTGTCACCCAAGAATTTACAAAGCTATGGTCGAACAAGCCAAACTTCTTACTCTCACTTCGAGGGCTTTTTACTCGGACGTACTCGGCGAATTTGAGGAATACATCACCAAACTCTTCGGGTAAGTTTGTTCATTTTTTTACACACACTTTGTCCGTTAATTCATTGTACTTGTCAACTAAAATAATTGACATTTCTATTTGAGCCTTTAAACGTTTTTTCCGCACCATCCTTCTGTAACTCTGGACGCACACCGTTCTTTCAGCCCGTTGTTATTACATTCCAAGAATTCGGAAAAAATGCAAGCTACTGTTCGAAATCTTCAACTTGAAATTCCAATTATAAAATTGTTGAAAAATACATTTTTATCCACGTTTGATCCAATAAATAGACCGATTCGTCGTATTTTCCCGGACACGGAAGGCCCTGGTTTACAGACCAAGTTTTAATCCCTTAAAAAAAAAAAAAAAAAAAAAAANAAAAAAAAAAAAAAAAAAAAAAATCTTGAAAAACTGAAAATAATGTAAAAACCGATTTGCAGATATGACAAATGGTTGCCGATGAATACTGGTGTAGAGGGTGGAGAGACGGCTTGTAAATTGGCAAGAAAATGGGGCTACGTTCGGAAAGGGATACCGGACAACAAAGCAAAAATAGTTTTCGCCGAAGGTAATTTTTGGGGAAGAACAATGAGTGCAGTTTCTTCGAGTACCGATCCGAGCAGTTACGCAGGATTTGGTCCTTTCATGCCGGGTTTTGAAGTCATCCCTTACAACGATCTTGAAGCCCTGAAGCGGTCATTAGCTGATCCGAATGTTTGCGCTTTTATGGTTGAACCGATACAAGGTGAAGCCGGTGTTGTAGTCCCAACGGTAAGAATTTTAACTATTTTTCAACATTTTTTTTCTGTTATTTTAAACCTAGAGGGAGAAAAAATGTTTTCCCGAACAGTGAAAACTTCCACAGCATAGTTATTTTCAGTTTTTCCATTTTTCACGCTAAAACAAACATCCAATCATTAAGGACATGCCTACATACGACAACATGATGAGAATTCAATGAAATTTGGTGACAACATTCTTCAGCATCAAATACAATGACACAAATTTTTTCAAATTTTTCGTCCACATAGTTGTCGAATAATTGGAGTTTACAATATGCAAAAGATAAATCTATATATATCTGAATTATCTGCTGAAACTCTCGTGTTCAATTATTCGAAAAGAATGTAAAAGAATGATTTTGAAAAAATTTGTATATTTATATTTAATGCTGAAAAATATACTCACGGAATTTCATTACATTCTTATCATTTGCGATGCTTTTAACATGGCAACATTGTTGTGTGTATAGTCTTGATATTACAAATAATTATTTCAAACGTCCATGTACAACTAATTTTTGATACTTAAACGATAGAAATTTTTAATTTCCCACGGTTGAGAACCATCGAAGCAACAGTGTATAAGCCGTAATTTGGTTTTCATGAGAGAACGTAATGAGACGAATAATCAATGGAGTTGAAACGCCTTTAACAAATTTGCATTTACTATAGTTTATGATTTCGCTCTCGAATTTGATGAAAATAAAAAATGAAAATTTGTCGTTGTTGTTGTTTTAGGATGGTTATTTGAAAGGCGTGAGGGATTTGTGTACGAAGAACAACGTACTGTGGATAGCCGATGAAGTACAAACCGGTTTAGCGAGAACAGGGAAACGTTTGGCAGTTGATTACGAAAATGTAAAGCCGGATATTCTTATATTGGGAAAAGCATTGTCCGGTGGTTTTTATCCAGTATCTGGAATCCTATCCAACGATGAAATAATGCTGAGCATAAAGCCAGGCGAGCATGGTTCCACGTACGGTGGAAATCCTCTCGGTTGTCGGATCGCTCTGGAGGCTCTGCGTGTACTCGAGGACGAGAAACTGGCCGAAAATGCCGCAAAAATGGGAGAATTGTTGCGCGGGGAATTAAAAAAATTGCCCAAGGACGTGGTAACTCTGGTACGTGGTAAAGGACTTTTGAACGCCGTCGTAATAAACGAGAAATTCGACGCAATGAAAATTTGCCTCGAGCTAAGGGACAAGGGATTATTGGCGAAACCAACCCACGGACACATCATAAGACTCGCTCCACCTTTGGTCATCAGCGAATCCCAGATTCTCGAATGCGCTCAAATTATTTCTAATGTTATTCTCGATCATGCCAAATAAGTTTTTTTTTTTTCTTTTCCTTGTTATGCATATCTTCGGTGACAAAATCTGGCTAATTGAGATTTAGTCATTCCGAGCCAGGCCAAAGCCCTAATTTTCGCCTCGATTAAAAACCACTTTGAATTTTCAATTCAACCAAGATTTATGTGTTCTTGAGTGTCTGGGTCGTAAAGACCCGTGGCCACGATTACAGAATTCTAAAGGAAAAAATCCGTTTGCAGCTTTTTTTGTTGCTCGGCTCAATTGTGAATAGAGTCAAGTTTACTCTGTCGATATAAATGTGCGGATGATACAATGTGTAATCTTCGATAACCGTTCCGATTGCAACTTCGTTATAGAGTAGCGAGTCTGGACTTTGATCAGGGAGACGCCTCTTCGCTGTTTGTCTCTGAGCGAATGGGTGTTGACTTTCATAGAAGAAAATTCAATGCGATGTTTTTTGGCTGTAAGACACGCAACTTTATCGGACAAATGAGGTTTTTTTTTGTTATCTCAAGATTTCGGGGTTCGATGTCCGAGAGGGGAATAACTGAAACGATCGGAACGATTTTGTTTCGTCCAAGATTATTGAGAGACCGAATAATTTGGGTAAATATCGTACTCAAACGATACCTGCAATTATGGGCTCATAATTAGCCATTTAATAACTTTATTGAGTGATAAAAAGCGTTTGAAAATAATGCAATTTAAGCTGCAGCCCTGGTTCGGAATATTTACCATAATTTGTATAAATTATCTCGAGTCTTTGTAATAATTCTCGCACGATTGGTAAGGATTCCGACTGAAATGTGAATGAGGCACAAGGAATGGAATTATTTTTTAGCAATAAGAAAAACACTGCATCGTAATAATAATAAATATCAATTTTTTTTCTTACAAACCTGGAAACGTTGAATTTTGAGACTTGGCTTTTGTGATGGGAGAAAAAAACGTTCCATTACCATTATCGATTCGGTAATGGGAGTTGGAAATATTAATTGACACTTTCGCGAATTTTGAAGATTTAGGACAGACAATGAGAAAAGATTAAGATCTATTGGCTGAAAAAAAAAGACGAAAATGTAGATGGTATCGAAGATGAATGATAAAAAGCACGAAAGGATGGAACGCTGATGATATCTCGGAATTTTCACTCGGCCGGTTAAGCAACGAAGATAAGTAGTCTCCTGTACAGTTGGCAAGAGAGAGATTGTAAAGAAGAAATAAGCGTCGTTATTTTGTTGTTTACTTGATTACTGTTTGTCTTGAGGCGCCCGTCGCCGTTTCCGACGTTGTGAAACTCGTCGTTTACTCATTATCAGATGAATTTATCCATAAGCGGTTGATGCCCTTATCGTACAATTTCGTATCAGCGAAGGAGGACCTGAGTTGTATACACAAACAATTTCTGTAAATAATGCGATTGCCGTTTCTCCCACCTTGATACATTTTTCTTTATAAATTAATGTTAAGTTCAGACTCATCGTCAGATTGTGAATCAAACTCGAATAGAAACGTTATTATTCTCCATTTAATCCGAAATTAATAACTGTGCATTTTTATTCAATCGATATTTTGGCACCGAATCACTAACAATGCAAACGATGAGACGAACGCTCTTAACTGCATCGAGAGACAATAATGTTAAAAGATTTTTGAGCTCTCAGGAAATCATCAAAAGGGATGAGACTTTTGGTGGTTTCCATTTCAAACCTTTGCCCGTTGTACTCGAAAAGGGCGAGGGTGTTTATTTATGGGACGTCGATGGAAAACGATACCTCGATTTCCTCGCTGGTTTTTCCACCGTCAATCAAGGACATTGCCATCCACGTCTCGTCTCGGCCATGAGAGATCAAGCCGGAAAACTTTGTCACACTTCGAGAGCTTTTTTCTGCGATCTACATGGCGAATTGGCTGAATATCTCACCAAATTATTTGGATACGATCGATTCATTCCCATGAACACAGGTGAGAGATGAATCAATGAGTCTTTGCAAAAATAATGATGGATCCTTGAAAAATTATTATCCATTGTTTTTGCACTTCGATAATATTTTTTCGCGTTTCATTTTTTTTTCTTTTTTTTCGAGAATACTTGTATTTTTTTTTTAAATAAATGGATTTGTTATGTCGCAGGTGTCGAGGGTGGAGACACAGCCTTGAAATTAGCGAGGCGATGGGGCTATAGGGTAAAAAAGGTCGAGAACAATAAAGCAACAATTATTTTCGCGGCGAGGAATTTTTGGGGCCGTTCGATAGCAGCGATTTCGGCATCGACCGAACCGATGTCTTACACCGATTTCGGGCCATTCGTACCGAATTTCGAGAAAATTCCATACAACGATCTTGAGGCTCTTGAGAAAAAATTCAAGGAGAATCCAAATATTTGCGCTTTTATGGTTGAACCGATCCAAGGAGAAGCTGGTGTAATAATTCCAAAGGTAAAACTCGTTGCTGCAGTTTTTAATTTTAAAAATTTAATTTCCTTTGATTTTTATTTGATTCTCAACAAATATTGTTTTCAGGATGGATACTTGAAAGGAGTCAGGGATTTATGTACAAAGTATAATGTTTTGTGGGTATCGGATGAAGTCCAGACAGGACTTGGGCGGACTGGAACGAGACTCGCTACTGATTACGAAAAACTTAAACCCGACATTGTCATCCTCGGCAAAGCTCTTTCCGGTGGAATGTATCCAGTTTCCGGTGTGTTGGCGAGCGACCAGGTAGAGCAAGTGTATAACTTTTTTTTTCATCCAAATTCAACCATTGCTACGAACGGAAATGTACGAGAAGAGAAAAAACCATAAAAACCCAAAATTTTTGTGACATGCATTTCTTGAATGTGTCTTTTCCATCAGGATCAAGTAACAGCACGGAAATTAAAAAAAAAATTCTCTCCGTGTATCGAATTACAGAATGTTTGAGCTGAAAGCTTTTCTTATTTTTCCACTCAACGTTTCGCGTTATTACGTTGATTATTATCAGAGAAAGAAGAAAATATAATTTTTAAGAAAATCATTGCATGGCGTATTACGATTTGACGTACGATAATCAAGTGGAATTATTTGCAGATAATAAAATGTTTGGAAATGGGATCTCATGGAAGTACATTCGGCGGTAGCCCAATGGCCTGCAGGGTCGCCTTGGAAGCGGTGAAAATAATTGAGGAGGAAAAATTGGCGGAAAATTCGCTGAGACTCGGTAAAATCGTTAAAGAAGAATTGGAAAAAGTGCCGAGGGACATAGCGACGGAATTTCGAGGTCGCGGTTTGCTCGCTGGTCTCGTTATCAACAAAGGTATGAAAAACAAAAGAGTCTTTATCGAGAGGCTTCTGGAAATAAATGTTTCTAACAATAAATTTCAACGAATAGAATTCGACGAAGGCTGGAACGTGTGTCTCAAATTGCGAGATGCTGGCTTACTGACCAGGCCAGCTCACGGACAAATACTTCGAATATCTCCACCCCTCACCATCAGCGAGGAACAACTGAGAGAAGGACTTGACATCATAACCAAAGTTTTACGCAATAACTAGAAATTAGTCAGCCGGCGAACGAACGTTTTATTTTTGCCATCGAGGCGTATCGATGCTACTTTATTTTCCATTAAAATAAATATTTGATAAGAATGAGACAGAACGGAGATAAAGATTTTTTTTATATGCTCACTACAAACTTGCGGTTGCATTTTTTTCATCCGAACCTTTTTTTAACGTGTTTAGCAACGAACGAGACCCACTGAAAAGGACGATTGTGAAGTTTGCAACGTTGATATTCAACGAAAAATATTTGATGTATTAATTTTTTATTAAATTTTGAAAATTGTGGCAATTTTTCGTGTCGATTGAGTTTCCAGGTGGCAAGGGAGGATCGTTTCATCGTCCAGACCAAATATTTCATAATAATCAAGAGTTCTGTTCAAGAAAAAACAGAATTTCGTTGCATTCCAACGATGCAAACGTCAGCATCATTGAAAAGTTCATTTTTAAATTCAACTTTCCGCAAATAAAATTAGAAATAATATTTCTATTGAAATTATTTAGGAACATGTTTTGTAAACATTTTGAAAAACGACGAAAATAAATGATGAACGAATTAAAACGATTTTATTTAGAGTTCTTTCGACATTTTGTTTAAACGTTCTTTTCACCAAAACTAACAGTTTTACCCTATGAAAAGAAATTCTCTGACTTTTAGAATTAGAGGTATTTGCAATTTTCTATTTTTCCCATATAAACGCGTGTAAATTCGACTCACGTTTCTTTTTCTTTTCCTTGCGACTTTATCTCAAATTCTAAACGTCAGAAAATTTTGCTTCATAAGAGAAAACTTTTAGTTTTATGAGTCCGAAGTTTGGAAAGTTGAGATTCAACGAAAACAATTTTTTCTATTACTAATTATTTATTGAATTTCAAAAATGCTGGCAATTTATTTATCGATATAATTTTTGGGGTCCCAAGAAACCGCCTCGTTTTATTGTCTGGACCAAATTGAATAATAATAATCAGCTTTGCTGAAGAAAAAAGAGAATTTCGTTGCTTTCCAAGGATGGGATCTTCTCCATCTGTGTGACGAAGGAGAACGTTTATGCGAAATTTATAAAGAAGCCTAAATAATGTTGTTTCGTGATAGCAATACCTTAGGCTTGCGCCTCGCTGTGTCTCTTCAGGTGCCTTTTCAGGCTGAAAGCTTGTGAGAATAATTGATTGCACTGTTCGCATTTGTGTGATTTGATGGTTGTGTGTGTACTGGCGTGTCTCCTGAGATGAGCGGCAAGTTTGTACCGTTTTCCGCACAAACGACACTGATGTGGTCTCGATGAATTGTGGGATAATTCGTGAGTCTTGAGATGGCCCGATTGAGAAAAGGATTTGTTACATATGCGACATTTGAAGGGTTTGACTCTCGTGTGAATTCTCAGATGTTCGACGTAATTGCCTCTGGCTGTAAAGCTTTTGCCACAATACGAGCATTTCAAGAATTTACCGATAAGACCGTGAGTTCTGAGGTGGACTTTCAAATTGTACTTTTGTCCGAATGCCTTGTGACAAATTTCGCAACGAACCAGGCCTTTCCCAGTGTGAAGTCTCAGATGGATTTTCAAATTTTTTAACAACCTGAATCGTTTGCTGCACAGCGTACACTCGTACTCTTTGCTGACGTTACGATTCTTGGTTTTTTCATGAGTTTTCAAGTGTTCGGTTAAATACGACGGATAGGGAAAGGATTTGTCGCAAATGTTGCAACGATGCACATTCGTTTGCGTGTGCAATCGATTATGCGCGTTCAATTTGCTCCTCGAGGTGTAAGCCTTGTCGCAGATGAGACAGGCGAATGGTTTTTCGCCGGTGTGACTGAGCGTGTGCGACACGAGTTTCGATCTCTGCGCGAATGTTTTATCGCAAATATTGCATCTGTGTGTCTTTTTCGAATTTTCCGGAATATCGGTCATCAGAGGATTCTTGAAAATCTCATTAACGCTCTGGTGGATATCGACCTCCTCGAAATTCGGATATCTCGGAATGTGATCGTTGCAAGATTCGCTTGATATATCGCTCGATATTTGCTCCTGCGAGTTCAAGTCTGTTCTCCTTTCTTTGCTGATTACGATATTTCTAGGCTCCAGTACCATGTGCGCCGAATAATTAATCGCCTGCTCGATCGTTGTCTCCTCACCACGCGGATACGACAAATTTTCAATCACGTTGTGCACGGAGTTGTGATGCTCAATCGTACGTGAGAAATTGCCATCGTCGAGATGCTCCATTTTAGAATTTTCATCAACGGCTGACAGATTTCCCTCGTCGCAAGAATTCTCAGTGTTGTCGTCGCAGTGCGTTGGCACGTGATGATTTATCAATTGCGTCCTGTTTGTAAACGTGTGATTGCAGAGTGAACAGTGAAGAGCGCAAGACGCGCGATCGTTTTTCGTTGTTGCAATCGTTTCCGCGACATTCGTATCGACAAACGAGTTGCTCAAGCCTCCGGACGTTTTGCCTATTCCACTTTCCGCACTTGCCAAGTAACTCAAACTGTTCAGAGACTCGACAATGTTCATGTGTTGCACGGGTCTGGTCTCCTGAACAAACGGCAAATGTCCTCTCGCGTGAATACCAAGTTCGTGATAGTTTGAAAAGAGTGCCTCGCATTCCCCACATTTCAACGACTTTGGACAATTTTCAATGGAGCCAAAACCATGCTTCTGTTGGGAATAGAGCTTGGAGATTGATATCGTTGCATTCGCAGCAGCTCGCGAGACCTTTCATGGAGAGAGAACAGAATTTTTTTATCAAATGTCCTTGGCAGTAAAACAAACATTTTCTATCAGTTTTCATTTTCTTTTAAAAAACACTTTGTCCGTAAACCTTGCTCATTCGTGTCCGGGAAAATACGATGGATCGGTCCAATTTATTCGATCAAAAATGGATGAAAAAATTTAGTTTCCCACAATTTTATTATCGAAATTCCAAGTTGAAGATTTTGAACCTCCACTTTTTCAGAATATTTGGAATGTAATCAGAAGAAACGTTTACAGACAAAGAGTTGGCTATGTATTTTTATAGTCGAATGACGCTAACGTCAACAGTGTACAAAGTTCTCAATTAGCCAAGACGTAAGTTTGTAGCATTTGCTTCACGTGAATGAAAATGAGTTTTTGCAAGATTCCAGATTTTGAGCTAGCGGAATGTTTCCTTTGTTTGTCGCGGTTGTTATTTAGTCCTATGAAGAAAACTCAACGCATGTAAATTGAAGTCACGTTTTGTTAAAAACGTTGCAAGAAAAAAACTGTTAGTTTTGGTGCCAAGCACGTGTTGATACAAAATTTTGAAAGAAGCCTAAATAAAGTTGTTTCGTGATACGTAATACACGTTGAAAGAGAATGTTTGGTGGCTTTTGGCTGCATGGGTTTTTACCTTGGAAGCAGCTTGTCTAAGAGCCAAATCTGCAGCTCTGCATTGTTCTCTGTATAACAGAGCAGACTCGGCTCTTGTGACACATCGATCACACAATTTTTCGGGTAAACCATCACCTTGCCACACCTGTCAAAAGCATGTATTATGAATTCTTTACCGAGAAACGATTGAAATGGAGTACATAATGCGTTATTGATGTGAATGCATTTAACCTGTACCTCGATACACGAAAGAGTTCGTAGTTTTGCAGCGAGCGACGAACCTGCGGGTCCCGAAAAAAGGCAAACCATTTTTTCACCGTCTTCCCGTAAGCACGTACGACACAGTTTCGTTATATTTTCACTGTCAATTTCTTTCGTAACGATGAACATTGTGGTGGTTATATCGACGACGAGACATCAAACAAATGTTGGAGCGTTCGAAACTTTGACATTTTCCGCCATTTTTTTTTATTTACCATCTCTCTGGTGTCTAGTTATTTATTATTTTCCCAGATTTTCTTGGTATAGGCTAGGTTTTTTGTTGTTGTATTTGGCAGTTGGCGATTGTGATCATTTTGAAACGAATAACATCAACGACCTTCACCAGAGGGCTACACTTGAGGGTTGCAATTTTATATGTGAACTCGATTATTCTTTTTCAACGAGCACAACAAAGTGAACCCACGTTCTTCCCGTTCCCGCCAATTCGCGATGTAAATAACACATTACTCACGTGGTTTCCAGTGGCAAAGAAAAACACGCGTATCTTTCGGTCCAATCGTTCTCGGTGTGTCGTTACGATTTCAACAAATTTATGACTACGAGTCACGTTTCTACAGACTGATAAACAACAAAAGCTTACAAAGAGTATCCTCGATTTGGTAAACAATGGTGCGCACTAAAGCCGGAAGCGTTTCCAACAAAGGTAAGAAAACATTTAATTTCTCGTTGTGTTTTTTTTTTTCATAACATGAATGATTACGAGGTTTTAAGAACTTTAATTGTCGTCAAAGGCTCATTATATTTTAGTCAATTAATAAATGTTTAAACTCTCGTTCCTCCTGAATTGGAAACGGTTGAAATAATCTCGTATTTTTAGACACGATAACTCTCTCCTTTCCCATTATTCTGTACATTGATGAATTGATCGTGTTTATGTCGTACAGCCATTGGTGCAAAAGCCCCTCAGAAAGTCACTATAACTGCTATTTTATCCGGCAACGCGCCAAAGACCAAACACACAGGAGGAAATCCTTATCACCCGCGGGAAACACCTGGATGGCAAAAACCCATCACATTTTTCATGAAACAGGACGGTGAGAGTTCCAAAGACGAGTCTATAGAAATTGAGGATCTTCCTGGCCTTCCAGGTATCCCAGGAGACGTTATATCCCCAAAAGTAATTAAATTGTTTTTTTTTTTCATTTTTTCAACCGCATTCCATTAGAATGCTTGAGATTTTTCATCTCTAGGACGTTTCCTGAGCTCAAAAATATCGATCGCTGTGCCGCAACGATGTTTCGCTTTTCTTTAAGTAGCAAAATTTTTATAGAGTTTGAAATGTTAAAAAAACAAACTAATGAAATGAATGGAGAAGTTTTTTTTTCTTAAAGGTATGAAAAAATTTCAAAATGGGACCCAAGATTTTTGAAAATAATCGGCAAAAGAGCAAAGTGTAATTTAGTGAAGTCAAAGACTTGGAAAAAATAAGTTCTGATTTTTATTGGTTTTGCAGGCATCGGGCACAAAGAGAAAATCAAAGGGAAAAAAAAGCACAGAGCCTGCTGAGGCTGATGATGAAAAGAAGGTGAAAAGTAAAAAAAGCAGAAAAAAAAGTCCAGTCACGGATTTGGAAGAAAAAGGCAGGAAAAATAAGAGGAAAGAAGCGAGCGACATGGACGTCGAGAGGAAAAGTAAGAAGAAAAAGAAGGAGGAAGCGGGCAATAGCGAAAAGGAGGACGACGCCGGAAGCGAAGATGCAAACGGTGCTTTAGAGGACAAGGAAAATATTGAAAATTTCAAGACGGAACTTGACATCGATGAGGAAAGTCCCGCAAAGAAGAAAAGCAACAGCAACGGGCAGAAAAACTTGGAAACTGTGGAGAAGGATGAAGGAAATGGCAAAGTGCAGAAGTCTGAGGAAAATGAAATTCAAACCGAAAATGGAGATGAAGATGCCGATATTCAGGGAAACGGAGAAACCGACGAAGAGATGGAGGAAAAAAATAATAATTGTGTTATGGATCAGGATGAGTTTGAGGCTGGAGAAGAGTTTGAAGACGGAGCTTCAGAAAATGCGTAAATTAGATGAAATGAAAAAGTCATTAAGCCCAGCAACTAAATCAACTCGAAAGTGCCTTAATTCTATCGTTTCTTTCACTTTTATCGTACTTGAAGATTCAGTATTAACGAAACACGGTTGTTGACATGGTTTTCCTTATGCGGCTGGACGAACTTTTAAATTACCCAATTCCAATGACCTTTTTGTTTTCGTCGTGGCAACGTTTTGTTTTTTTTTGTTTTTTTCTTATTCGTACCCTTGTTCCCGTTAAATTTTCGTCGTGTCGATAATCGTAGATATTTCGTATTTAAATATAAAGTCAAATTAAATGGTCTCTGTGATGTTTACCGACAAAGTACAATTTTTCTATCGATCTAGTTGTATTAATCATATTTTTTTGTAAAAAAAGCTTCGAGAGGAATAAAAGAGTCACAAAACAAATGAATCAACGAGTTTAGCGAAATTTTGCTTCGTTTCGTTTTTTTTTGCCGACGAAATAACGTCATTTTTATTTGACGTTTATATTGGGTCGGTTGAAAAGGAAATGTCGGAAGAGATTGAAGATGAAAGCGAAGACGAAGACGAATATGAGGACCAGGCAGAGTCTGAAATATCTTGGAGCGCCGAGTTCATAGAATCGGAGATTTTTCAGTCTCCGATTGATTTGAATATCGGGAGAATGATTGTAAAAGAATTGGCGCCACTGATTTGGTGCCGCTACGAAAATTCACCCCGAAAATTGAAAATCACAAATACTGGAAAAACGGGTGATGTAATGTTGAAAAAATGAGTATAAATTGAACGTTGAAACGTTTTTATAAATTCGAACATGTTCCAAGTTGAAAATTCGAGTACAAAGTTGCAACGTGACTAATAATTCAAAGTTTTATCCTTTTTTTTTGCTTTTTCTAGTCATTTTGAGCGCCAAGTGGCACGACGAGGCTCCATTCTTCACGGGCGGACCGTTTTCGTCGAAACAAATATTCTCTCAACTTCACCTGCATTGGGGAGCGAATGACATGGAAGGAAGTCAACACTCGGTCGATGGACAAAGGTCTAAATTTGGGAAATGCATTTTTTAAGATTACAAAGCTTCAATAAAATGTTAACAAACGAAAAATTTCAGCTTCCCCATGGAACTCCACGCAGTTCATTTCAAAAGTGATTACACAGTCCACGAAGCTGCTCTCCGCAGGACAGATGGAATTTCTATTCTCGTTCATTTTTTCAAGGTGAGATTCTCGTGTCTCCTCGACGCCTTGTTCTTATTGACTCAAAACTAATCCTGGCTCATTTTTAAAGTTGCAGTCGACGGCAAATCCAAAAATCAACGGAATTGTGAAGAATTTGGAACTGATAAAGGAGGCAGACACCTCTTCTAGAATTGTTCCGTGGCCGATAAGCAATTTACTCCGAAGCTTTCACGATGATTATTTTCTCTACAGAGGCTCGATAGCAGCGACTAATTATCGGCATAACGTGACCTGGTTGATAAGCCGAGAGTCTATTGGAATATCCATGGAACAGGTACCAACATTTTATTAATCCGACTTCTTTTTACCTACGGGGTCATTTTGACCCAAGCAAACACCGTTTTCGTCACTCAAATGAATTATTCTCAAGAATTTCTATTCGATCGTAAAACAAATAACATGTCGAGAAATTGCCATTCTATGGGTTACGTAGACCCTTGCAGCGATTAATTTTGTCTGACGTCCAATTGACTCGAAATTGGAAGTTCCGTTTTGTATGTATTTTCCTTTTCTCACAACAAGAACGTCCATACGAGAATATTTTGAAAAATCGGCTCGAATTGGCTGCATCGAGTTTGCCAAAAAATTGACGTTCCAATGAACAAATTAATTTATTAGAAAAAAAGTAAAAATTCGAAAACGTATGCAAGTAATGATATGAAGAATTTAAGCGGCCAACGAATAAAGACTGCGCATATTTATTGAAACACTCACGAATATTCTGTGGACAATATACAAAAAAAAGACATTTGCTGTTGGAATAATTCGAAAATCCCACATAAGTTTGCCAACGAAAGTTCCGCTGAGGCTCTGCGACCGTTAAAACAACGCGAAAGAGAAAAAAATGAAATCCATTGAACAAAATTGATGGATGAATGAAATGTTTAAAAAGTCCAGTATTATCGGAAAATTGCACAATCATGCAAAACTTTATTTTGTCAGGTTGCAGAATTCCGTTCATTGAAGAATGTAAATTCAAGGCCTGCCGGACAAAAGAAAGAGATTCGACAATGGGAAAAATTAGGAAGTGAAACGGTGTATCATGTTAATCCATCGGGTTCTATGTATCAAAGTTTATTGCCGATTTCGCGGGGCCTTTTACCACCAAGAATTAATCATTGTAACGAATATCTCAATTCGTAATCTCGTTATTTTCCCTTCGATAAAAAAATATAATGCAAACGGCTTTGAAAAAATGAACGAATACCGTGAATCCTTCTACTTTCTTCTTCGTCGACGCCTTTTATTCCGCTCACTCGCAAGATTGCAATTCGGGTACAGCGATGAACAATCAGCACCACCGAGACCCAGTACCGATGCTTTTATGGAATCGAGCATCGTTGGCCATGTTCGATTGCTCAGAATTCTTCCCGATACCCAACTCATGCCCAAACTGCAAATGAAAATTGCAACATGAACGAGTAGTCTCGGCGGAGCGTTTATTCATCAAAAGTTTGGATTCTTGGAGATGAAACTTGGATATTAAGCATTTTCGCAATGTCTTGATAAATTTTTACATTTTTTCGAAGGAGGAAAAATGAAGAAACGACCAACCTCCAAACTGGAAGCCAAATTTTCCGTGGCCCACTAGAGTTCCTGGAGTGGTGATTGTCGTTGCAAAGAGACCACCGAAGACACTGTCCGGCATCCCTCTCGGCAATCATAGCAGCCTCGATCGATCTCAACACCCTGTGAGACAATTCGTTCAAATCCTCGTTCGCGTAGTTGACATATCTCGCAAATTGAGCGTTTCGTCTGAATCTTGTTCCATCGGGATCGGCGACGATCGGCGCTGCCGTCGTTGTATTCATGTTTTGCTACGTTTGGCAACAACAATAACAATTGTTAAAAACGCCACTACAATTATTGCTCCTTTACATCATTATTTTCTCGTCTTTATTAAGAATTCTTTAGTAATTTCGTATCAACATTCTTGACACCAAAACTAACAATTTTCTCGCATCAAGAAAACTTTTTATTCCATTTTCAATTTTTAACTTTTTCCATCTAAACGCCGATAAGTTGAAGTTGCATAAAAATATCTTTACGATTTTTCTTTAAAACTTTCCCCCATAGCCTTTCTCGCTAACTGCAAAAAAATCCTAAATACATTTTTTTTGCAACTCGATTTTTGCCACTTTTGAACGAAACGAGACTTGAATTTTCACGCGTTTAGATCGGGAAAATACAAAATTGGAAATGCCAATAATCTCAAACTCTGAACGTCAGAAAAATTTTCTCCACTGAAGAAAACTTAGTTTTCGGGCCAAAAACGTTAATACGAAATTTTGAAAAAACCTCCTACTGAACATATCGTTAATCCTTCGTTCGCAATAATATGCTCGCGCATGATATTTAACATCATAAAAATGAATTAAAACACGACAATTTGAAAATTAATAAAAAAAAGAAAGAGCCGTTATTCGAAACATTGGCAGAATTTAGTGTAAAACACCAGTTCAGTGTCTCACTCGATGACGAATTGTTTTTAGAATTCTAGCGCCTCGAAGTCGCTAAAGCTGTGATTTAGATCAATGTGCAGTCAAAGGGACTTAGTGCGTTTGCGTATTTTGTTGTTGTAGTAATCTCTGAGTCGTTTACCGTGATATTCATCAATAATTGAATAACGAATAGTCCGAACGCAAGGAAAGCGAGTGCAGTGAGTGCAATCTCAAAAAAATCCTTGATCGATAATTCATGACTTTTTTCTTTTCCATGATACGATGGTCTGTGCCAATATTCATCATCGTAGTGATGACTCGGTTGCTCGTAGTAATGTTCTTCATGAATTATTGGCACTAGGTCCGCGTGGTGGTGGTGATGATTACTCGGAGGATAATGGTCGTGTCCGCCGCTGTACTGATACGTGTGTCCCGTTGACGAAGGCAGCAAGTGATCTTTCAACGCGAGAAGTAAGCACCACCAATTAATTAACGAGACTAATTTTGTTGATTAACTACCGAGGCAAATGTTAAAAATGACTTTTTCGTTGTCGAGCATGAAATTAAAAAAGAAAAAAATGAAAAATTTAAAAAAAGCAACAAGGACGAAAAAAAATAATAATCAATACCATCAGGAGCATCGTAATACGTTTTGTCCGGTGAGACGGGTGCTGGCATGGCGTAACCCGTAACTTCACCATCGAATTCTTCAATTTCGTGAGCTGGCATGACCGGGACACCCCGCAATGGATGTCGTGGGCTTATTTTTTTCCTTAGCTTTTTGGTGGGTGGATAATGACGATAAATGTCATCGAGGGTCGTGGTCCTGCGAAAAAAAATTATATTTTCCTTCATTTCATTTCTTTTCCCATAAACATCGAAAATGCGCCGTTATATTACCGTTGCAGCCAATCTTTGTACTTGGTGCTGCCTTCGTCGGCGAGTAATTTGTGCTGAACCGTTACGTTGTCGTCGTCACCAGAGCTTGCAATATCGTTGTAATCGTCGATATCCGAGTCTTGAGGACTCGGATCACCCAGAAAATCAGGCAACGAATTTACGTGTGAGTCTCGAGGGTTCGGACCTCTCTTCACACGAATTGTTCTCATTTCACGAAATATTTCCTCAGCCATAAAACC
The DNA here is from genome assembly GCA_037952995.1 of Hyposoter didymator. NCBI lineage: Eukaryota > Metazoa > Arthropoda > Insecta > Hymenoptera > Ichneumonidae > Hyposoter > Hyposoter didymator. The sequence continues at coordinate 7,118,231 of JBAJMU010000001.1, read as the reverse complement.
GTGACAGAGATACTCGTTCATTCTTTTTCTATATCAATCACATTTTTCATTAAATTCGCTTTGCTTTTATTAATTAAATTAACAGTGCGATCAGCTTGCAATGCGTCCCACGAAAAAAATGAAATTCGAGGTGAAACAGTGAAAAACTAAATTTCGGATAATAGATGAAAACGACTTATGGGACAAAGTTGCTTACAAAACAATGGATAATAAATACCTGTGAAAATCCATTTCCCCCAGGGCACTGTCCATACTTCCGTCAATAGTAAGATTGTTGAATTCATCCAATTTGTTCGCTTTGTTTGTTTTTTCATCCATAAGTAAAATCGATCCAGGCATTAAATCGACGGACATAATGTCATCTTGATTGATGCAAAAATCGTTACCATCGTAGTAACAATCAATGTGTGCACGAGAGAACCCAATTCCCGATAGAGCAAAGATCAACGAAATTCCAAACATTTTAGAGATTGAATTTAATCAATTTTGAAAATATTGTTCTCCGCCTTTCAGCGAACAAGTTACACAGTCGGAGACGAAAGAACCTCAGTCACTGTCCACCAATATCGTGAACATCGTCGACATTAAGAATGTGGGTCCTAGAGTCGTTGGTCGGTGTACGGACGACACGGGGCTGAACATGATAATTACATTAACTGTAACCATGCTTGAGGATCGCGAGGTGTTTATGGGCGACAATTTTTTCTTTATGTGAGTAAATCATTTTTTTCTTCAAACCAATGATACTATCCTTCGTTTGTGCCATCACAATATATGACAAGTTTTTTATTTTTTCTAATAAACCATCGTCTCATATTTATTCGTGAAACGTTTATTTTTATTTTATTCATAAAAACTCAAAAAACATCAATAGGTAAATATCTCTAGCTAAATAGTTGGACGTTGAATGAAAAACCAGAATGAAACAATTTAAACAAGCAGGCGCATTTAATGATCCAGGATCCTGAGTCCCAAACCGCAAATGATGAGAAAATTATGAAAATTTTGTATGTTTTTGTATGAAATATTTCAGAGGTCGTGGAAAAGCTATTGAACGATTAACATAAATAAGCAAAATTTAGTCTTATGGAAAGTGATATAACATGCGACAAGTTTTTGTTTTGACCTTTTAATTTGAAACCATTTACAATATGCTGAAAGCAACGGAAACAAAACGCAGTTAATTGATAAATATATTTCGGTATTTATTGAAAAAATTGTATTTAACAAAACGTTCATTTTTCGATAACGAGCTTATCGTCGTGAAATTTTTACACGACCACTTAAATACTTCATATAAAAACATACTAAATTATTCGAATTTTCTGAATTATTAAAATTTGGTATTTTTTTTATACGAAGAATTCACGAGGTCGTGTACAAATTTCACGACGATTAAGAAGCTGATTATTGACTAATCAACATTAACAAACTTCATAGCTACTCAACATCGAAAGAGAGAAAAATGTTTTAGTCACGGATTAACAAATAAAATTTTCTAACAAATTACACGGAGAGAAATGCGGGGAAATTTATATCACAAATTACTATGCCACCATAGTTTTCTGGTGACAGTTTCGTCCCTCTGAGAAATTTTAGCAANTAGTTTTCTGGTGACAGTTTCGTTCCTCTGAGAAATTTTAGCAAAAACGTAGTAATTTTAATTCAAATTCTATCGGAAATAGCGGAAATTTGACAATTTCCAATTTCAGATGAAAAATGACTGTTTTTGTTAAAATTTCTCAGAGGCACGAAACTGTCACCAGAAAACTATGGGGCATAGCAATTTTTGATATAAATTTCTCCGCATTTCGCTCCGTGTATCGTCCTTACTGTAAAAGAGTGAATTCGAAGATTGTAAGCGCTTAGCAAGAGTAGCAGGAATAGCACGGAATCATCCCCTATGATTGGGTGACAAAGTACACTTGGTAAAGTTTTAATCGAATTAGGTACGGTGTAAGCCTGCGAGATTCGGCATTGGGGGACGAAACGTGAGAGATATGATTAAATACGTTTATTAAAAACCACTTACGGCACTCTTATGAATGTTTTACCGTAGCGGGGTTGCGTGTTGAGGGTTTCGAGTAGGTATATATAGTGAGGATTGAAGACGGGGGTGGTAATGGGGCCTTTGTTCCCTTGGGAACTCGCTCACCTGTCTAATATCTACCGAGAGTGCTTACTCTCCTATATCTATGTAGACGCGATGCCATTTCATATTTATATATACATACCCGTACATATTGGCTCGTGTGTGTATAGTTTTGGGGTTGAACGACGATCCGAAGCTGAAGCGTGACAACCATTCGGCTGCCCGGCAGCACGTTTGGTCCAGCAAAGAGAGGGGAGACTCGAGCCCATACGTTTTTCTCAAATGTGCGGGTGGCTTTCCTCACTCATATACGATCTTTCCTGAGGCTTTGCCTACGAACTATTTCGTCATCGTTTTTCTAGCAGAGCCAATAACAGATTATTCGCAATAAAAAATTCTTCATTTAATATTTCATTCCACATCGTAATCGGGCAAAGAAAATTCATCGAAATATATTCTTTCGAACGTTTTAAAAATAATGCCCCTTGGTTGGACAATTCAATGAACACAAAAATATTTACTCTCGTATTAAATGTTCTCGAGGAAGGAAAATGCGGTAATGGATGAGTTATAATGTACGCTTTTCGTGAGCTTTATGGACTATCGGGCAATTTTCTCACCTCGGACATAAAGAGGCCTATCTCGACACGAATGGCGCTTTCCAAACGATCAACGCTTATATACATATACATATTATGTTATAAATTGCCACAGCCGACGTTTAAGGGATGAAGTATGAAAAGGAAGAGCAGAGTGATGCTATGAAAGGAATGGAACATGCTTAACGCTTTATATACAGCGTACAACGTATATGGTTACCGACGAATATCTATATGTATAAAACAGGGCGTTCACAAGAGGAAAAAGCATGCGCGCTTGAGGACCAATCAGACTTAACCAAGTATTTTCATCCTCTAACCCGATTTTATTGCGTTTGTTACAATGTTAACTTCCGCTACGATAATTCATGCAAATGGTTCATCTATTATCAATGATCTTCGCAGAATATCGAGATTTTCAAGATTTAATCCAGTTCATTAAATCAAACGAAAAAATTCAAGTGAATTAGAAATTCCTTAGTAACGAGATGCTGCAAAACTTGGGTTTCATTGACATTTCCTTGATTTTTTATTACGCTAAGAAAACAAAGTTCCTTACGGAAATTCATAACGAAAAATAATGGAAAAGCGTACTAAATTGAATGTTTATTATGAATTTAAATAAATTACTCGCATTTTAAAATGAGGAAATGAAAAAGGACATACGAACTGCGAAGAGGGCGGTTTTGAGAGCAGCGACATCCCTTCCCTCGTGTTACTAGGAAAAAAGATAAGTAAAACGCCCACGATGTGTGGTCGAAAAGCATCGAGAGGCGGTAGGTGCGAGATTCTTGAGAGAGATGCGCCTTATCTGATTTAATGGTGGTGGGGATGCCGTCAATGCTAGAGGGGAGTTTTTCTCTTATAGGATGGACCACGGACACGTGCCCCACCTGTCATACACAATCGGGGGCCTTTCCAACCAGCTATTTTCATCTCTTGACCGGCACAAAAGGATTAGTCAAAGATTAGCCGTGTTCGCGTTTATCGGATACACTTTATATTTTCCATCGCAAGCGATACATTTTTCGCATTAGTTTGTGTTTCGTTGGTGTTTATTGCTGTTTCCCCCGAATGACAATGAATTATTTTAAAAACGATACATTCATAGTGCGCGGAGAAGAGTTTTCCGATTGATTTTCATAGTTTATTGGACTTTTTTTACGTGACATTGTTCGGTGTAGGAATCGTTAATTTTTTTTGCTGAAAAATCTCTATTAAACTTTATCAGAAATTATTTCAAATGACTTTAACGAGGATGGATTTTAAGAACGATTTTATAAGTGAAAAACAGACCGAAAGATCCAGAAAAGTTTATAAAAAAGATGTTGAGTGGTCGGAATCGTCTCCGCACGAAGAACAAATCGGATATCGATCCGATTCGACATTGAGCGACAGTAACGAGGATACGAGAGTCCGAACAATCGTCGAAAAATCGAGGACCGACAGCTCCCCTATTTTACCGATTCCTTTCTCGATCGACAACATTCTGGCACGCAACGAGAAAAGTGTCGATTGTGACGACAATCTTTCAAGGGATGAAACTAATCGCTGCTCAAATTTATTGGTTCGCCCGACGGCGATCGCTCCATCGCCCAGTCAGAACGGTCCATCCGGCGGGACGATCCTCTCCTACAATCCACATTGTAAGTTTGAGTGCCATTTGCTAAATTTTTGTCGTTGAGCGAGGCAGCGACGTTTCGCTGATTTAAAAAATTGACAAATTAGCATTTCAGCATAATTGTGTGTTTTTTTTTTCAAGTTGGAATACACGAGGATCCTTTCTTCGGAACGAGTCCTCACAACTCTGGTATTTACCCTGGCGAACCCGATGGCATGGTACCAGGTTCCAGTATGTCTCCCGATTCGGGGGGTTACTCGGCCGCCGCAGTTTCTTTGGCCTCAGCTTCGTTACTTTATGGTGCTGCTTGTTGGTTTCCACAAACTAAATCTAGCCAGTTGTTCGGATTGCACGGTTAGTATTTCAAGTATTAATTACATTTTTCTACGCTATTCACAAATTATCTTGTCACGTTATTGAAAATAGTCTTTTATTGAGACAGTTTGAAATACAAAAGAATCTAAAGATTATTTGTGATAAAAAAACGTGGAAAATGAAAAATTATACAAATTTCCATGCGAAGAACTGATGAAGCGCTTGCTTCTCCGCACGTGCTGTGAAAACGTTACCGAGTTCAATTTTAACGTATCACAGAACGACGTTATTTAGGAATCTCGAAAAATTTCGTACAAACGTTCTTGCCAGGAAAACTAACAGATTTCTTCTAATATGAAGAAAATATTTCTGACATTTAGAATTTGAAATATTTAATTTCCCATTTTTTATTTTTCCCATCCATACGCGTGTAACTTTTTAACAAAACAAAATTAAATATTTCAACTTGAACGTCAGAACTATTTGGTGGAGCAAATTTTGGTGCCGAGACCGTTTTTACAAACTTCCGAAAGAACCCTAAAGAAAGTCGTTTCGCGTGAGTAATACCTCGAAGAGTTTCCAAAGCAAAATTCAGTTTAAAGAGTTGCGCCATTTGTTTTTTTTTCACCTTCAATAAACGTAGCAACCGGTTGATGTAAATCGTTCGCGCTTCAATTTCATGTTCGATCTTGAAGTCGAACTGTTGGGCAGACTGACATGATGCAATAATGAGGGGCGGATTATAATGCATTAGTGAGTGTCATTCAACTCGATACGATCAGTCGATTCAATGCGGTGGTATGATTAATGTAAATAATCTTACAATACAGCATTGTATCGCGTTAATGAAATTTCTCTAGATGAAACTTTGCAAGAACGATGTTTCATCGAACTATAAGGTAAATGTTAATAGTTTTCCTGTTTTGAAAGGTTTGCTCGGTGGGTCTTTCTGGCTGCACGGTTAATTCGATAGATACAGTATCTTCGATACAATAAATCACAAAAAAGAGGGAAACCGGAAAAGTTTGTAGTTTCGCATTCTGGCGCGAGATCATTAATAAATAATAAAGGTGGCGGCGCAGCACACATATCGCACCAGGTGGCGAAATAGGTTGTCCATTTAGAGGGACACAATGGAGCTTGAGGCTCGGTGGAAGAAACTCGTGTTAAGGGTGGCTATACCGTTATATAGGCGAGGCGAGAAAACGCGAATATTGGATATTACGGAGATGTACTTAACGGTCCTGTGGCACGCGAATCCAGCATCAACCTTTCTCCGTTCCCCCCCATTCGCATCCACAGCCAATTTGTTCATATTACAGTTTTACCTCTCTGCTACGTGTTATTTGATCAAACTCGAGAGAAGATCCTTCGAGAATGATCATAGATCTGCCTGTAATCCCAGTCGGTCGTTTAACGATCGAGAAATCGTTTTCTCAATATTCAGATTTTCTGATAATCGAAATTTTCATATGCCAAAGTATTCGTTGCCATCAAATGCCAAACAATCGGGTAACTAAAAATTTTTGGGGTCAGAGCGACCCAGCATCTACTCGAAGGGTTAAACGTCGTTTTTTAATCCAACCAACAAGTAAAGTGATTGGAACGAACAAACAATTGTTTGGTTCTGTCAGATTCATAGAAACAGTACGTCTGTTACCCTGAAAACATAATTTTCAATCGGTTTCGCGATGTACCATCGTTTATTTTGTTTCCAAAAGAATTTCTGACTAATTCGTCGAGAAGTTTCTTTTCTTTGAGCTGCATAGCTTCACTCTATCAGTCGCATCGTTAACTGGATATAAAAATTCTCAACAAATTACAGAGAATTACGAATCAAACGTCGATAAAGGATGTCGCAAGCTTTTGCAGCATGTCATTTATTTGTTTTTGTTTTGTTTTCGATGGTAATTTACGGATCCGCCATCAATTTATTCCATTGTTGTAGCAATTACTGCGCAAAACTGTTGTGAGAATTGATCAGCTACTTAATATAAAAATTCTCAACAAATTTCAGAAAATTACGAATCAAACGTCGATAAAGGATGTTGCAAGCTTTTGCAGCATGTCATTTATTTGTTTTTTTGTTTTCGATGGTAATTTACGGATCCGCCATCAATTTATTCCATTGTTGTAGCAATTACTGCGCAAAACTGTTGTGAGAATTGATCAGCTACTTAATTAGTGTCAAAATCGATATTTCACTTCAAACTCATGCCTGTGAAAAAACTGAATCGACGTAAATGAAAAGAAAATTGAATAATATGATCGTAATGACTGTTTTGTGCGAATCTTTAGCTTCGAATTCGTACCAATGATAAGAAATCCAATGTGTAAATGTTGTAAAAAGTTAATTAATAAGAATTTTTGTTCAGAAAGCAATGGACAGAGATTGACACAGGGAATGAGCGATTCCACTTGCGAGCTTAGGCGTTAAAATGTCCTTCTCGCGTTTATTCGTTGCGTACATGGGGGGGACCTTGGTTGATCGTTGCTGAAAGCGAGGATAGAGATTCGCGAGAGCGGCCATTGCAGTTTTCGCTCCCTCCGACGAAAAATCCGCCATGCTGTTAGAGGGCCATTTATCAGCGTCGTACCACTAACCATCTTTCGGCAAGGTGCTAAATGGCTCGGCACACTCGTAAATCTTTTTCATCTTTCCTCCTTTTCATTTTTTTTTCTTCTTTTTTTCTCCGTCTCACAAAATACATACATGTATACATATTTCTACCTTTTTCGAAGAATCCAATCCAGCCGAGGATCCCGAGAATCCACAAAATAACGTGTAAACGTATTTATACACTAATGACATTTAATAAAAAAGTACTAATAATTCATTATTTTCATTTTTTGGTCGAAACTTTGTAAATTTCAAAGTCTCGAATTCTCGTTTAAAATTATTTCTGTTCTTAGTCGGGAATTTCGGGGTTTAATCAGTTTTCCGGGTACAGAGTTTTGAGAGGTGGACGCCCGAAAGAGCCTCATAAAAATCTCTAAGGTCTTAGTCAAACATGCGACAGCCGTCATATTTGCCCATACCGTAAGCGCTATTCGGCTAATTGGGTGAGCAACCAATGGTTATATTCGAGGTACCAAGGTGGCGCAGGAGCGAGTGAGTGAGAGGAAGAAAGAGGGTGGAAAAAACGATCAGTCTTTTCATGGAAAATCTATTAAAATGTTAACAGTATATATAAATATTCCAGTTGTATACACACTCACAATTTCCTTTTCAAAACTGTCGTCGTACCTTGTGCGTGCCTCTTGTTCTCTTTTGTCGCGTATGATGAGTACACAGTTATTAATTATGTGGTCTTCGCATATGATGGACATGCACAGTTAAAAAAACGCGTAAAATTTTTGAGACTTTGCCATAATCTCTTTTTTTTCTCTCTTGATTCCCATACGCTGCGAATAAACTCTGAGGACCTCGGAATACAAAGGAATCCCTGCATTTATCTTCTGTTTTCGTAAAACACAAACATCCCTTCTATGAGATTGAGATAAAAATAAACAAAACTGTCGTGAAATAATTTTAGGGTGAGTGAAAGATTTGAAAAATACACTCGTCGTGATAATTTCTTCATTTTTCTTCAATCCCTTTGCGATACATGTGTATATTTATTTCTATGTACCTGCGAAGAGTATACATAGAGAATGGGTTGAGTCTAAAACCTTCCAAGCTCATCAGTTTGCCATAAACTGTTTGCTCATCTTATTGTCGGCTTGTCACCTCGAGAACAGCCCATCATCAACCACACGTATATGTACATAAAACTTGTCGTTAAATATATACCACGTTTGTTGCTTCTCTCGATAACATTGTGAACAAAGTGCACTGTTGCATATATTAACATTTCACAAAGTAGGTAGGCATGTCACACAACGTACATGTCTTCAAATACGTAATTATTGGAATTTTAAGTTTTTATTAACACGACTCGAGTGATAATCTTTGAGAGTATTCTTCCTGTAAAGAAGATACTTTACTTCTTTATTTGCAGCATTTTTTAGTTTCGTACGATGGAAATCATGGTTCGTTTGTAAAGGCTTATGCTTACTCGCCCTCATCGCGGCATTCTTATAAATTCGAGTCTACTTACGAATGAATAATCATTCACTTCGGTATACATCACCACGATTGAGCTGTGATTAACTTTTCGAGGATCGATTTCACTAAATGGGGAACGCCATTAGGTAGATTTGTACACCGGTGACAAAAATTGTTATAAAAAATGAACTACTGAATATTTCGACTTGGAAATTTTTGTAGAAAATATTGAAAGATTGTTTACGGAGCAAAAATTACATTCGAGTACGCCAGACAAAAAATGCTAAAAGCAGGAAAAGTGGGAAAATGAATGATATTGAAGTTTGCATCGTTGCAATGCAACGAAAAATATATTTTTTATTTATTACTTCGATAATTAATCGACTCGTTCCAATTTTTCTAGTAAATATACTTTTCGAATAGCAAAGAAGACATTCTCGTTATTGTCGACAATCGCTGTATAAAAATTTTGTGCGATGCTATAAAAAATAATGAGTTTTCGTTGCATTTCAACGATGCAAACTTCAACATCGTGAAAATGACTGTTTCCAGGCCCAAGGTGGCAAGTCAGGGTTAAGGGGATAACGAATGAATCGGGGAAAATCATGATGAATTGTTGTTTTTGAATTTCAGCTCCAAAACCAAGTGGTCGAAGATCTCGGAAGCCAGGAATCGATAGAAAGCCGCGTCAGGCATATAGCGCTAAACAATTGGAGAGGCTGGAGGCTGAATTCAAAATCGACAAGTATCTGAGCGTGAGCAAACGCATGGATCTTTCCAAGAGTTTAAATTTAACGGAAGTCCAGATTAAAACTTGGTTTCAAAATCGTCGAACAAAGTGGAAGAAACAATTGACATCGAGGCTAAAAATGGCTCAACGCCAGGGTCTTTTCGGAGCTCCTACATATTTGAACGGGAATCAATATCCGGGCTTATTGCCAGGTTACTACGCGGCAGCAGCCGCTGCAGCAGCAGCAGCGGCAGTTTCGTCCTCTTCTCCGAGCAGTGCTCCGCTCGTCCCTCATGGCCAAGTTCACACGGTCATCGGTACTGGCGGAAACCAGGAAAATTCTTACAGTAATCTATTCACCGGTATTACCAATTCCTCGATAGCCTCGGAAGATTCTTCCTCGTCGGTAAACGGACAATCGTTGATGCTCAACTCACTGCCAGCGGTCGGCAACCGTCGCAGGCAAATATCTTTATCCAGCGTCAAATATTCCAACGAGTACGAATGAAAGTGTCAACCGTACGTAAGAGCAGCTGCTCTTTTACTTCCCGTTCCAAATGATTCGTTGATCGCAAGCCTTTTGCATCAACCGACCCATCATCTCGAAGCGAAGAAAAGTCTAGCTGGCCAATTGGTCGGATACACGTGTAGGCCTCGGAGTTTGTCGAGAATCAGCGAAATTCATGTGTTGCCTGCCAATTTTCCATTTCCATGGCCAACGAGAGACAAAAACCCGAAACTTTCCTGCGCAGACCGTTGTGACTGTTGCGAAGACTCGGTCCGACGGAGATCTGAAAATCTGCTCGCCTCATGACGGTGCAGTTTAAATGTTTAAAACGGAAAAATTGAAAGAAAGTCGCGCGGGAATTGTGGAATTCGTGATGCTGGTTGATGTTGAAAAATGCTAACGAGACACGGTTGAAATTTATGTACAATTTATTATATATAATAAATGATATTAATAACAATATATACAAGGGATTTGGAGAATTGATATTCAAGTTTCGCATCTCCGAAATTACCAGACCTCGTCGTCGAACTGTCCAGTTTTGTATTGCCTCGATACTCGGAGTCTTGGATTTCTTTGTGACAAGATATTGAAACAATGATGACCATGGGACCATGAGATTGTAATCAGTCTGTGTAATGCTATTTGCATTATTGGATTCTCTTTTTTTCCCATACTCATTCATTCGGTTTAATCAGCTTTCTACATTTTTCGACTTGCCCGGTATGAGGAAACTCAGGATCGTTGATACTGTGGAAAAAAACGTAACGTGGCGTTCAATATTTCACTGAGTCAGGAAAAATAAAATCATTTGTTTTTTTCTTAGAAATTTGACAACTTGGTGATTTTGCATCAATTTGGGTCTTTGATTCTTTTGTTTTGTTTTTTTTTTTAATTCTCAGCAAAGTTCTCGAATCATTAAACTTACGTATTAATTGACCAGCGATTATGGCAATTAGAGGCACACAGTAATTGTCGATGAGGTAACCGAACAAAGAGTTACCAACGAGTGCACCAATCCTGGCGAAAAGACCACAGAGTGATGCAGCCAGTGCCCTGATGGAAAATATTTGTATTAGACACGGTTGTTTGCCCGGGAAAATAACTTCGAGAGGATCGAGCGGTTCCTCGGACTCACCGAAGTGCTCGAATGGAAATAAATGTCTTGAGCTATTTGGGTTATTTGTGTGGGAAGATAAAATTTTATAAAGTCGTTGTTGCTGAGGTGCGACAATCGTGATAAATAATTCGTTCAAAGAATAAAAACTTTTTTTTTTGCACAAGGTGAAAAAAAAGTGTACCTTAAATTTGTCGGGAAGAGATCGACCACGAGGCAGAAAATGATGCTCATGCATACGGATGAAAATGCCTCGAAAAAACATGATAGCACGAGGTTTTCCGTCGATGATGTAACGAAGAAGAAACCAACAGTTACGACCGCAGCAATGCTGGATGAAATAACTGTGGGAAAAATGAATAAATCAACGTTCGGACAGAGCAAGTTGTACGTGGTGCAGCGATACTGACTATTAACCCTAGAACGGTAACCTGGGGTCGAAAACGACCCCAGGCTACGTCAAGTTGCCGCGCCCTTTCACGAATTTCTCCAGTTTTTCATCGTTTTACGGCATTTATAACCAAATTTTCGACTCCCAGCAAAATCGCCCCAGGCTCGGTGGTTATGCATTAAGAAACGAAAAAAATGAGCCCAAGTAGAACCTTTTTCGTTGAATTCTACCAGAGATATAAATTTTTGAATATTGGGGTCGTTTAAGACCCCAGGTTACCGGAATAGGTAAAAAAAAGGTTACCGTTCTAGGGTTAATTTATCAAAAAATCGAATAGAAAGTTGCATGCGAATGAAATGGTACTTTTGACTTACTCATGTAAAATTTGTATCCCAGCTTGTGGACCAGCAAAGGTAGAATTATGCTAACTGGCAGACATGCCAGGCCAAGAATGAGTGTATGCAAGTAAACATGATTTTGTATGGTATTGGAACAAGCGATCATCGTGTCGTTGGAGTTTTCAGAAATCTGCAAAAAAAAATACCAATTTTTTGGACTTTCGAATCGAAACTCGCTGAAAACTCCATTCGATTCTCACCATTTCATTGTAAGAGGATATTTTGCAGACGCTCGCTTCCTCGCCAGGCTGGGAAATCTCGAACTCTGCAAATCTTTGGAAAAGCTCAGGAAACCACAACATCAAAGCGTAATATGACGAACCGAAACAGAACATCAAACCACACACGATAAATGTGGAATACAGATGAGGTGGTTTCCAAAGATTTATCGTTTGTGTTACTATCGATCGCATCGTGTCCCAAAACAAATTCGGTTTTCTCTTCGATCCGTTTGGAGACTTTTTCGAACTAGTCCCATTGCCAGAGTCCAAACCTTGGCCCCCCGTTTTCATCCCCGTTGGACTTAATCTCATCCGCAAGCTGTCGTATCCATTCTTACGTAATTTGTCCTTATCAAGATATAAAAAATCATCATGTATTAAGCAGAATAGCCCCTTTTCGTCGGCACATTTTATTCTTATTCCATTATCGTTGCTGCATAAAATGAAAATTAAATAAATATTTTCGAACTTACGATACCCACCACGATCGTGTTAAACAAAACCCCCATCAACCCCCAATTACCGAGTGTTGGAAAACTAACAGATTGCAGTAAAATGAAGATGAAAAAAAAAAATCGTTTCTCGAACTCGAGAATACGTCGCTAGAAAATTCCTCAACCAGCTCGTCAACTTACAAGATAGTCATCGAAGGTACATCCGGTATTTTCGGTGTACATTTTCTTCAGTGCGCGCGCCAATTCTTCGTCCTGATTGCTCTCAGCCAGAAATTTGGGTGTATCGGGAAATTGAATCAACCAAATGCCTATGAGGACCGATGGTATAGCGCAAATAATGATAAACAGGTTCCAGGAGCGAAAGAGAAAACCGTGTACTATGTAGGCGAATTCGAAAGGTATGACAGCCCAAGCGATAACTGAAAAATTCGTCAAGAGTAATTGAAGAATTTCAGCCTGGAGTTGAGAAAATTATTTGGCAAGATAAATAAAGCGGAATAGTTAATTAATTATGAGAACGAAATCTTACGGGGCAAAATTATAATTCCAATCGTCCAAGCCATTTCCATCCAGCATAAAATCTTCTCGCGAAGGTAGCTGCTTTGGAATTCGCCAACGTACGTGAAAATGATGGTGCCCTGTCCATTCATTCTGAAAATGTCGAGAACAAAATATTCCTTCATGAGTTGTTGTTCGTTCTCGATGGAGAATAATCGGTTGAGGCTCCTCGAATACTTACGCCCATCCGCTGAAAAATTTCAGCAACAAGAACAGCCAGTACGTCGTAACCAACGAAGAAACTAACTCGATGAATGCGTAAGAGAATAGCGCGTACAAGAGAGCCGATTTCCTGCCGCGCAGATCCGCAAAGCAACCCCAAAAGTACGCACCAAAAACCATACCTGCGACCGAAACAAAAATCCATCAACCAAACCTTATTTCTGCGCTCGTAGATTTCGAAACTTTTATTTAAAAATCACTTGTTTATCCTTCACTCTTACGAAACCAAAACGACTGCACGAGGAAGTGAAGACAAAAAATGTACAAAATTTTCTAAAGTAGTATTTCGAGTTGGTAAAGACGTTGCCTCGCTCGAATGTCGAAAAGTACAGAGTATTTGTGTAATTCGCAAGAATCGCCAACGTCAATGTTTCCTTCGACTACCATTTATCAATATCCCGGAGATAATCAGGTGAAAACAAAAAAAAAGGGCCTCAAAGGGTTAGATATACTTTACCAAGTATGGGCGTAGCGCTGATGCGGCCTTTATCAACAGTGGTCAATTCGAGATCGCACGCCGCTGATGGAAGAATAAATCCAACGCTCCCGATGCACAAACCCGTGTTCATATATATCAAGCCACCCAAAACGGCGAGCTTTATGGTGAATTTTCCAAATCCTGAGTTGTAACACGTGAAAATAAAAGTTTAACGACTTGTACGAAAATAAAAATAATTACGCAAATCAGAGAATGAATAATCAAAGAAATTACCAGCTTGATCAACTGCATATTGAATGTCCGATTCGTCTGTTGTCGGAGTGATTTCTTTGCCAGATGCTGTCGAGTACACATTTGATTAAATCTCCTTGATAAAAATAAATGAATGATAAAAATTGATTAACCTACCCATCTCGAGGTTCGACTTTAATTCACGTTTTCGTACGATTGTGCAATAACACTCGATATTTGCAATATTATTTATCAACTACTATGTGCCAGATGTATCGAGAAATTCATAGAAGCAATATCCTTTTACGACTGATGATCTTCATGCCTTGGACTGGAATGCTCTACATACAAGTTTTTCGGGAATTTTGACCTTTTTCCTTATCTTTCATTCTCTGATTCTATCACTAGATTTCTTCCCCACATTGACTATTGGATTTTCCCCACCACCATTTTTACATTTTCAAATCGAGAATTGTAGTTGTTTAGCCAACAAACCAACCAGATAGATTTACGTGGACAAGTTTCACCCCTATTTTGCGATCTATTTCAGGGTCAAGTTCAACCATAATTATTGTTGATGGTCTCCCATGAATTTTCACGATAATTATACCAAATAAATCTGCCAACTTTCCATTTTTTTCATTTCTTTTGAATCTGGCATGGGAAAACGTAACGAAAACGAAGAATTGCTCGTGCACGTACGTCCTTCAGGGATTTTATGATTGAGTTGCAACGAATAATTATTTTCGAGCAAATATTAAATTGGAGTAAAACTATATCGGAAAATCTCGAGTTGTAATGATTTTGCAAACATTTCAAAGCTTGAGAGATATCATCTTCGGACATCGTGATCAGCGCTCGACTGTAGTAGATTTAAGGATTAGAAAAACGTGATTTCAGTCACTACCGTCGTGACATCTGCGTAATTGTGGGCATGTCTTTGTTTAAATATTTGCATATCAAGAGGCGTGTTGATGACTTAATCACCAGGAAATGGGAGGCTGCTGCTGGTGTGGCATAAGTATATATAAATAATTTTCCACGCCGGGTTTTATTTTAAAACGACAAGAATCTTTTTTCGGCAGAATAGACACCGCGCAGGGAAAATACTCGATGTAATAAATTCGAAATGCGCTATCCACATGGTCAGAAGTTAAAAAACCGATTACTCTGACCCTCGTCTGAACGTTCTTTGCATTGGTTCTCCCCGCTTCCATTATCAACTTTGACAATCAAGGGAAAACGAGGCTTTTCTAATTATGGAGACAAAAATGGGAAATGATCGGTGAAAATTTCGTTGTCGTTGAATTTCCACAAAGAAAATGTATGTGAATCGAAACACGAAATTTCTACGTTATGAGCAACCGTTATTTCACACAGAGTCGTTAAGAAAATGAAATTAATAACTGCTCATAATCTCGAAGGTAAATATAGTTTATAAGTCGAACTTGTACAGGAGGAGGCGGCGCTATGGGGAAGGATGTGTATTCACAGCTGCGAAAACTAGAGCTGATAATGAATTTCTATTTTTAAAAATTAGGGTCAATAATGTGTACGGCAAAGTACACGATCACGTGAAACGGTACTATCGCACCAACAATTAGACAGAAATTTGAGGAAAAATTTGAGTCAAAGTCTAATTAAGGTCTTGAGCCACTGAATAATAATTACCCACAAGAAGCTATATACAACGTCGTTCAAAAGTGTTGACAATTATTTGTCCTTTGCGTCCATCGTTGGACGATGATGAAAAATTGCATAAATATATTCGGATTATAATTATTATTTTTTTTCGATTCAACAACTTGAATTGATTTTACGACGTCCTTGATTTCTCATTCCTATTAAATTATTTCACTCTTTTATTGTTTATCGAGTCTTTCAATTTCTTGCTGTGAATCGTTATGCATTGATCGTACGTGATCTTGAAATCGACAAAACTTATTTCTCATTTTACAATTTATTATTTTACTGCCCGGTAGCCATTTACATTCGAGTCAATTTGTGTATAACTCTTGCAGAGTATAACGATGATATTACAGGGATTACGGAGCGTTTATGGTCAATAAATCTCGTGGGATTATAGTTCTTTCAAATAGACTACCCAATAACCCACAAAATTAGTAAATGTGATTATCTTTCGGTTACTTTTCCATAAAAGAGAGTAGTTTCTAATTTATCTATCAAAAGTTCTAATCTAATCTATCTAATTTATAATCTAATCTAATCTAATCTAAAAAAATCTGATTTAAGCACGCTCGATGTCTTATCTACTTTCTTTCCGAAGTTTTTCGTACACTAAAAAAGACGTTGTTCTTTTTACGCTTCATTTCATTGCAGTTTTGAGATTATTTTTTCAAATCAAAAGTTGAAGCTTTTTCAGGCATTTTTCCAATATATCATGTAAAATTGTGAGAATTCGAGAAAAGGAAGATCCGCTCTTCTGCTGTGATTCGACACATGAATTACGGGAGGGGAGGGCCATGCAATTATAGCGGGAGCAAAAACTACGACGTTTTGAAGTAAAAAAAAAGCGATATCCATAGGTTATGAGAATGAAAAATGAGGAAATGTCTGTAATCATTTTCTTAAACCATAAACACACGATCGTGTATTTTTAAAAGACGCAAATACTTTTATAAAACGTCACGTTGTTTTATCGCGTTTTATCAGCGATATGACAGGGGGTTTGTATGTTAAATACTACAAGAATATACAAGTTCACCATTAAGAATCTTTTTCTTTTTTGGCCACACGATTTTTTTCTTTAAGCAATCGGGAACCGTATTTTTTCAGTTTTTTCATTTATTTATTATTTTTTTCATTAGTTACAATTTTTGTTTTCCAATGTGAAAAACTAAGCTAGCGGTATTATCCACCAGACTTCTTTGATCTGCTGCTGGGTATTAACAAGCTTAGAATCGATGCCACTGCAACAACAAAAAAGACGATTCAATATTTCCGTGTCTCAATATTGAAATAATTATTTTTTTATCATTTTATTCGCGTGTCTAGTTTATTTTCTTACCAAACAGTTGCACTGCTATTATGCTAATGAGTGAAATGCAGTAGTCGTCAATGAGATATCCGAAGAGAGTGTTGCCGACAAGAGCACCTATCCTAGCAAAGAAGATACCGAGTGCAGCGGCCATTGCTCTGGAAAATTTAAGTAGAGAACGAAATGCTTAAAAGTTGATAATATGCTTCCTCTATGAGGCACAATATTATCGAAATAGACACAAACGAACGAACGAAAATTGACACAACAAATAATTTGGCAAAGCAGCCAATCTATTGATCGATTGGAATGAGGAAAACGAAATATATAAGTGGAAAAATAGCATACCGAAGATCCGTAGGGAAGAGGTCGACGATGATACAGAGCATTGTACTCATGCATACAGAAGAAAAAGCTTCGAAAACGCACGAGAGCACGAGATTGCCAGTCGAAGATCTAACGAAGAAGAAACCCACAGTTACGGCTGCCGCAATTGTCGACGATATTACTGCAATCCAATGCGGTTGAATGATACAGTTAAACAAGATTAAAATCAATAACACACTTTCTTCCAACTTGGCGAAAAAAGTTTGGCGGATTTGAGGCTTTCCGACGATATATAATTGGCAACTCTCTTCGGAAAGCTCAAATCCGTTTGAGTATCAAATCCATCAGTGTCAATTAAAAATTCACATAATCAAGAGGTTCCACCAGGATTAAAAGTCGAACATTGCGATTTGCACAAAGACGCGATGAAAAGAAAACAAACAAATGCGCACGTTAATATTTCCGGTGTCGACAGATTGCGATTCTGTATTTGCAAGTAGATATATTATTTATGATATTGAAGTTTGCATCGTTGCAATGCAACGAAAAATATATTTTTTATTCATTATTTCGATAATTAATTGACTCGTTCGAATATTCCTAGTGAACTTACTTTCCGAATGGGAAACAAGACTTTCTCGTTATTGTCGACAAACACTGCATGAAAATTTGGTGCGATGCTATAAAAAATAATGAGCTTTCGTTGCATTGCAACGATGCAAACTTCAACATCGTTATTATTTGGAAAAATGTTGGTTTTTCGAAATGCATGCGTGTATATGGGGGTCGCTGGTGAAACCTCCCAACCGGACAAATAGGTTCAGACGTACTCAGATAAAACTTGTATCCCAGCTTGTGAACGCACAAAGGTAAAATGATGCTTACAGGTAAGCAGGCCAAGCCGAGAATTAGAGTCTGCAGATAAACCCAACTTTGAACTGTACTAGGACAATTGGTGCTGGTGTCGTTGGCTTCGAGAGTTATCTGAATTAAGTAGAAATAAAAACATTCAACAGAGCAGTGTGAATTCTCGTTTGCATCAAAAATTGATGCTTGCAGAAAGTGAGGATGAAAAAAAAACACGTTGACTGACCGTCCAATTTCTGGATGATATTGAACAAACGCTTGCCGTGTCGTCAGGCCGAATTTCCTCAAAGGCAGCGAATCTTTGGAAGACTTCAGGGAACCACAACATAAGTGCATAGTAGGACGAGCCGATGCAATACATTATTCCACAGGCTGTAAAGGTACTACGGAAATGCAACGGTTTCCAAAGTTTGATCGACTGCCTAACGATTGTTCGCATCATGTGGATAAATAATTGTGCCTTTGATTTTTCAGACGTAGGTGTCTTTCCGTCGTTCGTCATTTTATCGGGTTTAATGATTTTTCCAATTGTCGTGCTTCTGGCCAATGTGAGTCTTGCTCGAAGGCGATCGTGGCCATTTTTGCACAAATTTTCCTGTCAACCAATGAGAAAGACGCATAATTATCGACCTACTCTGGGATGCTCAATTCTCAGCTCAATTCACGCCAAAATAATAGGTCGAGTTTCTAAACTTACGAGATACTCGTCGAAGGTGCCACCAGTATTTTCCGCATACATTGTTTCGAGTGCACGAGCCAATTTTTTCTCCTGTTTACTTTCGGCTAAATATTTCGGCGTCTCAGGAAACGTCAACATCCAAAAGCCGACTAGAAGCGACGGTAGTGCACAAACGATTATGAAAAAGTTCCAAGAACGGAATGAAAACTTGTCCGTTACGTAAGAAAACTCGAGAGGTATAACCGCCCAGCCGATCACTGAAACATATTCGCAATCCTCAATGTTACTAAACGCCATAATTTCATTTGGTTTGCAACTTTACTACGGAATTTCCAATCGAGATAATATTTTGAAAGTTTGCAAACAAAATTTCCGCAAACATTCTTTTTGTGGAAGCCTTTAAGGAGTTTCATCTTGGACGAAAAATTGATGCAGGTCAAGATTTTCTTCATGTAAATCATCTCACACGTCAATTTTTTTTAAATTACGTTTTTCAACCGCGTTCACGGATAAACGAGAGATTTCCGATAGTNAGTCATTTGAAAAATTTGATTTCGACTTTCTTACTTTTCTTTTATTTAATTTTATGAATACCAAAATTCCGAATTATTAGCTGTTCGACAATTTGGTTATTCGTAATATTAACCCCCACCCGTACGATGATATGATGGGTGGTGATTTGCCCTTTTGACCTTGTAACCCTTTATACCTTTATGGGGTTTCTAGTCACACCAGAAACCGGAAATCCGAGAATTATGATATTATTTGCTGATAAAAGTCCTCGCGCGACAGTGTACTGATAAATCGAGGGTTAAAAGGAAAATGTCAAAATCTTACGCGGCAAAATAATGAGTCCGATTGTCCAGGCCATCTCCATCCAGCATAAAACTTTTTCGCGGTACAATTTGCTTTGAAATTCACCGAGATAGATGAACCCGACTGCGCTTTGTCCATTGATGCTTGAAAATAATAAATGCAGAATTAGTCATCGTTTTGCAAGTAAATGCTCAACGTGAATACTAATCGGACTATTTAGTGACGTCTCGGCAGTCTCCCTCACTCTATTTCAGTCATTGATATGTAGAATAGAGAATGAAGAAGCTGAAAGGTGCCTCGAGTCTGTATACAATAATTATTTGTGATGATAATTACACCCAGCCACTGAGAAACTTCAACAGTAAGAAGAGCCAGTACGTCGTCACGAGTGATGAAGCTATCTCGATGAACGCATAAATGAAGAGAGCGTATAAGAGAGCCAATCTTCTACCCTGAACATCGGCTAAACATCCCCAGAAGTATGAACCAGCGACCATTCCTATGGACAATAATTCAAAAAAATCTTTAAAAAAACTATGCACACGGAAGTATGATATTGAAGTTTGCATCGTTGCAATGCAACGAAAAATGTATTTTTTATTCATTATTTCGGTAATTTACTTTTATTATTATTAGACTCGTCAATTATAACTTAATTATAATTTAATTATAATAATAATAATATTATTATTATTATAATTATTATATTATTTATTATATTTATATTATATATGTTATATATATTATAATAATTATAATAATAAAAATAATAATTATAATTATAATAAATATATATTATTAATTATTAATAATATTTAATTATAATTAGATAATTAGACTCGTTCGAATATTTCTAGTAAATTTAATTTCCGAATGGCGAACAAGACTTTCTCGTTATTGTCGACAAACACTGCATGAAAATTGGGTGCGATGCTATAAAAAATAACGAGTTTTCGTTGCAGTGCAACGATGCAAACTTCAACATCGTACGAAAGTTGCAAAACTTGTAATCGTAAATAAACAGAAAAGAGAGACCAAAAATCATGCGATTGGTAATCGAATTAAAATTTTGGAATTTGAGTCTGAAAATAAAGCTCCAATCGAATAGAATAATATTTCTATTTTATTAGTCTGCGTAATTCCATAGTCTAAGAAATTTCATATGCCACTCATACAAGTTATTTCCTCTTTGCAACGATGTAGGAAAATAATTTTATCACGTGCTGTCATTGATTAGTTGAGAAACCTTGTCTTACCACTGCTTCGAGCAAACAACGTGCGTCGAACGTAGAAACATCGAATTCAACGCAGTTGTACACACCGAGTGAACCAATGATGGAATTAACATCAAAACACCCATTGCCAGTCTTATTATTACAAAACCATCATTCGGCGATCACTCGATAAATATAGAAAAATAAACGACATATTTACCTAGTATGGGTGTCGCGCTTATCCGTCCTTTGTCAAGGGTACTTAGTTCGAGGTCACAAGCAGCTGATGGAAGTATAAACCCGACACTACCGATGCCCAAACCCGTATTCATATAAATTAGTCCACAAAGGACTGCGACTTTGATGTTGAATTTACCAAAACCTGAATCCAATTGCAAAAACATTAGGTTCCAATATTTGTGTTGCTCGAAAAATATTGCAATTGATAGCGGCTCTAAAAAATGCCAAAACCAACAAAAGTGGTCAACTGAGTATGTTCCTTCATAGGCCTGGGGTAGTTTGCACCCCAAGGTGGCAAGTAAGTGTTAAATCTCGATGATAGATGTGCACATATTCGCATCGTTACAATTCGATGAAAAGTCTCGGTCCAGTAGGCCCATAGTGCAGTGTACTTAAGGCAGTAGTCTGGTCTAGAGGGAGATTTTTGACGTCATTTTTGGGTTGAGATAACTTTGAAACCGTTAAAGTTGTGTTGATGAAATATTACACACCTATTCATTGTTCCTTTAAGAATGTATCTACATTAAAAAAAAAAAAAATTTCAACTATTTTCATGTAGAATTTCAATTTTTACGACGTAGTCCACCGACAACTGGCGCCCACTCTGGGCGTTGTTGTATGCATCTGAAAAAAAGAAACCAAATATATTCTCAATCTGTATCAGGATTCTAAGCACTGGTAGCAGAATTGAGTCTAACAATAATTTTGCCCACATTTTATAACTCATTGAATACCCAACATTGTTTGAAATATCGTTAAACAAAGTTTAACAGGCCGCCATTACGTAATAACATTTTCTCAAGTACTAATTCTGCTACCAGTGCTTAGAATCCTGATACAGATTGAGAATATATTTGGTTTCTTTTTTTCAGATGCATACAACATCGCCCAGAGTGGGTGCCAGTTGTCGGTGGACTACGTCGTAAAAATTGAAATTCTACATGAAAATAGTTGAAATTTTTTTTTTTTTTAATGTAGATACATTCTTAAAGGAACAATGAATAGGTGTGTAATATTTCATCAACACAACTTTAACGGTTTCAAAGTTATCTCAACCCAAAAATGACGTCAAAAATCTACCTCTAGACCAGACTACTGCCTTAAGGTACGAAAAACTATAGAGTTTATCCAGGGTCAACCCGATTAAAATAAAATGTACACTGTAAACAAAATTTTGTTGGAAAAGATCGATATTTTGTTTGATACCTTCGACTAAACGTTTTTTTTTTTCAATAATCCCGAAAATTGTGTCTTTGCAGCAAGAAATATTCTAGAAAGTCTCTTCGGAAGCAAATTTTTGTCGTTCCGATCGTTCTGACAATTTGGTTAGAAACGAAATATGCTGCCAAGATAACGAAAATTTTGAAAATATCCAAAAAAATATTGTTTACCGCGTGTTCAATATCGACGATTTTTAACCTAATTTCATTCTCAGTGTAATTACCAGCTTGAGCGACTGCATTTTCGATATCCAACTCCTCGGTGTCGAACTCCGGCGCCGCATTCTGTGGTGTAACGACTGTTGGAATGACCATTGTAGAATTATTAAAATTGAAAAATACGCAGACATCCTGCGAGAATATTGGAACAGCAGCTTCGATGCAATGAAAAAAAAATTGCAATTTTCTATGCTCTTCAACTTACCCATTTTCTTGAGCTTTGTCTTATTTATAGATATACGTAAATATGTATATCTGTGTATGTGTGGAAACTTATTGGCTACAATTGAAGAAAATTTAACAAACTCTCGCGTTGCTATGTCCGTAACAACTCGACAACAAGAAGTTGACTGGCAAACCGTACTATCGTGAGTAAAATCATGAGGAAGAACTGATGAAATTTTTTTTTCAACTCGATACCACAATGTTGATCTCCCTCCTACGATAGTCAATTTGCGTTGATGATATAGCTGTCGCGATCGAATCCTAGACGTGTTCTATGCCCGCGAGAAAATCATGCCCCACCCGTAACTCAATCGATCAACAGCCATCACCAGGCCTACCGGTTGCAGCTTCCGATTGATCCATCGCGTTACAGTCAGTCATTTCCATACTACACTTTTTGGATTCATCGCTCGCCAATTATTACAGTGTTTCCAATCACCCTGAGCTTTAACCCAATCAAACTGGAAAAAACCGCATCTCGGATGAATTGGTCACCTTCCCCGGTGTTTTTATACGAGAAACTTTAGTCTGGATAAAGTTTTCTGGATTCAGAATTTCGGACCAATGTTCTTCGCACCAAAAGTTTTTTACCATGAAGAAAAATTTTCTGACGTTTAGAATTTGCGATATTTCATTTCCAATCTTTTTTTTTCATCTGAACGCGCATGTGAATTGAAGTCGCATTTCTGTTTTTGACTTTGATTTACACGCACTTGGATGAGAAAAATGAAAAATTGCAAATTCTAAACATCTGTAGAATGTTTAGTCTCTGAAAACTGTCAATTTCGGCGGCAAGAACGTTCATATACAAAAATTTGAAAGAACCCTAAATAAACTCGTTTTGTGATAGTAATACGTTAAGAATATTTTATATCCCACGGAGTTTGTCATATGCGGCAAAGCGTTTGAGATCGCCGCGTCTCCAATGAGCTTCATCGATTTATTTTCCGAGGTACAGGACGCCATCCTAACAGATGCATATCGATAATTAACTTTGGAAAGACACTGATTATGATACTTGATCAAACGGTGACAATTGGAATGATCACGTTCTCCCAGTTTTTTAGCTCAACATAATATTCGATTAATAAGGCAACCGTTAAGCACGTACGCAGAGTAGGATACTTGAATGCAAATAATAAAACACAACATCTGTTCTCTATCGCCTCATACCCACGTGGAGGTATTCTGTTTACTCAAGTGTCAAGAACTTTGTTGTTTCGTGATATTTCTTTCACTTATGCTGAAAAACAGATAATGAAAGAAATAGTTGAAGAAATGAGAATAAGTTTTGAGGAAAGGGATCATTCACCATCAGACTCATTTTATTATTTCAATGTCATTATGACGTGACAACACGTGCCCCTTCCTCACGCTTCTCCATTGAGGCCAAGTACGCCGAATCCTTTGGTATATCCATTGGTATACACGTTTGGAAGAACTAAAAACGAAGCTTATTGCATAATTGTCGGATAGAGACACGAGATCATTAAGCAACGCAAAAAAATTTCATTCCGGAAGGCAAGTCAGAACAATTGGTTTGAAACTGGTTTCAGACCGGTTTTCATATCTGCATGAATTTTCGAAATCTCACATCTCATGAAAATCTCATTTTCCTTGGACAAGGAACAAGCATCAAAGAGTTGGCTCAATCGTTAGCCTTTACTGCAGACTTGTCCTGAATTTCATTTTGCATACCTATGTATACTGAATAAGTTTATAATGTCCGACAAGGAAAAAATTGAAAATCCTTTGACCAGGAGAATTGGGATTTTTGAACGTTCTCTGTTTCCTGGAAACCAGAAAACAACGATAATCGATACTTGAGAAACTTGCTTATCATTTTACGTTTTTTTTCTATTGAAAGAACAATTAATTTTCGAGTAATTATCACGTTGATACAAGTTTGAGGAAAATGTTCTGAGTAAGGGGTTACGTCTAGTGTTTCCTTCAACGTTGCTGGCAGGAAGCAACGAATTTCAGTTTCAAATGAAACTAAAGTTATAGTGAGTCTCTTGCTTAATTATGATGAACAAAGATCGAAATTGTGACGTCTTTGTTTCACGAATGAAGAATTATAAAAAGATAAAGCCAGCAACGACCAAGATGGTGAGCCTGCATTTGAAAAATTATTAGGCACAATTGAATGGATCAGTGAACCCGATTCACGTCAATCGAGAGCAAATGACGGTCTGTCTGAAAAAAACGAAAATTTGTGTCTCTGTCTGTTCAATTGATCTGAACAGAATCGTCAGCTATGGAGAAAGATTGGCTGCTGCATGCTCGATATCAATATGAAACGAAATTTGTTTTCATAGGATTGTTGCATCGAATAATCCGCATAGACTTGACGAGAGCACGTGTAATTGGGACCATTGGCTTATTACTAATTAGACGCTGCCAATCAATGTTGTGCCTTGCCAGCCAACCATGCAGATTTATATCAAAGCAATAAACACATTGATTACACTATGTAGGATAAAAGTGCGGTCGTTGTCGTATTAAGTTGACTCTCTTGTATTGAACTCTTGGCGGTACACGATAGTGATGATTAATGACGGGTTTTTATAGCAACTTGTAGCAGTCTGACATACACACGCACATACTGCGACCTTCGTTGGCCTTGAGGCACGAGGATACAAGTTGCATCGGCGATGAAGCTGTGTGCAAAATGAGTTGTCTACAAATTACGTGCTTTTACGTTTGTCTTCAGAGTCTACTAACGTTTTATTACAATATCTATACACGTGTTATACAGGGCGTCCCAGGTTTTTAGTAGTAAATACGTCAAACGTCAGTTGTGTACCGATAGTTGAATCAAACGGTCGAATGAAGTTATTCGATCGAAACATCGTCAAATCTGTATTATAGTAAAAGGTGACAAAACGGTCGGACGTGGAGCAAATATGCATAGGACCTTTTTTGAAGGTAATCAAATTTCCTACAAAAAAGCTCTTGGTAAGATTTTTGTAACACCGATAGTTTAGCCTTGGCAGCGGCTTGACTTTGGTCATGGATGTGATGATCTTTAGTGGAGACCCCTGTACAAACTAGTTATACAAATTATACCATTCGTAGAAAAAATATAGCCACACTTAGCTAGTGGTCATGTGAACGTCTCATTATTCGTAATCGATGCGATTGGATGATGTTGTATCGTCTGATAAAAAGAACAACTTTGACAGTCAAGTCGTTTACTCAACTTATTTGAATTGATGCTGACAGTCCAAGAGCAACATTTTCGTGTGTGTAAAAAAATGCCATTTCGTCGAACCCAAGCAAAGTTGCGAACAAAAGGTAAAAACCTGTTGTTATAATGGGAAAACCAGGCTCTTGACAAATAAATTGATTTTTTTAATTTATTATTCGCTTGTAGAAGGAGCACCGAAGAAAAATTGAACAGAAGAAAAAAGTCAACGAATCGCATCACCTTGAATTTCATCTCAAATCATCATTTTGTTAGGGTGTAAAATCCTTCTCATAGTTTTTTAGGCGTGAGACATTTTTTCATCAGATCATTTGGTCAGGAAACATAGAACAATGTTATTGGAGTAAATTCTTCCTTTAATCAATTACACGTTTGCTAATACAGCGAAGTAGTTATCAGGGCTATTGTGATTCTATACATACAATACGGTTTAGTAATTTGATGATTTCGCGTTCTTGTAAAATATTGATTAACATATAACGAGTAGGGCTCAATATTCTAGAAAATTAATACTCGTGTAAATTTCAGATATTGTTAGAGAGAGAGAGAGAGTGGAGAAATGAGTGAGAAAAATAGAGTGTGATGAGGTTAGATCCATTGGAGATGCGATTAATAATTTTTACATCAATTACATAATGATTCGTCTAATAATAATGTAAACGAAAAACTAGTAAGTAATTTACGGTCGCGCACCAATAAAAGATATTGACATGTTCAATGCCGTCCAATGGGCCGGAAGAAATAAGATGATGCCATCGCGATAGTAACTCTTTCCCAATTGCTTCGAAATGAAATATATCAATGTTCCTTCTTAAATTATCGATTAAATATACGTCGAGGAATAAAATAGCACAAATTGGGACCGCGTGGCTGAAGTAGAAAATAGAAATTAGCGTAATTGGAAATAAATACATATTTACACATAGAAACATAATCTTATCCAATTATCTTATAGGGTACGTTCTAGCTTTGTCTGAAAAGTCCCAATTTCCGTTTTTTTTGTTTGATAACGTGAAATAGCTTTTCATCCAAAAGCCGGACGTTTCTGAGATCTCTCCACCTAAAGGAACTTTTGAGATCTAAAATTAATCCACCAGAGGACATTCGCGCGTCGAATATTGCTGGGGATGTTTAATCCAATGTGTCCTTTCCAGTCCTCGGAAGGAAAAATGACAGCAATCCACAAACTGCAAATATAATCATTATAATTATAATAGATGTTCTTGCTTACTCGCACTGGGAATAAAATGTTGTTAAAAATCGTCGATATTTTGTTGAATACGGTGAACTAAATGTTTTTTGATAATTTCAAAATTTTTGTTATTTTGGCAATATATTTGGTTTTTAACGGAATTGTGAGCGAAATTTACGAGTGGAACGACAAAAATTTGTTTCCCAAGAGAATTATTGGGATTATTCAAAAAAATGTTTAGTCGAACGTATCCAACAAAATTTCCATCTTTTTTAACAAAATTTTGTTTTCAGTGCGTCAATTCGTTGCAATTGAAATAAAGCGCAAATGTTAATTATAACTATTAGAAATTCTACACTGTATTGAAGGAATAACAAACTTACTGAATAGGAAAGCAGCAAAGATGACAACCGGTACTACACACGCTAGATCTATGAGATATCCGAAGAGAAGATTACCAACCAGTGCTCCCAGTCGACCCATAGTCAGTGATAGAGCTGCAGCCATTACTCTGTTGGTTATGAAAAGAAGCAATAATTATCAGTAAGCATAATAATAAGTGACACAGGAATGATTATTTTTTGAGTAAACAAAATGAGTAACTGGGATATTTCGTTCACGAAAATTTTTCACGATTATTTCAATGAGTCTATCGAATTTTTTTATTTACGAAAATTCCCATAAAAATTGTTGTAAAAAATGTTTTTTGCTTTCGATCCATTCGTACGGATACCAGGATTTTTTGCAATTCTTTCAACTGACCTCAAATTAGTCGGGAACATGTCAACAATGACGCAATAAACGAGCGATATTCCAAGGGACGTGAGAGCCTCGAAGATGCACGAGAGTATAAGATTCTGGTCGGCGCTGACGACGTAGTAAAAACCAACGGTAACGGCACCAGAAATAACGAGCGACACAACTGCAAAGAAACATAATGATTTATAAAAATTAGGAAATGTTTTCAATTGCGAATTATTTATACGATATGAAATACGGAATTTTGTAAAATGATTATTCAGCAATGAAATTAGTTACTTACTGAGAAATACTTTTGCTCCAACTTTGTGAATGAAGAGCGGTAAAATAATGGATCCAGGTATACATGCAAGACCGATGTACACAGTGTGTACATAGACCGTTGTTGCTATGTCCGCGATGCACTCAGGACCTGTGACGTCCATCAGACTTGTAGTGTTTTGGGGCAGTGCAGATACAATGCACACCGAAGTAGATTCACCAGGATGTTCCATTTCAAAGTCTTCGAATCTGTTGTTTTTAGATAAATTCGTATTATTTACATGATAAATTTCATCTTTTCATATTCGATCCAATCTCCATGAAAAATCATTTAATTTTTGTTTTTTCTAACATAAAGTTACAACGATGCGTTTCTATAATCGATTGATGGAATTTTATAATCTTCTTTTTGGTGGCTTCACCAAAACTCTTCGGACTATTTCTCTTCAAGGCGATCTATCGTTTGCTCGGTCGGTAAAAACGCCCCTACACGTTTTAATTGGAGCAATAGAATATTTCAAGAAAAATATTAGAAACTGAGAATAAAATTTTGTTAAAAATCGTCGATATTTTGTTGAATACCGTGAACTAAATATTTTTTTATAATTTCAAATTTTTCGTTATTTTGACAGTATATTTGGTTTCTAACGAAATTGTCAGCGAAATTTACGAGTGGAACGACCAAAATTTGCTTCCGAAAAGATTTACTAAAGAATTTCTTGCTGCTTTGACACAATTTTTGGGATTATTCAAAAAATCATTTAGTCGAACGTATCGAACAAAATATTCATCTTTTTCAACAAAATTTTGTTTTCAGTGATACACGTTGTCCCCATTTCTCCAGAGAAGAAGATGTAACTTTTATTTTTCTTAAAATATGAAGGGTGGCTGAGAAAAACGTGTATCTACTTTTTGGTTATCTCTCTCGCACTCACGCGACTGCTAGATCACTGTAAGGAGCACGCTAATGGAATTCGGTCATTGGGTGAAAAAGAAATGAAGAAAAGTACCTGGTGAAAAGTTCGGGGAACCAAACCATGAGGGTGTAATAACTGCTGGTGAGCCCAAACTGAATGGCACAGGCGAGAAGTGTGTTTTGCAGATAGGGTGGTCGGCATAATGCTTTTGTGAGATCCCACACTTCGGCGCATAATACTTTGAGATCTTTTCGTTTGTGAAGTTTCAATGATCTTGTGCTCTTGTCTTTGGGATTAGCTTTTTCTTGGAGTGATTTCACCTGCGCAACAAAATGATAACAGAAATGAAATAAAATTATAAAATATCATAATTTTGTTATAAAGTTTTTTTTTAACAAAAAATTACACGAATTGTGGAATTCAAACGGTCAAGTTTGCCGTGCTTACCGGGTACGTTGAGGGATCGTTTCCAGTATTTTGGGAATAAATCCACTTGAAAACTTCCAATGCCTCGTCCGTTTCACCACACTCCAAAAGAAATTTCGGACTCTCCGGGAATGCGAATAACCAGAGAGAAAGCATCAGAGACGGTAGAGCGCATAGTGCGACAAAGAGATTCCATGATTTGAAATAAAATGTGTCCGATTGATACGTGAAGTCGAGAGGTACGATAAGCCAGGCTATAACTATTGAAAAGAGGGTGTTAATCGAATTATTTATGGCAGAAAAATCATTGCAGATTTATCGGTTCAATAACTATGGGATTTTTTTTTTTTTAACTCTATTCAGTTGAACATTATTAAAATAAAATAAAATGAAAAATAAATAATAACGTCTGCTTCTAAGTAAAATGAGCAACTCACTTCCGAAATCCGATAATTGAACTGTTTTTTTTATTTAAAAAAATTATCATTTATTTTTTCTAGTAATAGCAATTGCGAGATTGAATTTGATATTTTCCGAATTCGTACGATGCCCACGTGTTGAGCAATCATTGCTGATGACAGCCAAATAAAATGTCAATGCAATGGACAAATTAACTTGAGAAATAAAAATAACGAAAAAAATTGTTTTCATCGGTTCTGAGACTATCATCGTGTTCAGTTGTAGACGATAATCATTGGTGTACTCACGTGGCAGAACTATCACTCCTACGGTCCAAAACATTTCCATCCAGCACAGAATCTTTTCTCGGTGCTTGGTTGGTTGGAATTCACCAAGATAGGGGAAGCAAATACCCATTGCACCTGTTACACTAGCGTCGAACAAGGCAAAATAGCGTCGTTTTGTTAATATTCATTGAATACGCTCAAAAATATTTGCAAATTTCTTATAGCGGGTGGATGTAACGCTTGTCGCTTGCAGAATGTTTAAATAATTACAGATTCCTTATTATAATGGAACTCACGCGAATCCATTGAAGAATCGGAAGATCAAAAAAACCCAAAAGTATTGGACGAAGGACGAGGCAATACCGACTAGTCCGTCGAGCATCAGTGTCGCTATTAGCACAACTTTACGACCTTTGGTATCAGCCAGGCATCCCCAAATGTAGGATCCAATTACCATACCTAAAAGTCATCAATATCGCGTTAATGATTGTTTCAAAAAATCTAGAAAATTTGCCATATGAAGTTGACAAATCTTCAGTATACGAAACTTGTGGCTTATCGTACAAAACCGAAAGATCGTCCTAAATATTTTCAGGTTGTTTGAGAATTTTTTCATAAACAATTTTCCCAACATTGATATTTGGCTCGAGTGACATTTCTCTCGATGATTTCTTCATATTTTCAAACAGAGTAAAAAAATCATTTTTTTAAATGATCAGACACGATTTCGAAGAACGTGAGCAAGTAGAAACTGAATCGTAGCTTATTTGATGATTGACAAATTAAATGACTGTTGCGTAGTGCACATTTGTTGAAGGAAACATGAAAAGTATCACGAGTGGTTAGATAACGTGATTGGGAAGTTGGAAATTGCACAAGTTTGAGATCATAAAATTGTATCTCTGTTTCAAAGAAAATTAAAGCTCGCGATGATTCATTGCTGTCTGGTTTAGTAGAGTTAACAAAGTTTATTTGTTCTTCATTAGTTCAAGATGAGATTTCGTGACACATTGCCAAATTTAAAGCAATCCAGCGGCATTTACGAGAGCTCTTGAAGCAAGATGCATAGCCTGCTCGTGAGGTAATGAAAGGTAGTTGAAATTTGGCATCTAAATTAATGAGAATTGAGCATTCATCGCGTTGCATGTGTCCTCAATGCAAAAGTTCTCGGCCAAAGGAAGCCAAACCGGTGTGAATTCTGTAATGGACAGACTCGTGTGGCTTCTCTCTACTCGTGGCCTCCCCGCGATTCGTAACACTCTTGTTAATTTTCAATGCAATCGATATTCATTCTTGCCTCTGGGTCACGGAGATTTAACGAATATTCATCCATAGATTTATGAAAATTTTACTTTTCCAAGTGCCCTTAATTCGTTATTAGTTTTTCGATCGATAAAAAAAAAGTTGCACGACGTTAAACTTTTATCGACAATTTCAATGTATTGCCGCGTATTTTGTTCCGCAAGGGACTGTCTGAAAATTCAATCAATCGACTTTCTCCTCAGATTCTTTCCATTCAATGAGAATTTTTTTGTGGCGCATCAAGCAATGTCCGTGTGTGATGTAAATTTACAGAGAATCTTCAGAGAAACAAAATACGAGCTGGTGCATAGCGAGATCACTCAAAAATTACGGATTGGCTTTGTTAGAAAAAAAAATCAATGACATCCAGGAATTTTGTATTAGTGCGGTTTCAGGAATGAATTTATTACTCGTTATTCCTTCAATTATTGCATACGAGCTCATATGTGAATTGCGACGGCGTAATTTTGACTAAAAACATTGAATTGTGCTTCTCTTATCTCTAGAATCATTCGATGAATGGAGTTTGGATCGATCGAATTCCCGCATGAATATTATTGCAGAATAATCTTCTTTTTTTTTAATTTTTGACGAAATTTTCGTTTTTCGACACTTACCTAACATCGGGGATGCTGTGAGCCACCCTTTGGAGGTTGAATCCATTTGGAGATCGCACTGAGCCGCTGGCAAAACGAATGATATTATCGTGACTCCAATAGCGGTGTCCATGTATATGAGTCCACATATGGCCAGCAGCATGTAGTGAAACTTGCCGAAACCTTAGACAGGATATGGATTATTTGAAAATGTTGCATCCACAGAAGTTCCTTATTTGACACTCGGTGTCAAATATTTCTTCAAAGTCATTTAAATAACAATTGGTTCCGACTTTTCACATTTTTACTTGATAATTTATTTGTTTTTTCGTATTTTCGATCGAGCTTTCGAAAACTCAACGAATTGGCTAGTCGTCACTTTTTATATCGCGCGTCACTTTTTTATTTTTTTTCCTACACGTATATCTGTGCACTTGGCATTTTGTTACCACTGTCGGAGGGAGACGAAAACACGGTTTCGTCATCGTCTATGCATTCTTGAAACACGCGCGCTCGATCGGATCAACGATTACAAATCACGTTGCCAATATATTTCGGGGATATTATTGTCGAACGATTATTGTTGACTTTCGATAAGCACCGTCCTGATACGTAGTAGAATAAATACGAAATAAAGAATTCATGAATGAAATGGATTTTTGTTTCCAAATCAGCAGCAGGCTGGAAAGGATGGAAATAATTGCTCACCTGCTACGGTGATGGCATGCTCGAAGTCGGCACTTCCGTCGGCGAGGAAGTCGAGCCCTGAAAAGAATAAGAAAATAACGTAGCATTAACGGGATGTTTTCAAATCTGTCAGACTTTTGCTTAGTTTTTAGTAGAATTTTTATGTTTTTGGTTGTAGAAATAGAAAAAAATGGAAAAAATGACAGAGTGAGAGGAATGAGATATGAATTGAAAAGGAAAATAATTTTTGCTCAAAATTAGCTCTAATTATGAAAGGGCATATCCGTACCCATGTCTGAGAGTTGTGTTCTCGAGGCGGTCCGTGATAGAGGTGTATTTAGTGGCCCAGTGAAGAGACTTGGTGCACGTCTTAGATCGTTCGGAATCCGCTGGTTGGAAAAGCGATGAGGGCAATTTATGCTGCTGCAGGATCCTTGTGGCTGCGACACAATATGAGTGTCGGTATCTCGTTTGCGTTCGGTACTTTTGTTTTAACGTGTAAACAATATCTTCCTCACTCATATGCTTCAAGAACAAGTTAAAGCTGCTATATCTCTGATCATCTCTCGTGTACACCCGTGACTTAATTATCACTCACGAGATGACATTTATAAATTATATGTAAACTCGCGTGAATTTAAAAAAGTATTATTTTTTTCTATTTGTATTGGTATTTTTTTTTTTTACGGAACAAACTCTTGCAACTGTCTCGCACGGAGAATCGATTGTTTTGACACTCACGAAGTATTTCGCAATGACCGTTCGATCGGTACTTTTTGTTTGTTTGTTTTTTTCTCAGGACGATTCGGTCTACATTATTGCGACGAATATAAATAATTTGGAAGCTGAACGATCGCGGTCTCTTATATCTTTTTCAAAGCTCCATCTCATGCCTCTCTGTTCATTTTTCGATAAGATAATATACTTTTGACCATTCGCAGGATAGGCGGTTAATCTCTTCGTCTACCATCTCATCTCTTGTCGATCGTTTATCTCATATTTTCGTATGAGCATAAACATACATATATTTATATATCTATTCGTTTTATAAAAGATTATTGTCATGTAATCTCGAAAATCGATTATTCCAGTGCGCCTTTTAGCGTTCGGGCCTAGTCACGCACTGTTTTCCATCATTTTTCGTCTTGCAATTGGTCAATCGAAGTTAAACGATTTCCAAATATATTTATATTTCTTATCGACTTACTAACTATCGCGCCTTTATTTCTGGAATATCGGTTTCGAGATTGAATGATTTATGCACTGGCTGTGTGTGTAGACGAATAAACAATCACATGCTGCAACAATGAAAAAAGATTTACGAATATTTGGCAAAGAGTTATTTTACTTGCGCGTACATTCGAAGGTCTTTAATGTTTGCGAAAAAACAAACTTTCAGGGCTCCCGGCAATGCAGAATTGCATGATTCAGATTAATAATCAAGGATCAAAAGTAGCCATCACGTGTCACGATAACCGAGTGCGTCGAATTAGTATGTAGTCTCTGAAAAATTTGTTTTTATTGCGTTAACAATGAATTTTCGTTCGAAAATTGTCGCTATCGCTTCGATTACTCATCGGATGCTGTGACGATTTTATATTACGAGCAACGACGATTATCATCGTTTTATCACTCACTCAAGCTTGGGACTACATTGGCCAAACAGATGCAACGCAGCGAGAGGATAACAGCAAAAAAAAAAAAAAACAAACAAAATTTCGTAAACGTTAAGAATCTCGCTTTCTCTATTGCAGTCAAATTTTCAAACAATTCAAGTTTTTATTAGACTATACACATAAAGTATCCTTAATTCCACCTGACGTTGTTTTTCGCTGATATCGTCATGAAAAACACGTCAGTGAGAAGTATCGTGAATCATAAATCAGAGGAAATGTCGTGCAATTAATGCTCCGTACGGTATACTACGTGATGACGTATCAAACGTGACTTTTATCTCGGCTACCTGTCTGCTGCTGTTCATACACATTCACTTTTTCTCACATATACACCGAAAGAAATGACATCTGCATGGTCACGATAAAAGACGAGAATTTCGTCAATCACAAACATTCGCAAGTTCACCCTGTTTTCATTTTATCATATCAAGGGAAATATTTTATTGATATGACAAGAAAATTTAGGTCTTGGTACGAACAAGAAGGAATAACAAAATGGAGCAATCCGCGATCGAACCAACTTCAGCGAGCGTCAATAACAAAAAATAATTGTGGCACAACCATGCGTCGAATTTCTGTCTGTACGCGTTAAACTAAAATGTCGAAATTGTCAAATGTTGCAAAAGAGAGAGAGTTTGAGAAATTTTCGCGTCGATTTTTCAGAACACTACGTACTACACTTCAATTTCGACGCCGGCTAATTTAACACGATTGTTTAAATTGAACAAAATATTATCCTTTTCGTTGGAAAACAGAATTGATCGTGACAATTACCTAATTCAATCCTGCGTCCACTATTCATCATGGTGAACGCGAAACTGACGATAGAATATTTAGAAACGCGACGTCGATAGTTCGATTTCCCACAAAAGGTTGTTTTCATCGGTGGACCTTGTTTCTATGCTCGATTTGGAACTGGACAATCATCGTGTGTGATCTACGTACTCTGGCTTGTTTTGTTTTCGATATGGTCTGCTCACTCATGCCAGTCTCATTCGTTTCGTTTCGATCTCAAAAGGAGAACATTTTTGTTATGGAGAAAAATTGTTTTTGTTACGAGGAATCGCGCTACATCGACATTCATAATTATGATGTCACTTGATTAGAACATGTTGAACACAAATTTGACAGCTTGATTCTAAGATAACGATTGGATAAAATTAGGCTTCCGATCAGGTCCTGCTGATTGCTGTTATCTTATAGTTATTCTTATATCCGATTTATGGTCAAATCTTTTTATAGAAATATTGTCAGAATTATTTCAAGAGGATTTCACATCACGATGAAGGTTTGAAGTTCGGATTTTGCGAGCAAGTGTCAAGAATCTGTCGATTTTTCTTTTCTTTAACGGCCAAACCCGATCGTAAGGTAAACTATATTTTTTAATTTGAATGCGATTTTCAACATCTCAGTTTATTCTGCAATGTGATGCGATATTCCGATGACTCGTATAAACAACCAAAAAATCCAAGATTGTCAAGACTATGAAGTATTTCTTTTTATCGTTCGTGTCATCGACGTCATAGTGTACGTATGTCTTATAGAGACTGATAAAGACTTTTCCTTGCACTGCGAACGTGTTTTTCATCACTGAATTGCGAAATGTTAACAATATATGAAAAAAAACGTTCTGATTCTTTACATACCTAAAAATATTTCTGCCCATTGAAACGGGTAAATACTATGACTTTAGGTCGAATTTCATCTTAAAAGGAGAACAGTCATCTGACGAGATCCACTATGCAATGTGCATAGCGAATCTCAGGGTGCATCTAAACATCTGGCTTATTCGATGACGCGAGAAATTGCACAATGTGTTTATGTGTAAATAATATCTCAACTATATTAGGATCGAACTTGATTCAATAGCTTTCAAGTTTTTAATAGAGCTCAGACAATTTTAGGATTTCTTTAATTATTCTTGGCAATATGAATAGAAACTAAAATGATTATTTCACTGTTTTCGTGCATTGAAATTTCAACTACAATATGTTTTGCAATACAACATTTTGTTGACATGTGGTTTCCTGCATCTACAATGGCCGATCTAGCAACGGAGCTGCAATTTTGGGGCAAAGTCAATACTTTGTAGCAGTGAATCCAGGATGAAAATATTTTAAGGACTGAAAATATCGTTTGTCCAATATTTTTCAAGTTTCATGAAAAAAAAAAAAAACAACAAGGAAACTGCGATTCAGTTATCAATCAATATCGAATCTAAACTATGAAGACCGATGACTCTTTTTTTCCACGAACCCACGTGCCGTAGCGGTCTAAACATCCGGTTACAAACGTCATGCGACAGTTTAATCGAAAAGTGATCAACTTGTGTGTCGCAATCAAATAAATGAACCAGTTATCAGCATCCAATGGACTTGTTCAGTTTGAACAACAAATATGAAGAGGGAACGAGTTTACACGAAATTTGGTAACGAACATATCAGGCTGCCGTTTCAAATTGCCAAATTCAACAAATTGGTTTATTAATTTCGAACGTTTCTAAGGGCAACAGTGGAATTTGGTCCCGAATTTCGTAGAAAAAAAAAACAAAACAAAAAATCACGAAGAAGCCTATTCACAGAAATAAAAATGATCCCACAATCCTCGAACTCAACGCTACTAAAAAAGTATTTTTTGATGTCAAAAATACTTTTCACGTGAGACTTGTAGGTTGAAAGATTTGAAAAGATTATCAGAGTTTTTATTTCGTCATGCATATATTTGTGTCTCTGTAAATATACAGAGGATCACCCATAGGATTGATCACTGCCGATATCGATAAAAGTGTCAACGACGTCTTAAATCGGTAATTCGCAGAGATGGGTCAGACGTATAAACTTTGATTACGATAATATCTTCCTTGCTCCAGATAATTCGATAAAGAATTCAATCCTGATCAATAATAATTGTCATTCCGCTGTCAAACTGATTGAGCCATACCGACCTTTGGCTTTATAATTATTTTTGTCATCATTATATCCTAAAAAAAAACAAAACCAAAAGAAAAAAAAACAGCGGAAAAAAAAGAAATTAAAAACACGTGACATGCCAAGTGGCCAACGCGCGGTCGTGCCGTTTGTTGAACTTTTGCCAAAACAGAGGAATCGGTGTCGAGAGCTTGGGCTATGCGTAGATCATGCACAACGCGCGGTTACGGATTGTTTGTCGTCAAAGGTGGGACGAACTGGACGAAACCGGATTCACATATTGATGTATATGCATTTCGCAACTATCGGTTCCAACATTTAAACGTTGAGTCTAACGAAATCAAAATCAGGAACAATTATCTCATTTGGGAGTCTGTCAATGATTCATTTTTTGGTATTCGATTGATTTTCTGTCTCAAAACTTCCAAACTATTAATGAAAGCACTCAAATTGTTATTTACTCGTTTGATATAATCCGCAGTGTGCCTTCTAGCAAATAATAATTCGATGAAAATCTGGAGTATTTTTTCAAACTAGTTATTTTAAAAAAATTATTGGAAACAAAGAATTATCGTGTTATACCGTTTCCGGAACGATACGATAATAAAACGATTAGTGATTCAGTAATATCCTCATGCACGCTGTACGATTCAAGATGGATCGATCTACTCGAGTCGACTTGAGATTTCCTGGTAGCCAATACGAGTTGCTAACAATGAAAATGTAATCTTTACTGGGGGAATCCCCACATACAAGAAAGCCTATTAAAACTCTTCTTATTTATTATTAAGTTTTGTTAAACATAGACATGTTGCTTATCATGGACGTCAATTGGAGTTCAATCTTCTTGTAGTTAATAGTGGAAAAATGGGATTCGCGTTTTCCATGGAATTTAATATAAATCGTAGTGCGCATGCAAAAACAGCATAAGCCGACAGAGTCCTAATTTAAAAAATTATTTTTACAAACACGTATGAAGAAATCCCGACCATTTTATCGGACGGGAAGAAAATTCTCCGACGCCAATTAACCACTAATCGTTCGAAGCTGACGCAAGCATTGATACCACACATCTCCAAGGAAAACGAATTGAATATTTTGAGATACAAACAAATTTACATAATACTATGTGCTGGTGTGCAAAAAGAAAAAAAAATACAAGTGGATAATTATACGTACTGTGAGTACGCATGTAGATACAATTATTGTAATCACGATGATAGGATGTTGGTCCGTTGCAATTTCACGACGACCGGAACGCTGCTCAAGTTTGAAAACACTCGCGCTACCATCACAGAAATTGAATTGTCAATTTTTTCTCCTTTTTTCGTTGCCTCAAAATTCCATTTTTTGTCTTTATATATATACAAATCGGTGTATATTTGTGTGTGTTTATGTAGGTATCGTTTGCGAATGCAATGTATTAGGAGAACAATGTTGTTTCTTTTATTTCGACCGGATCTTCGTTCTGCGTAAAAACGTATCGCGAATATGGGACAATGACAGGAAATAAGGCTGCGCCACGCGTCCGAGGTCCACTAGCGTGCCTTAATTAGAACGCAGACCGCACCAAGGGTAAGAAGAACTATTATTGGTCCACCTGACATGAGAATCGCCAACTCTCGTTTCGGCTTCAAGTATATACAGGTATATACTATCATAACCAAATGTTAAAGAGAAGCGACTGCACACTTTACGTACAGTATCAATAAATACATATATTTCGAGTGCATTCATCATACAGGCTGTTCTACGACGAATGCTCCATGATTTGTAGTCGAGCTGAGGATTTTATTTCGTGTGGCAAAGTCCGATACCACTTTCTCATCATTCTCCGGCCTAATGAGCATTCAAGTAAACAAGTGCAAACGAAGTATTTCACTTCTACCGGACATTGCGTCAAAACGGTGAGAGATGGCACAAAATTGCATAGGACCAATCTGATAGAATGTTAAATTTTCAACAAAAAAGTATCACACGATATTTCTGTAAACTCGATAGTTTAGTTCTGAAAAGGGATCAAAAGAAAAACGGTAAAAATGTTGTGTATCTGGGCGACTGCGACGAGGCTATATAATTAGATAAGGATTTTTTCCCAAGACAATTATGCCCTCAAAATGGTTTTAAACATCACTTACAGCGGATTTTCTGTCTAACCAAAATTTGCGGTTTTGAGTATCCTTCATAGGTACAGGGCGTTTCGTCATGCATGAGAAATATTTTGCAGAAAATGCTTGACAACAAATCGTTGAATTTTGTCCGCAAATGATTTTCGCCCGAACAAACGCCGTAAGAAAAAAATATAACAAAGTTTGACTATCATTGTGATTATAATTAATCGGTGACAATTACACCGTTGGACGAGGGAAAAAGTATAATTGCATTATTTACTTTTCAGTTGATGTGTTTGTTTGTTTTTTTCGTTTTATTTCAAATATCATGTATAAATCGTACTTCATCATTCATAAAATTATCAATGGATCAATCGACTGACTACAATCGTCACAGTTCCACGTGGTTCATTCTTGTAAAATCCACATCAAGGTCTTTTTTAGTCTCAATGTGCGTGAGCACACGAGGACACTGCGCAGCTATAAATAGAACGGAGATAATTTTGTGCCTCTTTCGTTGATAATCTGGCTGTTTTTTGATATATTGTTACAAATACAATGTGTGAAAGTGTCAAGGGATCGAGACACGGCGTACAGTGACGCGCGGGCATAAATAAGTCGACAGAGACACATGCGACACGTTCTTTCCCTCACCGCGGTGTAAAGAAAAGTTGTTACGCGAATGTATTATTCGCGAGCAGACGACATTACGTACTCGCGCGCTGGAGCAAAATTCGCCACACTGGCTTCTTCACAACTTTGTCGTTTCGCTACGATTGACGTCTCGACGCTTGGACTTGAGTGGAATGAACAAACACAGTACTCCGCTCACTGAAACAACAAATTTCTAATTAGAAATCGACATTTTAACGTTGACCATTTGAATAGATTTTACGGGACGATTGTTGAGAGAAAAATAAAAATAAGAATTTGGATGAAGTTGCAGATTTTGTGTTTCATCGAATGACTCTGAGTTCGAGTGGAATTTTTCAATGAATCAAAGAAAACGACGGCACTTGATTCTCGTGCATGAATTTCTTGATGAAGCATCCAAGTTGTTGGTGATAAAAATGAGGAAAAAATCGTGCAAATATAGAAATGACAAAATATTCGAAACATCTCAAGGTTTTTTGGTCAAGAGATGAAAAAAAAAATTAATTATCGAACGTATAATTGAAAAATGTTGTAAATTTTATCTCCGATCTATCGATCATTTCTGTCTCGTAGGACAACGCGGGGTTGATGCAACGCGGAAACAGAGAAACGAAAAAAATACTCACGAAAGAATTGTCCGGCTATAATGGAGATTAGGGGTACGCAGTAGTCATCGATGAGATATCCGAAGAGGCCGTTGCCTGCGAAGCATCCAACTCGTCCGATAAACGTCGTGAAAGCAGCTGCCATGACCCTGTAAATTTCGATACGTTTATTGCATGTCAACACGCGTACGCAGACACACATAGACTGCAAAACATTATGTTGAACAATTGCAGACATTCGGGCGAGAGATTTTACGACGTTAATGGATATTGCTCGGAGTTATGGACAAATATTGCGGCGTTGTATGACGCGGTTAAAAACATCGGAGATATAAATCGCGATCTCGGTTTTCTTGACCAACGTGTTTATTTTATCACGATTTAATTTTCAATCGATTTCTGGAGACATTCGCAATGAAAAGCGAAATTCAATGCACCTCTCAATTATGAGGAAGATTTACATTTTTCATGTTCAACCAATCAGAGATAGATATGTCAAGAATTAATTGAAACGAACTCATTAACTAAAGCGTAAAAATGATATTTCAATTACCGAGCCAGTCGGTGAGTTCAAAAATCATGTTTCGAGTTTTACAGACTTTTCACAAACATGTTTTCGATTATTTTTATCGGTACAAAAAGAAATTGATGTAAATATCTGATAATGGTGTTTTTCGATCTATCAACTCGTACAATAGAGAATAATTAATCGAATTACCAGAGAGTCTCCCAAGACAATTGTGTCAGTATTTAATAAGTCGCATCCACGCGATCTTTATTTCTTATTTTTGTTGCATTTTTTCGAAGATCATCAACGACCGATCTCATCGCTATGAGAAAGCTTGAAAAATATGTAACGCATTCACGATGAACTTCCAATCGGTTCATATTTGGCTCGATCGTATTGAAAAATGTAATCATCAAATCTCGTTATTCATGTAAGCCGCTCAGGTGTGATACATGGAATGGTATCCGCGTTATTAACATTGATTACGATAAGTTATATAAAATAATCGAAGCAAAAGATAAACTGGCATTTAGCTAAAAATAGATGTTTCCTTTGTAAAATGAAATTCATCATGAAACGTCCGTGTCAAAGTTTAAGACTCTTTCGAAGCATTTATAGAAATCCTATGATTTTTTTTTTTTTGAATACCGATAATTATTGTACCTGCTGTGACTCTAATGAGCAGGAAAACCTGCCATTCATATTTTTCGCTGTCTTCACGGCCCGAATAACCGAAGGAGAAATGCGTGCTCAATCAATGAATTTATTTAATTAAATTGATTGAGAAAAAAAACATGAAACTCAACTGAAATACATTGAAACGATTCAAAAAACGTGGAACATCTTCCTTGTTGATCAATTAGCATAAACAGTGCTTAACCAGATATTGCGTCATTATTTTTGTCAAGTTCATCGTGAGTCCGATAAATCTCAAGCTTTTAAGATACATTCAATACTGCGTTCTTCTTAATGATGCATAAATCTACACTCACCGAAGATTTGTCGGATAAAGTTCGACGAGCATGCAAAGAACCGCAG
This sequence comes from Hyposoter didymator, assembly GCA_037952995.1. Taxonomy (NCBI): domain Eukaryota; kingdom Metazoa; phylum Arthropoda; class Insecta; order Hymenoptera; family Ichneumonidae; genus Hyposoter; species Hyposoter didymator. The sequence continues at coordinate 7,075,928 of JBAJMU010000001.1, read as the reverse complement.
TGATGCAAATCGAGGCGATAGCTTCGAAGATACATGATAATACGAGATTCTCGACGGCCGTCGTAACGAAAAAGAGGCCACAAGTCACCGCAGCACAAATGAACGATCCCAACACTACAAAAGTGAAAATAAGCATGGAAGGTTTTTTTTTTTTTTATATTTACAGATATTTACGAATTCATAGAATTAATGTTTTATGTAATGTCAATTATTTTGATGAATTACATATCGACGATCGAACAGATCAATATGATTTTCGTGAAAAGTAATTATTTTTATATTTTTCCTATGTCGAGTAAAGTTGCCCGTTATGAGACAAAGGAACGGAATATTGTGTGAGATCGTCAGGGACAATGTTTTCAAACGTCTGTGACTGCGTGTCGGATACGATATTTGTCAGACAATTGTTGCAAGTTTGATTCAGAAATTTCACCAAATCTACTGACGACTTAACGAGTTGTAAATTATTTGAAAGGTTTATTATTCGTTATTCAAGGTATTTCAATATAAAAAATGAGCGAACAAGCAAAAAGAAAAAGAGAATAAAACGAAGAATCGGAGAATTTTTATTTTTATTTTGACGAGCGTTTTTTTTTGCAACTACGATGGTCGTGAGAGGAAATTATGATTTTTCAATATTTGTTCTCTTAATTCCTTGGGTTTCGGGATCCTAGTAAAATCAGCAATATCTAAATCCCTACGTCTCCACCTATGACATCAAACTATGACGGGGAGAAAGGGGAAATCCTCCTAGGCAGCTCGAGCAGTCAACGTTTCTAGCGAAATTTCTTTTCGTCATCACTCTCGCAACGTAAAGTTCAATATGAACACTTAAGAACTAAATCCAGAGTCATAAGTAAGTTTGCTGGTGATGCTTCGATTACAAGTGTCAAGACTGCATGAAATCAAATCCCTGTATCGATTCGTCATACAAGGAACAGTGAGAGAGAACATTTATGTTGGATGCGCAACTAATTAATTGGGATTCTGCGTTAATTCGTGAAAATTAATGAAAACAGAAATAAAAGTGATAAAGCTCGTAGTGCTCTAAAGTGAAGATATCGGTGCATGACCCTTCGATGAGACGATGTTGAAGTTTGCATCGTTGCAATGCAACGAAAACACATTATTTTTTATTTCATCGCACCAAATTTTCATGCAGTGTTTGTCGACAATAACGAGAAAGTCTTGTTCGCCATTCGGAAAGTAAATTTACTAGAAAAATTCGAACGAATCAATTAATTATCGAAATAATGAATCAAAAATATATTTTTCGTTGCATTGTAACGATGCAGACTTCAATATCATTCGATGAGCCATTCGATGGAATCGTGATATCAAAATAAACTAAAAATGTATCAAAAAGATAATAAACAAAACATTTTCCATTTTCTTCCAAACGTGAAACTCATAGTGACGCGGAGCGAAAAAGCTGGGGCGTTGTGAAAGTCTCGCATCACTGACTCGAGACTTTTCGAGCAACAGCTAGCAGGTGTAGCAAAACTTTAGTATCAAACCCCTGGACGAGAGCTTGACAAGGAATAGATAGAACAGATTGGAAAGTGCGAAAGGAATGTGTCTCACAATTGAGGCACCTTAATGCTGATTTTCTTTGTTTATCAATAATGTACGAAATAATTAATTTCCATAACATACCCAAGTGAAATATGTAACCCAAACGCTCCACGAACAGAGGCAACCATATCGCCGTAGGTACAGAGGTAATGCCAAGAATGATTGAGTGTAAGTAAACGTCAGTTTTTATACCAATGTCACAGGCCACTGAATCATCTGCTGAATCAAACTGCAAATTATTTGTGATTAATTATAATTGTGTAAAACTGTGTACCCCGTGTATAAATTATGTGTAGATTTTTCGGAAACTGACAACCACATGGAGAGAAATGCGGAGAAATGTATATCAAAAATTACTATGCCCCATAGTTTTCTGGTGATAGTTTCGTCCCTTTGAGAAATTTTAGCAAAAACAGAGTAATTTTTCATCTGAAATTGGGCGAAAAATGTCAAATTTCCGCTATTTCCGATAGAATTTGTAAAAAAATTACTATGTTTTTGCTAAAATTTCTCAGAGGGACGAAACTGTCACCAGAAAACTATGGTGGCATAGTAATNTTCTCAGAGGGACGAAACTGTCACCAGAAAACTATGGTGGCATAGTAATTTGTGATATAAATTTCCCCGCATTTATCTCCGTGCATCGATTAACTTTAAAAAAAAAACGTTCTCATAATTATTTCCTGTAGTTGAATTTTTTTGACAGAGCCACGTAAATCGATAGGAAATCGAGTAACCAACAAAAACTTATGAGTTTAAATTTATTTATGAAACGCTGTCTCCCGATGAATGAGATAAGCGTCCCAAAATAAAAAAGACCCACTAAAGTTATGAGTTTTTTCTACTGCGTGTGATTTTTTGTCACGCCACAAAAGTGAGACATCGTTTTTTCAATGATAAGACTTTTCAGAATATTTTTGATGGTCCCAACATGTTCCACTTCGTGTCGCGATGGAATTATGATTAATGACCTAAGAATAGAAGAGCTTTGCGCATATTGAATCAAACCCATTCTTAAAATCTCTCTAAATAAAAGTACTGACGTGGAATGAGAGATTGAATTTTTAAGTACATGAGCTGAGGTCGATCTCAATTCGAGATTCAAATGGGACCATTCGCTTTCGATAAATGCTGCGATAACCACGTACAGAAGAGTCAAATATGAATGTCGTTAATATGAAAAACGTTAAATATCGATAAATTCACAAGACCATTAACCGATGAATGCACAATTTAAACATGTCACTTTCCCATCGTCATTATTAGAATTTTATCTTGCTGTAACTATTTCAGGGATCCAACAATCGTTCGACTTCTGCACGTGAAGCACCTCGTTCCCCTTAATATTTCGGATAAATAAGAGTTGAATCATATTCTACACTGAAAACGAAATTTTGTTGAAAAAGATGAATATTTTGTTCGATACGTTCGACTAAACGATTTTTTGAATAATCCCAAAAATTGTGTCAAAGCAGCAAGAAATTCTTTAGAAAATCTTTTCGGAAGCGAATTTTGGTCGTTCCACTCGTAAATTTCGCTGACGATTTCGTTGGAAATCAAATATACTGTCAAAATAACAAAAAATTTGAAATTACAAAAAAATAATTAGTTCACTGTATTCAACAAAATATCGACGATTTTTAACAAAATTTTATTCGCAGTGTAACGGTTTTTGATGCTGTGATAAAAAAAAACCCTGTCAACGTTCGGAAAACCTTCATTTTTTTCGAAAAAAAAAAACAACATGATATTTACTTCGGGCGTCAGGGTGTTGGTCACATTTCGACGTAATATATCCGTAATGGAACAGATGTTTGCTGCTTCACCGGGAAACATAACTTCGAACGTAGCGAATCTGTTGAATACTTCTGGTAACCACATGACCAAGGTGAAATACGATGACATGAGGCAAATCATGACGATGCCGATAATTAGCGTAGTGATGAGATAAGGAGGCTTGAAAATCATAACCGTTTGATTGAGAAAGCTTGAAATCTTGTCGCCTGCAGTTTTCCCATTTTTCATCTGAGTCTCTGGCGTCTGAGCAAGATTTATCAGCTCCTCGAGACTGGAATCTCCCATTTTCGAGATTTTTATCTGAAAATTTACAGACATTGTCACTGAAAGCTTGCCAACTCTTTAGGAAAGTGATTAATGAGCTAATTAATAGATCAAACGATCATTACTTTGTCCGCAGCATGATTTATTGGCAATTAAGTTCGTTAACTCGTTTGCGGAATGAGTTTTTGCTCGGTCAAAGGTCGTCCTTCATTAAACCACTCATTACTGTTATCGGTTATTAAATTTTATTCTCTCGTCGACTATGAATTATGGTTTGCAACTTGGTGACTTTTATTTTTTACTCTACAGTTCTATCGTGTTATTGTTAAGTCAACAAATTGATTAATCAACCAAATGTTCTAATTGCTACAATCATCAATTGATGCTTCGTAACTGCATTTGCTTCGCGAGCGAACTGTTGCAAGGAGTTTCGCTATTCACGTTAAAATCATCGTTTTCTCGATTATATAAAAATTGTTGTAACATTGACAAAACCATCGGTATTGAAATTTGTTCCGTAGAAATAATGAAATATTTCTGCAGAAACAACAAGTAACGATTTTATCATTGCGCTCATCACAAGTGCTTTGTTTCTGATTCACTGGAGTGAAGGAACAGACAACCGATTAGTATACCGCACACAATTAATCTACTGAATTGACGAATACTCGAGGCTGCCATGGATGACGCATATTTATGCACATGCGTCCCCACTTCAAAGCCCCGATGCCAGAAGGGAATAAACAATACGTCGTTTCATACAAGATTTTAAATAAAATCAATTGATTTACTGTGTACTCTCCAGACGCCGCTCCAGTGTTCTCCGAGAACATTCTCTCGAGCACGTTCAAAAGTTCGGTGTACTGTCCATTCTCAGCGAGATACTTGGGCGTCTCGGGGAGGAAAAACATTTGAATGGCAATTAGTATGGAGGGTATCGAGCACAGAAGCATGAAGAGGTTCCACGAGTTGAAAAAGAAATACGTCGTTGTAAATCCAAACTTCAAGGGAATTATGCCCCAAGCTATCGCTGTAATCAACAGTTAAGAACAATTAAAACTTATTTTCATAGTAAACCTCGTGCATGCCGTCTAATTTGAATATTCTATTGAATTAACGGGTTCATTCTGTTTGATCTTCTTCAAGTCTTCAAGGAACATCATTTAAATTGGGTTACAGTTTGTTGGAAGAATGTTTTTTGTCAGAGCCTAAATAATAGACAATTAATGTAGTAAAAATCGCGATTTCTCATAATCAATTTTGAAATCGTCCGAGTAAATTAAATTTAGAAAGAAATACATTAAGATACACGAAGCAGAAGAATAATCTTTTTTCCAACATCGAAAACATATGAGCGAGACTGTTTTTCGGATTGGTTACATTCTGGAATTGTCGGGGCCAGTATTTCCGTGTCAACAAATTTAATAAAAAGAGATGAGACAATATGTAACTAACCTCAGCTTGGCAAAACTCTATTTTCTATCTACACTAAAAATAAAATTTTGTTAAAATCGTCGATATTTTGTTGAAGACAGAGAACTGAATATTTTTTGATGGTTAAAAATTTTTCTTTATTTTGGAAATATATTTGGTTTCTAATGGAATTCCCAGCAAAATTTACGATTAAACGACAAAAATTTGCTTCCGAAGAGATTTTCTAGAATATTTCTTGCTGCGATGACACAATTTTTGGGATTATTTAAAAAAACGTTTAGTTGAACGTATCGAAAAAAATATCCATCCTTTCCAACAAAATTTTGTTTACAATGTATAAATATGTGGATCGTACCGGGAGTAACAGTGAACCCAAGGGCCCAGGCTAGTTCCATCCATGTTAGAATTCTATCACGGACATGTGATGGTTGGAACTCTCCGAGATAAGCGAATACTACTGCCAGTTCTCCGCTCATACTGTCAAATAAAAAAAAAACATTAAAACTGAAGATTTTTTAAAGTTGCATAGAAAATAATAAAGTGCCGATCTTCATGAAGTTTATACGTGTCGATTTGAACTCAAATGACGAATGAAAAAAATGAGAATATGTTTTGACTATTTGATAAATAATGCAAAAACTCACCCGAGTCCGCTGAAAAATTTCGTTGATACGAAAAGCCAATAATTTGACACGATAGCGGAAATGCCATCGAAACCTCCGTGCAACAATAACGCAGCAATTATTGTAAATTTACGACCCTTAATATCTGCCATGCAGCCCCACCAATAAGCTCCGCACAGCATTCCTTAACAAAGTAAATATTAAAATAATCATTCGCAGAAAAGACATTTTTATTGCTTCGAGTGCCTTTTCATTTTCTTCACCTAAAGCCGCTGCGACACTCAATCGACTTTTGTCAATAGTCGTCATTCCAAAGTCGCAAGCAGCCGAAGGAATAACTATCGCCAGGCTGCTTATACCAAATCCATAGTTGAAGTAAATCAGGCCACAAACTGCCATGATTTTGTAATTGAACTTCCCGAACCCTTAAAACAATAAAAAAAATTCATCTATTATTCCATCTCAACTTGCGCCTTGTTTTGCCAAATAGTTATCATTGTCATGATGTCGTCATTATGTATTTTCGATCCTTTTCCGACAAAAAAAAGGGATTTTTTTTCTGCATGACGTTGATAACACCCCGATAAGTGATATTCCGTCGGGAGAGCCTGACATAGGAAATTTTCGAATATTTCGACGCTTAGGTCTGGTTTTCCTGCTTCCTGAAAGATATAGTTTATTATTGTGACCAAGAATTCAATGGATGCACTATTGAATGATGCCACTTGTTTTGATTTCGGCCATCACATCCGCCCTTCCCTACACTACTCGCTTTTATACTATGTCCTAAAGCATTGACAACGAAAAAAGCTCGGACTTGATAATATCATGGAAAATATATAATATATTGTTTGAAAATGACTTGTGCCAATTGCTCATTCGGATAACACGAATTCCATCGATTGTGCAAAGAGGCTGAACCATTGATTTGTGCAAGCGCACGATATTTTGTTTCCCGATGCAAGGTGTCCAACATTCCACGATAAGGCACCACGAATGTCACCTCAGTCACCTGGATACATATTGCTCACTTTTTGTTCAAGCGTCAATATCCATCCACAGCGTTTTTCGGTAAATGTTGATAAAATACTTTTTTTCATTCACGGATATAAATCTTGGAATTATAATCCATCGAGTGTGTAATGGAAAATTATGAAATCAGAGCGTGGAACTTTTATGAATTTATAGAAGATGCTCGTTGATCTAAATCCTAAGAATTTCTCGTCGACATCAGCCATCACGTGCGTGGTAGAGAAATACCTCACAACGTCGCTATTCTGTTTCGTTGGAAAGGAAAAAATTCTTCCACACCCAAAAGTTAAAATATAATAATATCATCATTTTTAACCTTTACTTGCCACATTGGGGTACAAACTACCCCAGGCCTATTAAGCAAAATGGTCATTTTTCCATTTTTGTTGGTTTTCGCATTTTTTTTTAGTGTACTAGAATTTAATTTTTGGCTACATAAAGTAAATGATCTTTTAAAAAGAACTTTCAATATGTTCTACAACGATTTTCGAGTCGAGATATTCAGTAGTCCTTTTGTTTAAAAAAAATGTTTGTCACTGGGGTACCAATCTACGCCGTAGTGGCAAGCGTGTAATTAATTCTATAGAGAAGTGGCAAGTAAGGGTTAAATGATGCAATTTTTTTATTTCCATGAAAATAATTAATGACAAGTGTCTCGATGATGTTTCATGAAATTATTTTAGTGTGAATTTTCGGAGGCCGATGTTACAGAACCCAAACAAAAATGAATATTTTATTGTTACCTGTTTGATTGACAGCATTTTCCGCGACCCTTTCAGTGATCGAGTTTTCTTTTGATAAGTCATCGTTTCCTATTTTCACTACAACAAAAATGTCACATTCACTGAAAATTTGACTTGATATTGTCCAGCCGATGAAAAGTTTAATCGCATTAGAAAGAAGCAAAAGAAATTTTGGTTGGAAGAATGAAAAATATAAAGGAACTGTCGTACTTGAATTTTCAGTGACGAGGAACGTTTATTTTCTAATCCACCCTCGTTTCTGACGGATGAAGAAAACTGTGGGTATAAACACAGTGTTCCAGTAGTTTTCACTTATCAGTTATCGCCGACCGTGATAGTTGATATGTATACGGACGAGTCTACACGATTTGTGAGCCTCGAGACCGTCTCAGGACCCGTCGGCGCAGAACGATAAAGACAATTTGATGAATAATTCTTGCAGTATTATAGTTGTGGGATGGTACGATATTTGTCGACGAAACGAGAACATCATGAGTCGCGTATTCGGAGGGGAGAGACATTTAATCAAGTCGCAGAGCAATTGAACGTCTTATACTGTAAGACAACGCGTGACGTCAACCATGGCGATCACTATAAATTAATAAATCGAACTGCAACTGGCCGGATTTTTCATTAAACCTTTCATTGTGCTTGCACGAACTTTGTCTCTGTTTTGCTTCGAATCAGAACATCGTCAACAATCCATCGGATTATCCAAATTCTTGCGAATCAATATTTTTTCTCAAATCAAAATACGAACGAAAAAAAAAAGAGAAATTTGTTTTTCAACGTTTTCGTAAATCAATGTATTCCGAAAAATAAATACATTTTCAATCTGCAAAATTTCACTTCCGATAACAATTTTATGATGATGATGATGTTAATTTCAGTGATATTAATACGAGACACTGTTATTAAGCGACGCGGAATATTTTTCACTGCCGGAATCGGGCGCGCCGGTAGTCGGTACTTCGCTAAATTTTTCATCTCCCCTTATCGATGTTTCATCGTTATCACTCGTCACGAAGAATCCCAAAACTCCGGCAACTGTGAAAGCAGTCAATTCATTCATTATGCTAATGAATAATATTGCGCGTGATTATTGCTTCGTTCGCACTTTATCCAATGCTTCAATCACCATCGTAAGAGAATTAACGATCTCTCTATTGAAAGACAACAACAACAAAAACTTACGGAAGAGTTCAATGGCCACGATAGATATCAATACGAAACAATGGTCGTCGATTAAATAACCGAACATCGTGTTACCAACGAGTGCTCCGATACGACCGAACAACGAGGCAAGCGCTGAGCCAGTGACCCTGCGGAACAGTTTTTCAAAATTATCAACCACATGAAAAAAAAAAAAANNATTTATTATTTATCATTCATTTTCCACAACACACCTCAAGTTGGTGGGAAAAAGCTCCACAGATATGCAGAATATGACAGTAACACAGACGGACATTAAGGCCTCGTAGATACAAGATAAAATCAAATTCTGTGTGGATGTTGTTACGAATAGTAGCCCGATTGTTACAGCACAGCATCCAAAACTGTTGAATACTAAACAAATTTACAGAAGATTAATCAGAAAGTAAAAAAAATATTTCGAGAAAAATTTGAACGCCATCCACTAAATAATTACAATAAAAAATTTTCAATGAAAAATTAAAAAAAGACGATCGAAAAAAATCTCTCACTCGGGAAACCATATTTTGTTCTCTGCCACCATATTTTTAATTATATCAAATTTGCCTCATTAGATATTTATTAACAAACAGAATGGTTAAGAAGATAATGAAATATATCCAACGACGTCATGCGGTTGAAAGAAAATTAACGCTGAATCAATGAGATACAACTTTCAATCACAGCAATACGCCATTAAATCAATTTTTTTTTTTTTTCGAATTGTGATAGTCTTCGAAAATGGTGAAGCTTTAAATTTATGAGTTGATCGTATCCTCGTATATATACCAATAACCTCGTATTTCTATCATGTTGTATTTATGGGCGGTCTAAACGAACCGAATCTTTTTTTTCTTCAATGTTTGTTTGATCAAGCTTTACATGGTGACGAAGCGTTTCCTTCTGGGTCTTTACTGCCATATAAGAAAAAATGTGTGAGCTTTTTTATTATACGATTTGTTAAATACACAAACGTACCTAAGTAAAAACGAAATCCGAGTCGACTAGCGCAGACGGAAAACATCACAGCCACGGGAATACACGATAGGGCCAAAATTAGCGTGTAAATATAAACTTGCGTTTCAATTGTACTGTCGCAAGTATTCTCAGTCGTAAAATTGTCAGTTTTCATCTTATAAAATGAGAAAAAAAATCTACAATGCGGCTGGTTGATAGTGCAGTAAAGAAAAGGTTTAAAAAACATGCGATTCAATGGAATAATGAAATACCTGGTTTATTGGCAGTGCAGAATTATAAAATGTCCGATTTTCGTAATTCTTCAATGAAATTGATTGCGAGACGATGCAAACGCTTGCGCGTTCTCCCGGGTGTTGATCCTCAAATTCAGCGAATCGTTGAAAAAGTTCGGGGAACCAAAGCATGAGCGTGTACAGTGAAGCAAAAATGCAATAGCTTCCGAGACACGTGATCGTCGTTCGACCGAGGTAAGGAGGCTTCAGAAGCATCGTCGTTTGTTCGTAGAGGGTTACGAAAAATTGACGAAAACTAGCCAAAATGCTTTGACTTTTTTCCGCAATCTTACTCGTTGGGTTGATCAATCGATCAGTTAAAAAAGTTATTCCAGCCTTGTCGAGATTAGCCTACACACAGAAATCTTTAAATGTACGCTTGTTTTGTGTAACTCACCAATTAAAATTAACGTAAACAGTGAAAGAGAAATAAAACCAAAATTCAATTAATTTGATATTGACCGTCGAATTAATCGGAATAATGGATTAAATAAATATATCAATCGATACGACGATCAACTTTGAATATATACCGCTGAAAACCCAATTTTGCTGGAAAAGTTGGTTTTTTTTATTAAATGTGGTGAATCGAATATTTTGTCGAACTTTTGCAGTAAAATGGACTGGTCAGTGCAACGGATCGTAATTGCAGAAGAAAAAAATACGTTTTTTATATGTTTATTTTTCAATGCATTTTGCATTAACCTTTACTTGCCACACCTCTGTGGAATTACGTACTTGTCATCATGGGGTAGATTTGTACCCCAGTGACAAAGATTGTTTTAAAAAAATGGTCTACTGACTATTTCGACTTGAAAATAATTGTGGAACATATCGGAGGCTTTTTTCAAAAGATTGTTTGCTTCATACAGCCAAAAATTTAATTTAAGTCCACTAAAAAAAATGCTCAAACCAACATAAGTGAAAAAATGACTATTTTCCTTAACAGGCCTGGGGTAGTTTGTACCCCAAGGTGGCAAGTAAGGGTTAAATTGATCAATAGCTAAGTTATGATTCATGAAAATGATATATATATATACATATTTTTTTTTTACGTACTCACGATATATTCTTCGGTCGTGTTGCCAGTATTTTCGCGATACATGCTAATTAAAACGTTACGAAGTTCGGCATAACGAGCTGTTCCGGCGAGGTACTTTGGTGTTTCGGGTAAGCCCAGAAGTATGAAAGCAACGAGAAACGCCGGTACCGAACACATTGCGGCATACAGGTTCCACGATTTAAAGGAAAACCCGGAGATCGCTACGTTTATCTCAAGCGGTATAGTGATCCAGGCAATAACTGCAAAAAAACAATCAACATGAAGATAAAAAGGCACCAGCCGTTCATAAGTTGTCGATCTAAATCGCAATGACGAAATGATCAGAGAAGTCTTTTTCAATGGA